>JAUMHP010000043.1:6105294-6129577 GCA_032361065.1 Enteromius trimaculatus
GCAGTTCAGGTAGTTTAAGAAGGACAATAAAAGAATTGAAAGAAGTTCAAGTACGAGTCCTCTTTTCAGACATAACACTATATACATGTGTGTATATACACTAGTGGTGTGACGAGATCTCATGGCGCGAGATTTGATGCATCTTGCATCAAAACAAACTGCTGCCACCTTCTGTTTATGACGTGCTGACACAAATTCCAAATGGTTTTCAATGGTGGCTTTATCGAGTCCAGTGTAGACAGACTTAGGGTTGGGGTGTGCTTCACTTTCCGCGTTCCGTTCCGGATTAGTGCAGACAGATGAGCTCAACACATGCGCAAAGCCACCTACTTGAGTGGCACTCTTTTAGCATTCTTCTTGCGCATACACTGTTGTGTATTTAAAAAAAAATTTAAATCACGGATTTAAAAAATTGCCCGCACACGGATGGGGTGTGCGGGTGTCCGCGAGCTCTCCTGATGATGAAAATGATGTAATGCATGGCCATTAAGATGGCACTGCGTGTGCTGTAGACAAATTTGTTTTGGTATTCGGCCCAACTCTGTTTTCTACAGCTTTTTTGAAAAATGGCTTACCCTGCTTTTAAAGGGATATTTGTGTGTTTTTATTTATTTATACTGTTTATACTTTTTGTGTAATGTCTTCTTGCCTGTCAGTTTGTGGCAAAATATTTTGCATATTTCACATGTTGTTACTGCATGTAATTCATTAAAATAGTTTAATATAAAAAAGTTGATTACAAAATGCACCTACATTTGTTGAATAAAATACAATTTTTCCCAATATATTTTATCATTGAGGATTTATTTTAAAAAGTCTAAAAATCTCATCTCATTCTCGTGAACCAAGTGTGACAAGTGTCTCGTCACACCCCTATTATTAACACATATATAAAAATTTGCCTTTCTTTTATACCTAAGTAATCCTTTAGGTCGGGTATCTGAAATGGAAGCCTACTAACATCAACAGCTTGGAGAGATCTGACCCTTTTGTAGATCTCCCACTGAGACTTCAGTCTCTGGATACAGTAGTGGCAGGAGGGCAGACAGGCACACACACAATAGTCTCACACCAGAGCAGATGTTTCCTAATTACAGTAAGCTCTTTAACACAACTTCACTCATTACAGACCAAATGCTATGATACTCCACTTACAGCAGATCACAGGGAGATTTGGTGGCTGTAAATTTCCTTTCACCTCAAGCTTAATAATGAGCAGATCCCAGGTATTACCCTGCAGGTAAGATGCTGGCAGATGCCCTGGTTAGAAGACATTCATCCCTTTTTTCTGACAAACCTCTTCAGCACATAATGAGACATTTTCTTATCACAAAATAAATAAATAAATCATTTTAGTGTATATAGTTTGATTTTAGGACATCATGATTTATCTACCAGCTTAGTTTAAACTGTACAATTGTACAATGAAACATACTTGCATTAATATAAATAAAGCCCACATTTTTGCTTAGGAGGACTTTAAAGGCCACTTGAATTAGCTGTGTGGGTCTGTGCAGGACTACAGCTTGGAAATATCTAGTACGGAAAACGATATGAACCTCAGACACAAAGGTTTTAACCCATAGTGGAAAAACAGCATTGGATTCCTTTCTAGACCTTTAAAGAGAACAGGGATATTTCCACTCCGTGTTTTCTCCAGAGCATTGACATAGTGAGTAGTGATAAGGCCGTACAGAAGAAGATTATTTATTCATGTGAGGGATAAGGTTGCACACCTCCCTGTCTTGACCATGGGTACCGACTCAAAATGATTCTGAGTCAATTTCCTGGCACTACCAGGGTTTCAATAATGCAAAGCCACTAAATCGACTCGCAGGGACACTAATGTATCTAATGTCCTACAAATGATCACACAAGAACAGGAATATTTAACATCTAACAAATGATCACGTAATAGTCATCAAACATCTTTTTATACAGACTTCTGCTTTGAAGTGCAAGTGCAACCGCTTGTCATGAACGGGACAGAAGTAGAGTTGCTGTTTACGTACAAGCAAAAACAGACTGAGGAGGTAGACAATCAGACAAGATGCCTGCTGGGCATCACAAACCATTTTCTGTTTGCTTACTTTCTAATCCAGCCAAACAAAATCAAACACTTGCTGCAGTATACGGCTGTCAAAGTCCCTTCAGTACATCAGCAGCCAAATGGGAATAAGGCCTAGGTCTAAAACCTAGAACATGCTCCATTCTCAGTAAAGATTAAAGACAACAAAGCACATCAAATTTCAAATTAGTATACCTTTTATTTGATCAAAACACAGTAAACCAGTAACACTGCGAATCTGTAAGGCCCCATAGACTTCTACCCTAAAATTGAGGTTTTGGTGGGGCGTTGTCCCGGTGGAAAGGCTTAGCCTGTTTACACCTGGTAACATCAGTCTCTGGTGATCCAATCACAAGCCATCATTCGACGGATTTAATGTACACCTGGTATAAACACGCTGACCGCTGAAACGGATGCCTGTGATTGTTGAAAGCAGCAAGAGCTTTGTTCTGTTTAATAGGCAATTGCTGTGCCCTTAACTACTAAAGCAATTACAGAAGCAATGCATTGTGGTTAATTATAAATGAATGAGAATCTACTGTGATTGAATAAATGAAAGCAAATCGTTACATAATTACCCCTCGACAAATACTGCCTCCTTTTTTAGGAACGGGGGGTCATTATAGCCCACAAAGAGTGAAATATACGGCACTCTAGAGAGGCAAATGGTTATTCATTATGTGTTGCTCCGCTTGGCTGTAAATAAGCTTGTGATAATGAAACCGCTTTAAGGAGCCTCTTCCGTCTGTTCTCCATTTGTTTGTTTTTCCACTCTGATATCTGGTACTCCTTTTGTTTTGATTGGCTTGATTGATCATGTATTGCTTTAAGTCCACAGGCTTCTGGCCGTCTGCTGGGGAAACAGACCGCCTCACTGACAGAGGAAGGCACTGTGAGTGACAGTACACAATGTGTGATAGATGAGGAGAAGACATTTCTGCACACATACACACACGGTTACAGAGCCCATGCTACACAGCAGTGTAAAAATCTCTGACTGGAACATATTCTACAACAGTGGGATAGAGCTCATCTGTTTTGTATGACAAGGACTACAGGTTGTCTCACAACAGCACGGCAAAACAAAAAAAATATGATTATTCGATTTTTTTAAAGCAAATACAGTGAAGCTTTAAAAATTATTTAATTAAGAAATGATTTATTGTACATAGACAATTTGGGTTAAGTACGATTTTCTTTTAAAGAAATTATTTTATTTAGCAAACATGCAAAAAATTGAGCAAAAGTGACATATGTTTATATTGTTTATATAAAGTTATATAAAGATATTTATCTTACCTTTATATATTCACAATCAGCACAACTGAGTTACCATCATTAAAAAATAATAATGTCTTTTGAATGAGCTGAAAATCAGCATATGATTTCTGAAGGATCATGTGACACTGAAGACAGAAGTAACCATGCTGAAAATTCAGCTTTAACATCACAGGAAAAAATACACTATAAATCTATATTTTCAATTAAGAAAGTTACATAATCTGAAAAACTCCTAGTGCATATCAACCTGTATTACATTATATGTAACCTGTAATATGAACCTGTATACAGCAAGAACAGGTCCAAGTGGACATTAGGCTTCTGCCTCCCCACTGCTGTGATCTGTCCTGACCAGAGTTTTGAGCATTGTGCTCAAAAGGCTCGGGTTGGAATTAAAAAAGGACAACAAACAGGACTGACTCCTCAGTGGGTTTTTAATTTGCCACATATTCCACAAATCCATCCCCGCTGTGGGGAGCGCATGTGCCGCCTGGACAATGAAGAGGCCACAGCTAGGGCTAATTATGTGTTGTTAGATGGAGCCCTTGATATGAGCTCTGGCATGAAGTGTTTGATTTAATCAGACTGAACAGGAAAAAGAAGGCAGACGAATGATTTTGAAAGAAGGATGAGGACATTCTTTTTCTCCACGGGGAAAAGTTATTAACTTAAAAAGAACAAGGAGTGCAGACAAAACAGAAATGAAAAAGGGCATGTAAAAAAAAAAAAAAAAAAAAAAATTAAATAAAATGTTTTATTATTAAATTAATACATTGTTAAATTATTGTTATTAATATTTTTTTATCTATTGCACATAAATGTATATTTATATATAAATGTATAATGATATCACATTCATCACTATTAAATGAAGAACTATGTTTAATAAATAAATATATGGGTTAGGGCATGTGTGTAACTTTAATTAAGTGGAAAACTGAGTTTTAAATCTATCTCTAATTTAAGTACTAAGCATACTATCTATCCAAGTATAAACCTTTACACCCCAAATGTGATCTCCATTATGTGTCAGGCACTGAGTGAGCGGGCTCACTCAAAAGCTTTTTTAATTAGTCTGGACCCAAGCGGCCATTTGGCAGTCATTTGACCTCTAGTGCTATTAGATGTGGTACTGGATGATATGTAGATGATGACACATTTCCAGTTGAACTTGTTTGTCTAGGACTTTTCTCCTGATTAAAGGGAAAAGTGAACCGGGACACATCAGTGTGCTGAATCACTCTCAGTGCCCTGCAGCTGACCATGATGTGGACTGAATTGCTTATGAATGATGTGAGATCTGTTTGAACAGAAAGACAACGGCAAAGCCACACCACCTAACTACAACATGAATGAGTCCAAACAAAAGAAAGGTTAAGAGAGGTTCATTCTGAACTGGTGTGGTAAATTAACAGTCTCTGTCGCAAAGCCCATTTGAAAGAGATTGTTCACTCAAAAATGAAAATTCTATACGTTCTTTTGTGTTCAGCAGAAGTCAGTCATACAGGTTTGGAACAATGTGAGGTTGAGTAAATGATGACAGCATTTTCATTTTAGGTTAACTATGCCTTTAAGCATTGATGGATCGACGTTACAAAACTAATTTAAACCAGGTGTGTTATGTTAACTAAAATTAAAACTATTAGAAATAATTTTCTGTAATTGATATAAAGCCAAAAACGTAAAATAATGTTGCCTTGGCAACAAACGTACACATTTTTTTTTACAACTCACAAAAACATTGAGATATTGCAAAAGAAAAAAATGGTTAAACAGTTAACAGTACGTAATTTTACAGTAATGTTCTGTAATTGTAGTAAAATCCTATTAATTGTAGTTTTTAGAAGTAAAAAATATCCCCATGCAATTTACATTTAAAAAAACTGATACCGTAGAAGTGTACTTGTTGAATTTACTGGTTAACCTTCAAATGTTCTTGTTTGTAAATTAGAGTTTTGTTTTGTTTTGTTTTGTTTTGTTTTTTACAACCATAACTGCCAAAATTATTTTTTTAAAACCAACAGATTTTATTTATTTATTTATTTATTTATTTATTTTTTAATATTGAGGATGTATTTATTTTTTAGAGTGTGGTTTAATAGACGTCTACAGTGATTCTAGTGATGCAGACAAACCCAGGTCATTCACCCAAAAGCAAGCACCTTCTCATACAAACACCTTTCTGTTCTCTGGGAGCCTTTTATATAACAATTCATCCAGCTGAGTTCAGTGAAATCAAATGCAAACGCAGTGCACAGGAGACACTCAGTGCCGTGTTTCTCTATTGTAACGGACCCCGGTGAGGAGTCAAACTTAAAAGGACAGGTCTGCAGAAATTCAGTAATTTCCCTCACAATAGGATGTCATCAGCCTCTCTTCCCTTTGAGATGCTAATTCACACACTGAGCCATGTTTGACGCCCAGAACACCATAAGTGACTATTAATCAAAAAGCACTTGAGGGCTGTGATCCACTGTCTCAACTGTCCACACTCCTGTGATAATTAAATTAGCACCAACCATAGGATTTCACCCTATGCTCAACATCTTCTACTTCAAAAAAGAGTACACAGTTTTGCTTAGCAAACGTCTGCAATGTAAATTACAGCTCTCAGAGTTTAAAACTAGTCAATGTGCTTTTGAGGAAAATTCAGAGGCGCAAAACAATAAATCGCTCCCATTGCATTTAGCAAATTAGCATAAAAGAAAACTGACTTTCTTGTACCCCACTAAGGTCAATAAAATGCAGACGTTTGTGAAAAGTGCATATAGGGACTCCTTAAGTGTAATTTTATAGTAAACAGAAGCTTTCATTGCACTAGCAGAAGCAGCAGCGTTAGCGTTAGCATTAGCATCATTTAAAGCAATAATGAGTGAGTGATGCTAACATTCAAAAAGTCAAATATCAGTCCTATTTCACTTCACTCTCTAGAGAGTAATTCAGTCTAGACATACCCCCAATCTCTCTACCACACACACACACACACAAAGTAAACCAGAATCAGGGTGTGTGTTGTTCTGCATTATCACCATTGATTAAAATAAGCCACAGCTCTTTTCCCAGTTTACAGCTGAGGTCCCGGTCTGGGTTTTATGAAGTGCTAGCTACTTCATTTCATTATGGTAACTGGGTTACATTAGTTGTGCACAGCTGTAGGCAGAGGAAAAATCCATCTGTATGCCAGTTTCATTTTCTCTCTTCTCAGCCCCAGGCGTATACATCATCTCCTAATTCGCTCACACACTGCATGCGCTGCCTTCTCCACTTTCTTCACCTCATCCTCAACCCTAAGAGTAACATGTAACACCCATATCATGCATGAGACCAATGAGGACTGCGTTCTCATAAAAACACACACAGAAGGATCACATAACAAATGCCAAGTCTGACTACAGATGTCATGCTTGTTTCCGGTGAAGGTGCTTTAAGGGGTCTAACTGACAATATTGAGTATCTGCTTTCATTAGTTTGCCAATGAAAAATGAGTTTACTTTCGACTACAACACATAAAAAGTTCTCACATAATGAAAGCGAAGCATATTTCCTGTCTTATAAGAGCATAAATAGCCTTGGAAGAATGCATACACCTTCAGTTTAGGAAGTGCACACTTCACATGTCACCAATGAGCTCACCTTTGACCCATCACACTTGCCAGTCTGCTCTGTTGTCTGAGCACAAAGTTGCCTTTACCATTGACCAAACCTTTGTCTAAGCACAGATTTCCTTAAACCACTGCTCAAACAGATAGTACTGGCCCCAAACTCACACCATTTGGTTGATGCCCTGCTATAAATGTTTTAATATATAAAACGTATATATATAAGGATAAACTATTTAGACATAACAAAAAATGTACACACATCATTACTTTAGATCTTCTACTAACCTCTTTTCAATACTAAAAGCGGCTTCTCTAAAATCTAAACAGATGACCTAACAGTTTCCCTCTCACTAATGACTCGACACGAGCCAACACAATCACACACACCATTTCTAATGGTTACCTGTTTACATTACACAAATATCTGTCATGAGTCTAATATAAACACTGGACCAACAGTCTCACCAAAAACTATTTAGACATTCAAGTGATAATTAAAAATGTCTGAATTTTAATTAACAGAAAGATCAAAACTAATTGTCAATGCAAGAAACATTTCAAGACATAACTTTTTAAAATAGCCTCAACAATCGACTTTGATAGTGTCCAGATAGTTTGTGTGTAAATTCTCTAACAATCTGCCTCTCCAAATCTGAATTTATTTGATAAAAAATGTTAACATTCGTAATATAATTAGTAATAATTGCAGTCGGTTCAATAATGGTTTAATAAATGGTTTAATAAACGTCAATCCATTTTAAAACGCAACTTTGAAAACCAAACACTTTGCAAACTCCCACACAGTCAGACTCAAGGGATGGTGTTGGCCACGTTTGCAGTCCGAATTAAATAGCACTTAGGACCTGGCGTCGTTTTCTTTAATCTTAATTTCCTTGAGGCCGGGCAGCGCTGAGAGACTGTTTGGTTTGTGATGATGTCATGGTTGTCATGGAAGAAGCTCTCTCTCTTTTTCAAATTACAACACAAACCTCTCTGTGGGAAAGTGAGGGCCATGTTCTCAAGAACCAAGCTGCCGGTACAATGGCCAAAGTGAGTCTGTTCCTGCTTTTGTGAGCGGCCAAACACTAGCCACTTTTTGTTTAGCTGGGACATACTGGAACACAGGAAGCCTGACTGAATATTCCCCAAACATGCCACCCATTAGATGGACCGACAAAGCAACATCAGTGATCTTTAATCTAAAAACAGCTCTGACCAGACACTTAATAGCAATGATTTGAACATGGGGTCCAGAGTAAGTCATGAACAATGAAACAGGCTTTCTGCTGATTCCAGATGCGGGGCTGTTGTGTCTGCCGAGCACATTAATCACAGTGCGGACTGAGTGATGGCACTTGGCCGAGGCTCTGTGCAACGTTTGGCTGCTGTAAGGAGAATTCAGAGCAGGGATGAAAGGCCTCTCTGTATTTAGAGTTGGAGGCTGCTGGGAGCATGCCAAGCTGCAATCGGCTCATTTTCTGTAAAGAACAAAAGCTCAGTGCTGCCTTTATGGCACCAAACAAAAACACAGGTCTCTTAGAGAAGCATCCATTTAGGATGCATGCTGTGAAGTGCTGGTGTACCAAGCCCTACTGTACACAGAGCTTAGATGAACCCTGGTCTCGAAAACCTGAGGATCAGTCGAGATGGTTTACGAACAACTGCGGCATACAGGCAAAACAGGCTTTGCAGGCTGGGTTTGGCAAGATATGCACCCGTGCGAACAGCACTGCACTCCTGGTATCCTCACTAGCAAAGACAGCACTGTTTTTAAACAATCCATCATCGCATCGCTGAAAATAGCTTGAAGATTGAGGTTTGTAAATCTGTCTTGGCGGCGCTGTATACACAATGTGTCCAAGTGGAGATTCTGCACATTCATAACAATCACTGCAAAAGAAATTAGATAGAAAACAGGACTGTACTCTGGATGAATGAATTTCATTAAAATGTTTCACTGGTGACTGAATGTTCCCAGCTGGAGGGTAAATTTTCCCTCCAAAGAAAAAGAAAGGATTGGGAAGTTTTCTTTCACTGGTTTGAATAAAATGCTCTGTATGTATTATGTATGTACTGTATGCATTTATTGATTTAGACAGATCAAGATTTCACAACATTGCACAGCCTCTGATTGTAAAAACCTTACCTTCCAGAAGTAAGAATCTTTAATGTAATGTTAATGTAAAATAACATGTAATGTTAAGACATATTCTCAACATTAAAGAATAGTCCACACCACATTTATAACACTAAAGGCACAGAGAAACAATATCATTTTTCAGACCAGAATGTTTTTCATTTTTTCAGCTGACGGAATGATTGAAAAAAATTGACAACCAAATCAGAATCAATCCTGCAATAAGGAGTTAGAGAATTCAAAGCGGCAGACGTTAGAATAAACTAAAGCATTGTTCTTTGGCACTGGCCTCAAATACCATAGAGAGTTTCACCTTAGCACCCCTCACAGAGAAAGAGAGAGAGAGAGATTTCCCATACAATGGCCAGCTTTGTTTGATACCTTCCAACAAATCCTCTGCATGACTGTCCACACTGAAGCAATTAAACAACGGGGGAAAAAAGGAAGTCTGCATATCAACTCAAATTCAGTTACACAATTTTGCAAACACAAAACCCTGGGCAGCTCTGCATGACATTCAACACTTGGGATGACGCATAAAAGAGCAAATTTTTTCCTCCCTGAGTCAGTAATGGCCAACAGGGAAGCGGCTGCTCCTCAGCCGGGGTTTTTGCTGAAACAGACTAAACAATCTGACTGACTGTCAACAACAATCAGAGCAGAGCACGAAGACCAAAACACAAGTACAGCGCGAGAGACGGTTTGCCCTCTCAGTGCTGCTGGTTCGATCAGCAGGGGCTTAAACTCGCCCTCCTAATGCTTTACATGAAACAGACGTTGGTGTTTGGCAGTCTAATTAGGGCTTGTTAGTCAATTCAGTTGACAAATTAGTATTATTTATAGTATTTTTTGGGGGCAAATTGCCATTTTCAGAGTTCACATCTGTGTATACTTGTTATTCACACAATAATATTGCCTAGAGACATGTTTGTGACACAGGGTTCATCTCAGCAAGTAATTGACTTTCTACTGTGGTTTTGTGTATATTTACAATATATCGACAACAAAAAAGGGTATTTAAAACCACACTACTGCTCAAAAGTCTGAGGTCAGTATCATGTCATCAGGTGACGGTAAAAATATTTTAAATGTAACAATGTCCACTGTTCTTTTAAACTTTCTAGCTATCAACAAATCTTAAAAAAGCATCACTGGATCCCGAAAAAATAACATACAATAATAACAACATTGATAATAATAAGAAATGTTTCTTGAGCAACAAATCAGCGTATTAGGATGATTATTAGAAAATTAACTCAGATTACAAAATTCCTGGAAAAATAAACCCCATTTACAACAAGAATGAATCCATGCCATACTCACACAGCTCTGTATAATTGAATCTGAGGATCACCCAATGAGCACATGCTTCTCCGCCCACCTCCCATAAGAGATAATAACCACTAGGTCTAATAACTCTCAAGCTTTCCACTTACTGCATTACAGCCTCCAAACAACGGCACATTCTCGACCCCAGCCTATTGTTTCTGTGGATCCTCAGCTGACTACTTATACCACACATGCGATACAGTAAAATACAGCACGAGTAACACAACTAAGCAAATTATCTTTATAATATAGGTCATGATGAACAAGACCGGAGAATTTAGTAACCCCCAAACAATCCTGCGGGGTTAAACAAAAGGGCTTTTTGTCCATTTCAAAAGAGTCTGTGCTAGAGCATGCCATCAGAGCCTAACAGCAAACCCGCTGTTACTGCGCCACGCTTTCTATTTCAATGACAGCATAACAATATTTACATGGGGGCTCTGCATACACACCACGCATGACAATGACTTCACTGTGGAGAAGCACAAATGAATGGATGCGAGTGTCAGGCAACTTACCCATGTGTCTACCGCCCATAATCAGAGTCAGGCTGTTCACAGACGCCGCTCCAGCGACACACGCATACACATGCTGCTGACATATACACTTAAACAAGCTGCCTGACGACAGGTAATGAGGGACACAGCAGGTATGCTGCCTTTATTATTTTGAACCTTGTCTTTCTCTCCTCTTTTTGATTCACACATCACATGTGGTGCCGAGCAGCAGTCCACGCGGTCACATGAAGGAAAGGGTCACGTGACAAACCTAGATTCCACGGGCTAGGAGTACCTGGGGAATATAGGGAGACCGTGGGAGGGAGAGAAAATATGGGAACACCAGGGGGCACCATTTTCTGGTTCCTATTCGATTCTCTCAGCCTCTCGGTGCAGGTGGCATCACGCATGCAAATCAAAATGAAAGAGGGCGAATGAAAGGAGCTGCGCAGAGAGAAAGAACCCTGGCGTGAGAGAGTAAGAACACTGCAGAAATGCCTCTGAGTTTCAATGAATATTTATCAGCTGTGCCAATCCCCCCCACCCCCCACCACCACCTCAACACCCAGCCTCTTCTTGGAACGGAGCCTAATTCATTTGAACGCTTGCCTTTGTTAACAGCTAAATCAGCAGGGCCCTTTGCTGCTCCTGAGCTGCCGCGAGACGCACTCTACACTGCGTCACACATGGACTGGATACCTTGCAAACAGACACGCTCGTCCCTGCACTAGCTTACTCTGCTTCAGGGTGACAAAAACTCCATTGTGTAAACGCTCGTCCACGTTGTTATGCACCCGACTAACAGCTCTGACACTCTGCTTTTCCCCAGCACTCAGCGATGGGCATCGATCTGCAGTCAAAGGACAAAACAGTTTGAGACAAAATGTGCCTGAGACAAAAGCCATTAGAGTAACATTCCACAGTTAAAAGGGTTTATTATTTATACAATAAACAATTATATCATCTCATATTCTAAATGATGACAAATAAAATACACTTTATAATGTAAAAAAGTCATATATTTGTATAATTCTTTTTTTTGGCAAACTTAATTCTCAAAAATAGAATTAGCATTTTTCTCAGGGTCTAATGTGTAGGTTCAGTAATTATTGTTTTTCTAAGGATTATTATTATTTATTTATTTTTTTCCTCGACTTACCGGGGCTTTTTGAGGCCCTTAACATCCTCAAAAACATCCTGAAAATCGGCACACACGTGCGGTCATCGGGATAACGCAGAGACTGGGACCAAGGCGTGGTACAGTGACTCTGCGGCGCCCCCTGGAACATTTTCCGAAAACTTGCTGTATAGCTCACACATACCTGCACTTATTCATATGAATCTCGGTACACATATAGATCTCATTGAGCCAAACAACTTTTGTGCACTGACAGTGCGCCGCCCAACAGGACGTCCGCTATTTAGGGTTGTTTAAAAAAGGCATGCTCTGGAATTTGACAAACTCCTCTGAGGATTTCCACTGGATTGCCACCAAACTTGCTGAATGTGATCTCAAGACATTGGGGACACTAAATTGCGAAGGGATTATTGATATCTCAAATGGTTTGCTCGTGGCGAGACGATAAATTTATGGCCAAATAAATCCCATGGAGGATGCTCTTTATAGCGCCTTATTTAAAAAATGGGGGGTTTTGTTTTAGCTACAGACACCAAATTTGGTACATATATTGTTCCAAAAAAGTTGGACAAATTTCAAATTTCAGGAAGTCGAATATTTAGAATTTAATGTGGATTTTTTGGGGAAAATAGCTCTAACCCTCTGTGACAGGGGCAGGGTGTGTGCCTGTCTGATTGTGTGTGTAAATTAAGGGGGCACAGAGGGAGAGTGAGTGAGAGACAGAGAGAGAGACTTTAAAAGTATTTTTAATCATTAGAAAAAAATGTATCAGTTTTTATGTATTTATTTACTGAATGCATTACAGCTTTAAGAAATCTTTTAGGCTTAACCATTTTCTGTAAGTTGTAGGGACAAAAAAAGCCTAGATCCAGTTCATTTGTAGGGAACTGACAACATAATTTTATATAATTAGGTTAATGACACATAAGTGGTCTTATAAATTTGATACTGACCAATGACATCCTATGAGATTCATCCGATCTTGCATAATCTCATGGATGTGACAGTAAAAGTTCATTTTACAGAGTAGGCAAAAATATTTTGTGAATACACATAGATCAATATTATTGGAGAAAAAATGCTTTAAAAAAGGTTTTAGTAACACTTTATAATAAGGCCTAATTTGTTAACATTAGTAAATGCATTAACTTACATGAACTAACAATGATCAATAGATTTTCACAGCATTTCTTAATCTTTGTTGCGGTTTGATTAATCAAAATGTTCATGTTAATTCACAGTCCATTAACTAATGCTAACAGACAAAATGTTCATTTTTAACAAAGTTTAAGATTAAATTAATTAATAGATCATGATATTTAATATAGCTAATGTCATTGTAAAGAGTTTCCAAACCTTTATATATATTTTCTGTGTGTTTGTGTGTAACAGTCTTGATGATTTGAAATAACCTCTTAATTGCTGTATTACTGTAAATGCATGTGTTCACTGGGCACTGTTTCCCTGATGCCACCGGGATGGCGGTTACACTGATGGCGAGGGCCCGTCATTGTTGTTTGCAGCTATATTTTATATCTCTTTTATATATATTATTATTATATAATCTTTACTAACTCTGATTAAGTTACTCTCTAAATTAAAAGGTTAAGAGGAATATTATGCGGTAACGATGAATTAAATGGATCAAAAGTGACAGCAAATTTATTGCACACAATGTTGCAAAAGATTTGTATGTCAAATAAATGCTGTTGATCTTTCTGTTCAACAAAGATCGAAAAGAATCACAAAAAAAATATTAAGCAGCAGCACAAATGGTTTCATCATGGATCCTAATAAGAAATCTCTCTGGAGTAGTAATTCAGCATATTAAAATGATTTCTGAACGAACACTTGACACTAAAGACTGGAGTAGTGATGCTGAAAATTCAATTTTAAATACGACTACATGCGATAGGTGTATTTTCACAAAAGAAAAACGCACGTCATCCCTTTAGCAATATAGTACTATTGAGGTGACTTCTAACTCAGTTAAGTTAAAGGAGTAGTTCACCTAAAACTGAAAATTCTGTCAGGCTGTATTGGGTCACCCATGTTTTTTTCCTACTATGGAAGTAAATGGTGACCCAAAATAGCCTGGTTGCAAACTTAAAGAAGAAAATATCTTCCTTTTATGTTCAGCAGAACAAAGAAATTCATACAGATTTGGAAATACTCGAGGGTGAGTAGATGACGACAGAATTTTCGTTTTTTGGTAAACTATTCCTTTAAGTTTAAGTAAAAATAAAAGCTGATAAAAAAGGCAAACAAAATATTCCCTCTTCCTAGACACTACACTAACATATAACCACCAAATCTATGTATATTTCTTTCTTTCAGAATGATATTCTTATGCATTACAGCAAAGAGAATTGGGTAAAAAAAATTACAATGCAATAAAAATATATAAAAAAACAACATTTTGATGCATTTATATGACACAGACATATTCTCGTCAGGTTTTATTAAATTCATTCAATGGATGCCTGTCCCCTCAAACACAGTTTCCCTCATAGTTTGCCTTGCGAAATAAAATATACTGGAATGTTAAGCTTGCACAAACCCCTCAACATCAGAAGCAGCTATGAAACCAACCAGACACACATGGTGAGGCAGACAACGTCTCGTTCCTTCACAAAGCTCATTGATATTCTGTGCACAGCTCTGGTCAAAGGCGGGGCTAGGCAGCAGCGCTGGCATACAAGAGATGCAATCAGCGCCTCTCATGACTGCAAGCACAGAAACAGCCAGCAGCAGCTCCAATAATACTAAAGCAACCACACACACACACATATTAGTGCTTTGTGGCCTGGTATGAACCTATGCACAGACTGGAGTGCCATCCAGCACTCATTTAGTACCACATTGCCAGTCAAAGCAATGCTATTCTATGCCATTCTATAGTGTAAACAAAAGTAAGAAGATCAAATGTCAATTTGGTAGAGAGGATTTGGTCATCTTTATGAGGCTTCTTCAAACTCTGTGTCCTGCGTTTACACATATCAGGCAGAAGAGGTCGTTCTCGGCATCGTTCACTACATATCATGCCACACTATGGGTTGTGTATTCCTTAAAGAGATAGCCCATACAAAAATGACATGTCGTTTCAAACCTGCATGCTCTTATTTATCCTGTGGAAGATAAAAGGAGTCATTTTTACAGGGCTGATTTATATAAAATGACAGTTTATACTTATGTGGTAATTTTTAAAAAAAGAAGGAACATAAAATTATATCATATGATTTGTAATTTCAAGTCTTTTGAAACCAAACAATAGCTTTTAACGCACACCAGTGCAATAGTCATTACCAAAAAACCTTCCCTTCCTCTGAAGCTCTGAAATCTCATCTTAATTTGTGAGAGAAAATAACAACATCAACATAAAAGTAAATTCTGATATCAACAACAAAAAAAAATGCTGTACCTTTTGCTACATAGTACTATTGAGATGAACTGTAAAATCAGCTAAAGTTAATAAATAAAGGCAAAAATATTCACTTTTCCAAAGACATATTTATTTTCGTTTGAGACACTGACACTACACAATGTATTACCATTCAGTCCTGTTTGGAAAGTGAGCCCAATTACAAATGTCCTTGACAGCTTGCATGCGCCTGTGAAATTCACATGACTAGAATAACAACTCTGTAGATCTGTAGAATAATTTGCTTGAAATCAGTGAGTAATTGTAAATTCAGCTGACATCAAGTCCTTCCTGTGCCAGATTATGTTGAATCGGTTGCCTCGATTCGTAGTCAGCTTTCTTGTTTTGTTGGATAATAATTAGCTGCATTACATTAAAAGTAGTTTAACAACTGTTTGCTGGATTCAGAAAAAATACATCCATTTTAAATCAATCCCATGTACTTTTTGGGCTCTTGTGAGGGTTTAATTGAAAACGTGATAAAAAGTTGCTGCCAGTATGTGGAATATTTTAAGCATCTGACAGACCAAACATATGGCGGCTACCAGAACGCTGTTGGCACTGAGTCTGTGTGTCTGTGCCAGGTGAGTGGAGAGCCCTGCAGAGCTCTATGGCCAGACCAGACACACTCATTAAAGGTGCTGCTGTAGTGCGAGACATGTAAGTCACCAGCTCTTTTGAACCTCCATGTTTGCCAAAGGATGTTCTGGCATAGTCATGCAGAGTGTTGGGGGTAACACATTAATAGTATTCATCAAAATGAATTAAAATAAACTCGCAAATGATGCAAACTAATCTCATTTTATTAACCAATATCTTTGCTGCTGACCTTTAATGATCCAGTTCAACCACACTTATAAGCAAAAATGACTTCAAAAATAACTATTGTGCTTTAGTGTTTCTTTTTATTGCTGAAGAGTATTGAACTTTCTTCTCCTGTATTCTACTTTACAGATGTGAACATACTTTTTCTTCAGCCTGAGGTTTATTCATGACATTTGCTATAAATAGAACTTATTAAAAACAAACACTCAAGCTCTGCCCATATTTAAAAAGTAACGTAAAAGTAACGTAATGCATTACTTTCCATAAAAAGTAACTAAGTAACATAATTAGTTACACTTTTAGGGAGTAACGCAACATTATAATGCATTGCTTTTAAAAGTAACTTTCCCCAACACTGATCACGCACAATACAGACCTGCTTTGGCTCGTGTAGCGGTGCTGATGCAGTAAACAGAGGGACAAGATGCAGGTATCCGATTGGCAAAGGCACAAAATCTGATTACTGAATCAATCACAAGACAAACGAAAACACACTAGGCAATGCAAGCAAGGCAGCACCACCCCATGGGCATCCTCAAAGCATTCAATCCTCAAAGACAAGGCTGCCTTGAAAATACATGCAAAGATACATATTCACCAGAGATTTCCTCACAAGAGAGTAATGGCAAACAGAAACATGCACCTTTAGAAACATACTCGCACAGTCACCAGTTGCTGAAGACCAGACACAACAAACAAGCGTCACCATTAGCTTAAACAAGACAGATCTGCATATGCTTCATTTTAATGAGGCAGACTTGGCATGAAGCCTGGACACAGTACCAAGCAAGACTAAGGAGTAGGTGAAAACACAGACGAGTGAAAAATCAGAATTAAAAAAATACACAAATAAATCAGAAAATACAAAATTCCTGTGATCTTTTGGATGGCACTGCATATAGCTAAAGCTTTTGTATTTATTAGCAATATAACCTAAGCTACACTTTTATGTGAGGACTGCGTTTTAATATATAATTGGACGGACATAATCATTAGGCTATTCTTTTTGCAGCATCTTTGTTTAATAACTCCATTTAAAAAGCGTCAAGCCAGTGAACCTCTGAACATGAACTATGTATTTAAACAGTTCAAAACGGAAACACACCATCTGCACAATGTGGTAAACGGCCCTGTATTCTCGCATCTCACACTGTATTATCTGTACTAAATGTATTTGTTTTTTAAAATACTCTTGTATGCAAAATGAGTAATGGGCCCATATCCATTCCCAGCCTTCTTTGCCTCTGTATGTCTGTAAGCATAAGGGTGGATGGCTTGCCCTTACCTGGCATCTAGCAGAAAGGACTCCCAGAACGCAGTGTATGGCAGCAGGTTTTAGCAGACTAGCACACTCAGCACACCGAAAGCTGTGCCAGACATGGCGGCAGGGGGAGACTGGAGGAAACTGGAAGCAACAGCATGAGGGGGTAAACCCTCTTGTGAGGACACACACAGGCCATTTAATAAGCCGGTGCCAACCATTAACACTGTGCCAACTCACCAAAGGAATGCTCTCTTTTCAGCTCAGTACCAACTGATGGATTTTTGTGATCGTGTTTATTGGTTTCATTTAACACAATATACATTTACATTTAATCATTTAGCAGAGTCTTTTATCCAAAGCGATTTACAAATAGAAACAATTAGACCAGAGGTGTGACAAGTCTCAGTTAGTCCAGCACAGAGTTTTTCTTTATTACTATTATTCTTATTATTATGTGAACAAAATAGAATAGGATAGAGTAGGTAATATGTGACCCTGGACCACAAAACCTGTCATATGTATAAATTGAGCTGTATACAGCATCATAAAGCTGTATAAATAAGCTTTCCAATGATGTATGGTTTGTTAGAATAGGGGAATATTTTTGTCGTAGATACAACTATTTAAAAAAAATCCGAAATCTAAGGGTGCAAAAAAGAAAAAAACACATAAAGCTGTCCAAATTAAGTTCTTAGCAATGCATATTACTAATAAAAATGCCATTTTCATGTAGTTGCAGGACATTTACAGAATATGATCTTTACATAATATCCTAAAGAAATTTACCCATACAATGTATTTTTCGCTATTATTACAAAATATACTTGTGCTGGTTTTGTGGTCCAGGGTCACATATATGAGACTTTTTAAAGCCCTCATACCTTGCTGAAATGTTTAGTTTTTTGCATTTAAATGTTGCAGCTCTTTGGCTTGCACCGAACCTTTTGCCCTTTATATTTGCCTAACGAGGAGGGCAAATATGATTAAAACGTGCATTTTATCTTGAGAGTGTTAGCAAACCTTCAATACTTGACTCGCGAGCTGAACAACTTCTCAAGGTGCTGAGGTGATAACCACCTCTTCCCGGGGTGAATAACGTTAAGAGCCCTCTTGTGGTTACATGAAAGAAAGTGAGGAGTGAGGGGGAGCTGCTCTCCTGCACGGACGAGGAACGGTGAGGTATCGGCGTCATCATATTTATTCATCATCTGGGTTGAAAATAATTCATCCAGCGGGAACGGACATTTCGAAACAAACTATATTTCCTACATTCGACATCCCTACACTTTCAGGCAGGCCTAGACCTGTATTGAATGCTGCAGTAATCGTAAATGCAACTCTTGACTACTAGAGTCCTGTAGGCTTTTGTCTTTTTTGTATAGTTTTCTTATAGGATTCCTGCTTGATTTCTGCACAAAACTAGGATTTTTGTGTTTGTTTGTTTTTGTAATGAATAGAAATATATCTGACGTCCTCAAGTGGCTGACAGAGGAAACGCAACCATATGTTCACCTCAAAGGGTATTTTGCATAAACTTTAGAGTGAGAACTTCACTTGTTATTGAAATCTGTACAATTTAGTAATGACATTTTTGTTGGCAATGGTTTAATATCCTCTTACAATTTAATTTAAGTTTTATTTAAATTGGTTTAAAGGAGTCTTTGCTTTGCAGCTGTGTTATTGGTATTAAACAGAGAAAGGTTTTTATCCAGAGAACATTTTAGTTGGTTTTTATCAAGATAAATGCTTCTACTAAAATCAATGTAGGTTAAGGTAGTTTCTGTAGTTCAAAAGACACCATTACACTGTAACCCTGGCATCCAAGGTGCCTTCTTAAGTAGGGCTAGTTGGCATTGCATGATACTATCCCGAGGCCACTCTTTGACACAACGTTCAATTGAGAACATCAGTATACACAACAGCCAACCTTTACATTTAAATTATTACATTTATAGTAAATAATCTGAATGAAATACTATAAATAGTATTTGAAACACTTGAAAAATATGCAAAAGATGCAATGGTGAAATATATGAACAATGAAGGACAACTAGAAAGAGCCACCTATGATTTTTTTAAGTGATCTTTATAACCAAGGCATGAAAATAAACAACATGAGACCATTTATATTTCCTGAAAAACATTTATTACCCTCAAAACATATGCAATTTCATTTCAGCAGATAATTTAAATTACTCTTTTGAAGATGAATTAGAATAAAACGAAAGAGTAGAGGAAATATTCACAGTGCAAAAACATACACTTTGTAAATCACCTTGCCCCAATGGCTGGACGCCACTCTCCTGTTACCTCCGTAACAATATTAACATACTGTCATAAAGATATGTTTCTCTCCAAATTAAACATACAAGAGAGGAGGTACAAAAGGGCTTTTGCAACTCTTTGCAAATTTTGCAAATCTGCAGTCACATTCACATTTCTAAAGTGCTTCCTCTACAATTGCCTTAATGCAAAACCATGATGTGATGAGAATCTGCAACAATTTTAATGAGAACCAAAACATTCATGAAAATTCAGAACCCAAAATAAAAGAACCTTTATCATTATAGTAGCTACTCTCTTGCACCGGTGGGAGAGGTTAGCATGGTCAAAAAAAAAAAAAGCATGTTAACCATTGAGAAATCGCAAACAATTACATCTGAACAGTACTTAAACTTCTCTCCAGAACAATATTTTTTATTTTTCATTGCTGCTTAAAGACGAGCGAATCAAACAAATGGTCAAACCTAAAATGAATTAAACCGATACTTTTGCCTTGTGTTCGTCTCTCTCGCTCTCATCTTTGTCTTTGTCCTTGTTCTTTTTAGACTTCTTTTTCTTATGTTTGTGTTTCTGTCCTTTGAGCTCTGTTTCAGACTCATTACTCGTATGTTTCTTATGCTTTTTGTGTTTCTTGTGCTTCTTGTGTTTCTTCTTTTCCTTCTTCTCTTTTTTGTCCTTTTTCTTCTTTTTGCTGTCCTGACTGCCGGGAGAGCTGGGGCTGCTACTGTGTCCATGGCTGCCAGATGGGCTCGGACTCTGACTGCCGCTGCTGTCCCTCTCTCGCCCTCTCTGCTCCGTTTTGCTCTCAATGTCTGAGGTCTCGCTATCACTTTCACTGTAGTCGGGGACAAATGCAGCCTCGTCTGTTTCCCGTGCTAAATCTGAGGACAGTCTCGTGGAGCGGGCAGATGGGAGTTTAATGTAGTCACCATGTACGCCACCTTTCTCTGCATCAGTCCTAGGCTCTGGAGTCAAAGCTCGATGAGGAGTCCTGTGTTCCCGGTCTTTTGAGTTACGTACATCAGAATGCCTAGAGCCCTGGCTCTCCTTACTGCTCGGCCAGTCTCCTTTGTGGTCCTCTGGCCCTGTTCGTTTTGGCTCTGGGGCATTCTGCGATGATGCTCTCTTATTCCTACTTGGACTTTGTGACTCCTGAGGTGCTTCAAGATTCTTTCTTCCAGAGTCTGTGTGCAAGTCCTTTACCCTTGGGGGCGGGGAGGGTGATGCTCTCCTCCTGATTGGATTTCTTTCATCTTTTGATCTAGTGCCTACATGGTCTCTTGCATCATCTCTATGCTCTGTTTTTCTACTGGGGACGCCTGTAGTGGTCTCCCTTCCTGCTGGTTTTCTAGAGGTAGATTCAGGCCTGTCAGCTTGCCTATCTCTGGAGGACTGGGAAGAAGAGCTTCGTTCACTACCATGGTCACTTCCCTTCTCCTGTGCACGCTCTCTTTCCTGATTAGGTAAACTTGGTTTCCTTTTGTCGGTTGCCTCACGGTCTGCAGTGCTGCTGCGGTCTTTTTCTTTCCCTCGGTCTCGGTCTCGTTCTCGCTCTCTGTCTTTCTCCTTGTCAGCATCTTTCTCCTTATCACCGGACGTGGAGTCCTTGGCAGGTTTGACGTCTGCATCTTTGGAAACTGGCGGAGCTTTGTCAGCATGTGGAGACTCCTTGCCAGCTGATTTCACTGCAGTGCTCTCTTCTGAAGGAGCAGAGCTGGAGGGGTTAATGCTGCCTGTTCGGGCGGCAACCTTAGACTCATCGTCCTCAGATTCATAGTCCTCCTTTTCCCACTTGGAACGGGGCACCTGGATCATGACAATTTCATCCTCAGCAGGGGTGGAGCTGTCATTGGTATATTCCTCCAGGGTCTTCACCACAGTCTTCTTGAGGTCAAGCTTGTCTTCATGCTTTTTGATGGGGCTTCCACCTGTAGAACTGGTGCTAACAAAAACCAACAAATACGAATAAGTTGATTGTACATATTAAAAGGTAACACAAGTTGCCAAGTACTTTAATATTTAAATAATCTTACCTGGTATAATCAACCAATATGGACCCTGACCCATCAGGAGCATGAACCTTCCTCCTCAATTTTCCTCTAGACTTTTCCGATCTGCCCTTTCCTGTGGCATGAGCAGACTCCTCAGCTGAAAGTTGCCGATCAATGCTAGATATTCTCTTGCCAATTTCCCTGTTGATTTTAATCTTTCTTACAGGCTCTGGTTTAATGTCCATCAAAGATGGAATAGCTGCTTTCTCTTTTTCAACTGGCTTTTCGCTCTCCAGTCTGGGTTTAGGTTTTGGAGAGCTTTTAGACATGTCAACTTCTATTTTTGCTACTTTTACTGGAGGAACATCCAAGTCTTTCGCAGGGGTCTTGTCATCTTTCCGTTTCTTCTTGTCCTGTTTAGTATCAACTGTCTTAGCAGGCATCCTCTCCTCAGTTTTCACAGGCTTCTCTGGCTCTTTTTTGGAGACCTTCCCATCTTTGACAGGAATTTTATCTGGCTTTACAAGGTCTTTCACCAATTCTTTCTTGCTTTTGAGCTCATCCTTGATGGGCTTTACCTCTTGATGGTGTTTGATGGGCCTAGACTGCATCAACTTGCGTGGAAGCATGAGTTTTGACTCTGAGGATTGAGGTTTGCTTGGTTCAGATTTGTGGGATGGTTCATCTTTGACCCTCTTAATGGCTGGTTCAGTGGGAGCCACTTTCTCTCGCGGCGCATCAGATTCTTTCTCTCTAGCAGGTTTTGACAGCTTTCCTGATGCTTCCTTCTTCTGGCCACTGTTTTCAGACTTTCGTTTAACTTTGTCTGTTTTGCTTTTTGACTTCTCTTTCTTCTCTTTTACAGGAGTAGTCTTGTAGGGCACTGCAGAGCTATCCATGGGTTCATCCCTGACAGGTGTGGCATCATCACGACTTGAATTCATCAGCATGGAATCCTCTTTACGGTCATCTTTTCTGGATTCATCCATAGAGTCAGAGTGACTGAAGAGGTCACCATCTTCTCTCTTCTTTTTGCGATGTTTTTTATGCTTCATAGACTTGGGGTCTGCAGCAGTGCTGCCACCAGGTTCTCTGTCCTTAAGAGGTTTCAGAAACTCTTTGTTAAGTCCTCTTCCTGCTCCAGTGGTGTTAACAGGAATGTGGCCATACTTCTCTGCACACTTCTCTTGGTATGTCATGATACCCCTGCTTCTTGGTGGGAGGCCATGGCTCTGAGGTGGTGGTGGATAATCCTCCCGACGTCCCCTACTATAGGGGGAGTTTTCTCTTGGTCGGGGAGGGGCAAAACGCTCAGGAGTATATTGGTCTCTGCTGCCTGGAGCACGGCCTCGCATTTGACTACTTGGTGGGTTGTTGTAGTTCTTGAAGTATTTATCGTACCACTCCCTGTACTCCCTTTCCCACTCTCGATATCGCTCTCTCTCAAAGGGGTCACTTTGGTCAACGTTGCGGCCATAATATTCCTTAGGATCATAGGGAGGGAGCTCTCTGTACCTCCCTGCATATTTGCGCTCACCCTCAATTTGAGAAGGAGGTGGGAGTTTCTTGCTGGGACTGTGATTCCTATATAGTGGGGATCGAGAGCGGGAACGATAGATGCCACTTCCCATTCCACTCATCTCCCGACCCCTATATGATGGCGATCTACTGCGGGAGCGATGGTATGTCGGAGTGCGTGACCTAGATCGATAGCTACGGCTTCGACCTCTGCCCCTGCGGGAGTATGGTGAGCGAGAGTAGGAGCGTGAGCGGGAACGAGAGCGTGAGCGGGATCTTGAACGAGATCGGGAAACTGACCGAGAGTAGGAGCGAGGTGATCTGGACCGAGAGCGTGATTTGGAATAGGAATAGGATGAGCCACTGTAGGAGGAATCTCTGTAAGGAGATTTTGACCTGCAGAAGAAAACAGAATTTAATTCATGCCAAATGTTTCCCCATCAAAAATGACATTGTGGTGGTGGACTCCTGTCTATTTTCCTAACCTAGAATAGGAACGCCTTCTCTCCTTCTGGATCTTTCTGTACTCCAAAAGCTCTTTGGCAAAGTCATTAGTAAATTCCTCAAGTTTGGACGACTTCTCCCTGGTAACGAATCGACATTGGGAACTATTTAACAAAGACAGGAAGAAAATAAAACTTTGCAGTTAAAATTTGGTAATTCATTATTACATACATATTTATGACTTTGGGAAAAACAATGATATTCCACACAATTTTTACATTTTGTGTATATATTAGGGCTGGACGATATGGCAAAAATTTATATCACGATATATTTCTTAATTTTGGTCGATACGATATAATTCTGATATCGATATGGACAATATTAAAAAGCCTCAGGAAAAAAAAAACTGCAGAGGACACACACAATGGATGTCTGCAAACTAAATTTGTAAAGTCTATAATACCTCCAGGCTCCTATTAAAA
>JAUMHP010000043.1:6129905-6160925 GCA_032361065.1 Enteromius trimaculatus
TTATTTATTCAAATGTATATTGAAATATCGGAAATGTGTTTAAAAATCATATCACCGTTATTGAAAAAAATTCTATCGCGATATATATTGATATCGAATTATTGTCCAGCCCTAGTATGTATGCATGTATGCATGTATAAATTATGACGTTACAATCAAAATCACTATATGATAACAGGAAATAAGCAAACTACTCATTTTAACAAAAATATTTCTTAGTCAATGTTAGTACTTACTCTTCCTTCAGTCTACGTTGCTGACGATAAAACTCCTCCTTGGATAGAAAAGGTGCTGCTGGCATTGTAGAGATGGGGTTGGCTATAGGTGGCTGTGCACCAGGAGGCACCCATGGAGCGGTCACATTTGGTGGGACAGGTGGAAATACAGGTGGTGGAATGTTGTAGGGAGGGGGAGGCTGCTGTCCTTGAGGATACTGCATGGGATACTGCTGTGGAACACCACCAGGTGGCTGAGGCATAGGATGTGGCGGAGGAGGAAAAAGAGCAGGAGGCACATACACTGGAGGGACTACAGGAGGAAGGTTTTGTACTGGAGGCGGCTGTGTTCTTGGTGGTCGTTCATTAGGAGGTCTCCCTCTACTGGAGGGCCTGGTAGGGCAAATAAACAAGAGTGAGGAATCTGCTGAAACTGGAATTAATGGATGAAGCTGCAGTCTTTTCATAATACACTTCTGGATACTTACCCATCCCATGCAGGACGGCTTCCAGACGGCCTTGGTCCACTAGCCCTTGTTTGCCCTAAAAGAAAACCTTCAATATTAACAATAGCCAAGTCTACAGAAAGAAAAAAAATTGTGCCGATATTATCTTACCTGATCTATGCATGTGATGCTGCGGAGGCATATTCGGCTTTCCAATTACTGGGACATGGTATCCCTGCAACAAATGGAGAGGGAGGGGGAATTCACTAAATTGTACTCATAGAAATACCCAAATTTAATCTCAACTACTCTTGCCCATGGGTTATTGCTTTATTAGTCCATGTAATTCTTATAAATTAACTATACAATACAATAAAAGATTGATACCTTTGGAATAGAAGTTGTTGGGGCAGCAGTGTCTGACGAAGGCACAACAGTTGATGATGGGACCTCTGGTTCCCTGGGAGGCGACAACAAGGCAAATCTGAATCCCGTACTTCATGTTTTACACCCGTGTTTTACCAGTGGATCCTCTTAAGTTCTAGAAATGCTGGTAAATTACTCACTTGGGTGGAGGAGGGTCATCCTGCTTAGTAGAATGCTGAGGAGAGTTCACCACAGGGCTATAGTTCGACGCTGCAGGTGCACTGCTGCTGTTTACAGTAGAGCTGCTAGAAGAAGGTGGGGTGCTAGAAGGAGGATGAGTGCTAACAGGAGATAAAGGGGCAGCAGGTGTGCTCTGGGGAGGGGTGCTTTCAGCTGCTGAGCTTGGAACATTGGCCATCAGAGGGTCCTGCTGGCGTGATGTAGCCAGTCTCATAGGTGGCCGCTGGGCAGGAGCCTGTGTTTGGGCTCCTTGTGCAGCTGCTTGATGAGCAGCTGCAGCTTTCCGAATCCTCTTGGTATAACCAGTTTCATTCCTAAAATTGTTTACTGCCTGGGGTTGGAAAGAATAAGTTGTTTTAATGTTCTACTATAAATGTAAGCGGTGGAGACCCTGCTGTTTAATAACAACAAAATATAGTTAAGATGGAGATTTCTTACTTGGCGCAAGAATTTGTTTGCGATCAGTGCATCAGGAGATACATCAGATTGTTTGCAGGTTGGGCAAACATGTTCATCAGACTCGAGCAAACACGTTCGAATACCTGTGGCAAAAAGACTGTGTAAGCTTTAAAAGGTAAAAAAAAATAAGCACATTTTTTTATATTTGTTTGAATGGACACTTACACTCATCACAGTAGCTATTTCCACAGCAGGGGATAACTACAGCATCTGTCATAAGATCCTTGCAGATCAAACAGAGCAGCTCATCAGGTACCGGATCTTCTTCCTCCGAGGATGAAGACTGATTTTGGGGCAAGAATGGTGGCTTCTCT
The DNA here is from genome assembly GCA_032361065.1 of Enteromius trimaculatus. Taxonomy (NCBI): domain Eukaryota; kingdom Metazoa; phylum Chordata; class Actinopteri; order Cypriniformes; family Cyprinidae; genus Enteromius; species Enteromius trimaculatus. Next base: position 6,131,946 of record JAUMHP010000043.1, read on the forward strand.
TTCTTTCCAATAGCATAGGCCTCACTAAACACCACAGAAAACACAATATTATCAGCAGAATTGACGTGTTGATGCCACTACCCATTATGGTTTTGCAAAACTGCAAAAAATATGATCCTGCAACACAATCACTTACAGCAAGGCCAAGTATACTCACGCATCAATAGTAGGAATGGCATATATTCCACTGTTGGTCAGCATGACTCCCTTTCTGTTTGGATCATCAACCTCCACCATGAAACTACGAGGAATTCCTGTGCTTTTCTTTATCCGTTGGGGAGCTTCAAAACTTCGATCCTGCTAACACACGGTTGATATTCAAGGTTAAATTTCTTCTCTGACTAAATGAGCATACTAATGATAAAAACATTTACAAGGAAAGAGATGTAGCAGACATCACCAGATTCAAAATAATTGTCATGTAAAAGCTGCTGTGGTAATGAAAACCCAATTACCCCATTTGTTGGGCAGTTTCGGATATAGTGTCCAGTTTTTCCACAACGAAAGCATGTGTAGTTTGGGGGAGGTGGACCGACAAGCTTCTTTGCATAACTAATGAAGAGACGCATGTTAAAACTGACACCAAGAGTAATATAAACAACAGCTGTCAATGTCTTGAAGTGGGTACTTACTGGATTGGATCATAGTCATGGTTGGACTGAGACATCATTGCTTTTATTTTGTCTTCCTCTGATGCATTTGTTTCAGCAAGATTGGCTGTCTGTTTAACAGGCAATAATGTTTTCACAAATAAAATCAATGTTGGAACGTTCAAATAACCCCAAAATGTTTACTGAAACCTTGTCCTGTAAGCAGCAGCTTCTTGCCTCCATTAGTGAGATTCTTTTAAAAATACTACATTAACAGAAACAAATGGTCAACAAACTTTTCATATTAACCTCAGTAAGAGCAGAAATATCAAATTCATAATCGAAAGACAAACTGACTCACGTGCATGGCTTAGTCCCAATTATACACATGCATCGGCCATGGTCTAAGAGATTTTGTGTTATTTGATAAATTTTATTGCAATGCGTTTTTTTTTTTTTTTTTGGCCAGGTGTCAGATATACACAAATGATTTCATACTAACAAATGCAATGCATTCATCGCATTAGACATGTACAAAGAACAAAAGTAATAGTCCCCTGCATTTACGGTATCAATCTGAAAATAGAATTTAAATTCTAAATGTAAAGGAATTATAATATCACATGAAGACAAATAACTTATTGCAATATGAAGTATAATCATTCCAAAGTATAATACATAATGCTACTGGTGTATTTAAAGTCAAGATAGATAAAAAAAAATTTGGAAAGGAATTAAAAACTGGAAAAATGTCAGCATAATCCGCAGGCTTTGATCCTCAGAGTGAGAAAATCTGAGCACTAAGGATTACAACAGGATTCCAGAGTGCTTCATTTTTCAATGAGAAAAAAAATAAATCATCAAGCCTTGCAATTAGCGTCATGTGGGCAAGAGGTTTAAACGGTACTCCACTCCACACTGATAAAAGGCAGCGAGCTCACTTTTTACAGGACGAGGCTTTTACAGTATCAGCAATTATACAATTAAATACATGAGCACATCAACAACAATTATAAATATAAATCTTACATAAGAAAAAAATATATATGCAGCATTAAAAAAATCTAAACGATCAAGATTACTATAGATAAAGATGCAAAACAATTTCTCTATTACAATGACTAGTGCATACACAAACATTAGCTGGATGTGACAAACCAAATAAAATTGTTCACTTGTTGCTATATTGTGGCTTGCCAAATCCGTAACACTGAATTTAGAAACAGTAGAGTGGAGTGCATCAAGGAGTTGCAGAGTTTAAAATACCTTTGAAAGCAGGGCCAGTGAAATGGATGAAGAATCATCAATCTGTCATTGGAAAGAAAACATTAAAACAAAGAGGGGTTTCACCACTATGACAAGGCACAACTCTATCATGCCCAATAGAGAGAAATTGGACAAAAATCTTCAATATGAACAAATCAGTTAGTAAATTTGAAACTAGGCGAATTCCTATTGGACACACATGATGTTTTAAAAAGATGTTTTAAAATAGTGTTTTTAAAAAAAGCTGTAAATTAGACATTTAGATAGTTTAATCTTAATCTTCAGTTCCAATTAGTGAGTATTTGCTAGCTTTAACTATTATAATCTGTGGAGGGAAAAAAAAATATAGCATAGCCATGTTTCATAGGTTGAGCCAATTACTAAGACAGACGCCCAAAAACAAAAAAAACCTATGGAGAGTGAACACACAGGGCCTTAAGAAAGATGTAAGCGAATTAAATACTGATGTTTTATTGTAAAACCTTGCAGTAAGTCATATAAAAAATAATGCAATTTATTCATGAGAGCTATAATACAACAGGCCATATAGGATATGAAATACTCTTTTGAAACTGTTGACTGGAATTTTTCAAAACTGTCCTTCAGTTTGTGCCTCATAATGGGTCACTGCTTTTATAGGTAGTTTGGGTCTCAACATCACACAAGTACATGGGAGACAAGCAAACTACAAGTGCTATCACAAAAGTTAATAAAGTGTAATAAATAGTAAAGCATTATAGCATAGTATAAGATCAGCTTTCACACGAGTGATCCCAGTAGCTGTTTAGCAAACATTTGAAATAAGACATCAAATATAGAAAACAAGTACAAAAAGGTCACATGATAAAAAATATGAAAAGGCATATTGCTGTGGGGCATTAAAGTACAACGTACAAAAAAAGTGTGTTGGAAAAATAGTTTAGTTTTGTTAGAACAAATGAACACTTTTAGTGTAATACACCATATCAGAATGACACAAATATTAGCCGAAACTACAACCCTCATTGCAAATGATCCCAAAAAGCTTTTTTTCCCCCTTTTTTTTTAAACCAATCATTAAAAATACAAAATCTCACTACAGACCAAAATAAGACAAATGTATTGTATACAACTACACAAGTGTGGACAGTTGGTCAGGAATTTCACCCAAAGCTGTCCGTGCTCTTTCTTTGGCCTAACACTTTTGTAAAGTAACACAATAAGCTACAGCAAGCAATGTAAGAAAACAATTATCAAATATGGCTGTAATAAATTGTTCCAACAGTAACAATACTTAAAATTCATAATTATTCTTTCAAATATTACAGTTAGGAAACTGTATTTGTAATCAACACCTAGATGGGTCAAGACAATTTACACAATTACCACTTCTTAATAATAAAAAAATATATATTAACTCAAGATAGTTAAATTAGAAAGAATTAACAGAACTCAATGTTATATACCGTTTTAACTAGAGCAGGGAATGGAAATTAAGTTGTATGTTTTTCCTTTAATGACAATTAAATCATGGAAACTGCATGAGCCAAGTTTAATTTGATTATCTCTTAAATGCCAATAGCCAATAACAAACACACTGAGCCAAGTTATAAACAAATGGCCAGTATATAAATGTTTTTAATTAAAAAAACAAATTATTGTGTGTTCAGTTAGTCCAAGGCTCATGTTTTAGATAATACACACATAAAACAAACTATCTCTCTCTCTCTCTCTCTCTCTCTCTCACACACACACACACATCCACTCACACAACTAAATTAAACGGTTTCTTATAATAGCAATTGAGTAAACATGAGTAGTCAGACACTGAAGCTGTATGATACAAGGTGAAATTAATAAATAACACAATGTATTTTTTATTTAAAAACAAAAAACAGACAGCTTTTTACAGATGTGTCACTTTAAGGACAAACAAACTGAACATTGGCCATGTTCGAAAATTATATAGATCAATATGATCTTACACTACACTGTACAACAGAATTCATATTTGTAGAGAACTTATTCAATGTGAAACACAGTGTATTAGCATGCGCACAGACTTCTGTACACACTATATATTGTATAAAAACATGAAAAAAAAAAAAAAAAATCAAATGCAACAGCTTTAGCGAATCACACAATATAAACATTCAGCTCGACAAACTTTGTTATCTTCAAACAGGTTTCAAAGACAACATTGAAGAGCATGAGGAAAGTTCCCTAAATGATTTCAAGACAAAGCAACTGCTGAGAAGTTTGAAAATGTGTGTAATGAGACAAGGAAATGAGGTGTTTTTACATACTGCTTTTGAAGATCCACTTGGTTCAGATCGATCGCTGCAAACAAAAACAAAAAGATTTAGAGGTTAACTTCCAATTTAAATTATATTTACAGGTTTGACCACTTAAAATGTCGCCGTTTCTTAAATCTTCATAGCACATTAAGCTCAAACAAAGCAGCACAAATAAGATGTGACAGCTACAGTAGAAGGGAACATTCTTAGCAATAATGCAACGTAAAAAGGTCATACTGTTTTTAATTAATATCAAACGACCAATGCTAGTTGTATGGTTGTAAGACCTAAAGGCTCAGCTTTAAGCATTTAAACTGAACTAAATATAAACAGAGCAGATGTTAACAGTACACTGAGGTATTAAAGTACTTACATGACAAATGTTTTGCTTGTCGACTTCAGCCCTCCAATGGGGATTCGTCTGATGATGACAGACGAGTTTTTAGGGATGAGGGCTCCATCATCAGTGTATTCTGGAAAACACACGCAAGAATGACAGGAACATTAATCAACGGGGCACGTTTTCCATTCATTTGTCTATATACGAGCTTAGGAAACGCAAGCGCACATGCAAAATGAAGCCTTCACTACACAGGTGAAGACTAGTCAACGTTTGCATTGAATTAATGTTCACAGATGTATTAAAAACAGCCATAATATACTTTGCAAACAAAATTCAACGCCTGAATACAATGAAAATGCTGGCGGCTGTCAGGCTTTGGCCTAACGCTAGCTAGGTCTGTTAGCGAACATTAGCTCCGCGTTAGCACTGATAAAATAACGAGCATACACACGTACTCTTTCAAACCACGTAACCGTTTTGGGTTCACCCAACTCACAAATCCCTGAAAACGGCGTATTAAAGTCGTCCTCGTCCGGCTTACCTTCTTTAGTCTGAGCGTTGGTGATTTGCAGGTCGCAATCCGCGGCCTTCAGCTTTTCTCGCCCCATGATCTGGCGTTTCAAATCACTGAGCGTGATATGAAGGCCATCAAAGGTCACCGTGTCGTAGTTAAGTTTAGAAGAAAACTTGTAATGGACACAAGACATGTTTAAACAATCCTCGTGGTCAGACACCACCACACACAACCAAACTCAACTACAATTCGCACGACCGCCTGGGCTCTCCCAGCGATCAACCTTTACTCAGTCAGTCAGTTTATCAACTTAACAGTTTAAGAATAATAGCCATGTTTGCTCATCATCTCAACACTCTTTTAAATAAAGAGAGTCACCACTAAGGAGGGTCGTGTGGATTCTGCCTCACGTGAATAACTGCGAATTGAAAATATCAAGTGTTCAAAGAGACCGTGATCAAGTGTAACACGCAATCTTAAAGACGCAAGTGACTTTTAGTCCACGGAAATCCCCGGCAGAAGCCAGAAACGCTCCTGCTGTTTCTCAGTGTCCCAGGACCGTATGGCGGCTAGCCGCGAGCTGTCCGTAAGGTCCAACTCTGATAAGGAAATATACAGTTCAAACAGTGTCCGTATGGGTGAACGTGTAGAGTCCGGTCAAATATGCCTCCCCAATGTCCGCTTCAAAGTCCCTCCGAAATGTTTGTTCGGTGTAGTCCAAATCTCAACAAAACACAAACCGACGTAGTTTGAAGCAAGGCCTGAAACAATGTGGCTAGTAAGTGTGATCAACCTAAAATGGCGTCCACCACACATACAAAAACAAAAGGCTACAGCAAAACCATTATAAACGCAAAAACAAAATGATCAGGGAAAACGGTTCTCCTTCTATCAAAATACTGCCGCGGTAATCCAGTCGCCCCGTCCTCAACTCTGATGACCACACAGATGTTTAACGCACATTTTGATCGCGCTGAGTATTACACTGGGTTGCGAAAACAACCTAACGACTGCACGCGCACTCAAGGGGTTTCCGCAGAGAGCGCAGGGGCGAAGAATAAAGACGTTACTAGGAGGGGCCACGAGTGCGCACGCGCAGATGCTGCCAATTGCGGGAGGTCAACGTGGATCGCGAGATAATAAAACGATGCTAAACATGCCGAGAAATATGAATACAAAACAACAAATATAAACGTAAGACACAGACTGTATGTTTGCAGATGCACTGATCGTTTTCAAGTTGCTTGGTTTCATTGAAAAGCCAGATTATTTACATTAGACTGAATTTTGATAAACGTTTTAAAAGATTACAAAATATGTATGTAAGGTACGGCTTTATATTAGGTGGCCCTAACTATTAGGCTGATTGGCCCATCCCTTAGCCTACACTTTAACCCTCAAACCTACCCATATCCCACTACAATAACGGCCAAAGTGTTTAGCAATACAGTACGACAACAATAAGTACATAGTAGTTAAGGGCACCTGATATAAAGTGTGACTGTACATAAATACAACATTGTTTTTTATGCATATTTACTTCAGTCATATATAAATATGTCTTTGTACATATTTACACACACACAATAGCCAAAAAAGTGCATAAACCACAAATAATCAGCTTGATAAAATGACAGCCTCATCGAGTGATTCTTTGCTTGGAATTTAATAATAACTGCATTTAAATGTAATATGTCATTATTTCGTGAATTTGAAATACATTCCTTTAATTGTAGTTTATTTAGACCTACTAAACGATATTTCAACGATAAACAAAACAAAACAGTTGTTTCTGTAAGCCTTCACGTCACCGTTTTAAGGACTTATTTTATGACCACCAGATGGCGGTCTATATTTACAAATTCTTCTTATACTTGCTCTAGCGACTTTTCTTGTTTTGTTGTTGCTTGCAACATTTTACTAGCAGATGCAGATAGATTGCTGACGTGTCTGTCATCGGAATATGTTCGTTGTGAACAAATGACAGCTGTTTTTATTATAACACTTATGGGTTTTATTAAAGTTCTTTATTTATCATAGGCTACACTCCTACATTGAAACAGGCTTCTTAATTTTGTAGGACATTTACAGATGAAGAGAATTCATCTTCATTTTTTACTTGCTCAAAATGCTAATCTGTTGCAAAACTGTTGCACTTAGTGAAACAATAAGTCCCTAACTCTAATATTATTTTGAGAACATTACAGTTATTTTAGCTCAACAATCCCTGTTCATATGTGGGACTGAATCACTGTCGTGATAAGAAAGCTAAGTCAACCAACGCCAGCAAATGTTTATTTTCAGAAAGCATCTGTGCACTATTTATTCTTCTGCATGGCTCTGCAGTATGGAGATTTACTCAGGCTTAGGCTTATTGTGTTCTTGAGGCACAAGTAAAATATAGAACATAAATGAGAATAGTTTTATTCCCTCTTGTGTGCTGTGATCTGATAAATTACAAATGCGTTCGACTGGTACACTAAAGAACCCTTGGGTAAATCAGTCAGAATTAGAGCTACTTATGCAACTAGTGTTTATGTGTGCGCAAATCCATTTATGCATTTGGAGAACACATTTAAAGGTGTAGTACCATTATTGGCGAGTTTCTGTTGGATGCTCCCAATTAAGTGTACTAATGCAGCCATTACTCTCTACAAGTGCATGGGCACAATAACTTGCTAAACTATGCAGCCAAACAGTAATGGCCAAATTTGAATGTCTTCAGTATTTAGCCCAAATACTTTTATTAGCACTTCAACTTGGTGTCATTCATTTCTTTTGGTAAAGGCAAAATAAAATCATAATTTCTCTCTACCTTCCTCTTTGTACAGAGGTCGATTTTTTTTTGTTTGGGGCAGTTTTACCTATGGTATAACTTATGAATGTATGATCTACCTGAAGCAAAAAATGAATAAAAAATACTCCGCCCACTCTCTAGGTTCAGTCAGGCTGCTCACTCATACTTACACATAGTATAAACTGAAGAGATGTCTGCGGTGATGTGCTCTCTTCTGTTACCCCCGAGCACAGGAACATTTGGCTCTCTGCTATCACATCAAACTCTAATTTTCTCAGAAGGAAGGAGTGACTGATGGTCACCCACTTGTCTGCCATTTATTATCTGCTCCTCAGCAGCCCCTGAGCAGTCTTTCAATCCTCTGGTTTCACCTCAGACTGCTTTGCCCAGCCAATCACTGTAAATCCTGTTCATTTTGCTCAAACACTGGCCTTCAGGGGACACAGTGCGTGGATGTGCTGTGAGCTTTAACACATACATGAATTTGATTGTTAGGTTTTGACTTTGTAAGCCCTGGAAGGGGAAATTTAAATCATTCCACTTCAAAGAATGACATGGCTTTTTTCTTCTCTTCTCTTTTTTGGACATTTCATTTACTTTCACCCACATATCTTTTAATGGGGCAAGTGGAGGTCCCTGTAGAAAAAATAAATAAATAAAATTTTGTTTTACTGTAATATATCAGTTGTTTCTCTATGAGCAGCAGTGAGATTAAATGAAAAGCTTTTTGCTTCTCTTGAGAAAAATACCTCAATAAAATGTCTTGGTTACGTATGTAAACCTCGTTCACTGAAGGAGATGTTACCTCATTGACTGACGTCATGGGGTCCCACCTGAGAGACCAATCAACTCAACACCGATGGGAATTGGCCGTGTGGCTTTTGCATGTCAAGGTACTCCCCCGTACATACGGGTATATAAGACAGGTGGCACGCAAACCACTATTCGGTTTCTGCCGAGGAGGTTTTGTGCTTCAGTTCGATGGCTGCAAACCAATTCTGTGGTCGAACTAAGGATAGAATGGATAGTCTTGGCGTTAACATTCTGAACATTCGATGTACGATGAAATAGGGGCTGTAGAATCCTAAATTCATCTCGGCTGGAGGGACCGGCTCGATCGTGTCCTTCGCCAGCAGAACAGCAGTCTCCGCACGCAGGACAGAGGCATCCATCTCCTAACGAATAGAGGTGGAGATGGATCAGTGGAGCAGCCAAGGAGGGGAGACGAGACAGGCTGTTGAGAACAGCACACACCAGCTCTCCGCCTTCCCATGGTAGCGAATTGACACCATCTCTGGGCAGCCCGTCTCAGGGCCGATTCAGGGCGGTCTTCCAGGAAGTCTTAGCGGTGACTGGAGTTGAGACAGGCTGCACCCCTCTCTGGGTGCCTTCGGCGGTGGTCAGATGGAAACGCCGTGCCCGGCACCTTGGCATCAAGATGCTTTTGTTTGATGGCCCCCATCTGCCTTTGTACTGTCGAGAACTGCTGGGTAAAGCTCTCCTCAGTGTTGCCAAAGAGGCCGGCCTGGGAGATGGGTCGGTCAAGAAAGCAAGCTTTGTCAACGTCACTCATCTGCACCAGGTTCGGTCAGAGATGGCGCTCCTGGAGGTGGACATCACCTGACCGAGGGACCATGCCATGATCTTTGACGCCCAGAGAGCGATGCTATTCGACACACGCATCTCCTGAATCCACCTATGGTCAGAACTAATGCTGTGTAAGCACATTTGCCGTAACGTAACATAAGACGTAACGTCATAGTGACTGCAGGAAGGCCTGCTGACAGCCTACATTACCATTGGCGTTTTCTCCAAAGATAAAAGTTGATTGGTCTCCCAGGTGGGACCCCATGACATCAGTCAATGGCGTAACGTCATAGTGACTGACTGAAAGTTATCAATCAAAAGTAACATTTCTCATTACATTATTCAGTGCTGCTACAATAATTTAATAGTTTAATACAATAATTTACTTTATTCCAATAGTTGGTATTTTTTTTAGCATAATTTTAGGATAAATATCTGAGAAATTGTTGATATACACTTCAAAAGTTTGGGGTCAGTAAGAATTTTTTATTTTAAAAAAATTATATTTTTATTCAGCAGGGATGCATTGAATTGATGTCATCAAAGACATGTATTTCATGAATAAAAGAAATTTAGAATGTGTAAAAAAATATTTATTTATAATAAATTCAGTTTAACTTTCTATTCATCAAAGTTTCAAAAACTAAATAAATAGCTTCTTCTTTCTTGCCATCACAAATTAAATTTTAGAATATAGTAAATAGAAACAGATATTTTATTAATATCTGACAGTCATACTGTTTTCCCTGTATTTTTGTTCATACACCAACATTTAATAACATTTAATATAAGCTGAAAATATTTGCCTCTGTGTCAACCTATGTTGGTTTACTTTATATGTAACACTTCAGCGAATCCACATCATCACACATTTGCAAGATTTCTTCAAAGTTGAGTGTTTTTATTTGTGCGTCTCTTGTTTTGAAGACAGCAGCAGGGTTTGATGAGGTGAAGGGTCCCAGAGGCTCTTGTGAAGGGCATCCATGTGGCGTAACGTTCCAAGAAAAACCTCATCATGCCAGCTAATTTGTTTGAGCAGGTGTTTATACAAAAACGGAAGACAAAAAGGGGCTAGCCTTGTTATGTCTTATATAACACACTGGCAGAAGACTTGTAATTATCGTTATATGTATATAAATACCTTTGCAGTATAAGTTTTGGTAAAACTCTTTGTGTACTACCGTTTCATTTCCTATTCAGACTTCAGAGACATTAAGTATTGCTTAGAGGAGATGACCGAACACATCTGTCTAGGAGGGAGAGAGAGCAAAAGCATGCAGGTGTTTCCAGAGATAAATCCAAAAGATCCTCCCCGCTGCGCGTCAGGCAGCCACAACCTCGGCAGTCATGAGAGGTAATTAAAATCAGCGCTATCATTGCATGTTTGGAGAGGTGCACTTTGGGGAGGAAGGATGCTCTGGCACTTCAGCGGAGGAGGGAACAGAGCAAAATCATCAGCCATTGTGTACAGAGGCTGCCTCCCACTCAACTGCCTCACAAAGCTCTGATTTACTCCCATGTCGATGAGAGTACCGATGCAAACGCAAACACAAATGCATGGAAATGATCGTACCCGATGTGCACATCTCTGACAAGCACACTGTCCCTGTTGCACATCTAATAATTGACATGTTCCGATACGGACGCACAAAAAGGGAGAGGAGAGACGAGGAGAGTTTTTGCTCAAGGAGGGAGTTTTTGGGTCACTGGCTCTCTCTTGGTTCCCCACTTGGTAGTGACAGCTGGCAGCTGGGAGCCAGCTTTGCCCCTTGGTGAACACCTGGGTAAAATCCCCCTCGGCCCGTCATAGAATCCCAGAAGCTCCTTCTTACCTCCTGAGGGAGGACAATTTTCTCTCCTCTTGCTGTTGCCTGTGGGTTTTTATCTTAAGTGGAGGTTTCAGCTATTTTAAAACAAAGGTATTCCTAACACTGAGATTTGAGAAATAGAAGCTTAGCCTTATACAGAAACTAATGTATAAAAATGTCTATTGAGATGCACAGACAAGCCTATTAAAATTCCTGCAATCAGCAGATCATTAGTTTCATATATTTTCATGATAAAAAAATATATAATATTTTTCCAAATAAATAAAAAAATAAACACTATAAAATAACATTACAAGGTCACTCTGAAAAATAGATGTTTAGATTTGCTAAAAATTAGATTTTGCAGTTTAATTAAATTATCAGTGTTTTTTTTCTTTTTGTTTTAATAAAAAAACATTCAAGAGAATGTTACAGCAACCTAAATGTAAAAATATTAAAAACTAGCATTTTTATTTAAACATCAAATACAAACTGACATTGATTGTTAAAAATGAAACATTTATTCCTAAATGCATCACTATATTCGTTCACCAAAATACATTTGAGCAGCAATGAAGACTGGAGAAGTGGCAGCTGAAATGACAACTTTAGAAATGTATTAATATAGAAACCAGCAACTTTAAATTGAAATAATACATTGTAATTTCACAATATAACTGTTTTACTATATTATTTCTTATCAAATAGATGGAAACCTTTGGAAAACCTCTTTCAAAAACATTTCTTACCAACCCTATATTTCGAACTAGTAACAAAATAATTGAACAAAACAGATTCATTCAGTTATTCTTATGTATTGGTTTACTGCTTGTTATGTATCATATAAGAATGCGATTTATATTGTTTTTATTTTGCTTATGAGAGGGTGTGATAATTTAGTTTAAGACAGGCAAAATAAATAGCCAAATCAAAAGCTTGTTCCTGAAAACTGGAGCATTTTATCAGGCAGACTCATATTAATCTGAAGGGTGAGGGTGAGGGATAACTCCCAGACATGATGTGCATTCCTCCACTTTATCACACCTTGATAAATATATCTGTGACAAACTTGACAAGAAGAGCCATGAGGGGTCTCATATATATTCATACGCAGCCCAGTGAGAGCGGAGATACCTTCAAGCCCTTCATAGCTGAGTGGGATGAAATATAGCTCTGATTCATTGCGGTGTGCTATGTGTGTTGGCAGCTGACATTAACCCATACGGTGAATCATGTGTGTCAGTGTCACATTCCTTGGGGGCTTCAGAAGCCTGTGAGAGAAAAGCAGGGCTATGTGGAGGGGAGTGATGGAGGGGTCTGCCCTGCTCAGGGTCAGAGTGTGCTGAGAAAACAGAAAATGGCAGCACTTTTAACAAGTGATGGGGCAATACTTTGCCTTGACCTGATTTATTGTGATCATTTGAGTACCTTCTCCCCTTTAAAGGTAAGCTAGTTCCTCATAAACACTGCTGAGTAAGGGTAATCTCCGGTGCTTATAAGAGAAAATCTGCTGTTGGCATTGTGGAAGTTAATAATTTTTTGGCCCATGTTCATTGGCATATTTGGAGCCCAGATCTTGTCATTTTGCTCTTGAGATTTCGCTAACAGCCTTGGATAAGACATCTCATAAGACAGATGAATTTTATCTAGAATAACAAATTACTGTGTATAACTTTTCACGATACCGGCTGTTAAAGACTTGACTTAGTTTGTGTGGTAAACATATGGGGGCAGTTTCCCGAAAAGGGTTTAAGACTAGTCCTAGAGTAAAATAAATGTTAAGAGCTGTCTAAAATGGAAAAAGCTTGCACTGAGGTATCTTAAAATACATCATTGTTATTGTTTGGTCTTAAAATGCTCATAGAGACATGTTTCTAAATATTCTTAAATGTCCTAAATTAGCAAAGGTCTAGTCCTGGCTTAATCTAATCCCTATACGGGAAACCGGCCCATGATGCCTTAGTCTTCATTAGTACTTAGGTCCAAAAACCTATCCCTGTTCTATGACCTGTTCCATGTGGCTGGAAATGAACTGACCAGTTCACACAGAGCTGATGTAATTGTTCTCTATGTAAACAACACATGGTAGGTGGATGTCATCACGTCTTTCGCAGCATCTCAACACTTAAGGTATAAATAAGTTTTAACTTAAAAAAAAATGCATCTTAAACCTTAGGTGTGTTTCTCTTTTTTGTTCTGCTGCATTGCATCTTGCAATCTTTTGATTGCCTGATGGGACACACTTAAGGCGTTTGCACATGGTAGGTTTGCTTTGATTAAAATGAACTGTGGTGCGAATGCAAAATGTACGCATGTGGTTCAGTTGAATAAGTGTGTGAATGCTGCCATCTGAGCCTTAATACGTACCAAACCAACCAAATCCTTCTTTTCCTGGGGTCTCTGTCCACATCTAAACATGCTCTAGTGAGATTTGACTGATAGCCTATATGAACGCAACATGGACCAAAAGATATCGAAACAAACCAAAAACAGGTGGTGATGTCAAATAACTTTGTGAATAGATTGTTGTACGTTTTCTGTTTTCTTTTTGTTGTTTTTTGGTCTGGACGAAAAGAAGGACAACTACAAGTGTAAGCACATCCTTATAAAGTTTTACAAATTTAGATTTTTAATACTTTCCGATAAAAAAAAAAAAAAAGTTAATATGTAACAGTCACAATTTGGTAGCTGTTGCTTCAAATTAAGCGATAAAAAGGTCTCAAGTGGCCAATCTTAAAAGGCAGGGAACTGGCACAGACCTTTGGCGTCATTTTCAAGAGTGACACGTTTTGAAGACGCCATGTCAATTTCGAGAAAGTGTGTTCATTCCATCCTGCTGTGCAGCTTCTTTCATTTTTATTCACACATTCTGTGTGAAATAATTGCCATCAAATTGTTTTCTCCGTTTGTTTTCAGTCTTTAGGGATCCGAGTCTTCTGGGTAACCTCCCTGTGGTTTTGGGGATTTTTTGTATTGAAACATATTAGTTGTTTGCTATGCCTCTGATTTACTCTGACGCTAGTTGAATATTCAGCTTGGAAGGGAGCAGTTTGACAGCATTTCACTCGGTTCAAGGAACTTAAAAAGGGTCTGAAAAGATGCTAATTGGGATATCAAAGTGAATGGGTTGTCCCCTGGCGTTTGGGAAAGAGCCAGACAGATGTTAGGCTAGTATCTTTTTCAGTGAGCGAGACCTTCACTTGTTTATGCAGCCCAATAAACCTTGTTAAATGGGATCACTGATTGCAGTGGGGAGCAGAATGAGTAAGCGTGTGTGTCTTTTCAAGGCTGGAAGAGTCAGACACCCACAATGTGTGCATTCGTGTCCTCCTCACACATCTATGCAGTTGTTCTCAATTTAGCAATCCACTCACACACTCTGTTTAACCTCGGAGGTATATAAGCTTCATGCACGCAGCAGGTTAACAGGCCCAGGTGTCTCTATCATCTGTCATGGTATGGTGACAGCTTGCATGAGACTTATTGGGTGGAGACAGACGCAAACCCCACCTTGTTTTCCCTCATCCAGATGCTCTGTCAACCTCTCTAATTCTCATTGACTTGGAAATACTATGAAGTTTCGGGTCACGCAGTTTATGTACCTGAGTGATCTGCTCATCTAATTAGAATTTTAGATGACATCTGTAGAATTAATTATTCGGTGTAGCAGTTTCAAAGGTTTTAGTCAACTTACAGCTAGGAGTAGCATTTAAAGATAATAAGTTAGCAGTAAATATTTTGGGAAAATAAAAATATGTTTTTAGCAACAAATGTAAACGTTTTTTAGAATTTTACTTCTAATAACAGTTTTAAAACACCATACATAATAATAATGCATGCATAATTATATATAGTTTACCTTAAGTTTACATAATGTTGCATTTTAAGCCTGTGCTATATATGTTGTAGATATATCTGTATCTATATACGGTGTATACATGCAGGCTTAAAGCTAGGGTGAAAACACTTTCAATTCTTTTTTTTTTCCTGAATTGCATAAAATGTGTAGTTTTGACTTTAATTAGCTATTGTTTTCGTGACATAATTGACGTGACACACTAGATGGTGGGATCTACAGAGAACGGTCAATGCAATACATGTCCAATTGATGCGTAACTGTAGAGAGCATGTCAGTTAGGAAACAAGGCCAAAACCCAGACATTTTGAGCAGTTTGGAAAATCTTGCATAGAACCTTTGTGGGGAAAAAAGGCTGTAGAGTCACACTATTAAAATACAACACTCAGTTTTATATAGTGTATAATTTTATACGGTATGCACCTAGGGATCTTTGGTCTGAAAAAGGTTAAAGACCCCTGACGTACATAGATGGACGTAGGTGAAAGATAAGTAGATTAAAAAATAAAAGGAAAATGGCCTTTTGTCAAAATAAAACCCAGGTCTTTGCCCTTTCAAATGGGAGTGCTTTAAGTGCTTTATACCTGCCACATAAAATATAGCAGATGAACTACACTAACAAAATTAGTTCAGTTTGTCCCTACCGGTAAGTCACTTCCATCTTTTTTTTATTCTGCCTTTAACCATGAACACATGCTTAAGGAGGTCTTTACGCTCAATCACTTTTATCTCTAGCAGGGACCATTACGAGGAAGAACAATTTCACCCTGATTAAACACTTACACTCTAAATTAACTGTGCTAACCATCGAGCACTTGTGCTAGCAACCATAGAGAGTCAAAGCTTTCATAGAAAACTGTACTGAGAGAAACATCTAGTCTATCAAAAAGTCTGCTGTCCTACACAATCACTTCAAACATTTCACATTTCAAATGAGGCAATTAAGAAATTGAGATCTGATCGTACAATTTGCATTCCCACAAAACGGTGTAAATAATTAGATCTAAACGTTATAGTGTGCACTAGTGAGAAAGAATGGAATTAGGCCTAAACTAATTGGGCAAATTAGTCATTCACAAGGAGAATCATGCATTTCAAATTGACCACCCAGTGAGAGCTTCTGTAATTTGGTGTTTTGTTCCTACGTCACCATTTATAAATATGTAAACGCTTTTCTCAATGCTTCGCCCGGCTCTCAGCAATTAGCTTTGTTTTCCTTGAATGCTGCATGATTGTGTGTAGTACACGCGTGTCTTTGTTCTTCGCTGAGTGTTTGCGAAAGCACACACTTCGCCATTAGGCTTCAAACACGAGTGAGTTCTTGTCTCTTTGCGCGATAAATTTGACGATACAGTTGTTGGCAACATGTGGGTGATTAATCTGAGTGCCGCATCTCGTCTGTTATTTTTTTATTATCCCTGTAAGTGTGCTGTCAGTGCACGCGCTACATCGCTCCTACTTCTATACGGTAAGCGGCTCTCGAGCCAGTGGCTCAGTCATTATCTGTTTACACCAATTGACTCTGCCATTTCCTCAGCCCCTTATCTCTCTCCGTAGCAATTCAAGCCGAGTGTGAATAAAATTATTCTGGTAGTTATGAATAGCTGCTCTGAATGTTGCCTTCGTACTAGAGGAAGCCTATTTAAATGAAGTCGTGTTCAGCTGTTTCCCGCATTGCTGTCGCTGAAGAAAATGAATAAATAAATAAAAGTCTAGAAATGAGAAAATAAAATGTGGTACTGCAGTGTTACTCAACAAAAAGGAGACGAGAGGAAAAGATGTTCAGCACACCCACCGAACATGGAAATCGGGCGAAATGAAGAGTCACGGTTAAGTCAACAAAGAGTCAAGGCTTTAGCCATTGGCCATCATGAGATCAATGTGAAATAATGGGTTTCCCACCACACAAAAATCATTCCTAAGACGTTTCCCCATTTCCTGTTGAGACAGCATCACACAGGGTGGCATTTATTCATAGATTGACTGCTGTCACAATGAGGGAGTTCTTTGGCCTCCGACTGTGGGCCCTGGCCTGTCTTACAGGAGGAAGTTGAAGATGTGATTGGGAAGGTCACGCTAAATCTGATCCTCCCGCTCCTGTCTGGGCCTGTGTGAAATAGTCTGGGAGGATTTGAGTCTGGGCCGGGGCTCAGTCACTGCACATTAATATATTTGGGCAGGGTGGAGAGATAAGGTGCGTTTTATCGCTAGAAGAGGTTATTTTAAAAATGTTGACACAGCAGCTCAGATTAGAATCTTGCTGGATGAGGCCTGGATTGTCTCTGGTCTGTGATAAAAGGTACTCTAATTTGTTGTATAATAAAGACTTCAAATATAGATGAATAATGGCCAGATACCCTAAATGGTATGACTGCTTAAGTGGGATGTATTGGAATTTCGGTGGAAGATTATGTTGTTATATTGTGCATGCATGTGAAAAAAAATTAAATGTGATGCCAAAAGTATGTGGACACTAACTGTCACACTTGCTTCATTGCATTAGATACATGTCAACCAAATAACACTGGCAATCAGAATATATACATATAAACATGTTCCACAAAGTTTGACAACCAGATTTTTTAAACAATCCATCTGTTTAATATTTTGAAACAGCAAACCGAAATGTGTATTTGTGTTAAATGGTCACTGATTTACTATGATAATGTGATTATTAACATTATTAATATTCCAGACAGAACAAGAGTTATAATTTCAGTTATAGTACAGAATGTAAATTATAATGCTGTATAAATAATTAAAAATATATATGTATATAAATAAGCCATATGCTTGGGTAGCTACTCAGGTTTCTAAATTTGAATTTATATAGGTTATATATTTAGATAAGTGCTCGATGAGATCATAGCTACATTTTTATGATTCGAAACTTCATTAATCTTCTATAGCAGCTATGTACTGTTATCTGTAGACTGCTTTTAACGGTTGACTTATAGACAACGTCAGACTGGAGCAGAAACCTTGCCTGTAGAGTTAGTGAGAGTTAAGATGGAGGAAATGGAATTGACAGGCAGAGATTAAAACATTGTTATGGTGAGGATGGCTGACTATCACCAGACTCAGGCTGAGAGGAGCCAATCTTCAGCCTGCACTTGCTCCTGTAGATAACTCACCCAGTGAATCATCAAAGCCTGTTTAGAAAGCTCACATCCAAAATTCCCTTCATCCTTTTCAGCGCAGAAATGAGGTTCTCATAAATCCTCTTGTTTTAATTTTCATCCATCAGTCTTGCTGCTGCTTAACAGGCATGCTCAGGGAGCAAAACAGTCACTTTTTCAGACAACATGAAATGATGGTGTTCTCTCCAAGTTTCCACGCCTTTTCTTTTCTTCAATCATCAACCTAGGCTCATCGGAAAAACCTACAGTTTTACAAAACCTATATATAAAATTCAGCGCAGTTACCAGCTGAAATAAACATCAGTGTCAGCTGTGTTTTCTCACATAATTCCACATGAAAAAAATACTAGTAATACTAGTACATTCTGTAGTGTTTTTAAAACATAAAGTACTTCAATTAATTTGTTGTGGCAATCTATAGTTGCTGAGGTAATATAACAACTACAGTAATATAAACAAATTACTTTACCCAATACTAAATTTTTCTACAACTATAGAGAATATTATAAAGTAATAACTAAAGTATGCAGCATTAAATTACAGTTTATAAGTTCACTAGTTAATAGTACAGTATGCTGTATAGCATTCATTAACAAAGTGTTATAAATAAAGTACCACAAATATATTTTTTTGCATTCCCATTTGCTCAAATAGCAAAAAAACAAACAAACTCTACATGACTTACATTAGTGTTTACATGACTTTCAATAAAAGAAAAAAAGAAAAAATCAGTCTGAGAGACTGATGAAGGCAGTTTGAAGAGAAAGATGTCAAATTTGCCATCCCTCTTATAGATGCAGCATTAGAAACGTCTCAAGGGCATGTAACCCTAGTTCCTTGAAGGAATGAGACGCCGCATTGACGAGACGCTATGGGAACGCCTCCAGTGTGACGGCTCTGAATCGTGTGTAGAATCAGCCAATGGTAATTTGGGACGTCACTGGCCAGGAAGCATAAAAGCACGTGGAATGCTGCTGGCAGATAGCTCCTATCATGCAGTGGAGCGCCGACAGGGGATGCCGAAAGTGTTGTTTCATGACGCAGCGTCTCGTTCTTTCGAGGAACTAGGGTTACATGTAGTAACCTTGAGACGTTCCTCTTCAGGAATTCGAGCCGTGTCAACGAGATGCTATGGGAACGAGATACCCACGCCCCCAGATTTTCAAATCCCTGTCTAGTGTGTTTTTGTGCATAGCTACGATGAGAAAACAGAAGAGCCCGGAGAGACTTGTGAGTCAAGTCTATAGAAGCGGACAAATGTGTGGGGGATGGACCACCCTGCAGCATTACAGATGTCGGCCATAGAGACCCCTGCTAGCAGGGCCTTTGAGGCGCCACACCTTGTCTCGAGTGCACTCTGACTCCTAGCCTCGGCGGGAGACCAGAGGACTCATATGACAGATTGATGGCATCCACTGTCCAACGGCTCAAAGTCTGCTTGGTCGCTGGAAGCCCCTTCTTGGGGGACCAGAGCATACGAGAAATTGCTCTGACTTTCTCCACAGGGCAGCTCTGTGCTTGCACTGGACACATACAGTTTAGCTTCTGCTGACCAGGCTCCCTGAAGGGAGGAGGGCTGAAGGCCTGTAGCACAACTGGCTGAGGTGTGACCGTAGGTACCTTAGGACTGTAACCCACTCCTGACCGCGTCCCGGTGCACTCTCTCCAGAACTCCGGGGAGCAGAGCAATTGGGGGAAAAGCATACAGATGAAGCCTTGTCTGTACCATGTCATCCAGCCCCAGTGAAGCTGGATGAATTAGAGAGTACCAGAGGGGACATTGCGCATTCTCTCTCATTGCGAAGAGATCTACCTCTGCCTTGTATAATACTCTCCAGATCTACTCCACCACCTCGGGGTGGAACATCTATTCCCCGGGCCTCAGCCCCTGTCTCGAAAGGATGTCTGCTCCTATGTTTTGATACCTGGGAATATAGATGGCTCTCAGTGAGAGGGATCTGTCCTGGGCTCACACAAGGATCTGGTGCGCCAGCTTGTACAAGGGGCGCGAACACAGACCTCCTTGGTGGTTGATGTAACAGACCACTGACGTGTTGTCGGTGCGCACCAACAAGTGTTGATCTCTTACGTCTGTGAAGAAGTGTTTGGGTGCTCGAAACACAGCCAGCACTCGTGACCGCTCCCCAACCAGTGATACACCTTTGTTTCTGAGCCACCACTGCAGGGGTCTCATGTACAGCAGGCCAATAGGTATGACGTTGGACGCAGCTGCCATAAGGCCCAGAAATCTTTGAAACTGATTGACAGTGATTGACCGGCCTTCTTTTATTTTTGCGCCTGCAGAGAGGATTTACTTGATCCGAGCTGGTGTCATTCGAGCCTGCATCGTGATCGAATCCCACACCATGCCTAGATAAGTGGTTTTCTGAACTGGAGAAAGTACACTTGGTGTTCAGTCTCAACCCCAAACGTTTCATGTGAACGAGGATGATATCTTGCCTCGTCCGGCGATCAAGCTAGTATTAGCCAGTGGTCGATAGTCACAGAGGAGCCAGCGCTGCATCCACACACTTCGTAAACGTACGGGGTGAGAGTGCAAGGCCGAAGGGGAGAACTCCATATTGGTATGCTTTGCCCACAAAAGCAAACCTCAGGAAATTCCTTTGAAAAGGATGAATTAATACGTGGAAGTACGAATATTTTAGATCAGTCCTCGGACCTGATTCATGCTACGACCTGTTTTACAGTGAGCATTCTGAACTTCAGCTTCATTACTGAGCGGTTCAACAGCCTGAGATCTAAAACAGCCTCAGCCCTCCATCCTTCTTTGGAACTATGAAGTAGTGGCTATAGAACTCGCATTCTTATTCTTGAGGAGGGACCACCTCGATGGCCTCCTTCCTCAGAAGAGTTTCTACTGCCTGTTTCTACTTCCTGTTCCATCACCAGAGCCTGCTCTGTAAGTACTATCGTAGTACCCACAAATTGTGGCGGGATCGTCCGAACTGGACGATTCCACACTGCCAAATAGTCTACTAAGGGAACCAACCTCTCGAGACTGGTCTCTGATGATATTGGAGGGACGAGCAGAATGTTTTGATATAGCCCACCCTCGGGTGAAGCTATGACCTGTCCCTCCTGAAAGCCCAGTGGCACACCTCTCAACCCCGCTACAATACTGGGAGGAGGAAACTGAGAGCGATGTTCGTGGGAGATGCTCACGCCCTGAAACACCGGCAGGGTTAGTGAGGTGGTCTCCTGTGGGCACCGGGTACATACAGGGACCGTGTGATGCGGTGGAACTTGCTGTTTCCTGGAGGGGCCTGCCCTCTGAAGCCCTGAGCCACTGGCATCAGGACTTCCTTTTCTCTTCCTGTGGGGCCTTCCTCTCTTGCAGCACAACCCTCAGGTCTTTCTTGCTTCTCGAAGGCTCCGCCACAGAGCGCCGCCAACTCCCCTGCTGCTGACGCTGGGGAGGGGCTCTCGTGGCAACACTGCTTTTGCGTGTCTCTGTATTAGGAGCGGGTACTCGGGTGAGGCTGCTCCTGCCCAGCAGCCCCGCAAACTGAAGAGCAGTGAGGGAGAAACCGCTAAACATTCAGACACACAACACAGAGCGCTTCGCTGAATGACAGAAAGCTATCTGCCGGCAGCATTCCACGTTCTTTTATGCTTCCTGGCCAGCGACGTCACCCACCTATGACGTCCCAACTTACCATTGGCTGATTCTACACACGATTCAGAACCGTCACGCTGGAGGCGTTCCCATGGCGTCTCGTCTACGCAGCTCGAGTTCCTGAAGAGGAACACAAGCATTATATCCTAAACAATTTTTTTTTGCAACTTAATGCAAAGGTAATATGATACAAAGAATAATGTTATAAATGTACATACATTTAAAAAAATACAAATATGAAAAAGGTTTGAGGATTTATGATGCTGATGATCGTTAAATGCATCATCACAGTCTTTTGAAAAGGATTGTTTCAGCAAATAGCCAACATTTTATCCCATTTTGCTTTTTTTAAAACTAAGTTAAGTTTATGCTAGGATTAACTGGTACACTATTTTCCAGCACAATAGAACGTTAATCTTTTAGCACCACTGCATATATTTTCATATTTCAACTAATGTAATGAAACGGCATCAAATTCACGTTCACCTGTATCAGATAAAACTGAACAGACCTTTAGGGACAACTTACTGGACATTTCACTTTTTTCTACCAAAAAAAAAAAGAAAACGTTTAACCATGGAGTGAAATACACATCGTAATCAATCAGCCAGAAAATGAGCACTTATAATAAAACCATGGTTAAAAGTTAAGGGAATGTACAACTCTAATATAATTTTGCAGAAACATTGCCACAGGTGCAATTTTCCATTGTGGTTGAGGGTTGCATAACAATGTAGATGGTGTCAGGTTAAAGGGCTCAAAAGGTGCAAACAGGTGAAGAAGAGGGGAAGCACTGCCTGAAAAACATGACCTTTGTGTGATAGTTATCTGGCAGCTGTTAGGTGGGAGTGAGCTGTTGGGCACCCATGAGGAATAGCAATGCTTTTGTTGGTAATCTTTGCACGATCAACCTGTCCTGTTTTGGGTCTTTGACTCAGATCTCCCTGATCTCAGAAAGACACTCACTCAATACCGCCTGCGTGGATGCCCTCGCTCACCCCTGCGAGGGACCAACCTCAGGGCCGCAGACCCTCATTCCTCCCTATCCATCAAAACAGCCTCTTGAGAGACTGGCCTCAGGTAATGTCAGCGACAAAAAAGCCCACCTGCATATTCGTATTCAGCCAGTCGCACACCTGAGATCTTTTGCGCTTTTATTCAGAGCCGTAGAATGATTTTTTCCACAGATGTGCAGCTATCCACCTGTCTGGAGGTCCAATGTGCTCCTCTGACTCTAAACCTTCAGTCTGACAGCTCCGCTCTCACTCAAACTGGCCTAAATCAAGCAGCGCTGCCCTATTGAAGATGAAGAGGTGCAGCCTGAAGCTCATACGCCACAGACAGGGCTCCTATTGATTTTATAGCACAAGCTGCTGGTAAGCTGTGCTCTCTCTGGCATACTAAATTCCCTGCCCTTCTAGGAGGGCTTGATGAACTGCCCAGATAGCTCTCACTCATTCCTCTTGTCAGAAGCACTTGAGCTAGATGAATGTCTTACCTGTGCCTCGTGTGCATGCGACTCACTTAAATGTTTCCAGGCGACTCTTGAAGCTTTTTACCACAGTTTCTGATGATGAATGTTTTTAGATGCTTTTCCAGTTTTCGCTCTGGAGGATTTATCTTCTGATGTATGAAGACAGGGCATTTTTAGCTGGCACACATGACCTCTCAGTCAAGGTATCAAGGTAACAGTTAAACATCATGATGCAAGATGCCATTGCTTTGCAAACACACGGAAGGGATATGTCTTCATTGTTAAAGTCAACATGAAATGATTTCCCAAGTCTCCAGACTGGGACTAAAATAGCGCAACAAAAAATTAACTGGCGATAATAACATCAGCACGTGTTTGTTGCATTTCTCTCTCTGAGAGGCAGTATGCGCAGAACTTTCTAAATGGATTAATTATTTCTGACTTAATTGTTAATTTCACCTCACTCATAGTATTGATTAAAATGCATAACATCTGGTTGGGCAGTAGCACATAGTAAGGTTGCAAAAGAATTTGCATAAGATTTTGCATATGCATGTGATCGGAACATTAGGTCTGTTGCTTGTCAGTTGTCAGAGATTCTTCAGAGACTTTAGAGACAACATCAGTGTTTCATTCAAAGCACAAGCCATGATGTTTGATTCATGAGCAAATGACTCTTTTAAAGTGTTTTTTTTAAGAAGACAGCCTTTAGCTCACTACTTACTGTAACACAAGTAATTTTTCTATTATGTCTAATTCAAAGTGAACTTCTAATTACATAAATTCTAAATACAAGCAGACAGCAGAATTTCTTTAAGGTATTTAACGTAAGTTATTCTAATAAAATTATATATTCTTTAGCATAGCTTAGAAAAGCAATTGCAATGTAATGGCCATATTCATTTAGTCTGGAGACCTGTTGAAATCAGGTTAAAAGGAAAATCAGTTTTTTTTTTATTTCTTTGGAATAATGTGCGCCGGAATGACTTGGAATGTGGATGAAGAAAGTAAACTGGGTCCATTTTGATTTCATGTTGACTTTAATATTCTTCCATCTTTGATTCTGAAACAAAAGACCAACTGTAAAATACATTGTAAAAAAAAAAAAGTTGTTTCAGTTAGAAGTTTCTTGTTACCCCGCAGCCTTTTTGTTTAGTCAACTAAAAATGTTTAGTTGCTTAATATTAAATTAAGTGACAACTAAAATATTTTAGTTAAATGTTGACAGCGGTGTAACAAGATTTTTCTACTTGAAACAACTTTGTTTTTTTACAGTGTAGTTATGATACATCTACTTGTTTCCTCCTCATTTCAAATTTGAAGGTCAGTTTGCACACATTTTGCGAAGAAGACAAAGAGTGCATTGTTGGCATTCTTAAAACGGATTTTATTTTTCTAAATCTTTAAATATCTCTCTGACTATTATCTTTATTGATGTAAACTACTGTATTTAAAAGGTGTGCTTTTTTTCTACAGCATGTTTCAAGCTGAGACTGCTGTTTTCATTAAGAGGTCACATACACAATGTTGCAGGCCTAAGTGGTGAGTGACAGGGCCTAAGACTCTATGGATGTGATTGGCTGAGCAATAACAGTCCTGGTAAGAGGAGCTGATGCAAGGCTGTGATGGAGATGAAGGAGCAAGCGAGCGAAAGTGAGAGACCCGGCGACGGGCACTCGGAGTAGGCAGAAGTAGACAGGCACTAGGTGCTCTGAGAGAGACTTGAAGGGTTAAACTGTTCGACTGTGCCCAATGCACTCCAGTGGGCTCCTTCAAATATGAAACACTTACGTTTTGGACCCAGAACAGCACAATTTCACAACATAAAGTGGATCCAAACAAAAGGCAACATTTACAGTAATATTCCCAGTGAGGCGGCAGATTGCTAGCATGACTTCGGTAAGCTGAATGAAATAAAACGGGAGATGAATGACTGGCTTGCATGAATTTGGAGGCTAAAGTACATGCACGTCAGCTCTTGGGTGCTCTGAAATGAGGTGAATTTCTGAAAAAACTACATTATTATAGATGTTTCAGGATCTACTTCCGTTTCTAGCTAACTGATGAGGGGATTAATAGTTGCAACAGTTGCAAAGGAAAAACTTACTGTATACATTATATCATTACATCTGGATGTGTTTTTTGCATACATGAATATTGTCAGGTAAAGAATTTCTCCCTTTTTTTAATGTAACTATTTTTTAAGGGCGGATTTGTTGTTTTCTCTGTTGGCTGAACTTCTTTAAAGCCCTTGTA
The DNA here is from genome assembly GCA_032361065.1 of Enteromius trimaculatus. Lineage (NCBI taxonomy): Eukaryota > Metazoa > Chordata > Actinopteri > Cypriniformes > Cyprinidae > Enteromius > Enteromius trimaculatus. The sequence goes on from JAUMHP010000043.1 coordinate 6,157,490, forward strand.
TGCTTGTTATTTGAAAACCAAAAGCCCTTGGAGTTTATATTCATCAGTATGATAGTGATAACATTAACTAAGCAACTAAATTAGTACAGTATACATTTATATTTTGTAGTTAAGTTCAGTATAGCATTGATGTAGCATTAATGTAGATAGAATGAGCAGTAGGCTATATATTTTCAAAGAAGTGTTTTATGCATGTTCATAAGCATAGCGTTTGTTGTTGTTTTGTTATTGTGTATAGACTTGAACCTGAAAATCCCATCAGCCCATTTAGAGGCTTGCCTATTCATGATATGTGAACGGTCCAAGTACTCAGGGCAGTTCTTTTTGATTTTATAGCATTATGATTTTTATAAACTCTTGATGCACAGCTTTTGGTAAATGTATGAACAATATTTTCTCCAAAAATATTTTAACTATAGACAATTAAGAAATCTACATTTGGCAGCCAACTGCTTTTCGTTTGCTAACAGACGAAAAAAACAACAACGGTATAGTAATGATCACGATATCCATATTAATAAGCACAAGGGCCTCCAGTAAACCTCATTGTAAATCACAGAAAATTGTAAATCATTAAAATCTCAAAGAAAATAATGTAATACCAAAAAACTTTGGTGGGCTAAAAGATCATATTTAATAACAAGCATTTTAACCCTGTTATAAAAGTTTATGCAGAAGGGTTTGCAATGGAAATAATGGGAGTAAACATAAAAAAATATATATATATATATATATAAATAAATAAATAACAGAACTGTGTGGATGGCATGCAGAGCCCAGCCAAGTAGCTTGTGGGCAGCGTGTAGGTGGGATGATTTTGGGGTGGGGGGGGGGGGTGATCAGCATGAGACAGTGGCACTAGTAGCTGTGGGCTCAATTTCCAACCCGGGAGATAAACCAACAATGTATACAATCTTGTGAGTGTGAGGCAGCACTCACCAGCTATGGGCTACTGAGCTGTGCATAAGGCGAGTATCAGGACAGCCTTTCGGGTTCATCTGTCAGAAGCGTTACAATCCTCCCCCTCAGAGGGCTTCACAGTTTCGCTGGGCTACCTCTTCAGGAACTCTAGTCGCTGAACAAATGACATTGAGGAGAGGACTAGCATTCTACTCGAGTAGCCCTTAGGGGAGGGACGAGTGAGTCAGGTGAAACGACAGAAACAGTGACTGAAAAATGAGGATTAAAAGGAAGCACCAATGATCTAACAATTACCATCTATATTTATATATAATGTTATAGAAAGAGGGTTATAGCCCTGCAGGCCTCGAGTGAATTCTTCCTCCTGCTGGGGTCCAGCTCAAGTCTGTGGTTGTAACGTCTTGGCCGTGGCACTTCCTCTGTGTTTAAACTCTCTTTTAGACTGGAGTGGTCCTCCTGTTGGCCGCATCTTTGAAGTCCTTGGCGTTGGAGTTGTGAGCCTGCAAAAACTCCCTCTCGGAGTTGAGCAAGGTGCCCATTGCCGCCTTGGAGGGATCCCTGGACAGGGTGTACATGGAGATGTCTGCCGCAGCGGGGCCTGTGTAGCCGCTCTTGCCCATGGGTGAAGCGTCACGTGAGGCCGGCTCGCTGGAGCGGCAGCTGGAGCGCCGGCGGAATCGGTAGCGGTAGCTGGGGATACGACTGAAGGCCGACTTCTTGATCAGCTCGGTGCGGGACTTGGCGCGCAGCTTCCGATGTTTTTCGATAAACATGTGCACAGCGAGCACACCCACCATCTCTGCCATTATGAAGGAGAGCGCGCCGAAGTAGAAGGACCAGCCGTACGAGTAGCTCTTCTTTGAGTCGCTCTGGCCGGGGTCGCCTGAATTGGCCGATATATACACGATAATGCCAATGATGTTACTTAGGCCTAACAGCAGAGGAGAGGGCAAGAGAGAAGAGAGAAGAGAGAAAGTTACCGCTCAGCACGCAGCTGTGGCTCATCATTCCGTATCATTACACAAGAATGCATCGCTTATCAGCCATGCGGAACGCAGAAAAAAAGAACAATTGAAACATTTTAATTAGCTTTTTATCATCGCCATCATAGTGAAGGGTAAATAATTAGCGGTTTGCCGTTGAATATTTAGATCATAACCAATTGGACGAGGCCATTCCAAGCGCATTGTTGTGTACAAAGCGACGCTCTGGCAGCCCGCTCGCTGCAATCGTGATGGCTGATTCATCATAATTCAATTGTAACGGAGGGAGTCGGGCTCATTTGTGTGCTCATGAGGTCCTAATGGGGTCTTCTCTAAATATTTGACCAACATGCAGTTCTGTTTGAGGATCCCCCGTCTGTCACCCTTTTCCCAGGCCAGAACTACAGCGGTGGGTCAATAAGCCGGCCTGCTGTTTGTTTACACTGCTGGAGCCGGCCCATCCATTTCCTCTGTCAATAATCAGAGTTAATCTGGGAAGTCAACACGAGTCTGTGGAGTCTACGGGGAGGGCGACGTCCTAACCTGTCTGTGAACCAATCCATTCTCGACACGCTGTATTCTGAACCCAACATGGAGTACTCCTCCCCATCTTGTGGGGAAACCCTGGTTCGGACAACTGACTGCGGCTCGGAAAGTATGCTAAATCTAAAAATATAAACAGGCTGAGCGGCGCACTTGCACTGATGCAGTGGGTTTAATCTCTTACCAGCAGAGACAAAGAAGATTCCAGCACTGAGGATGACATTGTGTCTGCTCCTGTAAAACTCACTGGCAGCCACACACAAACCTCCCATGAACAGAAGTCCAACGCTCATGATGGGGAAGATGCTGGACGCTCTCACCGCTCCTGAGGGAGATACAAGTAAAGCCAACCACATTAGTGTCACTGGAAATAATACAGAGGGAAACTTATAGAGTCAGAAAATATTTTTAAGTGAAAGACAGATCGTATTCAAATGTTCATTTATGCTAAAATTGATAATTTAGAAAATATTGGATGGATATCTGGAGGCAAACTGTACTAAAATAAACAATATTCTGCACCGGTGATGCAAACACAGCTACTGTTATCACTGCACAGCCCACACACAGGCCAAACATTAACCTTACACTAAAAAAAATTAAAATCACTTTATGTTGGGTGAATCTCGTTAGTGGTAATGTTACATTTTTTAAGTAAAACAAATCCTAGAGACTAACAAAAATAAATTAGACTAGGTAGAAATACAATCTTTAAGGTAAGGAGGTATTTTTATGCAATATAAATTGTCCATATATTTAAAATGTCAGGAAATATATTTTATATCTTAAAGAAGAATGTGTGCTGCAAATACTCTATATTTCTTGAAACTTTTTTCAGGATTTTGTTAAATAATAGAAGGTCCAACAAGAATATATTTATGTTTTTTTATGCATAAGTATATATGTAACACTTGTAGGGAACCAACCACAGAGAATACGCAGAATTATTGTTTAATTTCCTCACTGATCAGATAGAGAACAGAAACTGC
>JAUMHP010000043.1:6161546-6251080 GCA_032361065.1 Enteromius trimaculatus
TCATGTTTCAACTTACGATAAACTGCTATCAAGTGACTCTTTGAGCTCATTTGAATAGACTAGACCATAGAGCTAATGTAAAGGGAAATTTTAACTGTAAGGCACTTCCCCAGAATTGATTAATAAATTAATGAATTAATTTGTTAGTTGATTTACCCTTTAATTCTTACACACTTTTCTCTGTTGAAACCAAATCAACCTAAACTAAAAAAAACGGCACGTTGGTGAATAGTTGATGACATTTGTGAACTATGCCTTTTTACTGATACAAGGACTTTTATGGTACACATAAGTTTCGTTAAAGGTATTTGGTCTAATAACCCAGCATTGAAACACTTCATCTGATGGTGCTCTGCAGAAAGAATGTTTCCTTGAAGCGCCGTGTTTAGTTAAGTCTTCACATATCTGAGCACTGCAACAGACAGCATGTGTCCAAAATGCTTCATTCTTCCTTCCAATTATTTGTGGACAGTTCTGGCTCAGAAAACGCAGCACACACGAGGCTTCTCAGACTGGCTGAACTCCTCGCTGCTTCACTCTGCCTCAGATCAAGCTTGATCAGGCTCTTCAGAAATAGGATAAAAGCTAAAGGAGGGGCGTCTGAGAGTGTCAGGATCAATGTCAATAGCCTAGTTGACTGCCCTTATCAGTACGCTATTGCTATGCATACCGCAACGCTGCAGCATTTGCCCTTCTGAACGCCTCTCCTCTAAGAAATAAATATTTTGGGACAAGAGGTGCAATCATGTTTACAGATGAAATAACAAGGGAATGTAATAGGAAAATATGTCAGTTTCGTCTTTCTGAAATTTAGCCTTTACATTACCCTTTACCCCAGTGCACTTGACAGTAACGATTTTTCATGATGAAATGCAAAATAAAAATACAGTGTATATATTTCATACATATATTTTCATTATATTTTATACATTAAAACATTTATAGGTAAAGTTCATTTGTAAGGACGCTCTAATAAATAATATCTGAAATGAATGTGGCAGACATTTTGTGGCGTTTTTTTGTGGTGTTTGTCAAAATTAAGTCAAAATGAATAGGAAAGGTATCCACCGTAAAACAAATAAATATGAGGATGATCTGTGGTGAGCCCTAATGGGGGTTAAATGTCAGAATAAGTCCAAATGAATTACAAAATTATTTGTTTTCTTGCACAACTACTAAAACCTTTGTCATTCCAGTTGAAATTTCAATTAAATGGCCTATTCTGAAAAGTAACAAGCAAAAACCTTTGCTTTGACCATTTATGAAGCATCTCTGATGCATTCAACACATTCACTGTCGATCAGTTGTTAAGTTGTTCGCAAAAAAACCAAAACTGCGCTATGGCTTCATTGTCTGTCTCTAGCAAACGTCACTCTCCTTCCCTGTCCTTCATTTCTCTCTCTCCTCAGTGGATCAGCAGTCTCCCATGGCACACCTCATTAATATATTCATGCCCAGGGGAAGACAAAATACTCCTCCATCATCCAATTTTCCTGCCATCCTTGAAAAATGGATCAGTGGCCGAGCCGTGCTTAATTACAACTGGAAACGAGAGATATTTATTGAGGAGGATTGTACAGAGCATTAGCGTGCAACAAAAAGGATGACATCTGCGTCCTTGATGGGTCCATCGTCTCGCTGACAGTTAAGATCTACGTAGGTTAAGACCTCAGTGGGACAACTGAAACATTTCTACGTGCTAGGCTGAGACTTTTCAATTTTTGAAAACTGGACGGACGGGTCACTCTCTGATTAACAAGTCGAGGTTATCAGCCTCGTGAATCCCCTGAAGTGCAGTGGGCATTTTGTACACAAAGATATTAAGGGCAGAATGTGAAATGCCCGTCTGAACTTGCATGCAGAGCATGTTAGGCCAGAGGACACGGCCCTCTGCTTCAAACGAATAACAGAGAAATTAGAACAATGCTCACAGGGAGAAACAGCCATCTCAAGGGCAACTAAAGTGCGCCATGAGAGAGACAGATAAAGATCGAGAGAATCAAAGGCAGAGAAAAAAAAAAAACAGAGAAGGGAAAAGCTTTTCAACGGCGTTTGCCTTTAAAATCAGTTTTTTTGCTCAGAAACGTATATTTGTAGTGCTCATGAATGTATTTCACTGCGCTGTTCTGAATCACATGCCAACAGCATAATGAACAGGGCAGCAAATGGAGCTGTAACGCAGAGGACTCTGGGTAGGATGTCTGTATCCGTGGCTTCTCCATTGCACAAACAGTCGACATGCTGACACCGATCATGTTAGACTAGCCCCCTGTGAAACTTCACTCTGAGATGTCTAGTGTAAATAGTTATTGGCAGAAACCCCGCTTGCTCTGGTCTGTTGTTTACATGCAGTACGATCTCACTTCACATCAGTCTCTTCGTAAAGCTAAAGTCTTTGTTAAAGGAAAAAACAAACAAACAAACAAAAAACGAAACGCTTGTATTTTTCACCAACACAAAAACATTTTTTAATAATAAATAATTTTCACTCTCTACACCTTTCCATACAACAACAGCGCATAGCCACCAACTGAACAATAAAAACATGAAAGTGCCTGCATAAAGTCTGCATAAAAATATTAATTCCTATGTTTTCTAAATGCAAGATTCATCTGTGTGTTTTATTTTTATTTTTGACTTTTAATTAAAATCACATAACTCAAACACCAAATTATCTCTGACCCAAAAACAAGCCTCGGGAGGTGGTCTTAAGATGATCTCCATTTTGGGTCCTTTAATGGTTCTATTGCATCCTCTCTGAACACCAAAAACACTGAGGTTACTTTGAGATTGTTCCCTTTTGTGTTCACTTGTTTCAAAAGGTTTAAAGGGATAGTTCACTTAAAAATGACATTTTTTAAGCAACCCAACTGACACAGTTAAAGCACAGAAAGATATTAAGAACACTGTTAAATTAGTCCATATGACATCAGAAGTTCAACCTTAATTTTATGAAGCTACGAGAATACTATTTTTGAGAACCGAAAACAAAAATAATGGCTTTATTCAACATTTTGAACATCATATCTGTCACGGTAGTTTCCTTGCTGTCTATGGAGGGACAGAAAGCGCTTTGATTTCATAAAAAAATATATTAATTTGTGTTTTGAAGTTGAACGAAGGTCTTACAGGTTTGGAACGAGACGAGGGTGAGTAATTAATGACAGTAATTAGAGTGTAATACCTGTATATGTGAAAACACCAATATGCATAAAACCCATCCATCCACCATCAGCTGCAAGTTTTTAATTTTTTAATCACTGCCCAACATGTTTTTTATAATCCATTACATTCTGTTATACATTGAAAAATGAAGGAAAAGTTAAAAAATAATCTATACAAGATGAACATCACTACATTCAACACTATCACTGAGGATTAACCCACTATATTTTCTGTTTCCAACCCCACTGAATGCATAACTTGTATTTTCAGGTATGGTTATTATTCTCCCACACTCTCGCCAAAAGCGTATATAATTCCAAAAACATTATTATTAAATAATTATAATGCAAATAACATAATGTAGAATTGTATCTCTAAATGCCTATTACTGTAAAAGGTCTAATTATTGATGTCCAGGGTGTATTTATGGGTCATTAGCAGTATTGTGAGTATTCCCCCTCCTCACATATTTATTTAAATTACACATGATTGATTTTGCTGCTTTTTGATAAATGGACATCACTGAGAAACCACCTCTACTTAATTTATTTTTGCCTTTTTTGTTCACATTTCTAAATGAACCGAGGGAAAATAAAATAAATGAACGTGGGTGGGTGAGTGGCAGGGAATGAATAAAAATCATGAAATCAAAACAAATCCAGTCCAGATCGATGCCGCAACACTACAATAGTTTTCATTGATGTTTATTCATGCATAACAATTGCTAAAAATAATCTACTTTTCCATTCGACAGGACAAAATAAAAGCTTTCAGGTTTGAAACAACATGAGGCTGAGTAAATAATAACACTATGTTCATTTTTTTGTGAAGACTCTCTTTAAAGTGCGATTGGTTCATAATCACGGGAATCTGCTGGGCACTTCATCGTAAATAATGTAATTGATACACAAGCAAAAGCACAAATGAAAGCACAAACACATACCAAGAATGTACGAATTTACACAGGGGAGCCAGTTAAAAAAGATGTCACTTAAATAGTACAATCAAACGGCCATGACAGTGTAAAGGCTTGTGGGTAAGCATGATTTATCACTAAGCATAAACCATGACATGCTTGAATGCGTGCATCTACTTTGTTCAGCTTCAGTCACCAAGCAATTTCAAGACACGCTGCACCTAATCTATAAGATGGTAAAAAGTGTGGAGGTCATTGCAGAAACTGAAGAAACCCAGCAGGGCTAAACGAGAAAAATCCATCTGACCAATATGACCCTTCTCTATGCATATCATCAGTCTGGGTGATTGTGAGTGTATGTTCGAGATGTGTGGGGGAGACCGTTGCAGTCGGGGAGCTGTGACTGTGAGAGTGGTGGACTTGAACTCGCTCTGAGTTTGAGCTTTTAGTCCAGTATAAATTCATCTTTCATTTGAGGTTCTTATGAGAACAGAGTTTCAATATGCAACCAATACTATAACAGTACTCTATGCTTGCACAACCACTCAAAAAAGATAGCACAACCAAAATTTCTGTTCATCTTTGGGAAAATTAAGATATTTTTGATGCACTCTCAGAGCTCTCTGACCCTCAAATAGACAGCCATCTAATTAACATGATCAACATCCACACATGTAGCAAGAATATTGTTAAGATAGTCCATGTGGTGGGGTATGGGGGGGGCGCCGGAGTTCGAGCCGGACGCCGAGCCCCTCGCTACGGTTCAAATCGCTAGGGTTTGAGCCCGCCATTCTCCCGGCCCGCTCCCCGGACAGCACGCCAAACCCGCTTACCAATCTACCAAACATATATGAGGAAGCGTGAACACTTGAAATGACAGAGTTTATATTTTTGAGTGAACTATTCTTTTTCTGAATGTCTAAAAAAAGCCTCAAGCTGCCATTTATTTGATAAAAAAGAGAAAAGATATCGTGAAATATCTTTACAATTCAAAATAACAATTTTCTACTTAAATACATTTATAAGAATGTAATTTATTTCTGTGATGCAAAGCAATTGTTTTACATTTTATCTTGTTACATGATCCTTTAGAAATCCTTCTGCTCAACAAGCATTTCTGATTATTATCACTGATGGAAACTTGTTGTGCTGTTTAATACTTTTGTGCAAAGCATGGCATTTTTGATAGGTGGTTGTTATTCGAATGCTTGTTGTTTGAGTCTATTGTTTGTAATTTGGTTGACAGTTGTCCACAATTTGGACAAATGAAGGTAATTTGTGGGTTTTTGCACTGGCAAAACCAGCCAATCATGACATGGAGGCCATTTTACCGTCCCATGGCCTTGCATTTATGTCAGGCTATAGGAACTCAATAAGAACCAAAAGAGACACTGCCTCCTCCTCATCTGCTGATATCACTCTGCTATTTCATAACAATGAGTGATTTATACAATATTTCAGCTCATATTTTAAAAATATTTGTTTTGCCTTTTCTATATCCGATTATTTTCTCATCCAATTTATTTTGAAGAGGTGCCTTGCCTCCTCAGAGAAAACGCCCCTGATGTGTGTTGTTCTGACAGACTTACGTAGTAAATACTCTGCTGCATCTTGCTCATAATCTGCATCCTCCGGAAAGTGGTCAATCTTCTTACAGACACCTCGAAATGTTCCTGCAGCCATGAAGAACAGAGAGAGAGAGGGAGAGAGTCAAATACCTATTTTTGTGTGCATGTGCATACAAATACACACACCACAGGAGTCCATTTTACGTGTAAATACAATAGTAAACATGTCTTGGTGTGTTTATTTTGCAGCATTTTCTTATGCATTTATCAGGTCAATGAGCAGAGTCCTAGTAAGCTGCTTGCTATGTGTATGTGTGTGTGTGTGTGTATGTGCATGTATGCATGCTGTCTTGTGCATTCACTGACAACCCCTGTTCACTCGGCTGTGCGCTCAAGATGACAAATGAACAAAAATAACGCTTCTGCCCTCGGGCGTAACATGTGACCGGCTAATGAAGAGGTTTATCGTACCAAATACATGCGCCCTATGTAGGGGGAAACCATTCTGACACATACTGTCACATTCTCTGCTGCATTAAAGGAGGAGTATGCAGCTCAAATGCTCGGTTTGTGTTTGAAATGTTTCCATTTTAAGCGATACTCATGTATCAGCTTCTCTGTAGCTAAGGATCAGTGCACAGTACTGTTCAAACTGTTCAAATGGATGTATTCCAAGACGTAACCCCTCATTTTCCCCAATATTTCAGTGCTTCCAGAGAGCCCCGTGATTTACGTAATTTTAAATTAAATCAACCTTTTATTTTCCCTTCAAATTCTTTGGATATGCTCCTTGGACCAAATCAACACTCATCTGACAGATGTTACTGAAACTTTAAACCTCTGTTTTATCATATGATTATCATTTCTATTCTAAGATGTGTGACTGGTATTAATTCAGACTCAATTTGATCAAAGCAAAACACACTGTGGAAAAACATAATGAAATACATTTAAAAAATGATAGGTTGGGTAAGAAATACATTAAATGGCAAGACAAAACAAATATAGATAGATAGATACTGAATAAGAACATGTGGTTGTAGCACCTAATGAGGCCACATAGACCAACTTGTAGTTTTCCTGCGTCCGTGTTTGTGTTTCTGTGAAATGCTTTTAGCCATTTTGTTTAAGAAAGAGACAGAACAGGTCTCTGTGGTGGATGGTGAGGGCTTTCAATGATTCAGAGTGAATCAGGGCACTCGGGCTTCTTCAGAAATCCCCTCTGGCTCAGCCTGCAGCCCTCTCCCACCATCACTGTCTACAGGTGACCTGACAGACTGGCCACTCAAAGCCATTCAGCTCTGTTCAATCCCTCAAACACACACACACACACACACACACACACTGCCTGCTCACAACACAAAGATGGAGGCAGATCAGAAAACGAGTAGGCGATGAAGACTCGGAGAGAGGGACGGTTATTGTCATGGTGACTGTGACTGCTGTGACGTATTTATGCTTTGAGTGGGAAGGGCTTTAATGTGATGTGGGTCCTCGGATATAAAATGATTAGAATTTTGATAAGAATTTTGATAAGTGCCACATAAAACACCCCACGAATCAATGACTTCCCCTAAAGGTTGCAAAGGAAAAAGGGATAAAGAACTACGAAGTGTACCACTGTGGGCACATTATGAACATATCCTTTAATAAAGCACTACAATTGCAAGTAGGGTTATGTGGTTTTATATCACAAAATGCGTCATTTCAACAGTTATGGTAACAGTATGTATTATATATTGTTATATATTTTCTCCTACAAAATCATTAATACAATGCTATGTTACATAACTGAATAATAATTTAGTATAATTAAATATATTAACAATCTACAGACCTAAAAGGGGGAAAAAAAACAGTATATCTGAACAATACATAAAAATAAAATGATAAAGAAATGTCATGGATGAATTTCAATCCAAAATTAAAAATGAACTACCTTTTGAATAATAAATAATAATAAAGATTCCCCCCCATGATAACTAGTGTGCAATCAATCAATCAATGTAATGACTTTTTGGCAGGAAAATATTTTGATCCCGTTAATAAACACCAAGCCGATGAACTAGTGGCGATGAAAGCAGACTGCGTTCCAATAATAATAATTAATAAGAATAATATGTTTTTTTTCCAATAATAAATTAATACAATAATGCAACATTACATATCTGAACTGCATGCAAGTAATATTCATTATTATATAGTTCTGGCATGATGGCACTGCAACTTTAAATGTTAGCAGTTTGCATTGTATGCATCAGAGACATTTTAAGCATATTAGCAGCAGCATGAAGCCTCAATTTATACATCTGAAGCAAAGGTGTTTAGAGCATGTAATCACTCTGAGGACACACTGAAAGTAACAGATACGAACTAACTGAACTAAAAAAGCATTCTTGTTTACGTGTTTTGACTGGGCCTCACCATACAGTCTACATCGGCGTAATCTCAGTGTTCACGTTCGTTAAGGTACGTTTTTATTGTGTTGTGTTTTTTGTAGCTGCATGCAGTGTCATGACAACTCCACTTTCTCTCACAGAAGAAGAAGAATACTGTCGTGGCCACGCTTAAAGATAGTAATACATGCACTTCACATGGCTCTGTGGAGCAGCAGCAGTACATGTCATAGACTGGCTTTGTTGGGTTGTCTTGTCTTTCCTTGTCTGTTCATCTTTATGTTTGTGGATACACGCATATAAGTTATCCTTATATTCAGCATATATTTGGCTTGTATTGTATTGTCCCTTATATGTCTCCTGCTTTGTTATATCATGTATGTTACAGTATTTGTGCAGCAGCAGTATTTCTCGCCTGCTCAGCAGCAGCATGTTGTGGATGTAGTAGCAAGTCTCCGCACTAGCTCTGCCACAGCAGCAGCCTCCTCCGCCAAGACCAAATACATTACCATGCCAATCTCTTAGAAAGTTGTCATGACAGACAAATTACATATTTATTGCAGTATTGCATATTTTGTTATTTAAGTACAGTTATCAGGACATTCGTGAGAATTACCCAATAATATTGCAACACAAATTAATGAGATCATTCCACAGACTTTATATACAGCTCATTATAAATAATTTAACAGATAGCCTTCTAAACATTCACAATAATAATACAATTATTTATAAATGAAAGCTCTTTTGGGTACAAATTTGTCCCTAAAGTTTGATTAAGCAGACACAGACGAGCGCCAGTTTCTAGCACTCCTCCCTATTGGAATGTCAACTGAAAGACAGTCATCTCATATCATATTTCAATAAATCACCTGTCCACCGCCCGTGTCCACACTTATCTGTCTAGCATAGTGTGAAGTACAACCAGGCCTCTCCATCCTCCAATGAGCTGCGATGGATTACAGCGGCGTTAAAAGCATCATAAGACCCAGCAGCTGCTTTTACCAACAATCACTCAGATTTAGAGCCCGGCTCTTTGTCTCCATTTACATAACACGAACCTGCAGAATGACTGCGTGTTTGTCACAACTTCAGTCGTGGACCTGTCAGAGAGCTTCACCGGAGAACGGCTGAATGCATTAGCGAGGAAGTATTTCATTAGCTTTTATCTCTGTGTTTACTATCATTACAAACAGCCTGTGAATAAATAAAAAGAACACTGATGCTATTAGCTGAAAGGGTCCCCTGGAAAAACGCCTGCGAGGAATACTTTGCATTGGAATTAAAAGTCCTAATTTGGTTTCTATGCTGACAATGCAATGATTCAGAATAATCTGATTAGAAAGTTCAAACTCAGTTTCCGTAAATTCACACACACACACACACAAACGGTGCAACCTTTTTGTTTTTTTTCTCTGTGTTGTTGTCTGCAGGTGGACAGATTTGTCTTCATCTCACTTTGAGGTCTCATTGACCCTTTTGTCTCAGGACCCTCTTAAAACAATTAGTCACATTTGAGTCTGTGTTTCACACTTTAAACTAATGGAGTGCTCATGCTCGGATATCAATAGAGACGTCGAGAGAGAGTGGGAAAGCAAGTAGTTTACAGTCAATATTGAGGTAAAATCACCAGAGACGGGTTTTCAATTAAAGGCTACCTTTGTGTGGATTAGAAAACAACTCATCCGGTTGTGCTGGTTCGAGCCTCTGGGTCTCCGCATCGGAGAGAAGGTGAACAGAGCGGTGAGCGGCACGTCCCGTGGGCTGGGGGCTGTCGCCGCACCGACACACCTCCGTTTTGAATAATTCAACAGAGATCTCCTCAAAGGTGACAGCTTTGTTGGAGGAGCCCAGAAAGATTAAGAACTGATGGAGACATTTTCCACTCGGCCCTCCCTTCATCCCCTCCTCCTCTTGGATTGTGTAGCCAGAGCAGCGCTCTCGCCTATTCAGCGCATCGCTAACAGATAAAGCGACACTTTTATAAAAGGAAAAGAGGGATGAAAAGGGGCTTTTGTGTTGCTGTGAGCTTCGGCATCGTTGCTCTCCTCTCTCTGGGTCCTGTGTGGCCGGCGGTGGGTGGCTGTGGGCGCAGTGAAGAGCTCTGGCGCTGGAGCTCCTCTGATAGCACACAGGCTGCCTGCCTCACTCTGATTGACACACGGTTAGTCACACTTCAGAGAAATACATGCTCAGCTTAATTTGCCTATGCATTCTCCCTCAGCTTAAAGGGAACTTACAGTCAAAGTGTAAAGACTTCATTTGTGCTGAACCGAGCGACGGAGCAGAAGTCAGCATTTCCATAAAATTTCCTGTCAAGGAAGATTTCACCCTGTTTCTGGAATACGATAGCCAAATCCATTGACGATGTAGGCAGTCTCAAAGCCTTTCTTTTTAGCGTGTTGTGCACGTGAAGAATATTTTAATGTTATTAGACATCATTATAGCCGTGCTACCAACTAACATTTCAAGGCATTATAGAGTACTATTGGGCAATTCACACAAAACATTTAGTATTTCGCTAAGCTTTCTATTGTTTTTTTTTTATATATAAACATGCTAAAGACGTGTTTGACCACTACACTTACGTTCAAAACTTCAACTTCAAAAACATGAATATTCACAACTATGAACAAGACCATTAGTGATTCATTTTGGAAGGCTTTCATTTTGACTCCCAGAGAAAGCCTGTGCCAGACACACAGCAGCGCCCATTCTCCATATTTAATAGTTTATAGTCTTTGTTTAAACGCTCCGCCAAATAAATGTGATAGAACTGTTAAACGAAAGTGAAAAGTACTGTAAATGGTAGGCTATATGAAATGGTATTATACTGTTTGCATACAGCAAATAAGCATTTATGTCATTTGAACAAGTCTTTGAATAGGCTATGTAATAAACACTTATTTCCGTAAACCTTGGTAAATCCAGCTTCTGTGTGCGCCATTAGCCTACATAAATATTCCTCATACAAATTAATTGTCAAATTATCCATCTTTCATTTAGTTCATATTATGGGAAAAGAACAAAAATGTAAATGCAGTAAATGCACACACAGGTAGTATTGCATATCCTTCATATATCTAAAAAGTGTTTTATTAGATTCATAAAAGACTGATAAGATTTACTCTCGTTTCAGAAAACAGTCGAGCTCTTGAATTTGTGCTGTGGGTGGAGCTAAAGCGTCAAAGCATGCAAAAGTTTTGCACAGCAATCGTCTGCAAGCTGTGACATTGATATAAATATAACCCATTATTGACTTTAACTACGGCTAAAAATCAAATCAGCCACATGTAGATCTGATCCAGAATGAACCCAAATGAAGCACGCTGATGGGAGTGCTCTTGCTCTGGTTAATGTGTGCACTCTTCAAACGTTCTGAAACTTATACAAAGTGTCTTTAGCAAAGAAATACTCTGTCATACGTCCAACTCGTTTATTTGAGACTCTCATGATTTGCATGAGAATCTAACTCTTTACCAGCCAGAATGCACGAAATAGTATTAGACCTCCTCCTCACTCAATGGACACTTTACTATCCCATGAGGCCGAAGGAGAGGATTTGTGAATGGCAAAGAACCAGGTTCACGTGACAGTAACAGCATAGTGGATGCAGTATGTATGAATTTAATTCACATTCCCCGTGTTCATAAATATATTTTAAAGTAGGTATCAAACCATATAGTACCAACTAGACGCATTGCATCACAATCAAAACACACTTCACAAATTCATTTAATCAATTTGTGGCGGTTCTGAAGATGCATCAGTAGTGGCATTGATTCAGAAGCGAAAAAATGTTTTCACACGACTAATAAAAATAGAGTGAAAGCTCGACCTTGGGATTTCAACTGGAGATCATTTAAATGAAGATCCTGATTATTTTTACCCAGCCCTATGAATAGTGCTATTTGTGCGTCACGCGGAGTTGTTCCAAATAAGTCGCTTCACATTTTGTTTAGGATGCTATCTTCAAAGGCAGCTATCTATGCAGGCTTTAAAAAGCAATGCAGCTCACTCGGTTTTGGAAAGAAGCTTAAAGCACATTTTCGTAGCCGCAATAAAAATTGAGCTAGCAAATGGCTCGTGCCAGTCAGAGTGTGACAGTAATCACTGCTCTGGCGTCAACACTGCACCTTTCTGCTGCTTTTAATGACCTGTGTGAGTTTAATTTTGCAGGTAGAGTCTGAAAATTAAGGCCCAGCTTGCAGAGAGGCTGATTGGCCTAATGGTTTTGACACTGTGAGTCATCCATATTTATTAGGCATGGTTTTTAATGATCCTCCACAGGGCACGATATCTTCGCACAATAATATTCCTACCAACACGAGAGGCTCACTTACCAGCCCGCTAATTCAACTAAACATAACAAGGCAAGGAATGCTTTATTTGAGCTCTGCGATAAGCGGATACATGGAGCGTCCATGTTAAATCATGTTTCTGGAGAATGGGGTAATAAATGTGCAATGTGGCCTGTCCAAGACAACTGGGATGGGGCTGAAAGACTTTAAATTGTACAAGAGGCAATCTTATTCCACTTGTGGCGTCGCATGCCCCCTCCTCTCTCCCGCTCTCTCGCACACTCGGATGCCGTTAGCTGCTTATTACTGTTGTCTCAGCAGGGCCCAATAACTATTCTTGTTTGTTTAAGTCGGCTACTTCTGCTTTGGTTTTTTCCATTCAATAGAGTCTTTTCAAACGACAGCACACTTCAGAAGACGGGTAGAGGGGTTGTGCAGCAGCTGATACAGGCAGCCACTTCCTCAAGAACCGCAGGGGCTCTTGAATGCCTCTCAGGGGCTGAATAGTCTAAGCAATCCTGAGGGGTTCAGGTTTACATCACTCCAGGACAATATCTCTTCTTTTCCTTGCAGAAGCCCATTCAAACCGAGTGCCCCCTAGAAATGGATTAGCAATGCAATTTCCAAGAGAAATAAAACATATTGTATCATATTGTTTGTATCTTTGATAATTAAAAAACATTTTTTATAGACTCCTTAAGGATGCATTAATTTGTATAACTATTGTAAAATATAAAGTACCTGATTTCATTTTAAGTATATTTTCCTTCAGAAATCATTCTGATAGGCTGATTTGAAGCTCAAGAAACATCTTTTTGGTGTTGAAATGTGGAAAACAGCTTCCATACTTTCCCTCCCAGCATAAATAAGTTTCAAAGAATAGCATTTATTATTAGATTGTAACATTATAAATAACTTTACTGTCATGTAGAAATTGCATTATTTTTTACTGGGAAATACTTGACAATAAGGTGTCATTGGTTAACATTAGTTAATGTGTTAACTAACATAAACAAACAATGAGCATTGCATTTATTATGCTATTTATTATCCTTTGTTAATGTTAGTTAATGAAAACGCAGTTGTTCATAATTATTCATGTTAGTTTACAGAGCATTAACTAATGTTAACAAACAAGTCTTGTGATTTTAATAATGCATTAGTAAATGCTTAATTAACACTGACTAAGATGCTGTAGAAGTATTGTTGAGTCTTCGGTAATATTAACTAAAGTTGTTCACTAATGAACAATATTGTAAAGTGTTACCATTTACTAAATAAAAGTATTAATTTGTTCATGTAAAAATATAATTAATTATAATATTAATATAATATAATATTTAAATACATGCATCAGGAACAAAATAATTGGAAATAAAATAGTTTATATAAGTAATTCATTATTAACTCACCCTTGTGTCATTCCAAAACTATATGACTTTACTGTTAATTACAAAAAAATGTAAAATCATTTCGATGTTGAACTCTATTTGATGACATAATTTACTCTCCCTTTTTCACGGTAACTTACCCTTTTAAATATTACTAAAACAATTATAAAAACACTGGTTATGCATGAAAAACTGACCCAAGCATGGTCTGAAATTCACCAGTCGTATGTGTTGCAAACTGCTAACTCACCCCAGCAAGGCTAAAGTGCTTCGACCGAGGAATGACAGTATTCATCTAAAGTGGGCTGCGCTCCCTATTTGTAATTCAATGAGACCATCTTGTCTTTTGGTTGCCAAAGACAGAGCTCATGAATATTTGGACTTACTGCACAACATACGACAGCAGAACCATGAAAGTGAACATATTTTGTGTGGGGGGTAAATCCTAAAAGGCCGTATGTTCGGCCGATAAACATTCGCCCGACACCTTCGAAGCCTGATCCAAAGGATGAGGAGCGTTCTGCTACGTATGGGAGGGACTCAAAGCCAGCTGGTACATACATGTGAGCCCAACAGCAGCCAATGCTGACGCTGTGATTGCTGTGAAAGCCATTTTTTTTCTGACACACATCGCATGGCCTTTATCTCATGGCTATTCTTTAGTTTTCCATGAAAAGGAGGAAGCTGCCTGCGAAAGCCAGCCAAAGGTTCCTGCCAGCCCCTTCTCCACAGAGAGGTCTCCTCAGGCGCGGGCCAACATCGAGTTTAATGGACTTATTTGGCTTGTTAACACTCTAGCAGCACTGCCCGTATTCATGCAGAGGTGAAGCCGACACACACACACATCAATATTCAGTTCTAGCCCTCCCTGATCCCTTCGCTTTCCCACTATCCCTAATAAAGGACGTATCATACAAGAGCACGGGAATAGCACTGGACATCTACATGAAATGTGCCAAAAACTGTTCTACATGAGTGGATGCAAGCGAGTAAACAACCGGGGCTTAAGGGAGATAACGGCACTTAATAACACAGGGGAGGAACACGGCTTTTTCAGCAGGCTTCCTAATCACAATACACCAGGAGATCGCAGAAACACAAGACGGACAGCTCATAAAAACAGGGACACAGCCATAACTATTGTTTGGCGGTGAGCTTATGAAACCCCGCAGGTGGACATGCTGCAGATATTGAAGACACTTACTCATTGCCAAAGCCACAGTAATTTTTGTAGTGACTTGTGCGGACGGGCCGGTGTGGGTGCTGCTTTGAAGAGCTATAGCCATACTATTGAGCTCTAAGTACATTAAGGAAACCCCCTAGAGGGCAGCACAATCAATGCTTGCCCAAGGAGTGTGAAAGTCTGTGTCTGACACCGCCAAGGACCTTGGGACTGCTGGAACTATATCGTTGCTAGTGTCAGAGGAAGCTCAGTATTTAGATGGAACCATTGCGTGGGTTTGCATGCACACTTGTCTTGCATATGAGCATTTCTTCAACAGCAGGCACTTATACAGAACATCCCAGGGGTTTAAACTAGAAACATAACTTTACCACTGTTGTTCTTTTATATGAAGGTCACATAGAAACTAACACAAAGTTTTTACAAGTGCTTTTTATGTAGATTTTATAGGTCTGCTCATGTCTCTAATCTACTGTAATTGTAATGTTTTGATGATAGGGAGGCCTTTATTTTGTCATATATCCAAGTGAAACAAATTACTAGAAAGAAAAAAAATGTAGGGCGGGAGCGGGACTTTGATCTATCCATCAGCTGTTGATTGGAGGGAGGCAGATCTAAATGTGAGCTTGCAATCTAGTGTAAGGGGTGGATTGGACAAAATGAGTCCTGCATATGTTACTAAAGAGAAGTCTGTTTTTCCACTGGAAGATCTAGTAAAGGTAGAAATTACATGTTTATTTATTCTTTTTTTCTTTTATGAAAATATTTAATATAATATAAATAAATACATAAATTATTATATTATATTATGTTATATTCATATCTATAAGTGAAATAAACATTCTTTAATGTGTGTGTGTGCGCGTGTGTGTGTGAGAAAAACAGGAAGAAACAGATATTTTAGCAGGTGTTTCAGCCTTAATAATTTGATAAGCCAATAATTATTTTCATGGCTTATAATCAATAAAAAGAATGAAAAGAATATACTTTTATTTTATTTACCATATACTGTCAATAAAAATGTTTTTTATTCAATATATTTATAAAGCACAACTAAAAACAACTACTGTTGACCAGAGTGCTGTACAGAAGAAGACAAATACATGAAGTAAAAATCATAAATAACAACTCAAGTACACAGGAGAGCCATGTGCACTCCAGCGCCCAAAAAACTTTCTGTGTTTTTTGGCTGTTTACATCCCGGACTTTCATTCATGTTTCTGTGTCGTCACGTGTATTCACTCATGTCTCAGCCTTACCCATCAGTCACCACATTGTCTAACTCCACCCATTGACCCAGTTTCTTGTGTATTTAACCCGGAAGTCTTTGTCAGTTTCCCACGGTCCATTGCACTGTACACCTGGTCTTCGTATTTCGTTAGTGTTCTTATTCTGTTGTCTTGTTTATTGGATTTTCGGTTACCGACTCTCGCCTGGATTTTGACTATTCTTCTGCTTTGCCTCCACCACTGTTGTACTGCCGTCATCGACCCTGCCCGCCTGTACTCTGAGTTTGTCTAATAAACAGCTTGCATTTAAGATCCGCACGCCTCTCGCCTCCTTAATCGTTACAAGCCACTGCAAATCAAAAATCATATGCCTGATCAAATAAAAATGTTTTTAATCTAGATTTAGGGCCGATCTAATTTCTGATGGGAGACTATTCCAAAGTCTCGGAGCAGCTACAGAAAACGCTCGATCGCCCCTAGTCTTAAGTCTAGTTCTAGGGACCATAAAGAGTCTTGAGTTGGCATATAGACAAAGAAAAATAATAATGCACTAAAACTTGTCATTTCAGGCATCACAACAAAATTAACTGTCATACATTTGTGATAAATTACATAATAGTATTGATTTATTTAAAGATTAACTTTAAATGAGCGTTTGATGGCGGAGGTAATCAAAATGTAAAAATGGGGGAAATAAACTTAAATTGTAAAATAATACAATAATACATTTTGCAGTATTATACACAATTTTCTATTTAATACTGTAAATCTGCTTGAACACAATCTGTATTGTTAAAGCGCTATATGAATAAAGACTTGACTTCACTAAATACCCTAAATTGGAAGATACTAAAAAAGTCTCTATTATATCAGTTGATCATTTATTTGGAACCAATATCACACATCCCTCTGTTTTCCAAATGCTTTTTATCGCAGTAACAAGCATACATACAGTAATAAAGTCGAATACAAACAACGTCTTGAGAACAGCATTTATTTTTGTCTATCAAATCATGCAAAAAATATTGATTAACGCAGCATTCAAACACTTTGTCTTTATGACAGTTTTCTTTGTGAGTGACAACAAAGTGACAATACTAGTGGCAGAGCAAATGGGCCACACACACAAAGACGGATTGCCAGCAACACATTCTCAGAAGCCCTGTTATCACCTAAATCAACACTCATTGAAAAGTGTTTGCACAAACAGATTTTTCAGGCCTGCTTTCTCTTGGCACCCTGTCCCTCTTGTCAATATAGTACAGTCTCTTTCTCTTATTTTACGGTAACAGATATAAAATCCATCCTAGCCCTGGCACTTCATCTCAAGCTAATGTGAGCCACTCAGTATCTCTGGCAGGTCCGTATGAATATGTGTGTGTATTTATGTACTGTATACAGCAGGCACGTGTCCAAAAGAGAGTGTTTTGGGGTCAGCAGAGGGCCTGACGACATCCATAAAACTATATCATGCTCCTTAGTAAATGTCAGCACATATAAAATACATAATCGCTCCTCCTTGTTGAACACCCAGTTATGGGTGACCATTCTTTAATCGGTGATGTGTAACATTTGAGACTAATTAATCCAAAGCTAAGACTACTTAACCAAAAAATGCATTCTCGTAAAATGTAACCTCACTTCCTCCAGCTCGGCCCACAGGAGTCGAGCCAGTCATGTTATCTATGGTTGCTGAGCCTCTGAGATGGGGAGGAGACATGGGGAGCTATTTTTGCAAGCTTAACCAATGCTGTTAGAGGATCTATCAAGACTAATTTGCCTCACAAAGGTCATCGCAGCCAGGGGCAGAGGCAGCATCACAGGCAGGAGCCTGGAACAGCAGTGACTCACTATGGTCCACATTCTCCTGCTGGCTTCACAGGACGCCGTGTACCCACCACATCAAATCAACACACTTAACACACAAATCAAATCACGGAGGGATCCACTACCATCAAGACTGTATCGATTTTGCATGGCATTAGATATTAATACATCAGTTTGCGAAACGTTGCATGTTTCTGAAGCCCGGCAACACTCATACTAAACAATACTCTGGAATAGTCAATACATCACTAACTGTGCATATGAAAGTGTTGACAAACAAATATTGGTTCATCAATAACTTTCTTATTATAATTAATATAAAATTAATTCGGTTCGATACGATACAGCATTGAGAGAGCAAAAAGAGAATTTCTTAGTTTTTTTTTTCTTCACATTTTTATTTATTAAAACTAACATAATATGACCTTGTTTTTCCCCCCTTTTCTTTTACTTTGAACAACAATGGAGCTACTGTATACTTCACATATCTTCTGGGGTTCCTTCTTAGCAGCAAATAAATACCAACCTTGGATGGTATTTATTGATTAAATGAAACTTAATAAAAAGTAGATTTGAGCTGTTTCAAATGGTGAAAGCTGAGTGTCCCGTGTCCGTAGACCGTGCGCACCATCCACTGACATCCAGGGCATCGTTTCTTCCTGCGGGACAATCCGCGTGAGGGGAGACGACAGGGGAGAGATCCACTATTTAATTTTGTGGTGTATGTGTCACCAAAGGCTTAGGGGCCGTTAACGTGCAGAGCATTTTGCGTGCGCAAGCTCTTTATTTTCAGCAGAAATGATTTTGTAACTGACAGCGCTTTCATGGTTGCCTAGTAACAGCAGACGCTACAGACGCGCGAGTCATTTGCGCTGCCTTGTTGAGCGTAGCATTAAAAACATTATATTTTACAGTTATTTATTTATTTTTTCTCTGAATCATTCGGTTCGTATGCGTACTGAACCGAAAGCCTCGTACCGAACGGTTCAATACGATTACGCGTATCTTTACACCCTTTATATATATATATATATATATATATATATATATGAGCAACTGAAACCACATGCATTTCAAAATATAATTAAGTTTAGAATAATACAGTTTTTAAAATGTATTTGATCAAAAAAACATAATATTGTAAAATATTATTCCAATTTAAAATAACTGTTTTTTTATGATGTGTGATTTATTTCTAAAGCTGAGGTTACCAAAGTCCTCAGTGTGACATAATCATTCAGAAATGATATAACATGCTGAAATTGTGCACAATTATTAATACATTTTCTTACACTCAACACTGTACTTTAATTATCAATAAAGTCTTATTTACATGCTAACTGTAATAAACTAAAGCACAAGTCAAACTTTCTTATCATATTAACATTTAATCAATATTTATTATCCACATATCGATTTATTTTGTGGGTATAGCTGTGTTAATGTTGGGTAATGTAAAGTCAGTTGGCCATTATCACAAAAAATAGACCCCAGCTTAGGGCAGAGAACATTATCACATGTATATACTTCACCAGAAAGAATAGGCTGCTTACTTGTCATCATTTAAAATCAGGAAGTCTCCTCACATTCTCCCATAAGTCCTTACACAAAGACGTGTAGGAGCTCATGTCAGCGGCACTAAATGGCATATCTGACTGTTATACTGACTGGGCTTTAACACAAAGAAACATTCATTATTAATTTCTTCTGCTCATTCAAATTGCCACCAAAAAAAAATAAATAAAAATCTGCTAGCGTATAGATAAAAAATGTATTTCAACAATGTACTGCAAAGTGCTGACAAGTTTCTTCCATTACCACCGCCATAATAAATGAAGTCCACTGTAGCCGTGTGTATTAGCCCAACCTTTTGTTCCCAGTCTAACAGCCCTCACTCGCACCTTTAGTGCACATTAAAAAGGCAAAAACCTGCGAAGTGTCCCGAGTGGCAGTGTAAGTGCTTATGAGGTAGCATGTTGGCATCCCAACGCGCCGGTCGCATTGTCCGTTTCACAATGTGTGCACTCATGCGCGTGCATCTCTCCACGCATGTTTGACACATGTTTGAGGATCCGTGTGACGGCCGGCCAGCATTTCGTGTTTCTGCTTCTCCAAAGCGTACGTGAATGAGGGGAGGAGGACGGAAAGCAGGGTTGAGGATGGGGGAAGGTATGGAGATAGAGCAGTGGGCCTATCTCGCAGGCGGGAGCGGCTGGTTTCCAAGGAGATGTGTGTGCGTGATGAGAGTGTATGAGACAGGCTTTGCTTGGGTGCACACTTGGAAGGAAGAGTCCCTCTTCATCACTCCCTGCTTTGCCTCTCTCTCCCCCTCCTTGCCTCAGTTCCCAGGTCATCATTTATCCTGAGCACGGCCAAACCGTTCCCCTGAGATCCACCTGCACTTGAGGACGTACTGCATTAATCTTACACCTCCGTTCAGCATATGAACCCGTGTTAAATTCCACCAGAGTGTTCGCTTATTATTACGTACATAACCGCTAATGCGTCTCCCTATGATGACATTACGCCATAGATTTAACTCATGTTTTGTTTGGGAGGCCTGCAGGCCAGTTTAACAGCGTGAAAATTATCCTTTATATTAAAGGATCGGGCCTTTCCTGATCTTCTGAGAATTGATTATGAACACAATTTTTAACTTACGCTTCAGAAATTCTCCTCTGAAAGACGTTACATCATTTCTGTTTGGGTCTTGCAGAACCAAGATATAAAACCAGATTAAATGTAATGGATTTTTACATGCTCGGCTCTCAGGCACTTCTACAAATAAACTCTTGCCAGTTGTTTATTTGATTTGTTTCGATATAGATTTCTTTATTAGAATTAGTGGAATTAATAAAGCTCGCATATATAAAAGTGCATGTCTACTTTATGATAAAACCGATTGCTAAAGCTTCAAAAATGATCTGGTGCCTGGGCTTTTGATTAGATTAGAGAAGCATATTATGATCATTCTGAAAGGTTCATTTTGAAGTGACTTTATTATTTTTAGACATATACCCCCAGTAGGATTTCTGAAGTTGAGTGTCTCTTATGCTTACTGATTTTCATTTACTGAATAATACAGTAAAAACAGTAATATTAAGAAATATTTAAAAATTCAAAGCATCTCTTTTCTATTTTAAAATGTCATTTATTCTTGTAAAGGCAAAGCCATATTCAGTGTCATCTGGTCCTCAAGAAATCATTCTAATATGCTCAAACATTTTGTATAATGTCTTATCATTTTTTGTTTAAAAGTTTTGATACTTTTAAAGTACAGTAGTCTGTAACGGGGGTCCTTGTAGACTGTGTTTCAATGGAAAATTGGAGCAATGAATCACATTCTTATGCTGATTCATATCATTCATATGAATTCTAATGGTCTGATATGATGTTTGCTTTAAACATATGACTGTACCATCAGCCTTTGGCATTTAAACTGTAATTATGTGGTAAGAATCATGATCTTAGGCGGCCCATCAAATCCAAGTCAGACTTCATTTCACAGCTTTTTCAGGAAGGCTCGATCAGCGATGCTGTTTAGACCTCCTGCAGAGACTACGCCATTTACATATTGGCACACAGAGCTGTACTTTATGAACTCCCCCGGAGCGTTTAACACACCTGGCTGCTGGACATGTAAGGAGGTGACTTGACAGACTGAAAACACAAACACAAGCTTACACTCTCTCTCTAACACTTAATGTTGCACTCATGACTCATACATTTTCTTTCTCACTGCAAACAGCTCTCTTCTGATGCTTTACCCTCAAATTTATAAGCAACTAAACTATCAATAGTTCAGTTCTGTCATCACTTAGTCATTCCAAATGTGTATGACTTTCTTTATGGAACATAAAAAGGAAAATATTTCGAGAAAATTTTCAGTGTTTTTTTATTTTTTGTTTAGTTTTTTTTTTGTCAAGGGAAGACCATAGGGTTTAAAAAAGAAACTTTCAATTTATGGACAAAAAACTAAATTGTTCTCCATGATATCTATTCTGTTTACAAAAAAATGACTTTAGGGTGAGTAATTGATGGCAGAATTTACATTTGTTGGTGAACTATCATCATACAACACCAATAATCACAAAGAAGCCAAAGCTCTTAAGAACAATAAGTCAACGCGAATAAAGTCAATCTGAAGTGGTTTCACAAGCTTTTTTATCTTTATAATTCAACACATTTCTGATCAAGAAAGACTATTTGATGAGGGGGAAAAAAAACTTGATTTTATCAACTGAGAATTAATTGGATTGTGATAAGTAGGCATTTCATATCAGAATAGAGGCAGACCGAATGAGAGTTTGTACAAATGTGTCTACATACCTTTTTGGCTATTGGTTAACATTATACTAAAAATTAAAATGATCAATTTTATAAAATTGAGATTTGTAATCTGAATAAATAAGTTTTCCATTGGTAAATGGTTTGTTAGGATAGGATAATATTTGGGTGACATACAACTATTTGAAAATCTGGAATCTGAGGGTGCAAAAACAATTTAATATTGAGAAAATCTCCTTTAAAGTTGTCCAAATGACGTTCTTAGCAATGCATATTACAAACCAAAAATTTAGTTTTTATATATTTACAGTAGGAAACGTAAAGCATATCTTCATGGAACATGATCTTTATTAAATATCCTAATGATTTTTGGCATTCAAAGATTACAAAGACCTACGTTTTTCAATAAAATAAGATCAGAAATGTGAAAGTTAAAAGGGGCAATGTTGGTTTCAAATAACTTCAACAGCCAAAGCCAAGCCGTCATGCATGAAGTGATAGGCTGTAGAGCAGCACACTTTTGAAGGTTATATCCAGAGAGCAGTCATGTAGTCTTGTTCAGCAGAAAGCCTCATTATTACCTTCCTCAAAGATTTATGTACAGACAAGCGTAGACCATGACTCAGAGTGATAGGTTTCTACTTAGATGGATCAATCCCTCATTGATATTAAGCAAATAAATCATGAGAATCTTTTTGAGATTTAAAGTGGATCAAATATGGCTGTGGGTATCTGTGCGCTGGGTGACAGTGACATACACTTCAATTAAATTAATACTGAAAAGTCAATCACTGGATTTGTGTAATCTGCCATGGCCACATCTATTGGATTGCGCCCATCCCTTTCAATTAAAGATGAGGATCTTCCCATCACACTGCAGTCATGTCACCTCTCTGCGTTCCCTGGGGCAGGAGATTAATCAAAGTTTGAAAAGACATTATGAAGTACATTATTTCGCTCCCAGTCAAGCAGTGTCAAAGCTGCCAAAACCTAAACTGCATGGAATTAAAATGAATCCGTCCAGAGGACAAAGGCAAGGAAAGAGAGGGAAGATAAGGAGGAAAACGAGGAAAACACAGGAAGAGGATAAGCAAAGGGAAAAAGCCATCATCGTGTTTTGAGGGTATGTGATGAACATTTAAATAACAGGGTATGTTTTAAACTCCATAGGGTGTTTTGTTGAGCTCACTGTTACTTGTGTAAGGCTGGAGGCTTCTTGTTTGAATTGACTTTGATTTTCCCTCAAAAAGGCTTTTAAAGCTGCTTAGCATGTGAGGTGAGACAACAGACGATTCACCGTATCTTGACTGACATAACGGGCGGGCTGATTACAGATTTATGAGTGAATACAATGCACCCCAAAAACATATGCTTTCGTCATTTTAAGGCTTTTAGATTCTTTCCTTTATGTAAGGGACAGATTTATTTATGTTATTTTTATTGGTATCATTATTGCAATGACACTAACAGTTATCCAATTATTCTGTTCTGTGTCAACAGCTTGCAATTCTGAGACATTTATACTTCACAGAACAGAGTGCTTTTATTGAACTGCAATATAAGGTAATCAATATGATTACCCATCTTATTTTGAATTGACAAGTGAGTAATTAGGCAATTTAACCCTGATCTATTGGTTATATGACATCCGCGATCATCATGATGCCTATGCAAAAGACTCGATTTGTCAAAATAATAAAACAAAATCATTTAAATAGTTAGGACTGAACTAAATACTTTAACATAAAGTGACAGACGAAGGTTAGTAGTGCTTCTAGTGTGTCACGTTAAATAATCCTTAGTGTAATCATCAATTATATAGGATAGAATGAACACAAGTGCTACATTTAGAAAAAAATAAAAGTTCCATTTTGGCATCAATGGTTCCATAAAGAACCTTTACCATATATGGAACCTTTTTATTCCACAAAAGGTTCTTTACAGTGTAAAAAGGTCCTTTATATTATAAATGAAACACACACTAAGTAAAAAATGGTTCTTTGAAGAACTGTTCACTGATGAAAGGTTCTTTGGAACCAAATCTGCTTCTTCTTCTAAAAGCACCTTTTGGAACCTTTATTTTTAAGAGTGTGCCAGAAAAGCAAGTCTAGAATCTAGACAGACAGATGGGAAAGCACGTAAATTGGACCCCTTGGACTTTGAGAAGCACACGAAATCTCTTCCTTACCTTCTAGACAGCAGGTTCTCCACAGTCCGGAGTGGGTCATGACTTCCTCATTCTTCCTGCTCGTCTCGTTCTCGTTATTACTTTTGACCCGGCACACTCCTCGTGAGTACAGCCAGTAGTCCGTTCCCACAGCGATAGTCATCAGGCTGAACGCGGCGAACGCGCCCACTGTGGTGATGAGCATTTGGATTCCTCTGTCACACATCAACATTTTGCTTCATTTCAGGATGGGGGGTAAAAACAGGGTTTTTAGTAGCGTGTCTCGTAAAGCTTCCTAGCCTGCCTGGTGCGCGGACTCCATGCTCCAATCGACTTCAGAAGCCCATACCATTATTATGTGCTGATATCTGGGGTGCCGAGACTGTTGCAGTCGCTGTTGCTGCTTCTCAAGTTCAGTAAGAAACCTCACAGTGTTTCCATCGCTTAAGCGGAGAGCTGTTTGTCTGTCATTCTGGCTGTGAAAAAACTGTTGTCGAGGAACAGTCTCTTATCAGCATCATAGCATTTTGCAATTGAGGCACCAGGCTAAACGAATGACACGATGTTTCGTCTGTGACTTCACAAGAACATCTTTGTTTCCCGAAAACGGCAATAAATCGGTGTTTCTGCACAGAGACTAAGTAGCTATCAAAAATACTGTCCTTTGTTAATCCAGAGGAAAATGCCTTCGTTCAACGGATGCATCCGGTATTTTTCTTTAAAACACAAGAGAGGAGTAAAATATCCCACTTCATGATCAGCTTGTGTCTGTCCAAAATTCCCCTTCAGATCTGGCGAATCTGAAGAAAATTTCATTTGATTACATGGGGAGCAGCATGTTATGAAGGCACCTATCAAGAAGTGATGGTTTAAACGAACATAATCCCAGCACTTGTAATTGCTGTCAATGGTGATGCTGGTCTCCGCAAACGTGTCTTACAGCAATGACAGCTCCCACGTTCCTCGCGAATCCGCTCGTTTGAAACACCGCCCACAGAGGGAGCGGAGCGGAGCGCGCTGGCTGCTCTCCGCGCTGCTGAATGGACGAAGCCTCTCGTCTAATCTCTGAGTTTCTCCCCGCACAGCGCCCCTGGCTCAACCAATGTGCTACTTAAGGCCTTCATATGCAAAGATATGGGCAAGAAGCGATGCATGAAAAATCGGACCCTGGAGAACAGCAACGTCCTTAAAGAGCCACAGACATTTTCGATGATTTCCTCCATGGAGACCTTCACATGGGTAATTCCGGAGAGTTTTATAGATCATTAAATTCACAGGGATATGTTTATGACAGCCCAAGCAAAAGTTGAACGATTTGCATTGATCTGATTTATGAATTGGGTCGGAAACCACAATTTATTTATATATAAATCTATATATGTGTGATTCTGTTGTGCTAAAGAATGTCACTAATCTACAGCGCGAAATGTAGCCTGCTTTTTAGCGATTAGAAAAACAGAAAAGCGTTTCCTTTGCACTTCGAAAATTTTGCAAACAAACAAGACTGACAAAATGATTCCCATTCATATCAATTGGAGAAAACGACTAAAAATGTTGTACTATGCATGCCAGACCAGTAGTTGGCGATGTCACAATAAACGCAAGACACCTTACCGATAATGGTATTATTTTTAAAAACTTGCACTTGTTTTCACAACAATTTTCAAAAGTTTGTCTCTTCAGGCCCCCAAAGCACAGTTGTCATGTTGGCCAAAATACATTTCTGAAAATACCTGTCATGAAAATACCCCCTTGAATAGTTAGGCATCTTGCTTATTTTAAAAAAAAAAAAATCTCCCTAAAATGTAGTAAATGAGTGGTTAAAAAGGATAACTCATTAAGAAGAACCAGAATTGGATCCATTGGTATTAGTGAATGAGAGTTTTTTTCCAGGCAATTGTTTGTTATCTCTGCTCACTAAAGGTACTTTGTTGATCAAATGTAAATTTGTTTGTTCATACAATGTTGACCTTCATATTTTGATAATAAAAAAATTCTTGTCTCAACAAATAAAACAGTAATTACTGTCATTGATGCAAAATACAACAAATAACTAACAATAATGATAAAACAACAACATAAAAGTTTAAATGAAGTCAACAAACAGCGAAACAATAATCCTAAAACAGTAACTGCATAATTTATTCATGCTGCAATGAATGCTGGGAACTCACAAAGCCTTAACATTTCAAGAATTTTAAATTCTGTGTTCAGATAACTGTTTAAATAATTGGGACAACATTCAGGGTAAATTTGTTGTTCTTATGTACAACAGGGGTTCTTATGTAGTTTCAAGAATTTGTTTTGTTTTAGGCGGGAATCAGAGCATGGCAGATGAAGGGTGGCTGTCTCTGGGGAGGCGTTAGACAAAAGGTTTTTTTTTTGTTTTTTTTTAAATAGCAGGACGGGATAGGGAAATGGTTAAACGGTTCCAGTCAGTAAATAATATACAACAATAGTAATAAACAACAGGAAATTAAGTGAATTGGTGTGTAAAATAGGTTACGGGACCATAGGAAGTGAAAGGAAAAGCCGTGCTGGCGTCGTGGATACGCAGCTTGCGTATGACGTCAACTGGCGGGGCCAGCCAGATCCGCGATACCGAGTGGTGAGTAATGAGGATTCTCTCACTTGGATTGCTTTGGTGGATGGTGAGTATGAGATCTAAGATTGCGAAGACATGCAGCTTCGGATAGGAATCCGGCTGGCTGGCTGGCTGGCTGGCTGAAAGCGGGGCTGGATCCTCTTGGCAATATTGTGAGCCGTGTTGCTATGGTTTCTGCTAGCCGCCGTGGGTAAAAAAGCTGGGAGAATTTATAGCGAAGGGGAGAGATTTGATTGGGCGTGAATAAACAAGGGATGATTAGGTAAACGGGCTGCCAGCAGTGTATGATTACTCGTTCAGCGATCCTCTCGAAACAAAGTTATTTGCAAAACTTTTACTTACTGTGTGACCTAGCTTCTATCTATTGTTGATTACGTTCAGGTGTGTCTTGCTTGTTTGTGTTAATTGCTTCCCTTTTATAAGTTCTATTCAGTTTTGTCTCAGTGTCCGGTTATTGATGTTATTTTGTATGTGGAGCACCCTGCCTGTCTGTTTGCCTGTTTGGATATTAAAAGATTGTTTATTTGTGAAGTCGAATCTCTGCTCGTGCTTTCTTGCACCCACATCATGACAGACGCAAACTGGAAAGGTATTTGTGGATGTTCAACATCATGATGAAGTGTTTCCTCAAACTATGAGGAATTATGATATTTGCCTAAAAGGTTGGCCTAATCCTACAATTTGATCTTTTGACTGAACCGCTTTATCATTTGCAAATGTAACATTTTACACACATTTAAACAGTTTTAATACCATTTTTAAGTTGTTCATTTTATACTGTATAGCAAAAATAAGCAAGGCCGTGCTTAGGTAAACTAGGTCAGGGCCTGTTTTTTTGCACATTATTTCAAGTTGTGAAATAAATGAGCAGATGAGAAACGCGTGTGTCACACCTAATGTGCCACATCACCTCCTGCACTGTGTAAAAATCAGATCAAAGTCTTCCTCCCACTACAGCTCGCAGTGTTACATGCTTTCCCACATAACCTCCCTTCATTTAACATGACACATCCATCTGAACTACCCCTAAATATAGCCATGACATTTGACATTTCTGATTTACTTTATTGTTATCGTTCACTCGGTCCTTACAGTGCATGCAAAACCCGCTAGTGTGATTCCCGCCCTTTTCATCAAGACGATGAACAAGTGGGAAGCACCTTTATCCCTCAGCCTTCTTTTCCGACTTTCCTCCGACAGAGCCAGCGTAAGCATTGAGGATGAAGTTATCCTATGAATAACGCTTTATAATTCAAATGCTCAGCTACAAATCTCTAGAAGGATAATGACAGATGGTACGAATCGAAAGAGTGTCATCTAAATCGTTGCAGAGATGCAAGACTAAGTTTCTTTCCCACCGACACAGCTTTGCGCTATTCATATCGTATTCAAATCAATAATACAATTCTACAATCAATGTGAACGACATTCTAGTCAAAAAAGGGTAATCATTTTTAAAGCTGTCCAATAAACAACAGAGAGAGTGAACTTCACCCGAAGAACACTGCAATAACAAGACATCAAGCTTTTGAGATGAATCCATTTATTCACCATGTGCCATTTCCTGTGAAGTGATTACGATAACCCCTCTGTTCACATCCCTCTTTAACCTCTCATTCACAGTGGTTCCCCACAGAGGCACTGGGCTTGATTGATCTGGCACTGTATGAATGCCCGTGAATGAGCTCCAGATTGTCTTTAAATGGGGATGTGGGGTTTTATGTTAGAGGGACCAGTGCCATGAAGGTCAGTTCACATAGCTGTGTCATTTGCTGATGGAGCTGGAATGCAGCAAGATCGCTTAGCTTTAAGGGTGACAGAGAAGCACAAGGATTCTGTTCCTTCAGCAATAAAGCTAATGGCTGAAGTAAAGAAGTTTAGATGAAACTGACAGCAGAGAAATTCATTGCGTTATGGGCAAACATTGATTTGCCCACATGCACACTTTGACTTTTGGCAGATTTCCTTGATTTTTTTTGCCTTCACTAAATAAAAAGCTGCAAATGAAACAAAGATTTTTAGGAGAAAACACTGTTTTCGTTTTTTAACTTTAAAAATGTCATGTTTAATTCAATGAGTTGTAACACTCTTTGTAGTTATTTGTTCAAATTTTCTAGCATCTTAATAAATATTAATAGAGTAATAAATTATTTTTTACTGAACTATTTTTTGTTGTTGTTGTTGTTGTTTTTAGGTTGTATTTTTTAGGTTGCATTTTATTTTCTGGGAAGCTTGCATTATGTTTTATTTGTTATGTTGATTAGACCCGACTAGGGATAAAACTAAAGAAAAGCTAAATTACTTCTTACCATCAATAATAATAATAAAATACATTATTGATGAATGCTTTTGATTCATTTATTTATTAATATACACAATCATGCTGTGTGGTTTCTGAATTATTTAGCCATCGTTTTTCAATGCTTATCTGAGGCAAACACTTATTGTGTCATTCGCATAATATAAAGGCAGTGTCTGTGTAAAATGCCACCTTAAAAAAAAAAAAAAAAAAAAAAAAAAATCTGTTTCTGATTCACAATCTTGCTCTTCGTTTGAGGAATATCAACTCTCTTTGCAGATATTTGTCAAATTCCTCATTATATCAGCATTTCATTACCGTTCATTAAAATTCTCCTTTCAACCCTTTCTTATGGGATTGCAAACTAAATGCATTTTAATTTGCTATTGCAGACCCAAATGCCTTTGAATGTCAAAGACTTGGG
The DNA here is from genome assembly GCA_032361065.1 of Enteromius trimaculatus. Classification (NCBI taxonomy): domain Eukaryota; kingdom Metazoa; phylum Chordata; class Actinopteri; order Cypriniformes; family Cyprinidae; genus Enteromius; species Enteromius trimaculatus. Next base: position 6,191,305 of record JAUMHP010000043.1, read on the forward strand.
CCCCAGCATGCATACTAAGTTGCGTCTAACAGTAATCACAGTCGGCTAACATGACGGCTAGTCCTTATGCAAGACAGTCACCGTGGACAAAACACCCAATCTGGACGGCAAGGACAACAAGAATTTCCATGCTGTCAGAACAGGTGGCAACAACACCTGTTTCCAAACTTTTTAGTAATTTGTCAAATTTAGCAGCTGCGTAGAATAAGTTCTGATGCATTCAAAGGCAGGTTGTACTATAAGGTGGAAATAATAAAGAACGAACAAGAGACAAACCCATCCAGCAACCCATGCAGTACACAGAACAAGTAGAGTACGATGACTTCTCCATTAGATCTTGCCTATGATCTCAGGCATTGTTCCACAGCATCTAATGCCATTAGACAGGAAAAGAAAACCTTACAAACAGTTAAGCTGACAGAATCTGAATGAAAGTGAATGAATAAAAGATAAATATCCGCATGAACGGATAGACACAGAGGGCAAAGCCGGCAGCCCCTCTCATCATAAAGTCTGTGTTGGAGAGGCAGCCCTTGCTGACTGTCTTATCTTATTGAGAGTCTCATTAGCATAGAAATTACTTCAGGCAGAGGCAAAGAAGCAGGACCCAGCACAGGTAACTCTCAACTCTCTCTTTCCATTATTATGGAGAGAAACAGAAGATGTGAGGGAGGGGGGTAGTTGAGTAAAAAGACAAAAATGAAGACTGGCTGAGGGCAACGAGAGGGAGCGGAGGGAAGGGGAAACAGAAAAGCGTCATTTGGATAACCAAGCGATTCCTGCTCTCTTTTGATGTTTTTTTCAGGCCTGCATAAAGACTGCAGCCATCGAGTAGTTCTGTGCAAGTAGTTCTAAGGGAGAAGTTCTGCAGAAAAGCAAAAGGCAGTTACATTTCGTCAAAATAATTGTCAAGTCAGCACAAAGTTTAAACCAAAAAAATGTTCTTTTAAAAGGGGGTATGTATTTTTACAAACATGCTTTAGAAAACTCTGTCAGGCTGAATACCACAACAAACTTGTAGCCAGTCAGTAGTAAGGGGCATGTTTATTCATGAGGAGAGGAAAGAACGTCTCGGTTATGTATGTAACCCTTGTTCCCTGAAGAAGGGAACGGAAACATCACGTCGGATATGACTGACAAACCGGGATCTCGCTTCGAGAGGACCAATCACTTGGCGTGTATGAAAACACGGCAATGAACGTTGGCATGCACTGATTGCATCCAGCTGCAGCTGATCACCATGTGAGTATAAACAGGCAGCGGATGCCTGCATCTTTAGTTTTCTGCTGAGGAGCCTAGCCGGTGACCCGGGCGTTCAGCGGTGGTACAGTACCATTGGCGACGGGACTTTCCCTTTCAGTCGGACACTCAGAATCAGGTCGGATATGAATTTGGGACGAATTGGGATCCCTACCAAAACACCATGGACACTGATCCTTCCAGTGTCCTGCGGAGTCTTCCCAGCCCCCTCTGTTTGGCATAGGTTGGAACTCACCACAAAAGGCTAGATAATGGTTCAAGCACTATCCATTCAGTAATCTGGATCACTGGGATGTCCCTGTTCATTGAACAGAGAGGTACGGAAGTCTCGCCTTCCCGTAGGAGGTCTCAAAACTAATACACATATGGACAGTATTACAGTGCATATGGAATACGGAAGGTGATTGAACCCTCTTAGATGGCAGGGGTCTGCCAGGGAAACACGGGCTCTAGATCTTAACCGTGGAGTACACACATGGGGTCATCCAAGCTTCCAGAGACCAAACTAGTGGCACCAGCAGGACCAGTGAGAGGGAACACAGGGACCCGGCTCAGGCGTCTCGTAGCCGGTCTGAAGCGGGGTCTGAGTGTATGCAACTCTTATCTGCGTCCAGGCAGAAGTGAGGTGGGTAGTCAATTTATTCATCCTCCCAGTCTTCGCACTGCTGCCTGTAACGAGAGGAGAGTGAGTGTGATACGAAACTGGCCCGTTCACAATGCCTCTGCCTTTTAATTCGAGCCTGACCCCTTGGTGGCCTGGGCAAACAGAGCCATCAGTTATGGATCTGTATCCGGCACAGTGGAGCGCCCAGTGGACACTGTGCTGGTCGGAACTTCTTCTCCATAACCTTCTGCACACAAGACGGGGATAGTGCAGCCTGCTGTGGCAACCCACTCGACACTGGAACCACCGACACTGTAAACACCATAACACTAGCCCCTGTTCGTTCGACATAAAGCGGGAGAGCAGAACTTATCAGCTCGGCTCACAAGTTAAAAGCTAAAGATGCGATGTGTTTTCATACACGCCAAGTAGATTGGTCCTCTCGAAGCGAGATCCCAATTTGTCAGTAAATAGTGGTAGTAAATATCAACATTGGCTACCTTTTATATATACTTTTTAAATTTTTTTTTTAAATAACAGAAAACTTCTGTGGACAAAAATGTCATCAAATGGATTTTTTCCAGGACATGCTTAATCTTTCAATGACACAAATATATAATGAAACTTTAAAGGTGAAAGACCAAAAATATGTGTAAAATAAAATACCATTTGAAGTGAAAAAGAACAAGTCATCTTATTAGTTACAGTGAAAAATTTAACTGCCATTCCCAGAATTCCCTGTGTGTGAAACTTAATATTTGATGGTCATTCATTCAACTGTTATCTTTATGTTAAATCTTTATTTTGTAAAATTAATGATACAATAAATGTTGCATTAGTGTCAAGTGAGTTACCACGGTAGTGTTCTGTATTTGTGTGTGTGAATGACATTGTGTGCACATTCAGTATTATTTGTAGTAATTACTTGTATCTAGCTTTGATTTGTGATGGTTTTTGGTGCTTGGCGGTGTATCATAATGGTTCAATAATATTGTGTAACTTTTAACTCTAAAGATATTACTAGAAATTTAAGTACTACTGTATTTTTTCTGGTAACTACAGCTGCCAGTTGTTGTTGTTTGTACCTATACATTTAAGAATTTTATAGTCTGCTTTTTATCCATGAAACAGATTTTCTTGAATCAGATTATCAAATTTTGCTCACAATTGTTTTTTCTTTTAATTTCATTCAGTGATTTTGCATGTCACAACATTTCATCAGTAATTTTACCCGTCTGCATCAGCCTCTTTCAAAGATGTAAATATTTGTCACCACCAATGCATTTTGTGACATGGTGTTGTATTTTGTTCACAAAAGGTGTTTTGGTTGTTGTTTTCATTTCATTCAATGTTCAGTTCATTCAGCCAAAAATAATTGCCATACTACGCATGGTGCCCTGTAGATTTGAGGCTGATTTTGGTGATGAACACCTTCTTAAATGGGTAGAGTAAAGCTCAGTTTAAAGCAAACGCTCTACAGAGGCACTTTGAAGATCTCCACCGAGAACAGCAGTACCCATTCCAATTAGTGCCCCAAAATGGACTCTGTAATGAACATAAACAAACCAGTTTAAAAAGTGCTGTTAGCCTTAATATTTGCTGTAACATGATAATTAATAAGGAAAGACAAAAAACTGCTTTGTATTTATCTTGGTAATTATTTTTAGAACCCTGGGGGAAGGTGCCTGTGTCAGAATCCTTCATTAATTCCGCGCTGTGACTTGTAAAGTAGTTTTAGTCACTGCAGAGTGAACATGATAAATAAAGCCACAGGTAGCAGTGAGGTAAAGCCCTGCGGATGAGTCTGCGCTCGCTGAAGGCACCGGAATGCAGCCTCTGCTCACCCACACAATCAAAGACCTTCAGAATCGCTTCAGTCTGCAAGCCTGAGAGAACATGTCGAGAACAAGGGGGACTGGAGACATATTTGGTCGCGCAGCGCTGTGCCGTGTAAACACTTTATGAAAGATGTTAAACAGAGCTTCGGTTCAGAAAGACTGTAACCTTCATTAAGGTCAAACATCCACGAAAACGGAGCTAAATTTGCATTTACATCGAAAAAATGCATGGTTCCCACGCAGCTTAGGACAACAGGCTGCTTTGGTCTTGGGTGGGCTCAACCAAGGCACTGAGCCCACTGCAGTTATGGATATTAACCATGGAGTCTGTCATTATTTGTGAAGTGCATTGACCCTGGACTAAACACACATGCCCTAGTATTGCTCAAATTCATCCTTGTCAACTGCAATGGATGATGTTTCTGAACAGCCTCTGGTGCAGTGGAGCATCACAGTCCAGGCCCCAGGAGAACTGCACCACTGTTCATTATCACTGCAAAAGTGGAGAGGGAGAAAAAGCATTGTGTAAAAAGAGACAACATAAAACAAAGATGCACCTATTTAATCTAGTATATAGATGACAGTCTATACTAGATAAAATCTTAAGAGGCTTCAGGGCCTAACCACAATAATTATATATGCAATAATAATTCAGCTCAAACGTGTGTCCAGGTCTAATTTCTTAAGGGCAAAACACAGACACTGATTATGTATTTTTAAGTGATTATTTTAACATTTTTAATTGTAAAAAATAAATAAAACCGCCAGTAAAAATCGTTGATGAGTGTATATTTAATTCTGGCTTTAAAAAAGTGAGCTGGCAAGCAGAAAGTTCAGTATGTTCCCATCTTTCCACTGGGCACTAAAGATCATTCAGAATAGTTCATCTATGATTTACTAAATGGCATCTGTTCCATTTCAAAGAAAGAAAGAAGAAACAAACAAACAAAGCTAGATAGTGTTATCAAGTCAAGTCAAGTCACGTCACTTTTATTTATATAGCGCTTTTAACAATACAGATTGTAGCAAAGCACTGAATATTATCAAATAGAACAACAGAGTGATGGTAATGTATCAAGTGTTAAAAAACCAAATGTGATATATATCTCAAATTTGGAAACACCATCTGCTCCACTCTACCACAATATTACAAGCCTGCAGCTTTCAGCCAAGAGGTCAAAGTAATAATGTAATGTAATACTATCTTATAATTTTTCTCAAAGATGTTTTGTCAGCAGAAAAGTCTGCATATTGTTTACACAACAGTGCACTTCATTGAGTGCATTTCTGTCAGTCATCCAGACTGAAGTCTACTGGACATGGCTAACCTAAAAAACTCTGATTCACATTTGATTGGAAAAAAACTCTTTGTAGTGCTGTGGATAAATCCTCGTGGAATGGGTAACACTTTATTTTAATAGTTCACTTTAGACAATCTACTAACAGTAAGTAACTTAGCTCGTACATGTCGACTAGCAGTCATTAGATTATTAGTAGACTGCTTAATAACTTCTAACACTTTATTTTGATGGGTCCACAACATACAGACTACTGTATGTCAACTTAGTAACCCTAAACCTAGTCTACACTGAGAGTTGGTAGACGTGTAGATACAAATTAACGAGAATCAGTTGACATGTAGTTACAAAGTTACTTAAACGTGGTGAAATGTCTAAAGCGGACTATCCAAATAAAGTGTAATCAAAAAAGTAGTGACTATTTTAACTTCACACCAAGTTGTGTGATTTTGCTGGGGGATTCAAATAGTTAATCCTCACCAAACTGAGACTGATAGAGGAAATCCCTCCGAGGATCTGGCGTGAGAGCTGTCAGATTACACAGCCTCGCTGAAGCAGAGGAATTTCTGTACGTTTCCGACTTGTCAACACGCTTAATTACGAACGCAGCAGTTAGACTACAACTTTTCACTATGCAGCTACCTCTGGATGACTAATGGCTGTAATGATTTGATGATAATGAAGTGATTTTCACTCCGCACAGGGTTATGATGAAAGGGATCATGAAGATAAAAGAGTGAGAGCTGAAAGGATACAGGTAAAAATTTTTCCAAGCATCCCCCTGGGAAGACACCAAAGTCCTAGCATGTCAGAATGAGCAGAGAGAAAGGCCTTACTCCGGTGTGACAAAAAAGAATAGGAACTGCAAGAGGAGGGCAGAGGGGGGGGGGCGCGGACAGAAAGGGCGGTCTGGAGCGAGATGGCAGCAGATAGGAACAGTGATGGTGAGTGACAGGCTCAGGCAGAGGGAGGAGAGTTCACACAGGGATGAAAGGACACTTACATAATCAGAGGCTGGATCATGATCAGGCAGTGCTCGCTCTACCTCGCTGCCTCTTCAGCACAAGCTGCTGTCGGAGAACAACTACATAAACATGAAGAACGCCAATTAAATGTGCCGGAAAGTTTATGACTCCTCAGAGAGGGGGAAAAAAGAGAGACAAAGCCAGGCTTCTGCTGGTGTATTCCCTCTGAATAACTTATCTATTCATTCTGTACTCTGGGAAATATTTATAGAATAAAAAGTTTCCAATGAAGTTTTCTATATTTGATGAGTGTTTTTATAAATCAAAAGCTCCGAGCTATACCACGCTCTCTGAAGATTACCACTGATTGACAAACATGGGTGTGCAAAGGCAAGTAATTACTATTCTCTCGCCGTATCATTTTGGGAGTTATGAACTAGACCCCTATAAAAACACCAGTAATTATCAGTTCCAGGGCTCGCCGTAATTAGCATCCCAGATGTTTCATTACTGATCACAATAGCGGAAAGGATCGTTTCTCTCCTTCTATACCTTGCACGAATCCCTTGTGCTTTAAGGGGAGGCGCAGCACAGTGTGCTTGATTCAGATTGTCGAAGCGGCTGAAGTCACTCTGGGTTAAATCTTCTCAGTGGGTCCGTGATGATGCCATATTATTGAGTTTGCAGGAGGAGAGGCCAGTGGAGGGGCAAGAGCCACTGAAATGGAACAGAATGTCCACGAACAGCATCTCTCCGTAAAATGCCAGTAATATAAGAGCACATCAGCAGGAGAGGAGAACACTTTCATCCATCTGCACCTATAATGATGCTCAGAGAAGCACAGAGATAAAAACTCCATTCTTACGCAAAAGAATGCCGCTAAGCTATAAACAACTAATTGAAAACAGTTAGTTAAGATAATCTGAATGTTACCCTAGAAAAAACAAATACTTAAATACATGGAAAAGTAATAATATATTATTATCAATATACTGAATATAGTAAGATGAGATATGCCAACCTTCCTGCTGAAAAACCAGCATATGCTGGTTAGGAATGTTTTGAAGCTGGGTTGCTGGTTCAAGCTGGTCCTTTGCTGGTTTATGGTGGTTTAAGCTGATCCTTTTGCTGGTTTATGTCCTTTGCCAGCACATGACCATCATAAACCAGCAAAAGGACCAGCTGGAACCAGCAAAGAACCAGCATCCCAGCTTCAAAACATACCTAACCAGCTTATGTTGATTTTTCAGCAGGGTTATTTTAAATAAAATCTTTAAACAAGAATAAAAAACTTGTCTTTATGTTGAGACGTTGTGACATGTCCAAACACTTTAACAGGAGTATTCATACAAAAGATGTGTTTGTTTACTCGCGCTAGCTTGGGGGAACAGAGTTGATTGATGGTGTGAGTCATTTATGCTGGAACCGCCCTCCTGATTTAAAACTCAGCTTGTGTCGATTATTAAGACGAGCTCGACGGATCACTGAAAATAACCGACTCCGATCAAGTTGCTTGTTCTGATTCTAAGGAGCTGATAGAACGGCACTGCAGGAAGAGGATGACGCAGTTTCTTCCAAGTTCCAAGTGAAAACCCGAATTGCTTTCAGTCATATGAGGCCGCTAAAGAAGGACTCATGTGATGAATTTCAAGGAAGTACTATTTTACCGTTTATAATCATGTGATGCTATTGGCGCATCATGGCGATTCAAGGTAACTAGGTAGGCTAATGTATTCGCCAAGTTACCTGACAATAAACTCAACGTGAAATATCAAAAATATTTGGATATTTATGTTTATAGTTTTGTTAGCAAATGTCAAACGAAGAGACGTAAACATTGGAAATGAATGCAAGTCTATTAACACCTTTTCGTGTGTTTCATTTCTATACATTTTCATATACATTTTCAAATCGTAGAATTGGGCTTCTTTTATACCGTTGCCATGGTTTGATGTGACTTTAGCCAGTTTAAATAGCCAGTTTCCCCCAAAATGGGATTGGTCTAGTTTTTAGTAGGAATTAGGCTGGTTCTGTTATGCAGACCTGGCAACCCTAACGAACTGCTTGAATACGGCCATGTAAAGTTGACAAACATATGTAGAAAGTTTTAAAACAATGGGGAGGAAACAAGAAGCCTGTTTTTTGAATGGAGGTCAGAGGTGAAGCTTCGGTATGCTGAATAAACTGCTTTTATGGGAAAACACCTTAATCACTTCAAAGGGTAGTTCACCCAAAAATGGAAATTCTGGCATTAATTACTGAACCTCATGTCTTTCCAAACCTGTAGGACCTTTGCTCATCTTAGGAACACATGAGGGTGAGAAACTGATTTCAGAATTTTCATTTTTATGTGAACTATCCCTTTAATGAATACACATCTAACCATTATCATGCTTACAGGAAATTTATTTATTTATTTTTGGAATTTACACAGAGAAGATTTTGCAGTATTATAGTAATATGATATAATAATAAAGAAGAATCTCATGTAGAGAATACTGAACACACACATATTTACTACAGAGCTACTTAGTTTCACTAATATGCTAACACGTCACTACTATTCAAGTAATAGCATTCGCTGTCTGCAGTGTGTTGCTAATATTAAAAGGTAAATGAACATGCTGTTCCTGGTTTACCTGGTTTTTCGTCTGCATGTACTATGTTCCTGTGCTCACAGCAAGTGAAGCCCTCCCCTTCCACACCACGTCTGTGATTGTACACAGGACATGTGGAAGATCCCTGGAGCCTCTATAACTCTCCCGGCTTCATTAGCTCCATGCGGGCCCGCATGCTTGTTTTCATTAAAACAGGAGATTGCTTTTTAAATTGTTTTACCTCTATACTACAGGACAGCCGGACCACTTATCACAATTAAAGAAAAGAAAAAATGCATTACTCTCCCTCTCTCTCCAATGCACGTCTCTGTAAGCGAGTGCTACCAAATCCAATAAATCCTTCCGTCATGCATTTCTCCTAAACGTTCTCTAAGATCCAATGAATGAAATAAATATCAGACGCTGAGCCTTTGTCTTTTTTCGTCTCTTCTTCAGAACGAGAGTGTTCTCTGTGGAGGAGAATATCTCTGCGCTTTGGTGTTTGCCATGTGCGAGAGAGCAAATTGTTTTGCAGTTAATTAGGGATCTTCTTTAAAAGCGAGAACAAACAGCACAAGGAGAGAACACTAATTGAGGAAGAACAAAACAAATTCAAATCAATAGCAGCTTTTCTCCATTTGTTTGCTCGTTGCACGGGGAGTTGCTGGGAGAATTGAGGGGCATTTAGGGGGGTGGGGGAAGTGGGAGGGAAGCCACCGCTGGGATATAATGCACGCTAAAACACACACCATGCACCCGACGCCGCTTTAATTACATCCCATACAAAAAGCGGGAGAAGGGGCGCGTCTGTTGGTCTGTAAATCTCGCTGCAGGGGCCTGCTAGGGTGTCATTAGAGGATGGATGGGGGGCCATTGCACAGGGCCCGCACACTATGTGCTGTGATGCTTAAAAGAAGCATTGTCTATATGGCATAATGGTTGTGCGGTTACATTGTGTGCAGCGAGAGAGGCATTGGAATTACATTAGCAACAGGTAAGAATATAAAGATATAGAGATTGATGGGTATTATCGTATTTAAGAACACGAGAACATGAGAAATGTAAGAAATACAAGTGAGAATCTCAGTACTTATAAGGATATGGTCAAAAAAATATACATTATCTTACACCAGTTAAACATTGAGTATCCCCGACAAACTTTTCAGAGTATTCCAATAAGACATGTCAATCTCTTTTCAGCTCAATCAGTAGTGAGGGTTTGCGGCATAGCTACTGTAGGAAGCCGAGTCAGAGAGTGTTTTATAACATGGTTGATGTGTTACATGCTACATTTTTGATTTGGCTACAGGAGAGCATGCCAAAATGCAAATTGTTTTTGGTTTGAGACACTAAACATCTTATCGAGTGGTTAGCTAAACAGACGTTTTTGTCTCACTTGTTGGTTCTTAACTGTCCCATGTTAAAATGTTAAGCAATGGTACGGACGAGCTTGTAAAGGCTGTTTAAAAATATGCTTCATTTTTATACATTTGTTAGATAACACTAGCATACTTCACTTTATGCCCAGAGTTTCAAAGTTGAACAGCATTCAGTTTCAACTTTAAAATAATTCATTCCAAAACTAATGGCAAACATGTAAAAGATTAGCTAATAGACTGTTGATTCATTAAATGACAAGTTGTTTTCTTACAAAAGCAGTTTATTCAGGGCAGAGAAGCGCCTGCATCATTGATACCTCAGGTCTCGTTTCATGCATATCACATCGTCTTTACTAACCTTGGAGGCATGCCTTAAAGCTGCTTCTGGTTCATTAGCAACTTAAGGTAAAAATCTAAAAAATAACAAGACGCTGTAAATGGTTAAACCGTTTCGCTACAAACCATTGTGTTTGTAATTACAATAAAATGAAATAATAAGATATAAAATACCTGTTTCCAATATCATGAAACATAATGAGCTGTTTTGAGCTGGGAAATGCCACTTTAAGCCTTGAATATTTCCTTTTTTATTTACAATAAAACTAGCTAAATTGCATATACACAACACAGTAGTACTGTTCTGATAGTTATGTTACAACATCTAACAATTACATTCGCAACACCTTCATATATTAATTTGAAAAAACAAACAAACCCATTGCACATTCTTTATTCATAATATAGTAGCGTTTAAAACAAAGTTTTTTGAAGAAAAGGTACATTGCCATCTTGCTCCGACCAAAGTGACTTGAACACACCTGACATTGTAATTACAACTTCCCAACTTGTAAATACAAACTTCCCAGGAGGACTTGAATGTGCAATTAGTATCTGTTGCGGATGTGCCGAGCTGATTGCATGAGTAAGTGGGGAGAATGTATGGGGATCTCTCTCAAATTATAGGCTGATAAATGACTTGTGGGATGTAGTCATTATGAATCTTATTATTCCATAGCAAGCTTTACTTTGCTGTTTTGTCTTCATCCATATGTTCTCATTTTTAAGGCCAACTTCCCTCTTTCGGATGACAGATTCTTTGTCACTGGGGATGATTTTAGTTGGATATATTATATACAGTGGGTAAGGAAAGTATTCAGACCCCTTTAAATTTTTCACTCTTTGTAATATAGCAGCCATTTGCTAAAATCATCAAGTTCTTTTTCTCTCATTAATGTACACACTGCACCCCATAGTGACAGAAAAACACAGAATTGTTGACATTTTTGCAGATTTATTAAAAAAGAAAAACTGAGATATTAAGTATTTAGACCCTTTGCTATGGCAATATTTAACTCATGTGCTGTCCATTTCTTCTGATCATCCTTGAGATGGTTCTACACCTTCATTTGAGTCCAGCTGTGTTTGATTATAATGATTGGACATGATTAGGAAAGCCATAACCTGTCTATATGAGACCTTACAGCTCACAATGCATGTCAGAGCAAGATAGAACTTTTTGGCCTTAATTCTAAGCGGTATGTGTGGAGAAAACCAGCCACTGCTCATCACCTCTCCAATACAGTCCCAACAGTGAAGCATGGTGGTGGCAGCATCATGCTGTGGGGTGTTTTTCAGCTGCAGGGACAGAACAACTGGTTGTAATCGAGGGAAAGATGAACGCGGCCAAAGTACAGGGATATCCTGGACCAAAACCTTCTCTAGAGTGCTCAGGACTTCAGACTGGGCCGTAGGTTTACCTTCCAACAAGACAATGACCCTAAGCACACAGCTAAAATAATGAAGGAGTGGCTTCACAACAACTCCGTGACTGTTCTTGAATGGCCCAGCCAGAGACCTGACTTAAACCCAATCTCTGGAGAGACATAAAAATGGCTGTCCACCAACATTTACCATCCAACCTGACAGAACTGGAGAGGATCTGCAAGGAGGAATGGCAAAGGAGCGCCAAACCCAGGTGTGAAAAATTTGTTGCACCATTCCCAAAAAGACTCATGTCTGTATTCGATCAAAAGGGTGCAAAAGGGTGACATTTCAGTTTTTCTTTTTTAATAAATCAGCAAAAATGTCAACAATTCTGTGTTTTTCTGTCAATATGGGGTGCACATTAATGAGGAAAATAAAAGAACTTGAATGATTTTAGCAAATGGCTGCAATACAACAAAGAGTAAAAACTTCTGAATACTTTCCGTGCCCACTGTATATAAAATCTAAAGGGGTTGGGGGAAAAACAGAATAAGAACAAAAAAGATCTGAACACAGCAGTCCCAGACAATGCCTCTGAGGCACATAATGAGCTGTTGTCAAAGGCAAATAATTTCATTAGCTGTCACAATGAAAGCTACACCAAAAATGCTCACTCAGCACCGAGCCTCAGAGAAAGAACCAAGATGAGAATGAAACCTCCATATTCTCATGCACACACACATTATAACATCATAATGATTTTGACAGGAAGAGGAGGATTTAGGGTAATTATTTCGCATTCTTGTTTATACGGTTTTGTTTTGTCACAGTCTGAAGTCCTGGACGCGGGTGAGGGAGATCTTCTTGAAGGATCAAATCATGTGGGAGTCAGCTCTGAGTGACGGCAGGCCAGGGGAATAATTTGCGTCCACAGATTGCCCATGACTCCGGTCGCATCGTCTCATTTCCCAAACATGAATTTCGGAGGCTGATAAGATGGGACATTTCTTTGGCAGATAGCATCTTGTGCTTAGCAAAACGCTCACAGGGGCCACAGCGTCTCACATGCCTGCAAATACTGTATGTTTGTGGGATTCATCCAAATATTAATACTTAGAGTGCAGCGAACACACACATACACATACACACACACAGACTATGTGCTGTTTTGTATTTGCAGGGCCAATTTAGATGTGACTCCACGTTGAACCCAATGTTAACAAGAAAATTGTGTATTTTATTTAATAAACAAGATGTGTAATGAGAAATGGTAAAGTTCAGCTTAAGTGCAAATTATTTATGCACCTTTTAGACAAGTTGTCAAACTTTTCTATTTACCTTTTTAGCTACAAAAGATAACCATTTCATGTTTTTAAAAAAGATATGTAAAAGCAAAACTAGAAAGAGAACCGTAAAATGTCTTTCTCTAAATGTTCCAAAACCAAACAAACTTTATAATTATAAATTTTTTTTTTTTTTAAATAACCACCAGTATGAGCTAATTTTCCAGTAATGATATCTATTAAATTTTATATTAAAATTTTCCAATGTTTTCTAGTCTAGAGGGTTTCAAATGTTTGATGCCAAGGATCCCCAAATATGCAATAGACCCTTTTTTTTTTTTTTTTTTTTTATAAATAATAATATAAATGAAGAAAAACAATGAATATTAAATAACATTTAATATATCTAGATGATGCATATAATATTTAATCATATAAAACTCTGCTCACACTTTAAGATCTAATTCTTGCTATTAACAAACTGTTAACAACTTCAGACTCAAACTCCTAATGCGCAGCTTATTAAAAGTTAGTAAGGTAGTTCTTAATTTTGGATATTGTGTAGGATTAGAGATGTTAAATATGCTCGTCCAGAATATGAGCCAGTATATGAATAATAGGCATACTAATAAGCAACTAGTTAATAGGAAGAAGTGATCACTGAAGTCTTACTTTAATTGTTAACACAATGCTAAATAACTGGATCTTACATCCCTTCAGGGTCCCATTTTAAAGACCATTCACACATGAACCAGACAAAACCACAGTTTTACATTGAATATCTGTATTATAAATAGAACATATTACATTTTCTCTCATAAATACATCAATAAGTTATAACTTTAATGGTTTACCTAGCATCTCATCCAGTCTCTATGTGTTTGTGGCTTCTGAGACCTCGCATCCTTTATCCCTGGAGCTGACCTCGAAGTCATAAACTGTTCGGCTGGCAATTAAGCAGACACTCAGCGCCTATAAGCTCGCAAAATTCTCCCTCTAAATCACCTCGCACTCACCCCACGCTCCACAGTGTCAACTGATATATGCCTTTTATTTCTCCTTTTGATAATTGTCCAATCGATACGCGACAGCTTAACTTCCAGCGGACCAAACGGGTCTCGGGTAGCATTATGGGATAGCACTACCGGGCAGCCACACGGCGAGTATAAAACACTAAGCCCAATCAAAACACTGCAACTATTCACCTCACAGAGACTGCACCGCTACACACACAGCACTAGAGAGGTTAGGATCTGTACACGAGTAGGCAGAACAGATCAATCCAGCTCCGCTTATTCAGGAGAGAGAAGGCTATCGATTTATGTGCATCTAATCTCAAAGTCGTTTTCATTAGAGGTTTGACCAGGGATCTTTGAGACACATGAATATGTTTACATACTATAAAAAACAAAAACAAGATGATGCAGGGAACAAATTACAAGCCATTAATGTGTAGTGATAATAAATCCGAACATGCAAAACCTTAATAACAGTATTCCTTTATCTTTTAAAACGAATTGGAAGGTATGTAGCTAAGAAATGTGTTTTCTTTTTTTCTTCAGAAAGTGCTTAGTTACATTATTTACACAAAGCCTATGAGTCATCAGTGCACATAGGTGGCGGACTCCAATCACATTGCTATATACGACTGATCTAGACCAAGCGTTCGGAAATGCAAGTATGATTTTTCTGTGATTGAAAACCAGAGCCTTTTCGGCTGAATGATAGATACATCCAAAGGTATTATGCCTAGAGGATAAACAAACTATTGCAATCATGCAAATTAAGCATTTGAAATCACAGGGATGCTGAAGTCCCTTGGAAAATGGCACATTGTGTTTCCTACAAGGTGCATAGATACACAGTTATGTACTATTTAAATTCTGTATTGCAAGACGGCGTCGGCTGCGTTTGATCTATCCGGCTGTTTCTAATCCTCATCCTCAAGGATACTGAAATATGAACTAGTAGCTTTACAAACCTCTGCTCTCCCCGAACCCAGTGATATGAATCCTTCCTGTAATACAGCGTTATGAATGATAATGACATTTTCACTTTGCAACCATATTGACATATTTTTTTTTCTTTCTTTCTTGTTCCCTCCCCCTGAATGTCACAATAGTGCGGACACTTCTGCCAGGGATTCAGCACTTCGCACAGGCTGCACGGATGCGCCGGCTCAAGTCATGTGTGGGAGGTAATAATATTTTGGTATAATGGGTTTAAGCCAGTGAATTAAACATTAGCTCAGCTCAAATAGAGACCAAACAGGGGGGGAAATAATGAACTGCAAATAAATAATTGAAGGAGGCATTGTTGTTTTTCAAATTGCTCACTCGGGGTTAGTCATGTTTGTTCCTCGTTTGTTGCATAGGCCACGTTTACCGTTGTATAAACACCAAACACTGAACGCAATCTCGTGAAGCTGGGGGGTTTCTGGCTCTCCTGAAAGCATGAACGCCAGGAAGAGGGAAACTTGTTTGACTTGTGTTGAGACAGACTGCTTGAATTCTGGCCCCTTGGAAACATGTCTGAATACCGCACAGCTATGCACTGAGGTGGTCCACCTGAGCCCTTTGGTAAAATCCTGTTACAGTAATATGAGTGAGCTTTCACGACCCTGAGCATACATGTCACACACATACAGGCAGACAGAGAGATACACGACCGGCAGTCTCAAGTACGCTTGCTCGATTAACCCTGAGCGGGATTGACATACTCCGGGTTGGTGTAGGAGAAGCCCAGGAACTCATCCTGGTCCAGATTCATGATAAACAGCTTGTCGGTGGGCGTGAGCTCGATGGCCATTTTTGTGAACTCCCGGTCAAAGTTGCAAGTATCTCGGCTGTTTCGCTGAAAAAAAAAAGGGACAGAAGAGAGGTGCATTCAGAACAATATTTATAGCTTAAAGGGATCTTGGGTAGTCCACCCAAAAATGCCAATTCTGTCAATATATACTCATCCTCATGTTGTTACAAGCCTGTTAGATGTTATTTTTTTCTACTGAAACACAATGGAAATGCAATGAAACAATAATGCAGCTTTTTCTATTTGGTCACAACTCCAAAAACACCACAAAAGGAACATTAAAAAGTATCACTCATAGTAGAAGTCAATAAACAAAGAACGTCATTGGTTTTTAGGTGCCTTGTAACAAAATGATGTTATGAAGTCAGACCTCTAAGATATTATGTGACTTCAGAATATCAGGATTATAACAAATTATGTTTTTGTCATCATTAACTGCCATACAGAGAAAAAAAATACACATTACTATAAAAAAAACTTTGGGTTTGTAAGATTTTGTGATGTTTTATAATCTCTTATGTTTTCATAGGAGAATGCTGTTACAGCATACAGTATAAACAGTAACAATATTATAAAGTAAAATAACCGTTCTCTATTATTTTAACATGTCATTTATTCATGAGGCGAAGCTGGATTTTCAGCATCATTACTCCAGTCTTCAGTGTCACATGATCCTTCAGAAATCATTCTAATACGCTGATTTGCTGCTCAAGAAACAGTACTTTATCATTATCAACGTTAAAAAACAGTTGCTACTTGGATGCACATGAGGCGAGTAAATAAAGACAGTATGTTCATTTTCAGCTGAACTGTCCCTTAAAAATCCACAATTATCCACATTAAATAAGAAGCTGATGAAAAGTAGACTCTAGGCAAAAGCCCAGCTGTGTTAAAGACTGAAGAGGAATTATGTGCCAAAGAAGAAGGGATTCCACTTGAGGAAAAGAAGCTATAACATGCAAGCACTTAAAAAGACGCCCAGGCCACTGATGAGACTCGTATCTCACTGACAGTCCCCATCCAGAGCTGCGGTGGGAGACGGCTTGCTGCATTGACACTCTGTGTGCTGCCGTTTCTTTTATGAGATGCTGAAGCTTAGGCACTGCTGGCCTTTCTCTTTTACTCTATATGCCTGTGTCTCTGTCTTTCTCTGCGAGAGGAGTCTAAATGAAAGGGGCAGACGGTTTGTTAGGCCCACAGGCCTGTTCTTACTGGGAGAATTCCTCTCTGCTGCGCTACTGCTGCTGTGGCCTTGTGTGCCAGCGCGCCCGAGGGAAGAGCCAGCCTGGCTCAGAGGACACACACACACACACACTGAGTGGGAGGACGGCGAGGGAAAGAGACAGACTTAAAGAAGGAAAGAAAGGAGCTAAGGTGGGTCAGAGTTAGCTAGAAAGGGATGGAGGGAATGCGACAGAAGGTGTGGAAGAGACGGAGAGGAAAGGAGAGAGGACTGGGCCTTCTCTGGGGCTAGACATTGTTAATGCACTGCTTGGCAATGTAAATCCACAAAGGCAAAGGAAACGCTAGCGTGGGGGGAGGGGTTGCGCTCAATATGCTAAGCATCAGTGGAGCAAGAAAGCTTCGGCGACGCAAATACTGCGTACCAATACACAAATGTACACAGAGTGCTAAGCTACGTTGTCTTGTAGAAATGTGGTTGATATAGGGTGACGGGGCTGTCTTCTCAACTATAGGGGAGAAAAATACATATTTCTGAATGATCGCCACTGCATTGCTGTGTTCAGTAAAGTCAATATGGAAGCTTGTTTCTGCCTCAGAGTAAAATAAATAAATCAATGAAAATATGCTAAAGTAACGGCAAATTTTGTTCTTACAACTACTACTTCATATCTCTTGCTTGCGAGTTGCATCTTTGCATCTGACCATTGTGACTTTCTTATAATCTTACAGTTCTGAATTTTTCCTTACAATTTCAGTGTTTTATCTCACATTTGTGATTATTTCTGCTAACTGTGCCTTCAAACCTCACTATTTTGACTTTTCTCGTAATCTATAATCCATTTTGACTATTTCACACATAACTGTGCGGTCATATCTTTGGATTATGACTGCTTCTCATAACTGCAACGATATAGCTGACGATATAGCTTCTCATATCTCACAACTGCCACTATCAACTTTGTAACAGTTCTTACTATTTCTCATAATTGTGCCTTCACATCACACAATTGCGAATACTCCTTGTAGTATCGACTTTATATAATTGTGGCTGTTTCTCATAAATGAAATTTACATCTCACGTTGTACATCTCATGTTGTAAATTTCTCCAGATTGCACCTTTATATCACACCAATGCTACTGTTTCTGTTAGTTTTGACTCTATCCACCTTATTTTTCAATGTGGAAGTAAGCCGTTTTCTGGGAATGTGTGAGACTTCCGGTTCATTAGCTGTAGGGAAATAACAAGAATAACAACGTGCAGTAAACGGTAAAAGTGTTTACATTACATACCATTGTGTTCATAATTAAGATAAGAAGACACACCAATTTGCAGTATCAAGCAGCAAATTGAGCATTTTTTACAGGTAAACATAGCTGGAAGCAAATGACACCAGAAGCCAGACCCATAAAATTAACATATGGCCGTGCCTGCTTTAATGGGAGAAACTATGTGGTTATCTCACATTTTTGGCTACTTCAAGTAATTGCAACTTTATAGGCCTATCTGACAACTACAACTTTATTCGTAAGAATTGCAAAACTAATAGTATAATTGAGACATTCAAGTAAATTGATTATTTTTTACTCTGAGGAAGAAATAGCATTGTGATGGCATGCTCCAGGTCGTATTATAAACAATTCATCAATGCACATTTTTCTGAACCCAACTATTTTTTTGTTTCATAATCTTTAATCAAAATGCAATAACTTGCTCTCATTCTGAAATTATGTTCCTTTTTTGCCAATGCTGCAGGCTATTTCAGAATTTTTTCTTGTTGAATATCCCGTTTCACTTGAAAAAATGTCACGATCTGGAAGTAAAATTGCTTGCAAATTGCAGTTCACACTGACTTTTAGACATCAAGAGAAGCACAGAGTATAATCACGGTGGCCCAGTATGTATACGAGTGCTAACCTTTCTTACAAATTAATCACAGTCTGTAGTATGTCTGCTTGGATAATAAGGGCCAAAAATGAAGCCTGTCTTGGAAAAACAATGCAATTCAGTTAAGTTATTATTTCCAGCTAAATAATTCAGCTTTCTGGTCAATGGTGGGCCTGAGGGAATTGTGGGAAGTGCAGAGCTGTTTCAGGCCCCATAACACTCGGTATTAAAAGAAACATTCAGTATGTTTTGAAGACAGTAAACCAACAACGACAAGGCGGTGTGATCTCTCTTTTTTTTCCAAAGGCAATGAACACAGCACCTTAAAATGACAAAGAACAGAGACAAGTCACTTTCAGGTGAGCAAGACAGAGAGAGATGAGAGTGGCGTCAAAGCACAGCAAAAAGGATTTACAAACAACCAAGATCACAGACGCAGAGAAGACATATGACTCCATATATTGGTATGCAGATCACATCAAACAAGAGAAAACTGGGGAAGAGAGACGGTCCAGAGGAGCATTTGAGTTCTCTCCTCACATGGATAAAAACAGCTCCAGACAGAAAGAATACAGTTGACAGAAGGAAGATATATGATACAACAGAAGCACATTTCCTACCTTATGTCCATTTGCTGGTTCAAGCACATCACAGCACAGCGAAGCACACAAGCCACAACTCCAGAGTGATGGCCACTAGATTACCTGGGCTCTCAAGAGCCAAACTGTTCAGAGAAAAATGGCACTGGGCATTGGCATGGAAACCTCAGGACTGTAGGTCAACGCAGACGTGATTCTGAGGGACTAGTTTTAAATCTAGTAATTATCTTGCAGAGTTAATGAGTCTATAAATCTGTCTACTGTTGCATGGCTCCATGTATAAGTGCGATACATTAAAAGATACAGTGAGGTATAAAAGTCTGGGATGCTAAATTTGATTTTACTCAAGAAATGAATAATGTTTCTGAATTTTAAATATTTAAGCATAAGTATATGAGTTAATAATATAACAATTAAATAAAAAAAATCAAATTATAAACAAATAAAATAAATTTTCATTCTAAACGTAAATCTGAAAATAAAGTTTTAGAATTGAAAAAATCATTTAGTATTAAATAGAACATTTCATAAAGTAAATAAAATAAATATGAATGGATTATTAATATAACTATAATACAGTAAAAATATAGTATAGTAAAATGTACATATACATATATGGCATAAGAAAATTAACAAAAATACAATTTTGCACTATTGTAAGTTATTTATGCTGATGATAAAATTGTAACTAAAACATTTGAAAATCTAAATAATAGATAACATTACAATTAGCATCAGTAATAAATCCATATTTAGATACCTAAACTGGCAATTGTATGTGAGCAGAGGTGTAGCGCTGGGTGCCAGAAACTGAAAAAATGTGTAAACCGTTAACATCAGAATGATTATAACAGATCAAAGAGCGTAAAAAGAACATCCAACAAAATATTTGTCATCCTGAAGCGTCACTAAATGATAAATGACACTAATTAGAGATGAATGATGGTCCAAAATGGTCTCAGTTGACAGGAATATCCATGCTAGCTTGCCATGCTGATGCAGGCCAGTGCCATTCTGTGTTGATTAGATACAGGTCTGTTTGACAAGATGAGATTAGCACGGGCGCACTGAGCAGCTCGGTTCCCATAAACAGGCTATGGTGCACGTGGACATATAAGATAATATGGTGGATGACAGCGGAACAAGGGACGTCGACACGTCGAGAATACCAGGATGAGACGTTTGTACCTCAGCAGAGCCCATCTGAGTTTTTCATACAGATATACAGCAGTGATAGAGCTTGAGATGCATGCTGTACCAAAACAACGATAATAATGAAGAAAAAAAACGCTCTCAGGTAGGAGAGAAAAGACGAGAGACACCCTCCTTTAAATCCAAGGTGTTCGTTTTGCCAGGTTTTAATTCCAATCGTGATTCTGTAAATTTGTGCGATACTAAGGCACAGAGCTTTCTATAAAGGAGCGGATTAGCGGCGAGCTGATGTCAGCGCAAGAAGAGAACAGCAGTATCAAACGCTGACCTGTTTTCAGCTGATAAGCCGCACACACTTCGTGCTAACCGACTCATTTAATTTGAAGCTGCGACATTCAGAATTAATTAACACTCTTATGCGGAGCGCCAGACTCAACTGTGTGCCGCACATTTAGAAAAACAAGTTTTGAAAGATCTACGAGACTCCCTTGCTGATTTTTACAGTACTAACGTTACTTACGTAAACAGGCCAACCAGCCAACCTCCACTTTTCACGATAAAAGCTTCGCAGCATGTTTAATACGGGATATAAAACGTCTCTCTATTTTTCACCCACCCTTATGTATGTTCTTCCCATATGTCATTGGCTGAATGGTGGTGGAACAGGATGAAATGTTCTCATGTTAAGTGGCAGGCATGAAATATGCAGAGCTTAGCGTGGGCACGTGCTGCACACCGTCCAAGTTGGTTTTATACGGGCGATGCTCTGAGCAAATTGACAAGACTTCCTCTGCCAAGCGGTTCAGAAACACATACAAATAATGCTTTATGTGATCGAATAAAACGTCACACCATGGTCTTTTTTGTTTTTGTTTCCGAAGTTCATATTACAGGTATGCTTGAATCTCAAGGTTATATACACTCAAAACTACAATGAGGGAAACAACGCAAAACCAAACAAAGGCTATTGATGTTTCAGTTTTATTTAAATGCATACTAGTAGTAGTTTGTTTTTTTTTTTGTGGAAAATACTTTGGCACAAGTAAAGCATTGAGGATGTATGAAGCAAAGCACACAGAAAGGTCAAGAGCACTTGCTAAAACACTATAGGCTAGTTCATGCATAAAGCTTCTATGTACATTTTATGGTATAGAAAACACAAAAATCCCCCTTTTTCATTTATTTTTATCTACAATACTGACCACATAGAATTCATGACATTTAAGAACATTTGACACATTTTATTTGCTTATATTATTATAAGACACTTAAAAAAAAACAATAATAATATCAAAGCCCTACATTAACTGCTTATATTTTTTTTGGCAGAAATTACAAATGCACATCTTTTTTTTTGGTCCTTTTTTGTTTTAACAAAAGTGTCTTATCCTGCAATCCACAACATATCTGGAAACCTTTGCCATTTTAGAGAGGTTATCCCTTCCCTGAAATTCTACGATGAAGATATGATATGAAGCCCCAGTGGTTTCCAATAAAAGCCACTGGCCGCTAGTCAGCACGGATAACCGCTCAGGGAACTGTGATGTCTGAAAGGATCTGACTCGTTTCTGTGGATGTGTGGCTCTTCTGGCCTTTCCCGTTCTATTTAGTGATACGGTATCTGTTCCACACAGGGACTTCGCTGCTGTTACCGCTGACATGAACAGTGCTCGCGTTTCTAGACCCACTGTCGTATCTGGAGTCGTCAGCATGCTAAATTAGGACACCGTATTAAAGCACTGACCAGCCCGTGTTGGACCCATTAACACAACAACAGATAGCTTCAACGGACCCCTATTGTCGCATATGAGCAATGTTTACACGCTTGAAATGTTTTATTTCCACAGCTACACCATCTAATTGTGCTGCAATTTATTCGTCATCTTTATATCCTGTTCTTCTCTTCGCCTTTGAAGCGCATTATTGTGTTGTGGTATTCTTTCAGGGTTCTCACGTAGCAAGTTTCGGCATAATATAATGCGGCGGGTCTCTATTGACGAGCTACAAGATGGAATCGTTCGAGCGAACTGAAGCTATATCAATGCGCCCCAACTAGACTAATTTGCTCATACGCAAGCTCGTCAATGAAATCCAGGGTATAATTTTGAGATATTACCCATGGGTGACTACTCATCTCTTTGTTAACGTTAACCCCAATGATGTTGAAAAATGCTTCCCGATTGTACCCATAAAAAACATGCATATCTAACATAGGGGTCAGTAATACATGGCTGACGGGTCTTTTAAAAGGTTATTGGCTACAGCGCTAGCTCGTTTCTGATATTAGCACTCTCATCCTGTATTAATCTGTAATTGTCTCAAGCAGGAGGTAGTTGATATTTAATGTGCCTGTCAAATACCTCTCGATAAAATCCGGCTGAAGTCAAGCAGAAGTCAAGTGTTAAACAAGGAAGAGCCGACGGAAACCATCACAGGAGTCATGCTTCCTGTACATGGGTGAGTGTTTGCTGATGGTGTGAGATGATCAGGCAAAAAAAGCAGATCACTACCACAATCAGGCACATCCATTAAGCTCTATTGGCCCATACATATACGCAAACAGGATACAGGCATCCTAAAAAAAAAAAAGTCAGATTTACTCATGCTTCCAAAAAAAAAAAAAAAAAAAAAAGACAAACTTTGGTCAATTTCTGTAATCTAGTTGTCTGTACAATGCAAGTCAGAGATTAAAGCAAGACTAGGGTTCACTACAGAGCTAACTAAGGGTGTGTATCATAAACGTTCGGGCAAAACAAAATCGTCATGCAAAAACCTTTTGAGTTTGCATTCTTCTTGAAACAGGCAAAATGGTTTGAGTATAAAATCAGCAGAATATCACCGTCACAGGCTGGATAAGGAGAGCGAGGCTAGCCATTGTGCATCTCATATGTGATTCATGCACCTTCAGTGCAAATGGCTGAATGGCTGAACACCGGCGGTGCTCAGAACACACACACACACACACACATATCTGAGGATAGTTTAGAAGAGAGCTATGCAATACACACCACATTCAGGAAAGCCGTAAAGTACAAATAGTATAAAGACAGCCTTTAGATTTGAACGTTCCTCCAGCATGGACACACTCAATGGGATGTCGTGAAAGCCGACAAGCGACCTTCAGGCCAATCTACGAATATTGAAATTACGCATGCATATGTATATAGATGGTTTAGTTTCTGTGCATGGCTGTTTATATACATACACATGCCCATTTTACGGAGTGTATGGTACATAAACGTAAAGAGGTTTGATGAAGAGGGGGTTTGATGGAGGGCTGGGTTAGTTTTAGGAGGTCGCCCTTAACTCTGGGCTTCCATGGCAGGGTATTCAGGGTTTATGAAGGAAAAGCCCTCAAACTCGTCTTGGTCGAGGTTCATGATGACCTCCTGGTCTGGAGGGGTGAGAACCGGTGGATGGCGGGTGAAAAAGCGGTCAAAGTTCTCTGCATCCCGGCCACACTGCAGGAGGAAGAGAAGAACAAGAGAGGCATGTAATGGATGGGGGATGATGAACATGGTCAAGTAGAACGTAAAGGAGAACAAATAAAAGTATGAGAATGGATGTGAATGTAAGGGCTGTGACAACTGATGTAGATTATTGAACAGCAATTCTGAGGCATGGATATATTGTTGAATAGACCAGCATACTGTACTGTACAGTATGTCCCTAAAGGCTGATTAGGTGATTGTTTACACTCTTAAATATAAAGGTTCCAAAAGGGAATTTTCATAAGGACTTCATTGAAGAACTTTTTTGAGTTCCTCAAAAGAACCTTTCAGTGGATATTTTCTTTAAAAAAAAACTTATTCTCTTAAGGTCCTTGTATACGAAGTCCAAAAGTTTCACAATTTCACCAAAGTACATGCTATGGATGTAAGAATGCTTGATCCAACTTGATCCAAATATTTTTATGGCGGACCAGCAGTTTAGGAGGCATTGTGTAAACGTGATCAACATGCAGACATTTTGCCCCCCAATTTTTTTTATTGTGAAACGTTTTGGACTAAAAAAAACTTTAGATAAATGGAAAGATTCCACAGACGTTAAATGTAATTCAGTGGGTCATAAATGCCAAGAAAAAACCCTTTATTTATAAGAGTACAGTATACTCAAAATAACCAAAACAAAACAGTTATGACTTACTCCCAATCATGTCATTCCAAAGCTATGTTTTCCTCTAAAACAGCAAAAAGCACTATAAAAGAATAATACAGGTGGTGATTACATTTTAAGTGCTATATTTGAAGCCATGCAATCGCTTGAGAAACAAACCAAAATTGAACTTACTATTTACAGAAAATCTTGACTTCACTGAAAACTCTTGAAAAGTAATGATATCTGATTCATGTATAAATAATCATTTCAGTCAGATCTTTTATTCATTTCTTGAAGAAAATAGAGGAGAGTATTAAACGTACTGACTCAAAGATCTGTTTGCAGTGGTTAACAGCTCACTGGAGGGGAAGATTATCAGTGAATAATGACTTCATCAAGCAAACATACTGCATCCGAAGCCATATGAAAAATAGTGCACGAGTTCTATATTATTCATTTTATGGTGCTTTTGCATCTTTTTTTCCCCAAAGCTTCAAGATTCAGTCCCCTTTCATTGTAAAAGAGCAAACAGAGGATAAATCAAAATACCTTCTTATGCATTCCACAAAAAAGCCAGTCAAAGTTTGGAACAACATGAGTAAATGATAACAGAATCAATCTGGTCTATTTATTGAAGCACACTGACCAGCATTTTTTCACTGGTCCACCAATATATGACTTCACATTAGCCGAATTGGAAAAAGCCCCAAAACTGGTGTTTTCATCATGGCATTGGGTGTAACTTGAAAAAATATGAATTCATGGAGCGTGTGAGACCTTTACACTCATACCGATACAGAAATATGTTCCAGATGTCAATGGCATGTTAGGATGTCATTCATGATGCTTTTGAAAACAACAACAGTGAAAACAATAACAACAGCATTAATGCCGCCACAAACACATACGCTTCAGTTCAAATGTCAACTTTTGAAATTCCAATGTTCTATCGCTCTTCCAGTGACATTTAAATAGCTCGCTCGTCATAATGGTAAAAAAACAGTCCACGCAAGCCAATCTGTAAATGAGAGTGAAATCCTGTGCACTGTTCAGACACACACACCTTTACATGAAGAGCATTGATCAGTGGCAGTCCAGTACGATATCAGAACTCACCTCTTACAGCCCGTCATGCAATATTCATGGACTCGGTAGCAAAGTCAAACCATCAGAATACCTGGCCAGTTCTCTACCTCTGGCCCATGATGAGGTATATCTGCAACCTCTCCTTTGGCAAACAATACTGTTGGAGCAGCCACAATGAAAGAGGAAAAACTGGCAAGTGGTGAAAACTAGAGCCGAGACAGCTCACAATGTGATGCATATTACTGTTCAACATACGCATTATTTTATAACAACATATTGTGGCTGCATATTTTGTGATGTACGGCACGGTCATTAGTGGTGAATCAACACCAGCAGATATGATGGATCGAACAATTTATATCCAGACCCACTGCGCAGGAGAAAAATCACAAGCCTTCGACTTCACAGGAGTTCATCATTTCCGACAATCAGAGTGAAGAGCTTGTGAAAGTCTTGTATAGGTATAGGGTTCTGCTTCTAATGAGCACAATGGGTGGCCAATCAACTTTGGGTCCATTCACTACAGCTCCTTCAAAATGAAAGAAATGTAATATTTTTTCCCCCACTTCCCCATGTTATCAGTGTTAAAGCATTACATTTAGTAAACTTAAACATTATTACAAAAAAAAGATCTTTAAAATGCTTTTAAAGAAGTTTGTATGCTCACCAATGCTGTATTTCAAGAGTTCACTCTTACCAAATTTGGGAGTATGAAAATGCGGGAGAATGAAAGCTGGGAGAATTTATAGTGAAGGGGAAATGATTTGATTGGGTGCGGATTAACAAGGGATGATTAGATAACGGGCTGCCAGACGTGCGTGGTTAATTCATTCAGCGATCCTCTCGAAATTATGTTATATATAACATATATAATATATATAATAACAGTTTTAAATGACATTTTAAGGTGTTACCTATTCATGTGACAGCAGAGCTGAATTTCAACAATCATTAGCGATTTGGTAATTATTCATTTTGTGGAAACGATACTTTTTGTCTTTCAGGATTCTTAGAATAGAAGAATCAAAAGAAATGCATTTAATTGATACACAGTAGAAATACTGTAACGCTGCAATACTGTAATACTTGTAACATAATTGTCTTTAATGCTACTTTTGATCAATTTAATGGATCCTTGCTGATGCAAAATCTGTAAAAAAAAAAAAAAAAAATTCTTACTGAGGTTTTTGAGGGTAGTGTATACACACACACACACATATACATGTGTTATAACATAATTGCACAAAAATAAAATAAAAGTTTATTATCCAACACTGCATGCTTTTTAGTGGGTTTGCAAAAACATGTTAAATGCTCACTTATCGCATCCTTAAAAAAAGCCTGTACCTGAATTCTAGGTAATCAGAAGCATTAATGAGACCGAACCCCTTCAAATAAACACTCCCTACGCCACCGGGCAGCCCAACAAAAGCTTGAGCCTTTAAAAGTCCCATTTCATACAGCATGAAATGACCTCATTTTCTTGACTGTACCATTAGCCCAGAATCCTTAGCGTAGACCTGGCAGCAAACACAACAGCTTTAGATGTGCCTCTGCATTTTCAGCGAGAGGATTCTGACTACCATGTGAATGATTTACAAACAATACATCTTATATAAGACAGAGGTGCAATCAAAGCTCAGACTTTCTTGGCAAGTTCACTCAATACCTCTAAATACTAAACAGCCACACACACACACACACACACAGAGTGACAGACAGTGAGAGCGCTGAGGCATAACATCAGTGTGTGGGAACCATTAAATCACCCAGCGCAGCATCTGTGTATCTCTGCATTCAGAAGCCCCTCTAATTTTAACTCAATTAATGGTCCCATGCAGCAGCCAGCTGACCCTTGTCGTCCCGCCGCAGATGCATTAGTATTTCCAAATGTGATCAGGGGGGCTGCAACTTATGGATCTGCCCGCTCGCTGCCATATGTGTCGTATGCCACCTAGGCAAGTGAACCCACAGAGAGTCGAATGACCTGCGTCTTGTCGGCCCCCGAAAATTGAGGGAAAAGCTTTTTGGTGTCCTCTTAACATCACCTGTCCAGAGTCATTAGCATCAGGGGGCCACATCCACTGTGAACAGCCCTTGCTATTAAAGACACACATGTGACAAGCGGGCTAGTCTGAAGACCGCTGTGTTAAACACTGCCCATTTACAACTCTCTCTCTCTCTCTCACACATGCGTCCATCGCTCACTGACGCAGACCTTTTCTCTCTGACACACACTCTGCTTTTATTTGTGAGAAAAGTGTTTTCCCTCTGCTCGCTCCTATCTCTGAATGACTGCTGCACATGGGGATGAAGGGAGAGGGAATGAAAGGGAGAAAAATATTCTTAAAGGCAAGGCAATGCAAAAGCTACCGAGCATCCCGCTCACACGGCCCATAGTTATCATTTCTGACTACAACATGCCCTCCAACCTTCACTCTGGGCAAAGCCTGTTCAAAAGACCATAGCTGGACCCTAGCGTGAGATGAAGGAGTCCTGGTGGCTCCACAAGACTGCTTAAGCCCTAAGATGATTTTTCCATAGACATTTACAGTATATTTCGTATAGTGACAGTCTCTAGAGAAACCAGTGGTTATGTATACACACACACATGTTGGTTTTTGTGATTTATGGGGACTCTCCATAGGCATAATGTTTTTTATACTGTACAAACTGTATGTGGTATTGCCCTAAACCTACCCCTTACAGGAAACTGTGTGCATTTTTAGATTAAAAAAAAACAAAAAAACACCATTTAGTATGTTTTTTAAGCCTTTTGAATTACGGAGACACTGAAAATGTCATCATAAAACACCTTCATATTGTAATACCTGTGTCATACCCATGTCATTATACAAATTTGTGTCCTCATAAACCACATAACCCCACTCAAACACAAACACACAGACGTTTATTTTAATATTTATTTGATGCACATTTCAAGTTTATTTTCACCAAGGTTGGCATAATGTTATGAAATATTCATTTTTTTTCAATTTTAAATAACCTTTTTCAGTTTTTCTTTTCTTTCAGTCTTTAGTATTGTATGATCCTTCAGAAATCATTGTAATATGCTGATATGCTCAGGAAACATTTTTTTTATTAGAATCAATGTTAATAGTAGTTGTGATGCTTAATGGCTTTGGGTAAACCATGGTACATTTTTTAAAAGATTTCTGATGAATAGGAAGTTTAAAAGAACAGCATCTAATTGAAAAACTATTAAATGTCTTTACTGTCATTTTTGATCAGTTATTGTAATTTCTTAGAATTATAAACTAATTAAAAGTGGTAATAAAGTATTTTACACACACACACACATATATATAACCTAAATATAAAGTAAATCCAAATCTTACAATTATATTTTAATCGACAGAAAAAAGTGTTATTTTATATGTAATATTATCTGATTGTATAAAAATAAATATTATAATTAGATTCAATTCATTAAAAGTTTTGAAATTTATGCAAATCTAACTGCAAATTGAGTTAAGAATATTCTTCCAAAAATAATTTGGAATTATAAATATTCACTGATGTCCAACCTCTTTAACCTCACATCCTGGCATAATGACCTTGTACATTTTTTTTGGAGCTCAACTGCCTTTGTTTTTGTTCACCTTCACTATACAGAAAAGAACAGAACTACCAATCTACTAATCTCTTTAACCAGAAACACTAAAAGCTTTTTAGCTTCACTAAAAGCTTTACCATTTTACTGGTGATAATCAACACTCACCAACATTTACTAGCATGCTGGTATCAGCTGGACTGTTATAACGAATCTGTCACTCTCTTCACCTGGCTTTGATCCCTTTTCACCTCCCTCCATCACTCCTTTGTTCCAGCATGAGCGGAGCATGACGGACAGCGTGTGTGAATGAAAGGGTGAGGTTAAGGTGACTGTGTCCAATCTGCACCGACACAGAGAAGGTGCCGCGTAACATACAGGAAATGAGAGTGAGCGGCGCTGGCAGCAAAGAGGCTGTCAGCGTTCGGAGAGCCGCCCTCCTGTGGCTGGCACACGCGGCCCGCCGCTGCCAGTTTTGTAACGCGCAGGCAACAACAGTCCATCTGCTGCACATACAGCCAGAGGCGTTCCACCTAGAGCTGGCTGGCGTCCCAAGCAACACATCAACAGTCACTTCTCACCTGCCACCAGATAATTCAACAGCACGGGCAGAGAAATGAAGCGCTCCGTATGGCGGCCCTCCCTTCGTTCTGCTCCAAACCTGAGCTGTGAAGCCACTCTGACTGTTTGGAGGGCCTGCGTCCCTCTTCGCATCCCCTGGGTCCGATTCCCTAATCCACCTCAACGCAGTGATCCCTTGCCAGAAACTGCTGTCACGCTTAATTTCAGAGCCACAGGCTGTGATGTGTATGGGGACATGCCATCCAAATCCTACGTCAGGCGTTTCCCACCGCGTTTCCCAGGGTGAGGAGGTGCTTAGCAGGGACGGGGCAGAATCTAGGGAGCTGTCCTCAATGACCAGCCTGCCTTCAGATCTTTAACTACAGGCCTTGGAACTTCAAACACACATAACAGCTTCGGAAACACCTAGTAAGCTTCCTCCTTGAGCAATTTTGAAAACTACAAACGCAAGATTGCATCTTAAGAATAACATGCAACATTCATCTCACACTTGATAGAATAAATATAGATGACATGAGGAATCTATGTTAGCCTGTGCCCGCCCATACTTCCTTTGACGCTACATTCATTTCGCGAGCAAAGTTAGTCTGGCCAAGCTGCCGTTTTAGAGCATTTCTGTTCCCAAAAAAGTGGGAACCAATGAAAAAACGAGCTGAGTGATCTGATTGGTTGTAGATTCGTCCAGTAGTATACAGAGGCATCTGATGGACACAGGTTAAGCCCGCCTCCCAGAAGGTGGGTAGTAAGGTAGCTTGGCCAGACTAAGCTCCTATGAGCTTTAAAGTCGCGGAAGCCAGGCTAGAACAATGTGACACTTAATAATAAAAAATAAATACTACATTTTCTGGTTAAAAATAATAAAACAAGTTTTCATGTGCACATACTCATTTGCATATATTTTATAATACGTTTGCCATCATTCACTGTCTTTAAAGGATGATGATAAATTATGGCAAACTTTTTTGGACAAGCGATTTAGCCCCTTTATTTCAAACCATTTAAAAGTGAATTAATCATATTTCATACTGTATATAAGTTTATTTGGATGCCTAAATAATAATAATTATAATATTATCAATAATAATATTGACCTCCTTTTTATACTATTACAGATAAATGAATTTAATTGTGGGGGGAAAAATTACTGCAAATGATTATGTGAATAAACTGTTTGAATAATTAAATTTTAATCTCAAAATTCCTTTGGCAAAACTGGTATGGTCAGTTAGATCAAGGATTTATGAGATACATTTTTAGTGGGGCACAGCAATATTTTAATGGGGCTCATAAAGCGGTCTAGCAATGTCCCTTCAATTGCATGAAAAGAAAGATACATATTGGCAATCTTTTTTTAATGCCTGCGTATTTATAGTTTTGAATGAACTGTATTTGTAATAAATTACATTTAACTTATTCACATTAACATATTCTGTCATCCTGGACTTCTTTCTTACGGTGTTTGTTGCAATGCATTCTGGGATTGCTGTCAACTCCTTATAATGCTGCCCATGAATGCCTCTTACTGAGTTTTAGAACAGAGCTAATGTCTGCATGAATTTTTGGTCTCCACATGAGACAACACGAGTCTCATTCAAATCATAATTGCCTGAGTTTGTAAATCACAGTTATTTGAATGTCCATCAAGCATGCGGCTGTCGTCACGAAGAGGGTCTAAAATCATCCGTCTTTCTGCTCAGCTAATGACTCCAGCACGCAAACATCCATCTGCTGCTGCACAGGCAGCCAACAGCACACCAGCACTCCCAATCACACACACCTGAACAGTGAGCTAATGTGCCTCGCTGCTGTTTCACAGTATAAGTAAGCCTGAAACCTAGGAACAGATTTACAGAATTTCAGCATTGCATTACATGCTCACCAATGGATGCTCTGCAGTGAATGGGTGCCGTCAGAAAAGCTGTGCATCATATTTTGCTTAGAACCGTTTCGAATGGATTTCACTTGTAAATGGTGCTTGATCTGTGCGTATTTCTCTCCTGATTTAGATGTTACGACATTTTCTTATTAAAGAAAGTATCATGAAGAAAGGACTTTTTTAGTTCCAAGGAAATGTTTTAAAATGTCTTGATGGTTTTCTCTGTTGCAAACAGTGTTTTGTTTCATAAGATGCTATCTGAGATGCTATTTGAGAGTTCAAACATGTTTTTTATCTACTGCTTGGATGCTCATTCTGACGGCACCCATTCACTGCAGAAGATCCACAGGTGAGCAAGTGATGTAGTGATACATTTCTCCAAATCTTTCACAAACAAACAAAGTCATCTACATCCTGGATGCCCTATGAGTGAATAATTAAAACTTCTGGATTTTTTGGATCCCTTTAAATTAGAAAATATAGTAAAATAAACAATGCACTGAATTACACTATATACTGTACATTACAGTACATAGCATTGTGTTACAACAAGAACCAATGAGGTTTGATCCCAAAAATGCTGCTCTGTCAAAAACATGGGCTCAAGCAGTGGCGTGAATTTGGTCTGCTTGTCCATTCGAGGTCTGAATGAGTTTTAAAGAAACCTGTTGAAAACCATAATTTTTACAATTCCGTTTGGTGACACTATAGTCAGTGGCACAGAAATGACACATGTCTGACACATTAAATTCAAGGGCTGAAGATAAACTTTAGGTTTTAAGGTGAAGATGAAGTTAATGGCAGCACTGAACTCGCTTTTCTAAATCAACAGGACAATCTGTTCTCAATGAGTCCACCGAGACCTCAATGCTAGAGAGGTGCTGCAGGAAGGAGATCACGTTTAGAGTCCGAGCAGGAGGTCAGGAGGGTTGATGTGGAGGGAAGCGCTATACAGCACTGCCTGGGCAATGCCTGCTCCACCTGACAGCTCACACACACACACACACACACACAGACGTAAGAGAAGCTGTACTCATTAAGGATCTGACTGAGGCTGACAAACGCATCTCAGCTAGGCCAGAGCACTGGCACACACGCACACACACACACACACACACACACACACACACACTGCTAATGAAGCTAAGATGCTGCTGTGCCTCTTGCTGTGGTGTGTTCAGGAGGACACACAGACTCCTCATTACACCCTACCGGTCTCCACAGCTCCGAAAGTTTGACTTGTCCTCTCTGTGCTACAGCACAGCAGAATATGACTACTTTGACACTGTCTTTAAAAACTACAGGTCCAGTCGGCCAGTTTGAGCTTGTGTTGTAACAGGTCACTTAATGTGATTTACACAAGTAAGACATTTTCCCGGATCAACATCCTTTGCAGGTCCTGAGATAACATTCCTATTAACCAATCACAGCTCTCTGAAATTAGGGGTAGGTTTATAGAGTGCAGGGTTAAGTGAAATTTAGAATGAAAGAAAATAAAATTGAAGAAATATTTGATAAGATTTGGAATTAAATTAAGCCCCACAGGAGAATCAGTGGGAAATGATAGCTGATTAACAAGCATTATTATTTCCTGAAAGATTATCCATCAAACCTCATTGGTTGATTGGAATGTTGTTCCAGGAACATCTTGTACTTGGTGAAATCATGCTCACCAAACCCTAATCCTAACCCTAACCATAAAGTAAGTACATGTAGTTAAATAGTATTACTCAGTACTTACTGTGTACATACATTACACAGTAACAAGGACACCTTAAAATCAAATGTGACCCACATTTTGTGACAAAACATAAATCATTTAATAATTAATGGGTTATTATGCCAATTTACTCCCTTATGTCTACCAACTTTACACAGACAACTAAACATAACCTAATTTTCCTTTTAATCAAAAACACACAAGCATAGGTCCAATACTGTTTTGTATTAATAATATTTATACTGACACCAAATTGTCGTTCTTGATAATTGGTGAATAATATTAGTAAAAATACTAATAAAAAATAAGTACCAGGCTAAAAAAGGCCAACTCAATTTTGAATTGGAGTGAATGCAAGTAAAAGAGAATGTGTGTGTGTGTGTGTGTGTGTGTGTTAGAGGTGAGGTGACTGGCTGAACTTACAGCCTTTGGTTTAAACGGTGGTTGAACTTCCTTGTTCTCCAACTTTTCCCAATCCATGTAACGGAAAAAGCCGTGTTCCCTGATGTCCCGCTCACCCTCAGGACCGCAGCCCAGACGCTTGCCTGGGTGTTTGGTCATCAGCTGCAACAGAGAGGACAACACAATTATGAGAGGACCACTAGTATATAGTACGGCCAACCTGGTCTCATTAAAATATCTACCTCTCTGCACTTTTAGTGCAACACCTTTTTACCTTCCTTACTGCATGCTTTGCCGCAGTTACAAAGAGAAATGTCCACTGAATGAACTCTAGCACATTTTTATTACATTGAAATAGGTACAGTACGTATTACAGAGATTCAGAAATGAACTGTCGCCCTACACCAAATCCAACCCTAAAGCTACCTGATAGTGTTAACAAATGCAAAACTGATATGAAAAACACATTTGTTGATGCAACCGTGTCATTTCAACTTCCTTTTACACAGAGTTTTGTTGAACTGTAGTTACACAGGATTTGAACCAGAGCTCCTTGCCTCACAACAAGTACATCTCTGTACTCTCTGAGCTGGCAAACAAACTTGCCATTAATGATACCCATAGATATGAAGCTAGATATGTGTCTAATCATCTCTTAGTAGCCCACCAAACCTTTATTAAAAGTGGAAGTTTAATCTTTTTGTAGTATTCATTTTAAAATCCCTTACAGAGGATGTTTGACAGTCAAAACTCATACTCCTGCAAACTTTTCTTTTTCTTTTGTTTTCACTCACGATCTTCACAAACATGCATTGCGTTACGTAGTCTATGTCATGACACTCTGGTTTTTACGTGTTTTTGGTGCTACCTATTGTTGTGGTTGTATTATTGACACATTAAAGTCTAGGCCCTGAATATTAGACGACCGCGTTTTTTTATAAGTATTCATGAGTCAAGAAAAAAACATTGCCTTATTTTCGGGTCAGTACGATAAATAAATGTATAATACACAGAATAAGGTTTTAAACACAGTACAGCATGAGCCAATAGTAGTTTCCATGTTATTACAGACTTTATGTACAGGGCATTATACATTGTTCATTAATATATTTGAATAAATACACATGTGTATAGCAGATTAATGTGTAACACTAAAAGGCCAAATATTTAGTCCAAAATACAGTCAGTGCTTGTCCAACTGCAGTAGCGTTTTGTTCAATAATTTTGTTTTATGGGTCAAAAATACATGTTGCGTTAACATCCCTGGAGGGGGTAAAACTAAATCCACAGAAATGAGAATGTCATTACCTTTTTTAGGTCAAATAATTTTTACTTTGCGGTTTCAGCACAGCTTCTCTTCATCAGCTTCCTCTGCATACCCATCTCTCTCCCTTTTCCCCCTTCACCGACAGCTGTTTTATTCCCCAGCAGAACATGCTATGTTGAATATAACGAAATCGTTTGGCTATTTTATTCCAGTGAGTGACTTTAGCGTGTGTAGGAGAGATTAGGCAAGGGGAAAAGCTCAACAACTTGCCGCTTTTTCTTCAGCGCCTCAGTGCACATGAAAAATTGATGGCAGCAGAGAAAGTCTTTCCAGGCTCTTGTAAGGCATAGGTGGAGGTGGTGGAGGAGGGGGGGCGAGATGAAGGCCTCTGCTGACTGGTAGAGCCATAACCCTCACTGGATCAGGAAGGTACTGGGCCGGGGTCGGATCAATCACTGACCCTGCATGCCTTCTGGACTCATGGTGCTTGCTAAGAACCGTGTGCTCCACTGCCCTCTGAAGCTTTGCCATCATTGTCATCATTAATGTATACAGCAGAGGCCAGGACACGCTCACTCACTGTGTGGCAGCTGGGCCATGCTGCCTCAGAGACACAGCTGGCTAATTCTCTCTCTCCGTTCATCCATCCATCCAAACCTATCTGTCCAAAACATGGCTTATTATCTATCTGTAAAATATATCAATAAAACGTTATCTATCTACTCATCTACCCATGCATCATCCATTCATTCATTCATCCATCCATCCATCACTTTCAGACTGTTTCTGTACAGCTGACTGCTCATATTTCACAGCTGTCCTGCTCTGAACGACAGAGCCGCAGTGTAATCTGACAGCGTGATTCAGGAGAGGCTCTAGAGGCCGAATGGAGCCAAAAACACAAGTGACCTGCAGCATCGGAGTCAAGTCAATTGCTTTATCTCTCCCTCCTGGCCCTCTTCAGCCCACTACACACAAGTGTGACAGGAGTGCTCTTCAGAGAATTCAGCACTGATGCTCTTAAACTTTAACTCAGAGTTAGTGACGGTGACTAGGTTGGTCACATGAAAAACAGCCAGCTTTATACACTGATGGGAATTTATGCCTCATCACCGTCCTGACAAACGAATCTAAGATGGTTCATTACTGCAGGTGCAATCTTAAAAGAAACGTTTATTGAATTTGTATGGCTATTCTGGTCTTTCACGGTTACTGGATATGAATTTATATTGGATAATCATTCTAGCATGATTGCAGTGTTTTTATTGGCATGTGAATTAACGTAAAAATTAACTTTTTGCCACACGTGGGCGTGAATTTGGGTGTTCACACTTGGGGATACTTGCTACAAACCTCTTACAGAAAGCATTAACCTGTATACTATCCACCAACTTATTTGTCTGAATTAAAAAATAAATAAATTGCAATCTGTGTCCATAATACACACCAAGAAACCAAAAATCTAGCTGGTGAAATACTATAACTCAGACTATCCTAAAACTAATGATTTCGCTTACAAGGAGCATTCTCATCACTTGATAATGTTGAATGATGTAATGACAAGTTCCAGCAGCATCTTCTACTTAACAAGGCAAATTCAATAAACAGCACAAACAAAAGACTCTTTTAAACGAGCTACGTACATTCCACCAGCATCAAGAACAGGCATTACACTGAGCATGCACCATGTTCTACACTCAGATGGCTTGACAGATGGCTCGAGATACCATTGTACTGTTAGTGTATGGTGACAAGCGCTTACACAAATGCAGCATATGCAAAGAGGAAAGGAGACAGAGACAGAAAGCGAGCGAGAGTCTGCGTGCGAGCTCTATATTGGCCTTAGTCATGGCGTATCAGCCTGTATCAGGCTTGCGTCCCGAGCCTCTCTCAGCAGTGTGCTGGGCTGTGTTCCACTTTAATCCTCCCATATCAGAGCTGTACACTCCATCAACACTGATAATACTCTTCAATTAGCACTCAGAGCACCGCAGTCGCACATATCTGCTGTTACTGCTGCTGCACGAGCGCTTCCTGCAGTACACCATCCTGTCAGCTTCATTAAACGAGTCCTTAAATGCATCCGGCAGGTTTTTCATTATTTTTTTTGTGCAGAATTAATGAAATATAATTCAGCTACTTTATCATCCTCAGACGCCATGTTTCAAAACGCAGTGAGCTGTCTGTCTATACTTGCCAAAATGTACCACACCGTAATTAAGGTCTGAGATATTGCTTTACATTTATGCACTATATAACAGACACCTTTTTGCAGAATTTTCTAGCTGTTGTACTTTTGTATACTTGTATACATCAAGCATGGACTAAATTGATCAAAAGTGCACATGTTATGCTGTCTATATTACGATATGATGTTATGGTGATTTTTATGCATTACAAATAAACAAAAAGGCCGGCTAGGTAGGCAGCTCGCTAGGTTTTGGTGCATCAAATACAGTGTACATCATGTCCTGCAGCGAGAGTTTAATACACTCTCTGTGCTGTTCTCTGCATCTGTTGATGTAAGTGGCACAAATGAATATTCCCTCAGCTGATGTTCTGAGCATTAAAGCCTATATCCCCTCAAACTAAAACCCCAGGCTCAGCAGAAGTGAAGGGGTGGATTTTCTTTTGCTTTTTTTTTATGGCAGAACAGAGCATCAACATTTTGATTACGACAGGTTCAATTTATCCATCTGTCCTCTGAAAGTCACAAGGCTAGACTAAATTAGTCATTCAATTACCCTGCTGGAAGAACGATTGCTCCGCTTGGTTAAGGGAAATACCTCATTTATATTGCATGGCTCCATTGTAGCTTTCCCGGCAGGGCGGGAGGCAGCGCCCCGCTCCTAAAGCCGTGCATGTCCAAACTTACAGGATTTTCCAATCTGTCTTAAATGTCAAGGATTCATTTAGTATTCCTGCTCTATTTTAGGATATTGTTGGGGAGAGAGGCCTCCAGGATCTGACACACTTGCTGCACTGCAGAATTAAGCTATTAGAGAAGTTCAGCAAGCACTTATAGCGGATCCTACGAGAAGAGAGGGACACTGAACTCATCTAGACAATGAGCTCTACAGACAAGCTGAGGAGAAGACAGAGACAGGATAAGTCAATGAAGAAAAATCGACACGCAGAAGGGATGAGGGTTATGCGGAGCATCTATGTGGGAAAATAGACCGAAAATGAACTTAGGACGAGAGAGGGAACAGAAGGAGGAGAGGAGGGGGTCTTTTGTTTATCAGGCTTTACCCAGAAGCATGCTGCATTTTCATGAAGCCAGTTAAAGAGGGGCAGCATTCAGATTCTGAACGCAGAGGGTTGATTCATTATTTAATCTTCACATTAGCATGAATGTATTAGTGCGCAGGTCCCTCTGGAGACACCTGCTCTCACATCTCTCTTTCCACTTTATATTCCGGAACTTGTTGTCCTCCCAATACCAATGATTTCCATTGTCCTAACTCAAACAAAATGGGTCAGATCAGCAAAGCCCAGTGAAATCACCATCACATTTCACCCCAAATTCAAATGTAATAAGTAAAATAAATTTGGAAATTCTTTATTTTAAGGTGTCCTTGTTACACATATTACATGTACTTCCTTTTGTAATAACAATTAATTATGCATAATTACATGCAAGGAACCTTAACCGCAAATCCTAACCATATAGTATATAACATGTAGTTATTTTATATTACTCAGTACTTTATCATATAATTACAGTGTAACAAGGACTATGCATTGTAAAAAAAAAAAAACAATCAATGCAAAATTTCTATGCATTGTGACTTAAATTTCATTTTTATTGTAAAATTTGTATTACTGTAGTCATCCTCTTCATGACGCTTTAGCGTGATACATTTAATAATACACTTTATATATATATATATATATATATATATATAGAGTTTATTATTATTGCATGTACTGTAATTAAAATAAAGGTCTAAATGGTTGTAAAAATCGAAATAGAAATTAATTTTCGTATTTTTATTTTGGGTGGGTTGAAATGCGGCCCAGACATGTCGACAGGTTATATTATCGTAAGAAAGTACCCCCGCACAAGCCTGGCTTTCATTCTTCTACAAAACTATTTTCTCATCAGCCATATGCTCCGCTCTGGCACCACAGTGACAAGGAGAACAGAAACATGTAAAGAATAACCAAATAGGAGAGAGCTCCCTTTCGAGCACTTTTTAGGGAATACTATTTACTAAGATGCCTCTGACATTCTGCGGCTTTTGTCTGGTTTTGTTGGGGGAAAAAAACAATAAAATCATTCATATTCATTCAAAAGCAGCCTAGCCGTGCTCCGCTATAAGCCAGCAACTAACAGAGCTGAGCTGAGCTCCTGGGTCCTGCGCACAGCCAAGAGTCATTGGCATTCCCACTAAGTGCTGTCTAAGGCCGTATGTTTGTGTGCTTTTATCTGCAGGAGAGAGAATCTCTCAAATAAAGAATTAGATCATGTGTACTCGCTGCTTCACCTGCCAGCGCTCCAGTCCAGCAGCACTGGCCTCCTAATAACAAAGACAGAGTGAATGAAAGATAGCGATGGAGAGACAGACAGAACTGGCGATTTCTAAAAGGGCCGTGAGGCGCATATTGATAGGATGGGTTAGAGGCTGTGGTATTTGTCAAGGCTGCTGAGAGCAAACCGCGATGACCAGTGCTGCGATAATGCATCACATGAAGTCATATAATAACTGGACTTTTTTTTCTATTCAAAGCCACTTACAGTATGTGAACTGCCGAGACAGTCACCTTGAAACTACTTCAGTACTTTCTCAGGGACACACTGATGAGATGGACTGTATCTGAACCTTTCCGGGCCATTAGTTACTCCAAACTGAATTTGATACTTTGGGTTACCTCAGGACAAGGTAAGACATGTTAGTGTGACCCTGCTGGTAGAGGTTGTAACTACACCATTCTGCTGCTCTTCTCTCCATCATTTTAAAAGAAGGCGTGTATTCTGCTAAAATAAATTGATGCAATTCCTAATGCAATATATGGTTAAATAAAAAGTCATTGAAATAATTAACATTAACGTTTAAAATGTAGATTAAACGCTTCGCTTACCAGCGCAGCATTTATTTGATCAAAATACAGTAAATATGTAACTGAAATGTTATAACAATGTTATCATTTTCAGCATCATGACTGCAGTCTTTAGTGGCACGTGATTCTTCAGAAATCATTCTGATTAGGCCGCACAACAATAATTATTATTGTCAATTATTCACCTGAAATTGTAATTGCGATTATTAAATATGATTAACACAGAGTATATCGAATGACGCTTATATTGTTTGAAGCAACTTCATATCTTTTTTATGTGAAAATAAATAAACTGAACATTTAAAAAACTTTTATTGCTTTTTTTAATAGTACTAAGCCTCTAAATGTCAACTATTCATTGGACTGGTTTCTTCTTTCATTAGTAATTTTTATAAAGTACAAATTATAATATTAAATTAAAACTGTAATTAAAACAATAGACATTGAGACACTGAATAAGGTATGTGTTGTATACTGTCTGCTCACCCCTTTGCAGATGGCCACAGCTTCTTTGGACATGGATTTGGGATACGACACGTGATGCTC
The DNA here is from genome assembly GCA_032361065.1 of Enteromius trimaculatus. Taxonomy (NCBI): domain Eukaryota; kingdom Metazoa; phylum Chordata; class Actinopteri; order Cypriniformes; family Cyprinidae; genus Enteromius; species Enteromius trimaculatus. The sequence goes on from JAUMHP010000043.1 coordinate 6,232,078, forward strand.
CATGATGGACTGAAACAGCTCATCCTCGTCCTCGCCATCAAATGGGGGCTTTGAAAAGAGACAGAGAGAGCAGAAACAGTGAGGAAAATGCCTTTTACTATAAATGGTCTACAATAATAACACGAATCTTGCAACTTGCATAATTAGTGGCCCTTTAACACTGGAAATTTGAAAGTCATCACCATAAAAGTGCCTTTCAAGTCTTGTTTGTTTAGCAGAGACTAGAAAGAATTACGACATCCTTTTGTCAGGACAGCTCAGCAGTAGCAGTCTCCGCTGGAAACAATTCAGACTTTTTTTCTGCAGCGTTCAAAGCTTGACTTGTTTCAGAACAATTCATAAATAATTGACTGAGCCCGATAGGCATGAAATACTTGCCGTTCGTCTCGGGAGATTTGCAGAACGTAATTAATAAAAACTGACCTTGAGATAGCAAGAGGTGATTTACTGCAAGCAGCAGAGAAGAAATGAAACAGAGCGAATCAGAGAAGGCCCAAAAGGCACAAACCCCTGACTTGGGCCTTTTGGGCCTTCTTGATCTGGATTATCATAACTCTTACCTGCCCAGCCAGCATCTCATAGAGCAGAACTCCAAAAGCCCACCAGTCCACCGACTTTCCATAAGGCTGGTAAGCGATGATCTGAAACAGACACACTCTACTTGAGGCGTAAAAAAACAATTAGAAATGGGTCACACTCCGAGGACATCTGTAAATATTACAATAAATCCCAGTGTGAGCTCTCTCAAGAGTTTCGGAAGTGATTACGGTGCTTTCAACATGTGTTACGATGTGTTTGATGCATGATAAAGTGTCTTTCACTCAATAAGAAACAAGCAGCTAAAGCTTGGAGAAGTAGATGAACTGAAATCCCTTCACTCTTATAGCATGTTGTGTCTTGGTTTGGGAGTGTGTCGTTGAATTAAGTCCATCTCTAGCTCATGCAAATGTCTGTGAAAGTGAAAATAAAAGTTATGTGTGGCCAAGTATGGTGTCCCATACTCAGAGTTTGTGCTCTGCATTTAACCCGTCCAAGTGCACACACACAGCAGTGAGTAGTGAATAGACACACACACCATGAACACAGCTAGTTGTTTTAGGAGCAGTTGGGGATTTGGTACCTTGCTCAAGGGTCTCATCAACACACATGTACAGGACCGTCCTCGAGCACTCACCTCAGGAGCGATGTAGTCAGGTGTCCCACAAAAGGTCTTAGTGGTGATTCCATCAAGCATATTCTCCTTGCACATGCCAAAGTCAGCAATTTTGATATGACCCTCCATGTCCAACATGACATTATCCAACTTTAGATCTCTGATGCACAAAGTGAGAGGAGTCAGTGGACAACACAAATGAGCAAGGAACGACTGAGAAAATGAGTGTTGTTCAAGGAAGGGATGTATGAGTATGTGTTAAATATACTGTAATGTTATAGTATAATATACTGTATAATATACTATACTACTATAATATATTTATATGGTAACACTTTATTAGCTATTTATTAGTGCTAATTAAGCAGATATTAATGCCTTATTCTACTTGACCTTACTCTACATTCCTAATCCTACCCAATACCTAAACTTACAACTAACTTACTAACCATTAATAAACAGAAAATTAAGAATTTTCTGTAGGAAATTTCATAGTTAATAATGAATAAGTGTTCCCTATTCAAAAGTGTTACCATATACAGTATATATATATATATATATATATACACATATATAGACACACACACACACACATGGGCGTAAATCTGAGGGTTATCCCCCCTCACTCCTGCCCCAAAATCATAAAAAATAAATACAAATTGCACTGCCTATTGTGAAAAATATATGTATGTACAGTATAACTGAAGAAAGTAGAAAAAAATACAAAGGAAAAAAACGCATTTCGAAAAAGTTTTTTGGCCCATTGCCTGCTTTCCCAGTTCATCTTACCTACGCTACACACATACAAGTCAGGTATGTGTCTGCGGCTCTGTACATTAGTAGTTGTTGAACTCCAGTAAGTAAGGTATTTAAATTCACTTTAAATCATTCTTTAATGTAGTTGATGCTGATTCATTAATATATTAGTTGTGTCAAATATTCATCAAATAGTCATTTTCCATGAATCTGCTATGTTAGCGATTAAAAAGTTACTGATCTAGTTAACATTAGCTTGTTTATAATAGCTTGTTGCATAGTGCACTGTAACTAACACGCCAAAGCCGTTTCCCATGCATTATTTTCTTTTTGCCGACTTGGCATAATGTTAAAATGAACGGCCACAATTAGCCACCCATCCTTGACACTCAGGTCCTGTGCAACACACAGTCACACACATACCGCTGACAATTTAGCGACTTTAGTGAAATTTAGGCATGCCGTTTATCAAATTTGAGACCCCTTTTGGTCACAAAAGGTGCACAGCTTTCATTCAGTCAAAAAGACATTTCCTCAGCATCTATTTTGTGCAGTGCGCCCGTGGATAAGCTAAATGACTCGACTGCAAACAACATAACAAACATTGCAACAAATATACTTTTCATTAAACCAGAGAAAAACCGTATGACGCAGTCTCCATGCTACAATAATGATAGAAGCAAAGTTTTGTTGACAAATCCATAAGTACAATTTGACTTTGTGTCCTCAAAAATGGCTCATGAGAAATTGTAATGTTTATTGTCCCCCCCTACTGTTAAATAAGATTTACGCCCATACACACACACACTATACTACAATACATATTGATTTCATATCACATGGTTAAAAGTACATAGACACATAGCTAAAACTAAACAGTAATGTTTACAAACACATTTTTTTGTATTATATTGTACACACCATTTTCAATCCCAAACATTAATATCTTTCGCAAGACGAGAAACTTTCCTAAGTCTAATAATGCAGACCTAATGGTCAAATAAAAAGTGTATGGAATCGTTGCAATATTGACTCATCCTGTTTTTTTTTTTTCGCCTGCAAAATGATCCCAAATACTGCATTAATATTCATTACATGGCCAACCATGGCAGCTTTATGAAGAGAGGCACAAGTGAGCTTGATGAAGGAGAAAAAAGTGCTGCGTAAAGAATTCATGAGTGCTATGTGTTTGCAGTGAAAACATGGGGTGGAGGTTTTCTGTTAACAGCCTGGATTACAGCTCTACTTCCTGTTCAGGCCACCTTCCAAGGGCTCACTTGCTGCACTTGTTCAATGTTTTTTTTTTTTTTTTTTGCAATGCAATAAAACAAGACGATTCAATACTCTTAACTGTTTTATAAAGTCAGAGATTATGTTTAATTAATCACAGCTCATGTGCAATGTTTCTTGGCCACTAAAAAATTCTGGAAAGACTTATTGTGTTGTCAATGTTGCAACGAGCTGAATGATCACTGCCCAGTTAAACAACAATACAATAAATTGAACGGACGGTACTTCCATCCTCAAGGTCTTTTTTTTTTTTGCGTCAAACTAAATACAGCATCGAGTCTGACTAGGATCAATTGCTGTGTGTTAGCAAGTGTGTTTTGGTGTGTGGTGCTCTGGAAGCAATTCGTCTAATACCCCAGCTCCTCTAAAGACCCTTGTGGTGACCAACAGTCAATTGTTCTCTTCTCACTTCTTTGTGTGACTGATACGTGTGGCGCTGTCTGGGCTTCACTCACCTGTATATAATACCCTTCACATGTAGGAAGAACAGGCCTATGGCGATTTCTGCAGCATAAAACCTAAACACACACAAACACACACACACATATCCAAATCATTATGAACATCTGAGCACAGGAGATGAATCCGTTGTTTTTCTTGGTCAAGGCCAAAATTTGGCCATGTGGTCATTATCAAAAAAAACAAAAAACCCCTAAACAAAACAGAGGAGCCTGCATAGTGTGACACCTGTCCAATCAGAATAGAGTATAACCGACATCTGTCTAATAAATAAAATAACAGCTGATAAAAGTGCATTTTAGCTGAGAGCATTCAAACTGGAGCTCTGCCCTCAGAAAAGACATAAGAGAGATAAAGCAAGTCAGATATCTGTCATTAATACAAGCATGCAGTAATCTTTTATTCATCAGGTGGCGTGTTTGTCTGTCCTATATTTTAGAACTACATATGAAGAGAATTAGCATTCGTGTTCAGTGACTAATGCAGCTGGGGGTGGAGGCGGAAACAGGTCTCAATACAGAGTCAGATTATGTCAAAAAATAACTTCTGTAAGCAGCCTCTGGCTATCTCCACTCAGAGAGAGAGAGCAAGTAGAAGTGATTTCACAAAATATTTCCAACACTTTTAAGTTAAGTACGTAAGTGTAAAACATGCGCTAACTACCTGCAACCAGGCATTAACTAATACACTATAACAACGCTTATATCAATTACCTTACTGTCATTCTTTTCAAACATGCTTCCTTTCTTTGGAGGACTGTAAATGCCACATGAAGGTATCAGTTTCTTAATCAATATTTATTCGAAAATATTTAATTAAAAATTATTACTCCATTATTTACTCCATGATGTATTCAATGCAGGTCACACTTAGGTCCAGTTCTCGCTATAACAAACTACTAATTATGACTCTGCCTTAATAAGCTCCTAATTTGCTGCTTAGTGATAGTAAGGCAGTTGTTCAGGCATGTTGCTGGTCATGCAGAATATATGCTTTGTAAGTTAATAAACAGGTAATATGTTAATAGTTATGCTAATAAGCAATATTTATTTAAAATATATGAATTATTTTGAATAGTTATATTAAATAGTGAACATATTTCACAATATTACTGCTTTTGCATCAAATAAATGAAAGCTTGGTGAGCAAGAAAAAAAAATTATTTAAAAATTTAAAAACTTAAGTTCCACGTTTATTACTTCATTTAAAACACTGATAATTGATTTCTTTTTTTCTATTTTTAAGTTGTATTCACAATCCTCCATACATTTCTATGTAAATTAGGTTCATACTTTCAGCTTCATTCACAAAACTCAGCAATAGTCTGCCGCAATTAACACAGTGTTATTACCATCTGTGCTAATAGTCACTAAATGGCTTTTTGTTTAAGACGAGATGTTTGTGTACCTTTTGTGAACTGCAAATGATGGCTATATATACAGTACAGTACTGAGAGAATAAGGGAGGAAGGGCAAAGTAGCAACGAAATAGTCATTGTATCTTAGAATCAATACAACTGACTCATTATATCATAATACAAACAAATAAAAGCCCCGCTGCGTTCCAGAACCACTGTGCGCTTTTGCATCTGGAAACCTAGATCTATTCCACTACCAGCAGTTATAATGTGCTGCAACTGTTTCATGTCCTCCCTGTCATTGGCCACTCATAATCACCCTGACCTTTGAACTGTGCTGAGCTCCATACCCAACACAATGACAACGCTGCTCTCCTCCACAGAGACAGGCTAATTCTTTATGATAAAGGGCAGACAGCAAGCTGAAAGCAGAGCAAATAGAGATGAAGCTTGTTAGATGTGGAGACAGAGCGTGGTTCTGAGAGGAGATTACTGCGAAAGGTCAGCTCAGTCATCTACTGCCAAGGAGCCGCCCATACTGAGATCACCCTCAAACACCTGTCTGTTTCCTGCTGCTTCTTTCTTTCTTTAAATTGGTTACAGGGTGGTTCACAGGAATTTAAGCTTGGGTCTGACCACTTTAAATGAACCCAGGAATCAGACTGTATCAGACATGCAACATGCTTCACTTTATTAGTCTACTTTTCACTAATCGTAGGCTAACTCTAACGAGTCACTGAATCACTCACTTACCCAATTTGTTAAAAATGAGGTTTAATTCAGGAATGAAGCATCACTGAAAGAGACACACAATGGTTCTATGTGTTTTATAAAACTATTTATGTTGGCAAAACAGAACAAAACTGACAATTTTGTGTCTAAAACAGAATATTATCATCTTTTTATTGAATTGTTGTATAAAATTATTATCACATTTGCAATTGCGCTGATTTTTGGTAAAAACTGCACTCTTGCTCATGTGATGTTATCACATATATGCCTATCATAAGAAATAAACATAAGACAAAAACTGACAAGGGATATTTTTGCTCCTCTTTGTAACTACCCCCTACAGGCTTAATATCACAGAACAATCATGAAAGTCCAAGAAAATACAATGATCTGTAGTTAAGCTTAAAATTGTATCATTTTTCATGATGAACATAACATTTAAAAATCGAGAACTACAAAAAATATGCCATCGCTGCAACACTTCATAGAGCTTGTAGAAATAGAGCTAAAAAGAAAAAAGAAGAGTGAAAGAGAAAGTGAGAGTTGGGGGAAGAAGGTTGACCTGGCCTTCGTACACCTAATTACGAATTATGCTGAGTAGACACCTCATATCTGCAACAGAAGGGCGTAAAGGAGGAGCGGCAGCAGCAAGACTGGGTCTTACTACTCTGAGGTCACTTTGAAGTGACAACACAGCACAGCAGGAAACACTTGCTGCCCTATGAATGTCCCTCCTTTCTACCCATCATCCAATTGGGCAGTAACAAGGAGAGCACCTGTTCGTTCTACAGAGTGTGTTTGGATGAGTTCAACCACATTCAGTTCACTCACACACATTGGTGAGCTCATCATGAAGTAATCAATGTACTCATCAATCAACTAATCGGTGAGCTCAAGGTGAAATAATCAGCTACTGTAGCTGACTGACAAAACTCATCAGTCAGTCCAACTGCTGTATTGTTCGCACTGGGAAACTCATCTACTTGCTGATGCATCATCGATTAAAACGGGGTCATCGGCCTGTAATATTAATTGAATTTATGAATCTGAAATCTGAAAATGCCACATCTTTGTAATGTGGCCGCTTGATGGCGCTATGAAGAGACAACGATGAGAGCTATACTTACACAGCGTGGGGTTCCTTAAACTTGCCGACCTGCTGGATATGATACATGAGGTCCCCACCACTGATGTATTCCATGACAAAGTACAGGCGGTCCTGTAGATACACAAAGAGAGTGGGGTAAGAGACAAACACAGGACAGTTGAGGAAAAGACGTTTGAATTTTCATGTAACACAGAACAGTTCTAGAAGTTGCAGTGCTAGTCAAGTAGCAGAGTTACTTGAATGTCAAATGAGTTAAACTGAAGTTTTAGAATAGAATAGAACACAAGAGTAGATTTTGGAACCAATTTGATTATGGTTTCTTAATGCTTCTTTAACTATAACAGAACACAGTCATTGGTTTGTTTAAATTGGCCATGACCAATGAAGTTTCAAATGTAGGTTCGAGAGAAGCCTTATTATTCAGTGCTGTCAATCATTATTAAGAGCAGCTCCCCATCTCCTCGTCTCTTACTCTTAGGCACTAAGAAAACTTGTGTTGAACTCTGCACTCACGTTGAGATTCGGGTTTAAGCTTTCACTGCAAGCCAAGTTTGTTTAGCATTAACCATCAGGACTGGATGGGCAGGCAAACTCGTGAAAAGTAAATTATGGTCAATCAGTTTAATAAATGTCATTCACTTAGGAACTGGATTTAACATTTCACTTGATGTTTTTGATTCACTAAAGGATCGTCTCAGAGTAGTCATTCGTTTGGGAATTGCTGGAATATGTTTGGCTCTATATTACTGATTTACTAAATAGAAACAGCTCATTTGACTGGGAACTAAACAATACTAGACATATTGTCAAATCAAGTCGCCATTATTTATATCCAGTAGCAGATTGTGTCAAAGCATCTTTACAGTATTAAACAGGGAAATTGTGTCTCATTCTCCTCTGGACAGGTGAGACCAGCAGTTTAATTCTAGGTACCAGTCAGATGGACTCATCTTGTATATTTTGTATTTTGCATATTGTATATTTTTGTTTCACTAAATAAAGGAACTTAAATATATCTATAAAGATTCATTTCCTGAGAATTGGATTACACTGTTTGCACTGAATGCTTCTCATTCACTAAAGAGAACTGGGAACTAGATAGAATTAGTCATGCTACTGTATTCATATGAGGGAAAAAAAACAAATATCAAATATCCTGTATGTTTTTTATTTCTGGTTCATTAAAGATGAATCAGTTCCTAGGAGTCGTTTTTTGGGAACTTAATAAACAATTCAGGAAACACACTACAACTGACATTGTATATTGTTATATATTGTTGTTTATTTTTAATTTAGTAAAATGAATGGACTCAGACAGTTCATATTTCCATATGCTGTATAATTCTGAGTATTGATGACATTAAGTAAGATTTTATTTTATTATGTATTACTTTTACTGTCACTCAAACCCCTGCAAGAATATTTACTTTTAGTGACACAAGTCAATAATACATTTTTAACAACTGCACATCCACACACTAATACACGAGACGAATCCCAGGGCCAAAATCCAAAGATCAAAACACGCCGGACGTCTTCATATCTGCAAGTTTCAGCCAACATTTTCCCTGGGCTCCATTTTATTGGCTTTCTTCCTGTAATGATTAGGCTTATTTTGCATCAGTTGCGGGTGGTGTAATTTCCTGCAGTGGTGGTGTGTGTGTGTGATGGTCAGGGGAATTAGAGTCAGGAAGGATTAAGAGACTGAAAGTGATGAAGAGTGCGAGGGGGAGACGGACTGCTAGGCAGCAGTGCTTAAAGGAGGTCCCATCACTGTCAGGAAGCAAAGAAGGCGGGCGGCGGGAAAGAGTCTTTACCTCACTCCACTACACACCAACTACCTAAACCCCCACCACTACAACACATCAGCACACACAACCACATACACACACATACACCCATCTGACTAACTCCCCATTATAGGCTTGAGGATAATCTACATGACTGCAGCTGTTTGGCTGTCAAATACCTCCTGTGACTGATCCCCCTCCATAAAGAAATCCCCTCCCAACGCCCCGCTCGAATATCTCGCAGGCTTTATTTGCTCTTAACGAACGTTTGTGCGAAGGAGGAGATGATTTAGTGACGTAGCTTCGTTTGAGATCCAATGCAGCTCCAGAAAAACAAGGCATAAAAGAGCTTTGGCCGCGTGACGTCACAATCTTTTCCTCCCCCAGAGTCTCCTCGGTTTCTGACTCAGTCCTCTCTATCCTTTGACTCTTGCTTCCTGTCTCGATTTCTCCGTCTCTCGCTATCTTGCTGTTGGTGACAGGGGCTCATGCGGTGCTCAGTAGGATGTTGAGAGACGGCGATGCTGCCTGTCACAGCTCTGCTGCGGCCACAGATGAGTGTGTGGCGCGCTGCCCCCCTGTGAGCATGTCACATTCACATGACCACACACACACACACACACACACACACAAACACCATTCTTGTCGATGTACAAATGACTGCAGTCTCTAAGCAGCTTGTGGGGGATGGGGAGGGATGGATTCAAGTGTGTGTGAGCTTGTGTGTGTGTGTCGTGTGCTGCAAAATGAAAGAATACACAGTGACATGTGTGCCAACCTTTCAGCTTATGTCAGAGGATATACTTAGAGAAGAGAACGAGAAGAGAGGAGATGAGTTGAGATGAAAAGGAAAAGTGGCAAGATGCTACGAAATGAGGAGAGGAGAAGAAATGAGATAAAATGAGAAAATATGGTAAAGATGGACAAAAGAGAGGATACAATATAAGATGAAAAAGAGACGAGGAGAAGAATGACCAGATGAGAGGAGAACCAAAGAGGAGAGAAGGGAGAAAACACAAAAAGAAGATGAGGAGAGGAGAGCAAAAGAGGTGAGATGTGTCTTTGAGACATCGAGGCGAGAAGAAACTAAGAGGAGAAGATGAGGTAGGAAAAGAGGAGGAGGAGAGATGAAAAGCTGAGGAGGAGAGCAGCAGGAGAGAGGACAGGGTGAAATGAGAACTGAAAAGACAACAGGAGGTTAATCAATGAAGAATATGAGATGAGACGACAAAACTAGAGTCGAAATGAGACAAGAGGAAGAAGAAAGGAGAGAAAAAGAGATATCATGAGATGAATCTAAGACATGAAATGAGATGACAGCAGAGGGGATAAGACGAGAAGCTGCAGTACCATGGTTTGAAAGCAGGAGTGCAGCTGAGTGAGGAAGGGTGGTTTTCCAGGCAAGGCCAACACTCTCTTCTCCACCATAGTGCATTCAACATCATCATCCTGGATCACCACGTCCTTCTTCAGGATCTTTATGGCAAACAGCTCATCACCTCCCTTCCTCTCTGCCAGCATCACCTAAAAAAGACAAACAGAGTGTGTGAAGGTAGCAGGGATGTTCAGAGTTATGTAACCAAACACATAACAGAAGCATTTGAGCGAGCGAGCAGGAGGAGATACACTGGCCTTTGACTGTGGATCAGTACAGCAGAGTTCACACTCATTCTCAGCACGTTCAGAGCATGTTAGGCCACAGAATATACACTAGTCGAGGCACAGAGGATATACAAAGACAGAGAAATGACTGACAGAAGCGATGAAGCTCTCGCACACATGTGAAGACAATAAGGAGCAGATTTGAGTGTGGCACTATGCCACGGTGAAGGGAATCTTGAGTGATGGGAAGGCAGATTTTAATTGTGCTCATTTTTAGGATTGAGCCTGAAGGCACATGTGCTAAAGAGAAGAGACAACCAGAGAGAGAGGGATGGAAGTAAAAAGAGGGATAAAGTTTAAAGAGTAGAGAGCAAGACAAAGAGCAGAAGAAATGAGAGAATAATCAATAAAATAATAAACATGAAAAATGAGAAACATCTTCATTTAAATGCATAAACAATTTCATGTAAATCTAATACTTTTTTATTACTCCAGAATGAGCAAGAAATAAAAAAAACGTTCAATAAAACCTGCCAGACAGCTCAAAACAATCAGAACAGAATGAAAAAGCTGAATTAAATGCACTGACATCACTATAAATAATCCCAAAGCTAAGCTACACTGTAATATCGTTTACTGTCATCTAATATAGAGACGTCTGGTAAAACATCTGTTACCGTATAAACATAACTAAAACATAGATGACCCAGACAAATGAAATCAAACACCGAGCTCAGTCAATAACATTAAAAGGAAAACAAATAAGAGCTTCCAGAGCAACAACATTTCACACTTTATATATCACACTGCGGTGCCTGACTTAATACAGTGCATTACATCCATATGCAAATGAAATACTGTTTTTTCAGTAGTGTAACCATTTTCAAAACTGTGCATCTTTTCCAAAAAAGAAACTACTTTTTTCAACAGGCAGCAGCATAGGCAGTGAACAAACACACTCTTTAAAATATCCTCCCACAAGCCAGAAAAGCTGGTACTTTGCAGTAAATCTGTCCATGTAAATATTTACCAATTTGTGTGGCATTCATATTTGATGTCTTTCAGGTTGCCGAAAGAGTAGCTTGGCCGTAGCACACAACTATTTATGTGTATCTTGTAGTCTGGAAAGCTACAGATTTAAATTAGCTCTGCAACACTGTTATGCATGTGCATGCATGTGTGTGTGTGTGTGTGTGATGGATTTAAACCCAATCCAATATGGCTGACACAGACACAGCACCTCTTGTCACCAAACCAATAGCGCTTCATCAGTGTGTGAAAGCATCTCTCAAATACTTTCCTTCGCTCAGCGTCAAGGTCACATAGAGAAAAACCTGACAATGGAAAAGTAATACTTGAAGAAACTTTACGGACAGTCTGGCTCTGCCTTTTAGCTCTCTCTTGAAAATAAATGCACATATTGAAACGAGCAGAGTTATTTCAGTGTAAAGGCAGCCCCAGATGGACACCTTGTGACTGGCAATGGGAAAAGAGAAGCGATACACTTCAACATTACAGAGGACACCATCTGCTCCTCACAGACTCTACACCCTAACACACACACACACACACACACACTACTCTGGCAGCATAGCAAGCAGGTCATATCCATTCCAACGCATTCATTACCGCTGCATACCTGTTTAGAAAAACGCACATCAAACAAAAGGTACGCGACTGCACACAGTGCTCCAGAGTCTCAAGGACATTGTTCATCAGCTAGTGCAGCCACACAAAACTATCTGCTGGGTCCTGGATGAGAACTGCTCCAGGATCAGCACATTCAAGGGCAGCATCTGATCAATGATCATGTCTCCAACTGTGAGATCTGCATCAACCCCATAATCACACAATTGGGCTTGTGAAAGTGCACATCTGTCAGCTTTTGAAGCTCCCTCTGCTGAAAGCTCAGCATCATGCAGTCTACAGTGTTTCTGACAAAGTGCCGCCGGAGAGCCCATTTCCTCTTCTAAAAGATTTTTTAATAAGCATCTTTGACTTTATTCTAGTCAAAATGTGCAATTTTGTCAACATTTAGATGCCATTCCAAACCTGTAAAAGTGTCTTTCTTAAGTTGAACAAAAAAATGAAGACGTTTTGGGGAACTTCGAAGAAGGAAAAAAGGAGGAAGAAGGTGACCCACAACTGTACGATTACTAGCACTCCTCATCTTTTAAAGAAAACGTAAGAAAGAAACCTTGGCATGAGGGCAAGTAAACAAAAAATTGTGACTTGATTTAAATATATGGCTTGCATCATCGAAAAATGTAAATTATTTGTTTCAGAACTGTTCCACGCAATTAAATGACTTTTTCTCCGTTTAAACACAAGACATTTAGCGGAATGTTTGTTACCAAACAACTGAGAGTAACCATTGACTTCCATAGTATTTTCTTCCTTAATATGAGCGTCAACAGTTTAACTAATAATAAACTTCATAATAAATATCTTCTAAGATCAACAGAAGAAAGAAACGGGGAAGCACTTTAGAATAGGGAAGACTTGTTCACTATTAACTATGACTTTGCACTCAATAAATTCCAATTAATTTGCTGCTAATAATTAATAAGACATTTGTTGAGTGTTGGGTAGGATTAGGAATGTAGAATAAGGTCCTCTAAAATAAGGCATTAATATGTGCTTAATTACTACTAATAAATGGCTGGTATTCTAGTAATATGCCTGGTAATAAGCAACTAGTTAAGAGAGCCTAAAACAAAGTGTTACCAGAAACTCATAGGTTTACAACAACTTGAGGATGAGTACAGAAATGTTACTTTTATTTTTCTTAGTCAATAACAGGCAAATCGTTTTTTTTAAAGTGTCAAGGTTACCTAAGGTTATCACAAGATCGAGTAATGCCATTTTGATTCAATAAACACGCATTTAGAAAACATTTTCCTCTCGTGCACACTTCACATTTCATCCTTTTAGCATTCTGGAGAACCATGAGGTAAGAAAACGAGCTCAATCATATCTTTTTATCCAAAATGTTTAATGTTCTGCGGATTTTTCCTGGAAAACTTTTTTTTTTTACAGACTGCAAGTTCCGTCTGACTTCATCACTGACTTGACTTGGCTATCTAAACACGAGTCTAAGAGGCTGCGGGGAAGCTCAGAGTCACGTACAGACATCTTCGGTGGAGAATGAAGGTGCAGCAGCGAACTGGACAGATAAGTCTATCAGACGCAACAGTGAGCCTGACATTTTGTTTGTCATGATGTGGACGGCGTCAAACCGTTTCGGCTAATGATGCTGACAGAGGTCTAGCACTGCACCTCAACATATCAATATCATTTTAAAATCCCGTTGCCATGGCAACTGGCAGCAGCTGGAACATGAGCCCACTCACCCTCCTATTTCCCCCCTCTCTGTCTTTTAGCCTGTGTTCCAGTAATCTTAGTTGTTTAGAGAGACCTCACAGATCGAGACCTGCTGCTCCGAGCACGAGTGAGCCAACCTGAGACACACAGAGAGAGACGCAGAGCCAAAGAAGACGGCGGCAGTTACCTTCCCAAAGCTACCCTTGCCCAACACCATGAGAAAATTGAAGTCGGACAGTTTCATGCGGTCCCGGTTGCCATTGCTGTCAAATTTGGAGATGGCGTTGGAGGAAGAGCCGTCTGTTTTGCTGGGACCAATTTTAGCTCTCTGTTGGGAAAGAGCACAAAGAAACAATAAGCTTGTGTTAGAGCAGGGTCAGAGACACACACGTTTTTTCAAGCACAGTGGTGACTTTCAGTTGACTTCTATAGTTTTTATACCGAACTAATGAGATTTTCTTCCCCCTACTTCTAAAACCAAAATCAGCTGTTGATGGGGATTTACCCTTTCAAAAAGCACTAATATGTACCATTTAGGTACTAATATGTACATGGTACATACTAACATGCAAAGGGGCTACTGCCCCAGTGACAGCTTTGTACCTTTTTTCTTTTTTAAACACCAATGTTGATTTTTTGGCTTGCATTCCCTGTATTAAGATACTTATCATATTCATGTCACGGCTGTAAAATGCTCTACTATATTATCTAAACAAATAAACACATTAGTAACTACTTAAGAGCAAGTCAATTTTAGCACCACTGCATTACAATATTTAATATGAGAAATGGATATTAATTTTACGGACTGTTAAAGACTACATGTTACAGCGTTATTAAAACATTAAATGTTTTTTTTTTATTTTTTTAATATTTGTATTTTTACATTAAGATTACATTTACCAGGGATAAAAACAGGGATAATTTCATGACATATTTAAGATTATTTTAAAAAACCCTCTGATATTAGCTGATAACCAATTAAGTACCAATACATTATTCTCTATATTTATTAAAACATTGCATATACAGTATGTATTTCCTATATTAAAAGCTAAGCCAGACTCTGCTGACAGCTAGTCTGTGACAAGAAAGCCTCAATAATGCAGTATCACTTGTAAAACTTAAAACTAAAACAATCTCAGGTTTTACTATCGTTGCGGGGACATTTGGGCTTGATGAAGGCCACACACACACGCACACACACACGCACAGTACAAATATAAGAATGAGGCACAACCTGACATGACTGACATCTTTTGTTTGTTTCTCTCTGTTGATGTTACTGAATTTCTTAAGCAGGTCTATTCATCACGTCGCTGCTAAATCTGTCAAACACGCGATTCAGCAAACGCTGGGTGAACCTGTCACCCAGACTGCAGATGAAGCAAATTTTGGCTATTGTGTGGATGTGTGAAAAAGACAGCGTGTAACTGTAATACAAAGAGAGATATTAAATATGTCTTTGGCAGCATTTGTCAAACAGCTCTAAAGTGTTTGTTAGACACAGAGGAAGTGGGTGTGCGTCTGTTAAACTGTGTCTCTCTCTCGCTCTCCCTGGGTGAACGTTTAGTTTCTGGCAAGGATCTCGCGGGCCAAGCTGGCATGCAAGAGAATGACAGACGGCCTGTGTAAATGTCTGTGGTTCCTTCTGTATTAAGTGTGTGCGGTCACAGGGCACAGTCATTAGGCCCCGCCGGCTGCAGGTTGAGGGGAAGTGTACTGCCGATTTCCTTGTTCACCAACTTTCTCCTTCACAGTCCACTGAGAACTGATCCATTATCTACAGCTGTGAGCCAATCACACCTACAGCAGCCTGGCAACAGGTCACGCACACACACACACACACACACACACACACACACACACACACACACACAAGTGCACTAAAAACTTTTCTCATTCACAACACGTTTGCACAGCACTTGGGCTGACACACAAAACACAACAGTGTGTCAAAATTCCTCACTTTACTTTTTATGCACTGCTGACACTATTTTAACTTGGCATCTGTTTTTTTATTCTAAAAAAATATTTAAAAGGGCTTAATACAAGATACATTATTCTGTCTAATATTTGTAATATTTATCTAAATATCTTTTATTTTTTAACATGTTTTTAAATATATCTACATTTTATGTTTTATAACATACATCTTATTCAAATATTTAATTAAGTATTTATTAAAATATATCTGTATGTTTTATTAGAATTTTAAATATCTGTCTGTTTTTTTTTTTTTTTTTTAATGTAACCACTGAATATAAAATAAAATATGATTTTTCACCTAAAGTAGATGGGACAGAACTAACAGGAAACAACAGAAGATATATTTTTCTAATAACTATAAGACAGATTGGATGTAAATACCGCACTCCAGCATCTCCGGCACATGTGCTTTGTCCACCAGGTCATCAGAAAACTAATTTCTAACAGCCATTTTATGCCGTGCACGCACATCTCTTAAATGACACGTGCCACTGACATCCTGTGATGTGTGCGAGAGGTGACTGTAATTAAAAACACACAGAGTCGATTTCAATTCGACACCTTTACACTCATTCCAAATGAATTTTTTGCATGCCTCTCACTTCTCCCATGAATCCACTGCTATTTACCAGCAGAATGAATGTGTGGGATTGCCTGGGTCCCTTCGGCCCATCCCACACGCGCCTGTCTCACTGCCCTCTCTCTCTCACAGCCTCTTGGAGTACATTCAATTTTAATTTCCAAACTGCTGCCATATTGTGAGGCTGGCATGCGGCTCAGTCTAGCATAGAATTCCATTAACCCACTCACTACTGTTCAGACATTGTCCCTGCAGACAAACACACGGCTGCCCAGTGCTCAGCCTGACTCACATTTTTCTGTCTGTCTGCCCTCTCTTTATCTCATTTGAAGGGCTCATCATTTAAACACCCTCATGTTGTTTTAAATCTGCACAACTGACTTTGTCTGTAGAACACAACAGGAAGTTGAATAATGTACTGGCTTTAAAAGCACTCAAAAAATTGATGATATATATCAAATTATTATATATTGATATGTGAAATTTATATATTCTGAACGGCAAAACTTAAAAGTAGTCATTCAGTGAAAACATTAGTCATAAACATCTCCAGCTCTTGATGATTCATGAACAAATTGTGTTTCTAAATCAGATCTTATAAATTTATTGAGCTGATTTTAATGATTTGTTCACAAATGATTTCAAACTCACTGGTTCAATATTCCAGTTCACAGCTCATTAGAGAGGAGGAATCTTATTGGACGACTTCAGTTTTGGTCTATTTTTCACACTCTCTGTCACTTTGCATGTACTTTGAATATAAACATATTGAATATACAGCTGAACATACAATTGATATAATATATAATGCTACATTTATTAGATAAATATATATTATGAATATTGTTGACCCTCGATGAACTGCTTTGTTTCTCCTTTTTTCTATGTTGCTGTGGATAACAGCATCTGCTAAATGCATTAATTTATACATAAATATACTACACAAGTCACATTAACCACTTTTATGATGCATAATCACTTATTTAAATATCTGTCTGTTTTGTCTAAATACTTAAATATCTATACTTTATTTACATATTTATTCTTTGAAATATATGATTTTTTGAATATTAATGGGTTTCTATTTTATCTTTACATTTTTGACAGAACTTCACAGGAAATCGTTGATATTTTGTCTGGAAGTTATTTCTGACTGTCTATGAATGACTAATATTTTGGTCTGTTCCTCACACTACCATAAAAATGTTCCCAAATTTCCAAAATACTGCATGTGCAACTTTTATGACATTTTATATGCTGCTTTGTCTCTTTTTTAAAGCTTGAAGGGTCCAGTTGCTATTCATTGCAATCTGGAAAAGAGAGGCCAGCACATAATTCAAAATATCACCTTTTGTGCTCCACCAGAAAAAAATGAAACACAGTGACACGAGTTTGGAACAACATGAGGGTAATTAAACGATGACAGAATCTTCATTTGTGGCTGAACAGTCCCTCTAATCTTCCCAGCTCAGAGTTTTTCCCCATCTCTCGCTCTGAAGGTCGTGGTTCTGTAGATCTGTGGGAAGAGACATGTGGCCTCTGGGGAAAAGCCATTTGAGAAGCTCTGTCTCTCCGCCAAAACCACGAGTTGAGTGGTGGCATTGATCTCTGCGAGCACACACACAAACACACGCACAAAATGCTCTCCACCTCCTCCTCCTCCATCGATTGTTGGGCGTGAACAAGCGATTAGCTCTGTATCCAGCTAAGAGCCTCATCACTGGGCTAAGGCAGTGTTTCTTTTGTAAAAGACAAACATCTCGGCCGTATTCTGCTCAGCAGCAAACCGACGCACACGCACTAACACAGAAACACGGCATCAAACGCTCTGCCCGACGACCCAGTGGTGACAACTTTTATTTGTCTGATTCAGAATAGACAGAAAGGATGCAAGAGAGTAGAGAGAGAATGGGAAGGGAGGGATAAAAAGGAACGGAGACAAATGCTAATGTGGGTAGATTTCCACTGAGCTGAATGCGTCGCCTTCACCACGCTTCACTGCACACAAATACCGTCATCTCTGCACAGCAGTGTGGAGTGAGAACGAAGAAAAAATAAAGAGCTAAACAGTTAGAGGAAGTTTTCATCACGGTGAAATGTGGAGTAAGGTGGTCGAGTCTTGACAGGTCAAATTACAGGTGAATAAAAGTCGAGGAGATGCTATCAACAGGAGGTGAGATGACTTAATGGTTCGATTACACCTCTGACACACACACACACACACACACAGAAAAACACAAACAACCAGAAAAAGAGCATCATGGACTGAAAGGTGGTGCTGGGGAAGAGCTGACTAAGATTAGCAATGCTAGCATGCCAGCTCAGCCATTTTCAAAATACTTGTTTATCACTCAGCAGTATTCACAGAAGACGCTACTTGGCATTTAGCATCTTTTTTATTTAGCAGTGAAGTAAATGTTTAGTTAAATAGTCTTGCTTTTTATTATTCCATTTTGATTCAAGATGAAATTACTGTTCACAAACAAATGCTTAACAACGCTACTGCAAGGTTGTTCCATCTCCTAAAATAGCAGCTTTAGATTATTACAGTTTTACTGAGCTGCATTTATTGGTGATTTGAACATCTTAAAATTTCCATCAGCATTGGTGAATCAGGAAAATGTATTATATATAATATTACACTGCAAATTGTTAAAATATTTGCATTTATTTTCAATGTACTGTAGTAAATGCGGATGATTAGAAATAATTCTTAATGTTCGGTGTATGTTTACACTGCTCTGAAAAGTTTTATAGTGTTGTTTTGGACAATTCTTATGCAAACAAATAGCAACTTGGTATCTCTTTATCATTAAAGACCAGCAATAACCTTGACACACTGGTTAAAAAATATAATATAATA
>JAUMHP010000043.1:6260632-6279843 GCA_032361065.1 Enteromius trimaculatus
TATACACACACACAGTTCTTTTTTAATTCTTAAGTAATTTAATCATCATTTTAGGTTGTTTTAAAATTTGAAAAGAAAATAAAGATACTAAAAAAAGCACAGGATGTCAAGTGTCTGATTAAATCTTAACCATGTGTTCCCTTTACCCCTTAAAAGCATGAACTACAGAATAGCTGTCAGTCATTTATACTTGCATCTCATGAACCCTCATGGCCGTGTGGGGCTACGAATGCACACAGACTATCCCAGTAATTGGGGTTGACCTCAGCACTTGACCAGTACAACAATTAATGCAGGAGGCTGCTGTGGCCTTGAGATTTGTGGGTAGTGTAATTTCCATAATGAGTGGTGTGTGAAGGTAGGCTTAGCTGTTCATTAAGACAGCGGTGTACTGCAGCACGGAGACAAGAAGGGAGAGACGGGCTTCTGCATGAACCGTCGTGCTCACAGAGCAGGGTTTATTTCTCCAGCTAATAAATGTTACACACAACATGTTCGTTCTGAAAGCCCTCCACACGGAGCAATTAAGAAAGCGCGTTCACTGACCATGTAAGAATATTTGCATGAAGATATCAAAAGCTTTGACCTACAAGATACTCTCAGTTTTGTGGCTCAGAGATGTGGGAAACTCATAATGTTACCTAGCTGATAAAAAAAAATACTGATCTCATTTACACAGTAGCGAATAACACAGCTGATCAATCTAACAGACAAAGGTGTAAAAGCCTGTAGGAATATAATTTATGTTTTAGCTGATAATTACGCAGCACTGCTCCCTCCAGGTGAAAAACAGCACTGCAACTCAACAGCAAACGGTCTTCTAAGCTTTATTGGCGCTCTGAAGAGATCTAGAACTGACCGGATCCCTTAAAGGGACGGTTCTCTCAAAATAAACATTGTTTTGTCATTAACTAACGAAGAACTAACTGCCCGTCTCAAAGTGACTACGTAATCCATTCCTCCGCTGGGATCATGTAGAGCCTGCAATTAAAACAATTTGGACCGACTCTGTGGCTGACATTGAATTCCGCTCAATGGAGAAAAATCCTGGAATGTTTTCTTCAAGCATCTTCATTTCTTTTGGACTGAACAAGGAAAGAAATGAACATTTTGGATGACACAGGAGTGAGTAAACGATCAGAAAATGTGCATTCTGGAAGTTAACTAATTCCTTAGAATTACTTGTAAACAAATAGTTTTCATTAGCCACCAACTTCCTTTAGTCAACACGTCAAAAGCAACCGGAAACTCAAAATATCTTGTTTTGTGTTTTCACAGGGTAAAAAAGGCATTTTTTTTACATAATCACCAAAGTTTGTTAAAGGCTTTTCATTAAGACCCTTAATAATAATATCAACTTTTAGAGAATGGGCATCCGATGACCCCTTTAGACCCCTTTTGTAGATGAACCTCTTAAAGAGTTGGAACCACTTGACCATTGAGAAATACTGACAGGACATTTTCGAGTGAACTATCCCTAAAAGCTGATTTAAGTGCAAGATTTAAGTCTTCATTCGCGAAAAGAAGTCGCATAACAACACACTAAATATGGTCACCCAGTTTGCCTCACTAACATTTATCAACCTGCAAGTGCTCCGGTGGTCAAATAGAGTGCGAGCGTGAGAAAGATGAGGTGGAAAGGACCTTTTAAAGGCAGAGCGGCCGCCCCATTTCCATCCAGGTATTGGTCAATTCATTAGCTTTAAGTGACAGGCCTTTGAAACGCGCGACAGGAAGCGGCACCATTCATCTTACTGTACGCTCAGCAGATCTGCGGCACCGTCGCGTGACATTAAATTATAAAGGACAGCGTGATGGATTAAAAATGCCTTTTGCGCTCAGGGCTGTCTGCGCCTTGGTTCTTTACATGGTGCAGCTCAGCTCATTAGCCGCTAGCGGGCTAAAGGCTGTTAGTTAATTCTAAGGGAAAATGGGAGCTTGCGGGGAGAAATGGCCCAGGATTGAGCTTGAAAAGAGGGACGCATGGCTGAATATAGATCAGTGTGTTGAGGCTAATGTCACACATACACACCCGCTGCTGCACAAATCCAGGCCTACTGCCCTCCAGAAAGCCGTTCACCCAAGAATTACAATTCTCTATTCACACTCATGTTGCTCCAAACAGTATGACTTTCTTTCTTTTGTGGAAACTGGTTCGGACGTTCAATGCATGCACAAAATATCTCATTTTGTGTTTTGTAGAAACAAATCGTTTGTACAGGTTTGGAACAACACGAGGGTGAGCCAATGATGATTGAATTTTCATTTTTGCCCGAACAATGCCTTCAACTGCACTCTGATCAATTTTTTTCTTGGTTTGCCTTCCAGAAATCTCATTTAATTGAGCTCATCTTCTGCTCTGAAAGTGGAACTAAGTGGAAATTAGAACCGAGAGCAAATTCCTCGTGGATATAATAGTTTAATATCAAAGATACAATAACAAATAAGTGGAAGTTTATCATGGCTATAATTTAATAAACTGTCTGAAAAGCTATTATCGTATAAAACAACCGGGCAAATTGTGAAGAGTTTACACAGGGTCAATCTAAAGGGACAGATTACACAAAAATGACAATCCTGTCCTAAACAAACTTGTTTTGGAAAACAAATATTTACCTACAGTTGCATCATAAAGCATTACTGTAGTCTTCTAAAGACATACGGTAGCTCTGTGTGATGAAAAGACTAGAATTTTAAGTCATATTTACACAAATGATCAAGGTATCAAACCAAACATGTTGCAGACTGTCGAAATCATCAAGTGCCACTATTTTTTGTATGTGATGTGCAATGGTATCTTCAAATTTCAGAGCTACATTAATGTTTGATAAATTGAATAATGAACCCTGAATTGTTTCTGTGTGGAAACAGATGAGTGAAGGCTCGTCCAAACAAATTCAACTTCTGTTTTCCAGTCCAGTTTTGGAACTGGGTGAACTATCGTGGCGTGAACAAGTGCAGATGAGTCTTTATTTTCAGCAGGGTTTGTGCTTGGAGAATGAGAATACCGCCCTCTGCTGGACACTGAAAGCATCACCTTTTTCCTGTCTTTCAGGAGACCATTTCCTCAGTGTTTTTGTGTTTTTGTTTTGGAGGCATGTTTGTATTGATGCCAAGGAGAGACAGGAAGACTAAGTGTGCTTTCTTGTGTTGCCATGGACATTTGTAATGTAATACAAGTTGACAAGAGTGACCCTATTGAATTTCACAATGAGCTGGAATGCATTTCAGTTCACTGTCACATGCTGCATTTTAACATTAGGGCTATTTTGTTGCTTTTTTGTGCCCTCACTGCTGTCATCCTTTTTGGATTTGGCTTTCACTTTTTTAACGGACTAGACTATAACTAGAAAATCTGCCATCATAATCTTCCCCTATAGGAAAGTTCTTTTACAATGAGGTAAATATAATTTACAACAAGGGGTTGCAATACAGCAGTGTTAACAATAACCAAGATGCTTAAAAAATGTAATATTGATATCATGTTACAGCTAAATTATTCAATATTTTTGTAAATAATACAGTGTCAGCAGTTAGTGGACACTTCAACATGATAGGTGGTGTTACTGCACTGTAATGCTGGTTTCATCTGTCCTAAAACAGCTATACTACTGCCACACAAAACCATCCTGGAGGAGATGACACTCTACCTGCACTTGAGAAATGTAAACATGGCTTTGTGGGAGATTTGGAAATTGGATCATGTCAAGAAGACAGAAAAACCAGTCTGCGGGATGCAAGTTTGTTTTGTACACTTTTAAAAAGTTATGGTTACACACTCTCTCTGCCTCTCTACACCTGGATTCATTGGACACAAAAAGTAAACAAAAAGTTAAAGACGAATTTGACTGACAGCATTAAAAAAAAAAAGAGGATATATTCTGATCTTCCATAGATAGAAACACAACTAAAAGGTTTAAGGCCCAGAAAGGTAGAATGGACATCATTAAAATAGTCCATGTGACATCAGTGGACCAACCAAAATTTTATAAAGCTATGAGAATAAAAAAAAAAAAAAAAGACTTTATTCAACAATTTCTTCAACCAAGTTTGATTAGTAGCACCATACGCATGTGTCGTGACACACTCATGAATACATCAAAGACTGACAGGAAAATAAGACTCCACTGATGTCACATTTACTATTTTCATGATTTCCTTACTACCTTTCTTGTTCTTAAACATGTCAGTTCTCTTGCCGTCTATGGAGAGTCAGAAAGCTTTTGGATTTCCTCAGAAATATCTTCATTTGCGTTCTGAAGATGAATGAAGGTCTTCCAGTTTTAAAAAAATTCATTTCTGGGTGACCTACCCCCTTTAATATCAATAACCTGTTTGTGCTTAGATTACTATTGTAAAGTACTTAAAAAACCCCAAATTGGATTACGCTCAAGAGCCATGTCCTAGCATCCAGTGCTTATGTTTAAAGACATAATGAAAATGACAAACTTCTGGCAACTGATTTTCATTTTTGGGTATTTCTTTAATGCAACTAGATATTTCCAGCCCAATCACCCCCCTAATGGTTTATGCTAGTCTAAATATATCCCGGTACATAGTGTTGCTTTGGATTCACCACTAGGAGGAATCAAACACTAGGAAATTCCCACAAGTCTTCAGAGCAGCACACTTTATGCCTCAACTGAATGTATTCATGTAAGATGTGCAGTATAAAGTGCATTTTTGGCTGCTCTTCAAGGGTCAAACGAAGGCATGTGTGTGGTAACGAGAGGTCCCGGATCCACCAGTGAGTGGTGCACTATTTAGGAAGCTGTGAGTGAGTGTTTGCTTCCATGCACATGTGCGCAGCAGTGATGTGTGTGAGTGGGCAGCGGTGACTCACTGCTGACGGTGAGCACATTGTTCTTGATCTCTGCAGTGATTTGGATGCGGCCCCTCCTCTCAGTGTGGTCAGTCCCACACAGACTCGGCACGTTGGCCACACAGCGCTTATGGATGTTCATCATGCAGTCTGGATGGAGGGAGACAGAAAGAGGGAGAAATGTTACGCCTCACAACCCAACTTACAGATGCACATATACATGAATCTATATATAAGTGTGACCTTTTAAAGGACAGACGGAAAGGGAAAGTGCTTTCCTTCTTCCAAAGACCTGTTGAGCAAATTCTGTAACTATGAATGGAAAGTTCAGCCGTGACTCATACACCTTCTACCAACATGTAGATTGCATTATATGTATACTTTGTAAGCAAAGGCAATCCCAGAAAGCAAATTTAGAGCCACTTTATTAAGGACAGATTTATTGAAGGAATAGTTTACACAAAAATAAAAAAATCTGTCATCATTTACTCACCCTCGAGTACTACTGTATGAATTCATTTGCTCTGCTGAACAACAGAGGAAGATATATTGAAGAAAGTTTGTAACCAGGCTGTTTTGGGTCACCATTGAGTTCCACAGTAGGTAAAAAAAAAATACTATTGAAGTCAGTGGTGGCCAAAAAAAAGCCTGGTTACAAACTTTCTTCAAAATATATTCCTTTGTGTTCAGCAGAACAAAGAAATGTATACAGGTTTGGAACTACTGGAGGGTGAGTACATTTTTTTGGGTGAACTATTCCTTTAAACTGACAATAGAAAGGTACGTAGCAAAGGATTGAAATTTTAGCAGCATTTGCACAAAGCCATCTAACAGAACAACACTATTCATCAAGTGACTTCTAAAGGCTCATGTGATGCTGAAGACTGGTGTAATCATTGCTTAAAACTTTGCCATTATCAATAAATCAAATATATTAAAAAAGAAAACAAATATTTTATTTTTAATTAGGAATTCCCACAATATTACTATTGTTCACTGTATTGTTATCAAATAAATGCCCTGTTGAACATTTTCTTTTTTGTACCTTATTTACGACCAAAGGTGAATATTAGTTCCTTAAAGGTACAGAGGCAGATAAATGGTACATGTAAGTATTTTTAAAAACCCAGCAGCTAAATTCTTCCTTCTTTTCTGAGACCGTATTACACATTGTATCTGAGTTGCTGTGCTAAAAGGTACCTGCTTGTGTCTTGCAGTAGACAGGGAGCTGACTCACTAGATTTTAGAAATAAGTAACTTTGTTATTAATAATATACATACCAGAACGAAAACCTGAAAACAGATCAATTTAAATTCCCCACCTACCCTCCCTCACCCAGCCAACCTAACCCTGCCGTCTCTTTAAATAAGGTACACAATGAATCGAAAAATTAACAAAAAACCAAAGCCACAGGAATCAAAAGCATCAATTCCAGTTTTAAAGGTTATATAACAAACTAGTCCTAAGGTTGTACTCTCTTGCTAAAATCATGGCGAGCATCATGTGTGTTTTGAATGCTGCTCTACTTATTAAAAAGCGAGGCCATGCAGCTCCATCAGAAATAAACAGGCTACTCTTGACAACTCTAAACTGATCTTCACAGCAGGGTCAGTGGGGGATGAAGAACAAAGCAGTAAGTGAAGATGCTAATCACAGTTTTCCTGCTTTTGTTGTGTTGGAGGCCACAGGCCAAAGACAAGCAGCCGGACTCAACATAAGTTTACATATCAAATAGCCAAACGCGCACTCTGGCATTCAGACTACTTCTGAAAATGACTGTGAAACAAGCAAACTCACACACATACACACACACACACACACACACACATACTTCATGCATTGCAGCACTTCTCCACAGTTCAGTCAGAAGTGTGACGGAGCACAAGCCATAGCTGGAGTGTAAACAGCGTTAGAGGGCCCCGGAGAAGACGACGCACGCTTTGGAAACTAAACGAAGGTAATTACAGCTCTCCCTGTCTGCAACCATAACAACTTTGTGTCAGGTTTCAGGTGAAGATGCTGAGCGCTTCAGCTTTACACCACCTGTCAGCTCACTTGCCAATCTGTCTGTCATACATTAAAAGAGCTGCTGGAAAATACGCTGTTATATCAATGAATATTTGTTAGCCAACAGTCAGGTATGTGGCGGTGAATATCTGTGCCCTGGAGGCTTGGACAGCTGCGAAGTGAGTGAAGCATTTTGAATGTTTTATGTATTGGACACTGGATAAGAGGCTGGCTAACGTGAGATGGAAAATCTCTTTTCAGTCAGGTGCTTGGTGAGTGGGACTTCATACAGCCTGGTTATGTTCTCAGGATATTCGCCTCTCGCAGGGATATGTAACACACACGGATCACCCAACCATTATACTAGGGTTGCACGGTATACAGTACAAATGGGATCATAAAACATTAAATAGTAGTAACAAAGTAACTTTTGACACATTTTGAATTCTAGCAATGTGTTGCTATTCAGTACAATTCAGCGTGGCGTAAAACGGGAGTGCTGCTAAGGTTAAGTTATTGGAGTCGTTAAAAGTTGAATGCATTTATTGTGGAACCTAATTACTGATTATCATTCCTGATGTGGGTATTGCAATAAATGCAAGAGCTGTTCATGCTGCCTGCACTACATTAAAAAGTTTGGAGCTGCTCTTAAGCTTTTTATGTTTAAAAAAAAGAGGGAAAAAAGACTTAAAATAACCATTTTCTATGTAATTTATATTCTATATATTATGTAATATATTCATGTAATGGTAAAGCTGGATTTCAGCATTGTTACTCCAGTTCTCAGTGTCACATGATCCTTTAGAAATCAGTTTTGTTCAATTGAATGCATCCTTTCTGAATAAAAGTATACATTTCATACTGACCCTAAAGTACTGCAGTATATTTCTGGAAAAATAAATAAATAAAAAAAGTATTGGTATCAGCCCGAATCCTAAATTTCGATATCAAGACGACAGCATTCATTCCACAAAAAGTATTTGCATTCTGGGATCAGCTTTGGACTATAAAAAACATGTACCAGCATTTTTCAAAAGCAAAGAGTTGATTATGTGTTATTATTTGCCTGAGTGTAAATTAAAGAGAGTGCGGGATACCCACGGTCACATCTCATGCCCTGGTGGATGAGTCCATACAGAAGAGAGCCGCAGTGGTCACAGAAGGTGGGGCTGGAGTACGTGTGGACCTTGAACTTGTGCTTACTGCGCGGGTCCTTCAGAGAGACACAAAAAAGAGAGCAGTCAGCCACATTCTCTATAAATGTGCATTACCAAAAATAAACTGGAAATTATTGTTGATTGCAATAACACAAATACATGGTGCAAAATATCCTAAAGGGGAATTGAGTCGGGTGTGACTGGTAAGTTTTAGAAACATCTTTCAAAAACATTCAACCATTTTGGACCGTAGAGTATTACAAATAAATAAATAAAAAAACGCAGCGATATTTTTCTTGTTTTCAAAATTTGTTCTTATATACGTGTATAGGTATATAAAATGTTTACATTGCTTAGTTCGTAAAAAATATCTAAAATAGAATAAACACACACACACACATATTATGATTGATAGTATATAGATGATATATTGACGAAGGATGACACTTGAGTGATACCGGAGCACCGGGTCAGCAGGGCACTGGCAGTCAGCTAAAACACTGGCACACCAGAATAGCTTTCCTGTTCGCCTCCCCCCAAGTGATCCATCCATTATTAACTAAGCAGGGGCTCTTTTATGACTTTCTATTCATAAGAAGCTCTTTTAATATTCTTCCTCTGAATACAGCTCATGGCGGCGTTGACACTCGCACAAAAAGAGTGCAGCTTCCATACGGCCTATATCCTGGGCACACAGAGAGGCCCCGGTGAGCGTATGCAGCACACACAGAGCCCACAGGACTGTGTTACATACTCTTACAGCTCAGGAATACGCAATGAGAAGAGGTCAGAGTGAATTTACACAGGCTGCCCTCACATCCAAGAGCACATTGTGTAAGGAAGCAGAGGTGCTGATGAGGCTCTCTGTGTGATGAAATGAGAGAGGGGGTAGGTGGATGAGGCGAGAGAGAGAAACCACACCATAATACCATAATATGACAATAAAAATGACAATAAGTACTTGCAAAGGGGTCAAAGTTTGGCTAGGCCTCTGCTAGTGGATATTGCAACTATATGTTCTGTAGGGTAAAATTATTTTTCTACTAATAACAGCAGTTTTCTATTTTCTATTTCTATTTTATTAACTGTCTCACTTAATCTTTTTGTAGAAACCATGATAATATATTTTTTCTGGATTCTTTGATGAAATAAAGGGACCTCAATTGGTTTAAATTGAAGTTAATTATGAAAGAGCGATTTAATTAAAAAGAGTGTTTGAACAGTGTCATTATGATTAATATTTAATTTAATAATAATTGAATTGTATATATGGATTTTTCTGTATTATACATACAGTACTGCTACACATTTTTGTTAGTTTGTCATATGCTTAAAAACAATGGTTTAGTTTCTGGTTGAGGTAGCTGTACACTTTAAAAGTGTGCCAAATCTAAAGTCTGTCTATCTAATCTAAGCTGGTTCTGTGCATCATCCATTGTATGTATTTCCTTGCTTCATTTCATAAGAACATTTGTGAAAATATCAATTTGGATGGCACTTTACAAACAACCAAACCAACCCATTAGGCAATATAAACAGCACTGAGCAAACCACAAAACCTACACGACCCACTGGGCAATTTAGACAGTAATATGTAAACCACTAGAGCCAGTGCACTTTCAAAGCTCAATGGAAATAGCTAAGTGCTTAATTAAAATTATATTAACCATCCCAGCCATATTAAATAGCACTGAAGCTTTTGGAAACAGAAGATGGAAGGCGTTTCTATCCATACATCAAGTACAAAGTACTAGACAAGCTTTAAAGCCATGGGCTAGAGACCTGTGTGGGACAGATTTTTCAGTTCATTTTTATGTCCTGCTCCCGCCCGCTCCCGCAAAAATATATATTATTTTCTCCCGCTATCGCCTGCAGTATTCAAGTTTTGTCCTGCTCCTGCCTGCAAAAGCCCGCAGGTAAACATATAAGTAGTTTTATTTTCACCGCTTCTTCCCGCTACTCTATTATTTGTTTCACTTGCTTCCCTTTTGAAAATAAATAAAAAAGAATCGGAAAATAAACTAAATTGTTTCGTTTTATTTGAGTTGTATTAAATGGAATGATAAACATGGACATGAGGAGCATTTCAGAACATAGAAATACAAATGGAATTTGCAATGAAACAAAATAATAATAAATGTTGATTTCTGAAGTGGTCAAACAGAAAAGTATTTGGCCTAATGCTGCTTCAGAATTAGCGTTAGCCTTTTTTTCCTTTAGCAATGTAGAAAAACCAAGTACAACTTAGCTTCCATCTCTGTCATGCTCTTCAGACATTGTGTCTCGGTGTGGGTCTATTTTTCTCTTCAGAAAAGTTAGAGAATTAGCTTCCGAACGCCTGTAAATTTTGTTTTTGTGCAGTAGAGGCTAGATAAATAACAGAATATTTTTTTTGTAAAATTTTGTAAGAAAATTCCATTTTGCGGGAGTGATTATATACTTTTGCAACCCGCACTAACATGAGGACCTTACCACCCGCACCCGCATTCACCATCAAATCTTGGGAGTGCATGTCTCTACCCTGGGCCTCCATCAGTTATGGATCAAGCTGTTCAATCTCCTTTTGTTTGCCACCAAAAAGTTACAAGTGATGATTGTATTTAATGTGAAATTACAGAGGGCATGAGTTCATGCATTGCAAAATATTACTCAGTACTCAATATATAAAACTACACTGTAACAAGGACATCTTAAAACAAAGTGTAACCGAGAACACAAAAGCACTGAAGTAAGTTGGGCCTACTTGTATTACACTGCTCAAAAAAATAAGGGGGAAAACTTAAACAACACAACGTAATTCCAAGTCAGTCACACTGCAGGTGGTGACCACAGATAACTCAGTTCCTATGCTTTCCGGCTGATGTTTTGGTCACTTTTGAATGCTGGCGATGCTTTCACTCTAGTGAAGTCTACAACCCACACAAGTGGCTCAGGTAGTGCAACTCATCCAGGATGGTACATCAATGCGAGCTGTGGCAAGAAGGTTTGCTGTGTCTGTCTGTGTCCAGAGCATGGAGGTGCTACCCGTTCCCCAGACCTGAATCCAATTGAGCACATCTTGGACATCATGTCTTGCTCCATCCACCAACGCCATGTTGCATCACAGACTGTCCAGGAGCTGGCAGATGCTTTAGTCCAGGTCTGGGAGGAGATCCCTGAGGAAACCATCTGCCACCTTATCAGGAGCATGCCCAGGTGTTGTAGGTAGGGCTGGGAGATTTTATCATCGATTAATTCAAATTTAAAAACAGCTGATTGGGATTTACCGCTAATCAAAGATACCGGCTTTACTGACGAGATGCGCATGAATTAATCAACGATGAAATCTCCAAGCCCTAGTTGTAGGGTTTCACTATGAATACAGTTAAAAAAAGATCATCCGAGAATGCCTCAGAAAAGAAGGGCGGGGTCAGCAGAGCTCGTGAAGATTTAAAGGGAAAGTACACAGAACAGAGTGATTTGAAAAGAGCTGTTTTTGGTTACAGTGGGCATTTTTTACACTACCCTTGAGAAATTTTAAAACAAACTATATTACAGACTTGTATATTATCAGCTTGTGGACAATTGTCTTTGTATGACCCCTTTAAATAACCTTTATGGGAATGTTTTCATTTTTTTTCTATAGAATGAACGTCAGTCGAGTGAAAAAAAAAACACTTTAGACCACACTGACTTCTATTTTATGGATCACTGAGGCATTTTTCAAAATCCTCTTTTGTCAGAAGGGTTTGAAAAAACATGAATAAATCATGATTTTGCATTTAAAAGGCCTATTTCATGTTCAGTGCATCCTTTTTACATAAATACATTTTCTAGCATTCAGAAACGTAGCCTATTGGTGCATCTCGTGGCACCACAAACAATTTTCAGCACCATGTAAAGCAGCACAGAAAACAATATGATGTGCTCTTGTCTGTGAAGGTGCATTCAAACAAATGAAGGCACATCAGAGGGCTGTGAAACGCAGAGTAGGTGCAGGTGTGAAAGGGCTTTTGTAGACTCATCTGAATAGTCTGATGACAATGTCACCCCTGTAGCACTGGCCCATCCGACAAAACACAGATTCACTCATAATAAAGAGAAGAGACACCGCAAAATTCATTTGTATTATAATTTCCTGTCAACTTATACAGATGGGACACAGTGAGCAGCATACAAACAATAACAAACAATAAAAGCCGGTAAATGAGATTAAGCCCAACATATGGGTGCCTGTCTAAACAGAGATCCATAGACAGGAAAAACAGCAAGTGGCAGACACGAATAAAATTCACAACCACCAGCCAGAGTGCCCTCGAGCTCCACCAGAGGGCTCTGCACCCTGGACTGTTATGTGTGTCACCCCTGTGTTTCTACATTGTACTCTAAGGACTCTTATTATTCCCACTGTTTCAGTGTTTCCCCTGTTCAGTCTCTGCCCCCTTGTTAGTTCCCATATAATATTGAGTGTCTTTCCTCCTACAAAGCGTTTTCCCTGTGTGTTCTTGTTTGCCTGATCGTTTGTGTACCAACCTCCGGCTTGCCTTGGATTATCGTTGTTGTTTTGCCCCGTTTGGACTTTGTTCGCTGATCAACCGACCCTCACTACCACTCTGGGCTATTCCTATGTTTTGCCTCTTCAATTCCTGTTTGCTGTTGTCTCAACCTCACCTGTTTGACCATGTCTTTAAATAAAACCCCGAGAAGGTATCCGCATGTCTCAGTCCCATTCATAACAGAAGCCACCTCAGGATCCAGCGGGTTTGGCCATGTACGGACATTGCAGGAATGTTGTTAGTCCTCAAGCAGGGCTCTCATTCGCTCAAGGACTATGTAAAGAAATACCTAGAGCATGCTGTCCACTCTAATCTACCGGACTGTGTATTGATTGACTTTTTTTGTGAGTCTGTGAGGGACCCCAGTCATCGCTCGTGGAGTTTATGAACCTTGCCCTGTTGTGTGTGGGCTCTCCATTTACGGTAAGGATTGTGGATGAGGAACGCGATTCTGGTGTCGCGTCGTAGCATGATCACAAGACGGTCGTCAATCCAGAGCCATAGCACAAGATGGCCGCCACCCCTGAGCCGCTGCACAAGATGGCCATTGACCCTGATGCACAAGATGGCTCAGATGTTCCTGAATCAACCTCAGCACAGCAGGAGGTGCCGGCCTTTCATTCCACCAGTGGCTGCACAATCCCCAGAGGTGTCGCCTGACACCCTAAATCCTCTGGAGTTTCCACCGATGACTGTACTAACCCCAAGGTATTGATGGGTGCTGTAGATGCCCTGGAGGTGAAAGATGCCGGCTCCAGCCGTAGATTCTCCTGAGATTCCACTGGTGGCTGCACAACCCCCAGGGCTGTCGGTTTGTAGAGCCCTCACCTGATCCTGCTACGGCCTCGTCCTACCCTCGTCCTGCCCTGCCACAGCTAGCCGTCCCTGAGCCCTTGTCATGCCTAGTCACAGCAACGGAGGCCTTTAAACTCACGCCCTGCTCTGTTTCGGCTTAGTAGGCTGTATCAAAGTCCTCGTCATGCCCAGTCACAGCCATGGAAACTGAAAATGCCTTGCCCTACCCTGTTCTGGCCATGGAGGCAGTCCTCAAATTATCGTCCTGCTTTGTTACAACCACGGAGGCCACCCTTGAACTCTCGTCCTGCCCTGTTCCAACCTGTTCTGTCACAATCGTTGAACTATGCTGGTAACGACGGAACTTGCGACCATAGTAGGCTAACTATGCCTTTGGGAAACGCACCCCTGGACTATTCTTGTGTTTTGCCTCTTCAATTTCTGTTTGCTGTTGTCTCAACCCTGCCTGTTTGACCATGTCTTTAAATAAAGCCAGCGAATGGATCTGCATTTCTCAGTCCCGTTTGTAACACATAGCACCATCTTTGTGCTAGAACTGATCTAAATACTTTACTTTTTTTTGATTATTTATTATTCTTCTAAATATATATATATACATATATATATATATATATATATAATGGGTGAGTCTAAAATTGCGGATACATTTGGTGTCCGAAGTCATTATTTTTTCAGCTTTTTTTCAAATGGTGATATATATATATATATATATAGAATAACTTTTATAACTACCTGATTTTACAGTCCATAATAATATAATAATTTATTTAAAAGTGTCTTAAATGGCTGAAAATCATGATTTCCTCTTGTCTTAATTAGTGTATTTTTTCCATCATGTATCAGTGTGCAGTCAAACTGTTATACAGTACTTTTCTTTCGGGAACATTTTATTCCTTTTATTTATAAAAGCCCTAAATAGCTAATTACTTAATTCTACATCATTAAATTATTTAAAATATTTTTTTCTTTGAAGATTTTGCCTTTAAATTGAATATCTCTAGAATTGTGTAAGTTACAGGCAATTATTTAATCTTCACTCACTGATCTGAAGCACTGAAAAGTACCTGTGCTTTCTGTGAGAAGATATTTTAATCTAAAATCTTAATCTAAAAAACACCAAGAGTTATTTTGTAGAACGTCAACTCTGTTACCACTATATCAAAAAGAAAACTTAATTTATTACTGATCTCACATTAGGTTATTTAAAGCTCTTTTAAACATTTTTTTCATTAGTGTCATGTGTTTTAGCATTCATACCAGCAAGTGGAGCTTTTTGAAAAAATAAAATAAAACTGTCAATTCTGTTTCACTATTGTCAGCATAGTAACACAGACTTCAGACACCAAATGTACCTGCAAATATAGAATAACCCATATGTATATTTTACTACAGTGTCATACAAACAACCTGTCCGTTTTGTACCTGATTTTAGGTCTGTATGGGTACATTTGATCCCAATATGTAGGCAAAACCTGAGCCACCCACACATAGTGTGTGCAGGTGTGGGTTTCTCTGATCATGTCTCCTCTTCAAAGCAGATGTGATCATTTAAGGTGCTTTGTTCATCACTGAACCCTCATTAAAATGAAAAGTGAGAGCACAGGAACTCTGTCTATTCATAAACGTCAAAGGCAAAGAGCAAAGCCAACCAGTCTAAATCTGACTAGGCCCACTGATCACAAAATACTAATGTTCCTTTGGGACATCAAAGAAGATTATTCTGACCTTCTGACCACAACTAGAAACCGTTTTTTTACCAGAATATGTCAAAGTTTATTATTATTTACTTTTATTTACCTATACTGTGTGCTGTGGACAACTGAAAGAATTAAACTATGCACAAGCAATCAGAGACATTTAAGCCCTCCACCCCCACCCCCCGAGTGGTTTGTAAATCAACCGCAATACTGGTTATAAACTGGTAGACTGAAAAAGAGCTCAGATTGTGGTTGCAGAGAAGAGATCTTCAAAATCTTCTACCTATTACGTAAATGAGCAAGAACAAGGCTCCATGTCCTACAAAACATTCTGAAGTACAGACTTAAATACAGTCAACAATTTCATTACATGCTGAATATGTGGTTATACCCTCAAGTGTGACAGTGTGAACTGAAGCTCTTTTAGAGGGGGAGTGGTGTGTTTGGATTGGCTGAACTTGTCAGGCAAGAAGTTCAGTTCCATCTTACCAATGCAGGTGCTTGGGAAACCAAGAAAAAACCCCTCACAAAGCAGTTTACAGGAAACAGTAAGTGTTACACAGGAAAGCGATCTTCTGCACACAACCCTTTAGAAACTCCACCACTAATAGTCAGTGCAGTCATGCAGTTTATTTGTCTCTCTTTCTATGCAATAAAAATGGCACTATGTTTAATTTATTTTTATATGCACTTTACTGGAATGAATTAAACTGAGGATTTTCATGGACTTCCCCAGGCTTGTTCTTCTGATTTGCTGATCTCTGATTATTTCATTTAGTCTCAAAGGCTGGTCAAATGGGTGTTTAGTTCGGCAACCAGCTGGCCTTTCAGCCTGACTAACAAAAGAGTGGTCAAAACCTCTTTTAAAACAGCTAAAAGTCCAGTCTGATTAAGTCTGGCAGGTTTGTAACTGTAACGTTCCCAGACATTTATGCCATCTAGAGGACACTCTTGAGTAGAGGACACTCCCTTCATGTCAGTTTACTCTGTTCTCTCATTCTTATTCCGAACTCAATCTCCCAGAATGCACCCCTCCTTCACAGCTGTTCCTTGTTGGTCTTCAATCCACGACTCATTAACACCTGTATAAACACCAGTCTGTTTTATCCACCCAGTGCGAAATATTGCAATTGTATGCCAACTCTGAGCATTTCCTTTCTGTGTTTGTTTCTGGACTGTTCTTCGTTCTCCGTTGTTTAGCCGCCCGCCCTGGATTATTTGACTGTGTACCTCAACTACGATTTAAGCTTTACCCTGAACATACCTGTATACCAATGTGTGACCCTGATCTGCTGATTTTGAATAAACCTCTTCGCATGGATCTGCACGCTTCCGACTCTATCATTACAGTAATGACATGAGGGTGAGTATTTAATTTTATTTTTGGGTGAACTACCCCTTTACATTTTATTAAGTTTTCTAATAATCTGAAAAAAAGAGACAAAATTAAGTGAACCTGCCATATAATGCATTAAATCATTTTTGCTGCATTTGAAAAGGTCAAAGTTTTAAACAGTTTGAACTTTGAATGGTGCATTACAATGCTAAAGGTACTGCAGCTACTGATGCTCCGCTCCATGGCGTCTAGTGCACTGAGCTACACTGATGCGAAAGGACTTTAATACTCGATAATTATCTCACCTAAGTTACCGTACACTGCGTACAAATGCCATTATGTCTGTTATAGAGGAAAACACTGCTGTTATTTCTATGACAAAGCAACAAAGATTCTTTTCAGATATAGCGCATGCACAATCCTCCCACTTCCATGCTTCTATCACACAGCACGCAGCGCACTGAGTCATCGAATAATCAGTACTGAATAAGAAGGTGCAGGCAGTTCTGTACAAAGGAGTTCAAATGGAAAGACAGGGGAGGGAGAGGAGACGTGATAGAAATGCATCGCTATAGAGCCCTCCCACCCTGTGGCCTTCAGAGAGTTCCCATGGTGATGGCCAAAGCCCATCGCCCAGCAACAGGCTGGTACCTGTCACAGCGAGAGTTCGCGGCGGTTGTCGTGTCTGGCTGAAGGAAAAAAATGCACTTGAGAAAGCCAAACATTTCTGTGCAAAGACACACAAACACATACTTTCACACTTCCATTTCCCCTTTTCTCAAGCTATGCACTATATATGAGCCATGTTTTTCTTTAGCAGCAGCTGTAGATTATGATCATGTCAGAGAGGGGGTTGTGGGTAGTCAGTACCACAGTGACGGAGTTATGCAAAACACATTTTCTGTGGCGTGCTACAAGAAGCGGTCATGGGCAACAGTTAAAGGCTCTAGTTGAACTGGCAAAAGTAATAAATAACAATAATGTAAAATAATCTTAGTCATTACATAATATACGAAATGTATACAATTTTCCCATAAGTCAGTAAGGTAGAATATGGTCATGCAGAATATGTGCTTTGTAAGCACTTATAAATAGGCAATATTATATAAAATAAAATGAAACAAAAAACATACAATAAAATATGTAATTTTTTCGAATAATCGAATAAATCCTCCTGGAAACTGTCAAGTGGTTTTTTTTTAGAATTATTTATGACATATACTGACCAAGCATATGCAAAGAGTTCACATTTTCCCACGGTAAATTCGTTTCTTGCTACCGAAAGGCTGTAAAGCAATAATGATGTGGTTTGAGGGACAGCGATGTGGTGGAAGGGATATTTCTCACACACACACACACCCTCAGTTCTGATCAGTCCAGCCATGTTTCCTTCTTAATGCTTTGTGACAAGCAAACTGCTCGGCAACAGAGTGACGTTTGGTTTCTCCTTGAAACTGCTCTTAAAATAACTGCACAATAGCTTATTCACAGAGAGAACAGCACATCCACACAAACAGCTTACATATGAATACACATCTTCGCTCTTTATACCTTCATGCCTGCAAGCATGAAAGGTAGATCGCCCAATCAGAGAAAAGTGTGACTGGCGCAGGAAATGTGTTTATGCAAATGCCTGCCTGGCCTTATTAAATCAGTGCCCCATGGGAGCATGTAACCAGTGTGAGAGAGGTATTTATAGATATCACCCACTTCTGGCAGAGCATGTGGGCGCATCCATGACTATCCCAGCGGGATTTCAAATAATGACAGGAGGGAGTGGAGATGGCGTGGAAATTTCTAGAAAGGGTTAAGCTTTGTGAATGGCAGAAGATGAAAAGCGAACCTAAGGGGGTCTTTCTGTGCTTCTCAAAAACATTTAATCGGCTCACAATATTTCATAACAAGTGACGGTACAGGTAGTTATTGATCCATAAAAGTTGAGTGTGTGTGTGTGTGTGTGTGTGTGTGAGAGAGAGAGAGAGACCCTGGACCACAAAACCATACATCAATGGAACACGTATTAATTTAATATATTATTTAAATGATTTCATTAATTGACCTTTATGGCTGGAGTCATATACATATACATATACTGTACGTGTACAAATGGCAAGTGGGAGAGAAAAGGAAGGCTGCCCGGAGTTGGAGGATGCGCCAGCGTCATATAAATCTGGTGTGTGGGAACATTTTGGATTTCATGTTACCTATTAGAGGATGGATACCCAACCCGAGCTGGGTTCGGACAGATATTTAGAAAGGATGCTTGAGCTCGGTCACATCAGTGCGAATGTGCGTCTGTGTTATAACGGTGCTTTTTGCCCCGTGTGCGCTGATGCTCTCATCTGTTGACATTTCCGAACATCTTCCTACAGTTGCTTAATAAAAGAGGACTTTTCACAC
The DNA here is from genome assembly GCA_032361065.1 of Enteromius trimaculatus. Taxonomy (NCBI): domain Eukaryota; kingdom Metazoa; phylum Chordata; class Actinopteri; order Cypriniformes; family Cyprinidae; genus Enteromius; species Enteromius trimaculatus. The sequence goes on from JAUMHP010000043.1 coordinate 6,279,404, forward strand.
AAAAAAAGTGCACGTGTCATTATTAGTGTGAGAAAAAAATTTGGTTATAGCTCTTTCTGTCCACGCTCTATTACCTATGATGACAGCGGAAATAAAACAAAAGATAGAACTGTGACTGTATGCAAGTATTGTGCAACACGCATCCAATTCAGTTTATGAATGATTAACATTATATAACTTTTTTAATACTGTATCCTAAATTGTGGATAATTAACCCATATATCATATGCTGAAGTACATTTCTGGAGTGTTAAAGATTAAAAGAAAAAATAACAAGTAAATAAAATAACAAGGCATTGTTCATTGCCTAATGTGAAAAATCGCGATGGACGATGGCATCGTTGTCGTGGGCAGCGGTTGTGGGGTAATAATTTAGAAGACTGTCTAACACTTGATGGGTGCTCTGTCAGTTCTTCTTCATCAGTTAGGAACCTAGGTGT
>JAUMHP010000043.1:6294893-6308182 GCA_032361065.1 Enteromius trimaculatus
TGGAACTGTAATGCGGTCAAGAGAGCTGCCTGGAACTACGTTCGCCGTGCGTTTCCCTGAAAATAATTGCACACCTCGTCAGCCAATCAGATTCAAGCATTCAACGGCCCCGTAGTATAAATATATATATATATAGATAGATAGATAGATAGATAGATAGATAGATATACACACACACGCATACATACATATAAATATATGTATAAATGTTTATTGTGCTTCTGCAACATGACATCTCCATGTTTCCATTTTTAGTGTCATGAAGCTCTTGAGGGCTCGACGCGAGCAGCGCTGCAGCTCTGCATATTCACACATCATCTCCAAACACCAGTCGAGTGGGTGGATCATACTCACACACAAACACATCCCAACGTTACAATCATGACCATCACTGCACTGACTCGTTCCTTTATTCCATGCAGTCCTGGACATGAAAAAACCCCATGCACGCCACACAATATACGACCAGGCCATGAAGAAAACATAAAAAAGATTGAAAGAGAAGTCTAGAGTTTGTCTGATATCCCATATGGCCTTTATATAATACAGCTGCTGAGAACTCAATCAATGAGGCTTCCACCCACCATACATTAGGCCACTCAATAAAGGAGCTAAACTGCTTTTTTTTTTTTTTTCAAAACTATTTATTTTTCACTCTCCTTCTCTTTCTTTCTCTACTACCCCCTCAGTTTCCAGCTTTACACTGCCCTGGCAGCGGTGCCCGCACGGCGAATCAGTCGCATGCCAATTAAACCTGGCGTTCCTTCCTATTCTCCCTCTCGCTGTCTCTCTAATCTTTCTCATTTCTGAGACATTACAGAAAAAGACGGATCCACACACACCTCATCCAGTCTTCAGCCAAGGCGGCGCTCCCACCAGCCTCGGCGTTCCCTCTTCCTGAAATCTAGATAATGAGAGAGAATGGCTTTCACTGCTAATGACTCTCTGGCAGCTGATGTCTGTCACAGCCTTGGCAGAGCGGTTTGAGCTGGCTGAGAGGGAAGTGGAGCCCAGGGCTTCCTGTTAGAACAGGATATACACGCCAGAGACACTGCAAGCACCTGCGCCTCTGCTGAGGAGAACAGGTTTTCATCTGAAGATCTGGGGCTAGAATATCATGGCTGCTCACTCTGGCTCTTGGTTATGTTTTTAAAACAGGTTATTTCAATATAGCCCTAGAGGCTTTTTTTCTTTATTATTATACTATGCACATGGCACAGACAGCTTTCCCTGAAGGCAAGTCAATAATGGCGATAGCTACTATAAAGGATTGAGACAGGTTGACATTGTTTTACCCACAGTTTTGGTTTGATTCCTCATTCTGTTCCTTAATCCTCTGTGACACTCTTCCAACATTAATTGCTCCAGAAGGTCCAGCAAGTATTAAATCACAAAAGAAAGACACCTTTTTACAGCATTTTTGACTGAGCATCTAAAAATATAAAATTCCAAAAAAAGGTCCATGTAAAATAATACTTCATGATCCTGAATGAACCGGTTCACAAAACCGACTTTGCAAAGCTGTATAATGTCGAAAGCTGAAAGTGTTGGCTTGTTTCACTCAACTGTAGAGCTCTGTGTGTAACGCAGTGTGACATAGAAACAGCAAAGTAGCATTTTGTCACACTACTATGTGTTAGGAAGCAACTTGTTACTAGAAAACCTGCACAGTTGTAAAAAAACAGCTGAGCTGTCATATAACTGAAAAATGTAGTTAAATTAAATAAAAAAATGACATACTAACCCTCATGCTGTCCCAAGTGTATGTGAAATTCCTTCATAAAGATTAAAAAATAAGAACACACACACACAAACATATATTTACATATATATACACACACACATATACAGGTGCTGGTCATATAACTAGAATATCTTCAAAACGTTGATTTATTTCACTAATTCCGTTCAAGAAGTGAAACTTATTTTCGGAGTCGATCAGTCTGTGGCACTGCTCAGGTGTTATGAGAGACCAGTTTGCTCTGATAGTGGCCTTCAGCTCTTCTGCGTTGTTGGGGTCTGTTTTCACAATTCTCTCCAGGGTGCTGTTATCCCTATTGCTTATACACTTTTTCTACCACATCTTTTCCTTCCCTTCGCCTCTCTATTAATGTGCTTGGACACAGCGCTTCATGAACAGCCAGCCTCTTTCGCAATGACCTTTTGTGTCTTTCCCTCCTTGTGCAACGTGTCAATGGTTGTCTTTTGGACAACTGTCAAATTGAAAGGCCTTTGCAGGTATTTTGAGTTAATTAGCTGATTAGAATGTGGCACCGGGTGTCTTCGATAACGAACCTTTTCACAATATCCTAATTTTCCGAGATACTGAATTTGGGGTGTTCATCAGTTGTCAGTTACAATCATCAAAATGAAAAGAAATAAACACTTGAAATATATCAGTCTGTGTGGAATGGATGTATACATTATACAAGTTTCACTTCTTGAATTGAATTAGTGAAATAAATCAACTTTTTGAAGATATTCTAATTATATGACCAGCACCTGTATAAATATAATTGTGATTAAAATGCAGAGACTGTCTAATTTTAAACGGAACAAAAGCATGAGCAAACCTGTTTTTACGAAGTGATGTATTTATTATATGTTTGTCATTATATGTTATTTGACATATTTCAATTTCACAAAATGAAAAAAATAATAATTTAAATATAGTTTGTCTTAAATCTAATTTTGTTAAATATTTTGATAAAATTGTGCATGAATCGAATCACATCTTGAGTTGAGTGCATCCTTAAACATGGATTTTTTCCCCAAAAAATCTATGTTAGTATTCCTCTGATAAAAACATAAGCAGTGCTAATTTTATTTACAGTAGATACTCCCTAGCGCTAATTGTATTACACCAACCAATTTAATCCGGACCTTTATCAAATTTGCTGGCTCTTGATTTGAATAACAAAGTAATTTGTCTTTTGAAAGTTAATTGAGGTCTAAACACGGCATCCCTTCAGCAATGTGTGTGATCACACACTGAATGAGAGACGCACACAGAGGAGAAGAAACCTTTCATCTGACCTTACATCCAATAAAATGAGTGATTTTCACTCAAGCTCAGGAACATTACAAAGTCAAATAACAGAACAACAATGACGGGGAGAGAGAGAGAGAAGCAGAAGGGGAGTGCGAGCGCTGGTAGACAGGCAGCGAACGCTCGCTTTTTTTCAACAGGAGATACGAGTGATTGTTCACAAAGAAAAAAAGATATTTGATTTTCACCTTTTCTGCCTGTGGTAATGGGAGTTATGCAAGTGAGTAGGGCCAGCCTACGCTCTAAATAAAAATACCACGGCCCGCTGAGCGCTACGCTGAGCTGCCTTAAAGAGATGCAGGGATGAGGTCAGTGAGTCAGTCGTCAATCCACAGCTGTCCTCAACTTCTCCTCTCTCACTACACACACACACACACACACACACACACACCGGCCACCTCCTCCTTTGTGCTGCAGCCTGCAGCTAAACACACTTCAAGTGCTGTAAACATGGTGTAGTGCACTAGCACTCTGCCCTGCGCTGGATGATGCCTTTTACAAACGTGATAAATGAATCTGAATGATTTCCGAGGTTGACAGAATTGGCAGCATTAATGAGGTTACATATGAAACGTGCTTTACTGTACAAGTAAGCTATAGAAAATATTATAGAAAACAATGCTAAAGCGAAAAGCTAAACTGCTTCGTTGTTTCTATATTACACAAAAACGAATTACCTTTGCTGAAAAGACTGGTGTATGTTGGTGTTTCGGATGCTAAACACAAACATGGGATCCTGGTCAACTAGTTTCACCGGCAACACTTCACCGTATCGAACAAGCTCATGTCTGTTCTCTTCAAGCAGCTAAACCAGTACCAAACAATCACAGGCCGACATAAAAAGCAAGAATCAGAAAAAGGATATTCATCCTAGAGCATGGGTTTTTAGCAGCTTTGTTATAAAACCTTGTACGCAACCTAAAACGCATCATAAACTGGGAATCATAGAGAGTTTGATTGACTTCACCAGTGTGTGCTGCTAAATGTTTTTCAGTCACTACTTCCATTATTTACAAGGCCTTGCTGCATCTCTAAAGTCTTTATGTTCAGATCTGCCTCTATGCAACAACTGATGGACAGAACCTGGTCCCCAATCTATATTTTATTAATTTTCAACAATCCATATCTCTTGCTTATGTCCAACACAGTCTCATGACCAACGTATTTGGTGGCTAATTCGTACAAATTCGTACGTCCTCACTCGTATGATTTTGTACGATTTGTCTAAAACCCCAGTGACTGGTCGGTTTAGTGGCGGGCTTAGGTGTAGTTCATTTGTACAAATACATACAAATTGGCAACTCACAGAGTCACAGGGTTGGGTTCTGAGGGAGTGTGTGTGTGGAGTGTTTGCCCCGTGACAGGCCCGTGTCTCCACTCTACCCATCCCATCTGTTTGAAGAAGCCTCTCCACTGACTGCTTGTGAATCCGCTGAAGAGTCTCTCCGTGCAGCTCACCGCCCCCTCTGGACCATGACCCCCCGCTGTACCTGTCCCCCACACATGCCTTCCCTCTGCCACCCACACAAACACACACACACACATAGAGACAGCAAAGTGGACAGAAGCAAACACGGATGATAATGCAGAAGTGGGAAAAATGTCAAATGTAAAACAGCACAAAAATAAAAAAAGAGGATACGGCTTATAAAAGCAGAAAGAAAGACAGCAAAGTTGAAAAGGGCAACACAAATAGAAACAAAAAAAATAAAACATTTTCTAACCTATACTGAAAAAAGAATTTGTAAAAACATTCCAAGTAAATTTCAGAAATATTTACAAAGAAACTATTTTGAAATATAATTTTCTTATAAAATGTACTTAATTGATTTGTTGACCTTAGCGTCTAATTATATGCATTTCTTGGCAGGCATTTAAAAGAGTTGCATGGATGAAAGGCTGTCATTTCACTAGCACAGATGTCAAACTTTATTCAGCAACAATCACTATTGATATATTGAATCATTTAGCACAATGGACTAAATCAAAGCGACATGCATGCTAACACCGTTTGATAAAAATGAAAGAGCAAGTACATGGAAAAGAGATGAGGAATGATTAAGAATGAGACCATGAATGTAATCTCCATGGAATCTAATCACACATGCAGTGTAACCTCCAAACAACCCACAGATCACGGCTCAGTCCTCCAACTGCTCCAGTGACATCAGTATGACCCAGCAGCATTCGGCTACAGTGACAACAGCTGTGCGCTCAGTCTACAGTCAACGGTGACAAAGGCACAAGTAAATCACACTTTATGACTTGAGCTATGCTGATAACTTGATTATATCAGGCACATATATGATATGACAGGCACAGAGTCCTGCGCTCGGTTTTCTCTATAAATCACCGTGCACGTGTTAAAAGCCATCTTCGGACAAGACCATAGTTTTCACTGATGTTGATTAAATTTGTGTTTGACAGACGTACTTTGATTTTGTACGTGTCTCAAATGACCACATCTGCATTTTTAACACACACAGACACACAGAGCATACATTCCATCCAAAATAAAAAGTCAGTACTCATATTTTCCAGTAAATACGCTGTATTGTTAGATAGCAATATATTCACAAATGTCTGCAGCTAACTGATAAGGTGCTGATATTTAATGCGTCCCAAGATTTAGACATTTTTTTGGCAACTTCCTGGATAAAACAACAGTTGGTGGTTAAAGTACAGCTGGCACCCCACCGTGCAGGAAAAAGAAAATGAAATCAAATCAAACAGACTGCTCACACCAGCCACTACAGTATCTTTAATACTGTATTTCATCCCTAAAATAATTGCAGTCTGCATAATTTAAAGCGATCAATTCCTGACTGAACATTACTATAACAACTGATCGTGGCATCATGGGAGACATGAGTTTGGTGACAGTCTTCCTTTGGATTATCTGAACCAAACGCTTCCTTTTTTATGTAATTGATGCTGTGATGGAAAATAATCACCGGTGGAAGCTAAAACTGACACTACAACAGCTTGAAACCACCAAAGAGAAGTTAAGTTTACTTCGATATGCCACTTTTTTTCGCTTTGACCCAAAAACAATTCTATTTAGCTGAATATAATCTCGAGGAGCAGTGATATTTGGGACAGTGCATCCGCAAAAGTGACTGAGAGAAATAGCGAGAAAGAGAGCGCTTCAAAAGTAGTCATGTACTGTGAGGCTACCCATCTCCTGTTGCCTAGCAACTGCAGCAAGCAGTTAAACGGTCCTATGGGTTAAATGGGTTTGAGGAGCACTGCAGCACTATTACTCAAGCCTTCTTACAGGTCTTTACTTCACCAATCATCATCAGCACCATCTACACACCCTTTTTACTTCCATTCAAACCAGATCTATGTAGAACGTAATGTATAATTATGCATAAATGGAGTACGACATGAATCCGCGCGACACTATGAATCAAAAGTGAGGCTTTTCTGGTTCCATCCGCATTTAGCACAAGTAAAAACAGCTCATCGTGGATTAACAGAAGCCTAAAAGCGTAGAAAAATTCTCTCGTCTCCAAGGCAGTTTGGGCATTTTGGTATTGGCTGAACGGAAAAGGAACATTCAGGTCAGATGCAGAGATTGAATTCATTTATTTAGTACGTTATTTATTACCAGAGTTTGGTATTGGAGCTGAAGAAAAAGCAAGTCCCAAAAAAAGCAATTAAAATGTAATTGGCATCAGTGTTAAAGCTGGTGAGATCTTTCAGTTTAGTTCTCATTTAATTTCAATACTAATTTACTCATTACGAGTCAGTGGAAAGTTTGCATATGCATATTCCCCCGTGTTCTACAGCAGAAAGACCAATTCAATTGCTGGCCAGAGGGAATTCACTGCATTAACATCGATCAGGCTCATACAATAGCATCAATACCCAGTAGGGTCAATACTAAAAAAAAAAAAACGTCAACCACTGGCTGTTAGACAAAAAAAGGGGCTGCCCTGACCATCATGCCTTTCTGTGCACTTCCAGAAAACAGAACCTGTTGACAGACTTCAGTGGTTTTGTGAAAACATCTTACATTATGTAGTCATTCAGACAAAGTTCCCAGCAGGGACTCTGTTTAACTCAGGACTAAATTGTAGAAGGTGGAATAAGTTTTACTCATCAAGGCTGCATTTATTTGATCAAAAAATACAGTAAAACTGTGAAATATTAGTAGTGCATTGTACATATTAATATATTTTAAAATGTAGCTTATTTCAGCAAAATATTCAGCAGCCATGACTCCAGTCTTCAGTGTCACATGATGCTCAAGAAACTTTATTATTATCGGTGCTGATAATTAGTTTTTTTCAGGATTCTTTGCTCAAAACAACATAATTTATTTGAATTATAGTACCATTATGTCTTCTTGAGTTCTTTCAGAACAAAACGGTTTATTTAAAAAAATACATGCCCAAAATGAACATACAGCACGGCCACTTTATTTTATGGTTCAATTCTCACTATTAGCAAACTATGCCTTTTGCTGCTTATTAATAGTTAGTAGATGTTACGTTTAGGTATTGCGTTGGATTAGGTATGTAGAATATGTGTTTTAGAAGTACTAATAAACAGTTACTATGAGAAAATGCTAATAACCAAATAGCCGTAATTGGTCCCTATACTGACGTGTTACGACATGTAGACCTTAAACTTTTGACTTGCATCACAAGCATAACAGTTTGGAAGTCCTTAAAGTCAATATGTTACTAAGAGAATACTTAGAGAAAGCCAGCTGTTAGCATTTGTCTTTCATCTCAATAGCAGCTGTAAGATGCCACTAGCAGTTGAGGCTAACTGGACAATGCTAACCCTGCAAAACCCTTGTGAGGTGACCCGAATTGCTCCCTGTAGTAAACATCAGGTATTCTGCAGCTATTCTTTTTCTTTTGTGTAGTATTCATGTAACCCAAGACAATCCATTTCCGTCAGGTAAAGTAGGCTAATCGTATACCTCACTGCTTTTTGATATATTTAAACATTCAACCAAAGCCTCCTGTCTTTGTCAACTCAGGTAAGGCCAGTAGCTGTGGTTAAAAAGAGCCCCTGTGTCCTAACATACTTGCATTTCAATTAAAAGAGTGACTGATAGCCTGGGGAAGCTTTTAACCTAGCTGGCCCACTCTGAGATTGCCCATTTTATGCGACTATATAATATGCGACTGACAGTGATCCCAGCGGTGAACCTGACTTCCCTTTAATACATAAACACCTGCACCTCAAACTGCCTCTCAGTTCAGCTCACCAGCACCAATTCGGCCTCCACTCACAGCTGTACCATCTGTGAACAGCTCAGTCTGAAGTTAAAAACGATCTTAAAGAGACACTTTTTCAGTCAGGGCCCTAGCTCTCAAATCTCATTCATATTTGTGAATATATCCCTTTTTTATCAACCTTCTTCTACTTGTGAATGCTGTGGAGTGTGCTGCATTTCTAAATATCTACTTCTCATGTCTATGATCATTCGCACAATATATCTGTGCCATACTACTGTCTTTACAATGATACGGTTTGATTTGTCTTCTTTGGGTCAGCTGAACAACTATAGTATGCAAGTACAGTCCATTACACACACTATACTACACAATTTCATTCCTGTCAAGAATGATGTTTAAAGTCCATTGGCTAATATTAGAATATTTTAATTAATTAAGATTGGTCCATATTAGGTATTTAATTGCTTACGCTTATTTCCTCTAATTTTATATTTAAACATGACACCACCAAATAGTCACTTTAAGTTTTGATCTTTAAAAAAAATGATACTTTATACTAGTAAATGTAATATTTTGGAAATATATAAAAAAAAAAAAAAATCTATTTTTCACAATTAGTATTATCATGCCATGTTGACAATTTCTTTTTCTTAAATTTAGACAAAATAGTATAGATTTATTGTCAGCAATGACATAATGGCATATTTATTGACATACAGTAAATAGGAATAAGCTATATGTATTTTTATAGTTATACAGCAGATTTAATGGGCAGACAATTTTAGATTAGCAGCAACACATTGTAATCAGGAAAAAGTGACAGGCTGTTAATGGACAGCACACAATATCTATTTTCAACTACTTCAGTATGTCTTATATTCAGTATTTAAAGTTCAGAAACACTGAGCAAAACCTCTGTAGACCATATTATTATGAATGGGAGAAACAACAATGCACAATATGGTGGAAGTCCCACCTTCTAAATAAAAAAGACAATCGGGAATTGCATCACCACAGAGGCTGTTAGAAGCTCAGTTTCCACTAAAAACAGACTGCATGCAGCTCGGCAAGAGCAACCTAAAATACATGCTGAGAAACAACATTTACGAAACAGTTCACGTCAGATTTTATTGATGATTTGAAATATGTAACTAAACTGTGAGTCCGAAAACACTTTCAGTACTTCCCCATTCAAGTAACAGGAGTTGGTCTTTGGTGTCTGAAATGCCTGCCCTGAGGCATTGCAAATATGGCCATCGAGCTAAATAACTTCCTTTAAGAAGGACTTTGGTAACTCTTTTTATATATATATATATATATAATAGCGCCACTTTTAGATAATGTCACAAGGTATTAGAAAAACTGTCAGATGACAGAATTATTGTTTTAGGGTGAAATATACAGACTACTGGAAGGAAGAAATGCCCGCTCTGTACTAAAAGCACAGCAGAACTACTTAGCATGTGGAAGTTGTCAGCGAGGTTGATATCTGGGCAGTTCCTCTGGAGAAAGGGCTGCACTCTTGAGTTCTCTGTTCTGACAGCCCTCTCAGACTGTGGTCTTTGAATCATTGTCAGTCATCGTGATAACACTGAGACTCAAACACAGAGATACAAGGAGGAACCAGACATGCTGATAGATTTGTGACGGGATCCCACACTCAAAGCGCTAGCACAGTTAAGTGGAAGCCTGGGTGGGTGACATACATCTAAAATGGCAGGTAAATGTTGACATCTCAGATTTACAGATACCCTTTTAAAACTATCTTCAGCTCACACAGATGTGGGCGACTATGCTGGAAAAGCAGAAACTGTTTACATAAAAACACATGCTGAACCAAAGCAGTCTTATCACTGCTCCAACTATGACGCCAGCACATCTATATCAAGCACAGTGAGTTTTTTCTGCCCATTAAAACATAATAATCGACATTTAAGACAGGGATGAAAACAATTCTTGCTGTAGATTCTAGTTGAATAGACGCATTTTCCAACTTTACAACTCACTGCCATTCACACTACCGGCAACCAATGCAAAAATATGGTTCTGTTAATAATGCGTGGAAAATCCCGGTATTTCTGCTGCTTTAAATCACATGGATCCATCGTTTCATCAGCTGGTAAAAACAAATCTGTCACACTTATCAAATAAGGCTAGATAATGCTAAATTAAAACCAAGAACAGTGCACAAGCAATATGTAAATAAAGAATAAGCTTAAGTACAAAAGAAATGTATTTAATATTCACTAGCAGTACACCAGGATTTTTATGCCAAGTCAAAAGAGTCCCAATGAAATCCTTAGCTATGCCACAGGCACCTACTTAATGCAATTCTATTGGACACGTCCAGTCTTTTATAGTCCACCAAGCAGAAATTACAACTTGAATTGCTTAGAAAAGTTATAGCACACCTCTCCTCAACAAGATCCATGATTTAAGGTATCATTTAGGTGCCTTAGCAAGCATCATTACACAGTGTAAGTCCTCAAAGTGTCTATTTAGCTGCAGCTCAAAACCGGACTGCCTCACTGATGGAGTGAGAGCTCTCTTATGGCCCATTTAAAAGTAAGGCCAACTAAGACAAGATGGTCCCCACAGGACCTCCAGCCAGCCAGTTTCAGACGCTCAGCTGGTGGCTGCCTCTGCTGTCCTCCTAACCCTCTTTCCAACTTCCAACGGACCCGCCGGCCTGTACACACATCAAATACAGCACCGGCTACCATCAAACAAAGAGCACCTGAACAGCCGGTGAAGGTCAAAACTCTTCCGAATGCTCTCTCATTTAGCCTGAGTACCTTCAGGCCATTGAAACTGAAAACTGACAATGACATAAATATTGAAAGGACCGAAATTGGTTTAATTTAGGAGAGGGAGCAAATAAGGTCCAGCAGAAGGGAATATCAAACCTCATGCGTCTTGTCCTCTGGGACACTAGAGCCACAGAGGTCAGACATGTTTGTTCTAAACAAAAGGATCCTGTTCTGCATTAAACAACCTTGCAGTGTCAAAAGAACAGGAACCTTCCCTTGGGTGGCCTGGAAAACACCGCCATGATCTAATCTGGTTGAAAGCACCGGGAGAGGCTAACAGCATTCAGGAATAAATTGAGTTTCAACTGTACTTGCTTAACATGGAGGCACTTTTACAGGCAGTTGAATGTCCTTATTGCATTATTACACGCATTCTCTTCCTGTAATGTGGCTTTCGGCAGACCTTTTTATTAGGTCCCGAAAGCCGAGCAGATGGCCCTTTTGGGCACTTCTACCCATGTGTAATTGGCTCTCAACATTCATTAGCTGGTTGAAACATCAGCAATCAGCCATTGACTACTCAGATTTAACTTCTAACACAAATGGATTCCGATCGAAAATTGGATCATAGCAACAATGGGACTTTTGGGGAATCGGTTTTTTTTTTTTTTTTACACCTCTATGTGAGTTGAGATGATAAAAGAACACATTGCGATGGTGGCAGAAGTTAGAAACATTGAAAATGCAACTGGGCTACATTCACACAGTCGCTGTTGACTTGTGTCGACTAACAGATATGAATCTCAAATTGTTGCTTATATTATTAGCTTCCTGTTAAAGATGCAACCACATAGAGTTGATTCTCAAAGTCAGGTTTGTGTCCTAAAAATTGAAGTTATAGGTTAATAAATGCGGCTGCCAGACTAGTTTATATCCCAAACGTGTGTGAGCAGAAGCGTATTTAGTATTCTAATTATGGACTGACACAGCGAAACTTAAAAGATCAAAACAATATATAAAAATAAAACATTTTAAACATAGCTGCCAGTTATTAAGCATTTCATTTAGAGAGCACAACTAGTACACTGGCAAATTACACACCCTTTTCAAATCTTCTGATTATTTCTACAATTTCTACCCTATAAATCATGACATACTCAGAACAATTACAAAACTATAACTATAAAAAATGGTTTAGATCCCACCTCTGCAGATTAATTTATTTAAATTCTTCATATCTCAATTAATACCGGTAAAGTATGGAGTGCCACAAGGATCTGTCTTAGGCTGCCTGCTATTTTCAATATACACATTGATCGTTACATTATTATTATTACACATAACATTGTTAGAAACTACTACTTTAACTGCTAGGAGTCATGAGACCTTTAAATACTGTTAAGTAGATATTTATATATATAATATTTAGATGATTCAGTACTGTTTGAAATTTCAAAAACTGCTGTGGACATTGAAAATTTAAAAGATTGCATAGGCCACACATTATTTCTGTATTTCAGAGCAAGTTTACAACACTGATGTAAATTGTAATGGTTTCTACTAGACTGATGTGATTTCACTGGGACTAAAGCATTTACGTTACACTGCTGAATTACTGTTTTACTCTGAAATCTATTCTGACTGAAATCAAACTTTTAAAGTGCATGTAAATGTTCTTAATAAGATCACACAGAGGGCAAACGGAAACTTCTGCCTCTCAGATTTTTCTCCTGAGGGAAAACAGTGTTGTCTAATGTGCCTCCTCTAGAGTTTCAGAAAAGATATCAATGTCTCAAATCGTACACAGAATTGCTACAATATCAAAATGTGCAATCAAAGATGAAGCCTATCAAAAAGAAATCAAACATATTTTCTCAAATTCTTCCAAAACCCAAACTATGCTTTGCCCAAACTATGATTTTCCAGCTTACTGAGTGTCAACAATTGTCTTATTTGTCTCTATTTTTAGGAGAAACATCTAAGTTGATATTTCAACACACAGCAAGAAAAAACGTCCTTGTTAGATGCACTGATACACACAGCTTCACTCCTTTCCACTCCATCGCCTTATGTCGCCATTGATCATTTATATTTTTCCCCTCAAAATGAGGCTACTGTCTGGAACATGCCATTCCAAAGCTGCTAAAATGGAGCAAACACATGAATTATTCTTGCGAGAACAGGCTGATGACGTATATGAACTGATGCCATGTTTGCTGATGATCGAGGTTCTTATATGCGTTTCATATACTACTGATCTCCCCGAACGCCCCCCCCGGAGGGGGGGGG
>JAUMHP010000043.1:6335869-6352106 GCA_032361065.1 Enteromius trimaculatus
ACTTTAAAGGTGATTTTCTCAGCATTTAGATTTTTCTGTACCCTCAGATTCCAGATTTTCATATAGTTGTATCTCGGCCTAAATTTCGGAAAATTAACACTTACGGACTGGTTTTGTTGTCCAGGGTCACATATTTAGCTACTCCATCTAAGAGACCATAAACTTTTCCATTACAGCCTCAAGTTTCCATGCATAAATTCCATTATTTAACAGCCCTCCGGTAAGCAATGCCACCAACCAAACAATCAGACTTGAATTCGCGGAGAACATTTAGGTCTCCAATGGAATTTTCTCTAGTAATAGCATGAAACTCCCCACATCGAGAGCACAGTCACAACAAGCTCAAAGGAGCAATGCATACATAAATGCAATTGGGTCTTCCGAAAATAAGAGCAGAAAAACCTCCAGAGGAAAACAGCAGTACACTTTTATTTCAGGCTCCTGACTAAGTCTAGGGTAGTACTAATGTATTATTGAGCGAAGATGAACTACGCTATATCATCCATAACCACAACCTCTTGGAGCTTCACTGGAGAATTCTTCACTGACAGCCCCTGTCAGCACAGATGGTAAGCCTGCCTAATCTCCCCCAGCAGATGCACAGCAGCATTAATCATAAAACAGGATGTTAAATGAAGAATTAACTCCTTCCTTTCCCTCCCGCTCTATGGAATAAATCCCCCATAGCACTCGAGATCTGTGTGACAACAACCACGCGAATCCCTTCAGAGGTCAGAGCGATATCTGATGCACCCCAACCATCGATAACCAAACACTGGATGTTTGGCAAATGAGTTCAGTCACACTAATCTGCCGACTGACTGCAGGTGCACCTTATAGAAAGCAAATGGCAAGCAATTTTGCACGCCAGAGAGAATTAGCGATCTCATTACAGCAGCGTTGTAACAAACTAACAGTCGTGGAGCATTAGCCATCTTCAAAGGCTTAATTTGGAACACTTCAATGTTGTGCTTGGCAGAAATAATCGAGGAGCTGCTTCACTGGCCAATACTGGAGGTGTATAAGAAAGTAATTCAACGAATTAAGACTCAGCAACAAACCAAACAACGGCCAGAGAAGTAAAAACGGAATGTGATTAGATTTGACAAATGGACCGTTAAGCTGGGGTTATGCCGTGTAACCCGATCTTGTCAAAATCCTATTGAATTATGGGACAATGGGCTAAAGTGAATTATGTGCGACTGTCCGTCTTCTACCAGTTCTTATAACATGACAAATAGCTATTTTATGAGCTAAAACAGATATTATAGAAAGGATTATGATGCAACAGTCGATCATATGCTGTGATATTTTCAAGAAAGAGCTTTATCCTTTCCAGTACTTACCTTACGTTGCCCTGCATTGAGCCGTAGCGGATTGAGGAAGGGGTCAAAAATCATGCGACTTGTTTCGATGTTGACTGGCGACTGTCTCTTCCCAATCGCGCACAGGTTCCAGGCAGTGTTCACTAGTCCCCAGAAAGATGGCACTAGCAAAACAGAAACACAAAAAGTGAAGTTCAGAGCATTAGTTTCAATTTTCAGCTGTAGGCTGCAGCGTTTGCCGTTTTATAATGGGTCATGATCTGATTGGAGAGGGATATGTTTGGGATTATCTCAAATTGCTCATCCCAAATTTCCTCCGCAAGCCTCAACCATGGTGTGATGTTATTTTTGAGTTTGAATCTGGTGGTTGATATCCTTTGAGACAACCTTTTGACTAGCAATCAATTTTAACACTTAATTACCAGGCGCGGCACTGCTTCTCTTTTGAAAACGAGGTCATTATCGTGCATCCAAATAAAAGAACTGCATGTTAATGCGATTTGATTCGCAAAAACAAACTCACAAGAAAAAAAACAAAAAACCAAGAAACACAGATGGAATTAGTCACATTAGCCACACAGCCAAAGGACACACTTGACCTTATATGATTAATTTATTCTCGGAGATTTTTCACAGTTCTAAAACAGTAAACAACTTTACTGCTGATTAGAATGACTTATATTAGTGTGCATTGAACCTCAAACCTCATTTAGCATGTTTAAAATCAACACTACAGACTAAGGGAAGAGCTCAACACCTGCGGATAAAATGAGATCTTTGTCATCATTTACTCGCCCTCATGTCGTTCCAAACCTGTGAAACTTCCTTTATTTTGTGAGACACTAAAGGTTGTGCAAAATGTTGGAAGACAAACAACATTGGAAACCACCGAATTCAGTTGTTTAGACCAGTGCTTCCCAAACCCGTCCTGGAGGACCACATTTTGTATGTCCAGGACAGGTTTGGGAAGCACTGATTTAGACAAAAACAAACCACCAAAAGACATTTCTCAAAATATCTTCCACAGAAGAATCAGTCATGCCGGTTTGGAGCAACACAAGGGTGAGTAAATACAGATTTTTTTGTGAAAAATTAAACGGGAACATCTAGCGTGAGTGACAGGAGCGTGAGAGCAGATGATATTGTGACCCTCACCTCGACACCGGCCACATCATCCTCATTAGATCACCAAGAGCTCGGGCGCTTCAATGTAAAGACTATCACCTTTTGTCCCCATAGGCTGAGATTATAAACAGATTTATCCAGCATGTACGAGTGATCCCCTGGCCTGATTTTCCTCTCATCATGCTCTGTGGGAGTGAAACTGGACTGGGCTACGTGATGTGTTACCGTATTAAATTAGAAAGAGCGAAAACACATTAGATACAAAGATTATGCTATACGAGGCAGCTGTGGAATAACACAAGCTCTTTTCCTTCGAATGCACGAAAGCTATTTACGCTGTATTTGTATTTATTTTCAGCATCTCTTTGTACAGTGACCTAAATAAATGATTGTTTCCAAACCCATGATCTAACTAAAGGTGTAATCCTGCTTTTGTCTGGCACCCTAACAGCTACTGATCTCATTAGGCCGAGTCGGTTTTTATTTTTGCACTTTTTCAAATGTCTCTCTCTGCGTTTTCTTAAATGTCAAGGACAGACAGAATATGCAAGTGCTTATAAAACTGAGCGAGGACTGAGTGAGACATCTGTGCTTATTTAGAAGCAGGCTCAGCTCAGACTATAATTCAAAATGCAAGACATCAAAAAAGTCACAATGTTGTCAGACACTTGGAGAAACACAAAAATTGTAAATATGAATATATTTCAGGGTGTTTTTTTGTGCCAAAAAAAATTCAAATCATTCCACCGTCTCTGATGCACTGATATTAAAATCCTGGGTGATTTGATAAGCAGATAATGGACGCCAACTGCCTATGTATTTCTGCTCAAATCTCAGTGTGCTTCCAGTATAGTATTCTCCCATACAAACTGTACTATAGCAAACATTTTTTGATGTGTTCTATTAACAGCAAGTAACAATAAGTAATAATAAAACTAATTATATATAACAACTAATTAGAATTACAATTTAGTAATTTATATCATTTTCACTTTATCAAGATTTGATTTTAAATGCTAAACTGAAGCATATTTTTATAAGCTGATAAATAAAAATTATAGTTTTATTAAATTATAAATTATTAAATTATTTATAAATTATACTATTATTAAAACATGAAAAGATGATTAGATTTTTAAGATAAGGATTTAACAAGTTCACAGCATTGCAATGTACATTTTGAAAAATGTGTGTGCACTTTGAGATTTATGAAAGATTGGTTGTTATATATCTAGTATGAACTAAAACTGATTTAAAAACATCTGATACTGGTCAATAACAATACAGTACCAATATATCATGCCTTTATGTTGTTTTGTGAATATTTTTAATTACAATTAAGTGTGTTATGTTGGCCAGCTGGAGTGCCCTCGAGCCCCATCAGAGGGCACTCCACCCCGTACTGCCTGTGTTCCCCTGTCTAGTCAGTTGTGGACTTGTTGTGGAGAGTTGTTTGTGTTCCAGTCTCTGCCGAGCATTGAGGTTTTGTAAAGCGTGTTTCCTGTTTCTGTTATTCTGTGTTTTCTTGGCCTTATATGTTTGATTTCCGTGCTTGTTTGCACTTGTTGGATCCTGTTCGTTCATCGAACGACCCTCGCTACCACTTTGGACTGTTTTTGTGTATTTTGCTGTTTTCTCGACCCCGTCTGCCTGACCATGTCATCTCAGTCCCGTTCGTTACAAAGTGAGTGCAATTCAATATTGCAAATATGTCGCTGTGGCAATTTCAGTGGATAGCTGTACACATGCATTTGTTGCCGCCATAAAGCAAAATGCACTTTATCAAACTGTTTAACTCGCTCAACTTACATACAGACAGGACATCTGAAGAATGCGTAGGAAATAAATAAAAGCCATTAACAGTCCCATCAGAATGCAAACAAGACAGACAAAAAAACACAACAAAATAATAAGCCATGCATCCAAAAATAAAAATGCGACAGCAGCCTGAGTTCATGTTTGAGGTCCCACTGAGTCTGTTTGTATTTTTAGCTAAACTCATTCTGAATCCATTGTCTAAGTCCGCAGAGCATTTTGAGCTCTGATGTTACCAGTCTGTCCTATCCAGAGTGATATAGTGATTTTGATGTAGCGATTGATGAGTGGTAGACAGATGGCACCCTCATCCTCAGGGATCTGTGCCAGATTTGGCTTTGGGTTCAATACAATAATGAGAACTCTCTCAAAGTGCTTTTTAGGTATGACAGGGGACAAAGACATCAACTGAACAGCGTACAGTACAATGCTGCTGTTACATCACACTGAAAGTTGCATAAATTCTCATTTTGGAAGGTGGCACATTCATTTTAATGCCATAAATATTTACATTTTACACATTCTCATTCACATTGGTTTTACACATTTTTGCATCTGAGAATTTATTCAACAGTGCAGTTTTCCAGATGAAGAGAGAGGAATTAGGAGTGGTTTTGTTTGCACGGCTTTGCTTACGCAATGTTTGTTCATCCCCTGAAGCACTGATGGGAGATAGCCGAACATATACATTTAATCACAGTATAATGGTGAATTGCTTCTTTGGTTTTGCTAAAAGTAGCACATAAATGCAGTCACCTGAAACGTCAGACCAGCACTTAATTATGGCTTATTTTTTTTATTTTAAAAGCAGGAAGAAATCTCCACACTTCACATAGTTGAGGTTTAGAACGAAGACTCTTCAGGCTGTCCATTTATCTTTTTTTATTAGGATTCTTTGATGAATAGAATTTCTAACAACTTTTGATTAATTCAACCCATCCATGCAGAACCAAACTTGCTGACCCCAAAACACCCTCTGATTGTGTTTGCGAAACATAACGTGTTGTTTTTAGTGCAAGCGAGACAAGTTATCAACATGAATTTCAAAAGTAGAACATGCCATGTAGCAGCTTCGGCGAAACCCTCAGGAGAACAGAAGAGATGTTCTCTTGCAATTAACAATGTAGAAACTTCCTGCCACAGCTATGTATATAATAAGCGCATGCCAAAAACAGGACTGAAATATTCATTCATGAATATGCACACATTAAAGAAAAGTTTTTCTCTCTCACTGGAGTGAACTGAAGTCCATGACTGAAAATAGCCAATGCATGTCAATCATGAGACTTTTTGGAGCATCACATTCAACTGATAAGACAAAATTATAAAACGAGAACGGGTTCTTCCTCCTAAACTTCAATTGGTCTCATACATTTTTTTTATTGTAAGATATGAAAGCTAATTTGTGTGACTGGTATGATCAAAGTGACTGAGAGTTACATTTTTTTCCTGTTGTAAGTATGATGAATCAATCTTAAAAGCACTTTACAGTTAAAGCTGTGCATAATTTTTTTTCCAAATGTTAAATACTTCCTCTTATTGCAGCTTAATATGCAGAGACAGCTATAAGGAGGCCAATTTGTCAAGCTAATTCTCTAAATTGAAAAGTGTAAACACTGTGTCTCTGTGTGCTTTTTTAAAACATTGATTTGTTTAAGCATCCAACCACAAGACCCCAACAGCAACAGAAACTAAACCAATGCTATCTGTTTGAGGGCGGGGTCATCTTTTTATTTGACCATTAGCAGACAGGGTGACTGGTCAGAAAACAAAAGAAAAAAATTCAATTTTTTGTTCCGTTTGGTGCTGCGGAAATTCCACACTTCATATTTTACAATAAATTTAGCTTTAACTGTAACCGATATATTCTTTACCCACAAGGAAATACATCACAAGGGCTTCAGGGAAACACTTCTGTTTAAAGGATTACTACTAAACCATAGCCTTTAGTGTTCTCAACCCATTTGGACAAGCAAAGAGTGTTTTTCGTGTAAAGGCTGTCTTGAAATGAACCCAGACACACTTTGAGAAAAGGATGACGTTTGCTATTTGAATGCTTTCTCATCTTCTTGAGTCTCATGTCCTTTTTAAGTCTCAAGGACATTTATGCAATATAAATCTAGAGTTTTTCTCCCTTGCAGACCACTTAATAAAGAGGTAAATTTATGTGCAATACATATATTTATGAGTTGCTATAGGGCTTACTTGATATCCCCTACAACTCAGATTGATGTCCTTGTAAAGTAAGTAGATCAAGCATCACTTTTCTTTTTTAAATAAAGTCCCTTCCTCATGAATAAGTAGGAATTGTATGGTTCTGTCCCCTATAGATATCGTCTTTATTAAAAGCTTTTAAGCATACTAAAGGAAATTACCATTACAGTCCTTGTCAGTGTTCAAAGGGCTTCTTTCCAGGCTACATACATTACACTGACTGACTACGTAATGAAGTACTTCGAATAAAACTCATAAAGTGTCTCAGACCTCTACTGCAATAGTAAGCATTAATCAGTTGAGACCACAAGCTGTAAAAATAGATTAAGCTATAACCAGGCCCACACGGGATCTGCGCCCGTAAGATATGGGAAGAATTCATTCATCCACCATTCAGTGTTCTGCTCTTGCATGTTCAGTTATTAAATATTTCGGCTAATTTGATTATGATTGCCGTTTTTAAAGCTATTCTGCTTAGTTTTACAAGTTTGACACCAGCAAATCCTATAAAAATGTCACTCATGACATATTAGTATTTAAAGGGTTAGGGTCAGAAAGATTTTTAAATGTTTTTGAACTAAGTCTCGATAGCACTTTATTTCACAGTCCCATTCTTCATGTACACACTATTTACTTATTGTAGTAAATACAATAACAAGATAATAACTAGATACTAACCTTCCTGAACCTTCCCTGTCCCCAATGTAGTTTCTTGGGTAGGTACAGTAAGTACACGTACTGTAAAATAAAGTGCAACCTAAGTAACCTATGCTCACAAAATATGTATTTATTAAATTAAAAATGTAGTAAAAACCGTAATATTGTGAAATATTATAGTAATTTAAAATAATTTTTTTTTTAATTTTAATATATTTAAAAATTATATTTTTTCCGGTGATGGCAAAGCTGAATTTTTAGCATCACCACTCCAATCTTTAGAGTCACATCCTTTAGAAATCATTCTAATATGCTGATTTGCTGCTCAAAAAACATTTATTATTAATAATATTGAAAACTCTGCTGCTTAATATGTTGTAGACACTGATATATATATATATATATATATATATATATATATATATTTGGTGAATAAAAAATTCTATATAAAGTTTTCATAACATTATAAATGTTTTACTGTCCCTTGCTAACAGTCTGTCTGGGAAACTAGTTTTTTTGTTTGTTTGTTTTTTAAAATCAATATTTCTGTACACATTTCTGTTTGGTGATGCTATCTATCGGCACAAAACAAATGACTTTAAAAGCTTTACAGTTCACCTTTAAAATAACCTCAATCTTGCTTGCATCATTTAGCGACCTTAAACGTATCAAGCTAACTAATCAAGTGTTGAAATATTAGCACTATAAACTCCCCATTTAAGCTCTAAATTATAATGCAGTATGCGTCAAGTAGCGTTAAATAACTTCTCGCCCTCTCGATTTGTGTGAAATCATTTTCCTCGCACCGCATACATACATTAAACGTGTGAATCAAACAGAATAAAATATTCATCGCAACCCTGGAGCTTCATGTGCTGTATGTCAACACACAAAGCCTCTGTGAATAAAGCATCCAACGGCGCATATATTGCGCGTCTTAGCAGCACGACTCTTGACAAGACACATTCTGCATACTCTCACACTGTTTTCTTTTCGTTTTTGAAAGGCTTACCTGGTATAAAGCTCCCCTGGACAACGTCTTTGTATGCCCACCAACCATCGTGCAGCTTTGATGACACTGGCTGTGCTGTGGGAAAAGAAGAGATTCACACATCACTCACCCACTGCTCTTTGAAAATACAGTCACACCTGTAATAGACCCCAGCTCCCCGTGGAGAAAAGTTTCTGCTGTCAAATGAGAGGATGAAGTTGTCTGCTTCGAGGCACATTTAAAAAAGTCTTTCTGAGGCAGAATTTCATACATCTGACAAAAAAAAAAAAAAAAAAAAACAGCAAGCAAATTTATAAAGTCAACATTTGCCTAGCACTGCTTAATTGCAAGCAAAAAACGCACATTTGTGTGATGACGACGACAGATGCATCCTGGATGCTCTGCTCTGGGCCTTGTCGGCAGGAAAGTAGGTCACAGAGGCAGCAGACTCCAGCATTCTGAATTCACTCTGTTATCTCACATCACTATTCCCCTCACCTCTCTCCCTCCGGCTTCAGGCTGCGGCTTGCATCATATCCACTGCCAAGTCAAGCACTCAGGGCTGCTCTTTAATACACCACACCACGGCTCTACTCTCAAGCCAGGTCGCTTTGATGTGCCCGTCATGAACGGGGCGGAGGATTGGAGCCCAATTTGCTTCCACCCCAATTTATCGACATCTGTATCTGAGATATGAGAAGCTTGTGCACTTGCACTTATGCGAATCGTATTTCTGAGGCTACAAGTCTGCAGTATCTAGAAGCATCGAGAGGAGCGGATTTGCTGTAAGTGCAGGTGCTGAGATTCATACACCGGGAGATTGGCGAAATGCTGACACTTGAATGGAGCCCCGCTATACCAATATATCCTGTCTGTTGTGTGTGGCTCCCCGTGCGCTCCTCCTGAGCTCAACATAAAAGGGCTTGTATATTATTTTACACCGCACGTTTTTGACACGCATGAATCACTTTGATATTATTGGCTGGAATGAGGAAAATAAACCTCACGCTTTTAACCAGGTATAGCTTCTTTTTTTCTTCTCCCTCTCCTCACAGCCATCATCCCCTTTGTACTAGCCTGACCTCAGATCACACATCAACTTCCTTTCAAACATATTACGAGCTTTTGTGTTGAAACCCTTCATGCACATATCCAGCTCTTTGAAGATCTAACTAGTGTTTGTGTTTTATAGATGCCCGTCCCCCGGAGAAAGTATGACGTCAAACGCCGGACTGCCAAAACAAACTGGGTACTTCAATAGTGCAGAAAACAGAAGAACCTCACAGACTCTAGATGAGCTTTACTCAGAGCCTTATGACTCACTGACAACCTCTTTACACCGATTTTCTTAATACTCTCATCAATGATGTTTTTCTTTGCCTTTTCAAAGTACCTTTCTTAGCAATAAAATGTTTCTTCTTGTGGTGTTTAATACCACTATATTCATTCAATGCAAAACAATTACCTGAGAAGAGAACAGACAAAAATGGAAAAATCTGAGAAAAGAATTGAAACCAGCCTAAGATAGTTTGCTGCTGGTCCCCCGGTTCAGACTTGTTGGCTGATTTTAAGGAAGTAGTTCCCGCAAAAATGAAAATTCTGTCGTTATCTACTCACCCTCGAGTAGTTCCAAATTTGTATCAATTTCTTTGTTCTGCTGAACACAAAAGAAGACATTTTAAAGAAAGTTTGCAACAAGACTGTTACCATTGATTGTTACCATTTTTTTTCCTACTATGGAAGTCAATGGTGACCTAAAACAGCCTGGTTATAAACTTTCTTCAAAATATATTCCTTTGTGTTCAGCAGAACAAATAAATTCCTACAGGTTTGGAACTACTCGAGGGTGAGTAAATGACTTATACAATTTTAGGATTAGGATAAGCGTTTTCATTTTTGGGTGAACTATTCCTTTAAACTTGACCAGGCTGGAAAATCATCTCAAACCATGCTAAAGACCTTCAAAATATCTTCCTCTGGTTTAAGACAATATTCTTCTAATCCCTGGTTATTCTTTTCTCAAAACTGTAATACAAGAAAACAACACGGCTGTGCAGGAAATGAAATTTATGGGAATCATTTTTTTCCCCCTCTCCAAATCCCTGCTGTTACATTTAAAATCTTTTCATTTTTGAGATGACCACTCTGCTGCAGAGAGAAAAAAAACCATGAGCTAAACCCACCCTAAACTAGCTGGCTGGTCCTATCTAGTCTCACAGTCTGGTCAAATGGACTGGTTTTGAGTACTTTTTTGAGGACTGGTTTTGAATCAGACCAGATAAACCAACAGAAGACCATCTTGGTTGGGCTGAGAAACCATGTTAACAGCAAAAGCCTGCGTAAACCAGATATAACTAGCCAGTCAGTAAACAATCACTTCAGACAGTAAATATCCAGCATTGTTTTATGAGCACAACATGAATTAGGCTTTTAAATGACACATTCAATTTATAGCTGTGTAGCTTTTGGATGCATTATGCCAGCAAAATGAAAATGCCGCTATACGAACAGAACTGTCAGCAGTTAAACATCTTTAAGTTTTCATATGTGAACACAGTTTACCTTCTACAAAGATGACATTAATGTTGAGAATCAGAATGAACTCCCAAACCCGCGGCATTCTTCATTTAGTCCATCAGGTAATTAACTTGATAACACTTGGTCAAAGTCTGAAGCGTCATTCCCAGCGAGCGACGCCGACTCGCGCGCTCCCGTCACTCTCAAATATGAAGAACATCGTCCTCTCCAAAAGATGCGACCCACCGCGCAGATATACTCTGAAATGTATCAAACCTAAAACCACTTGACAGTTCACCGCGTAGTAACTTGCGAGTCCAGAGTCGCGAACAGCAAAACGGACCAAAACGACGGCTTTATTTATCCTTGTTTGTGCTCAGGTTAGCCGTGGACGGTGTTTGCGGCGTTACCTGACAGAGTGCGCGGATGTGAGGTTCAGCGCTTGCTAATCCCCCTGCAGGCGGGGCTCGCGCTCCCGTGACGCTCGCTTGAGAATGCGGTTAGTTTTGACATCTATTCAAACTCTAATGCAATTACTTTCCTGCTGGTGTGAGGCTTAACAGGATTAGAAATCATCACATTCCTGTTCATTACTTACAAAATTAGTAAAACGAGCGCGCATTTAGGAAAAAAAAAAAACACGCAATCGTTGTCTTTCATTAAGCCATGACTTTATTTATTTATTTACTAAGGCAGCTTTGGAAGCTAATTAATGCACACAGGTCTGCTGACACGTGAGTGACTTTTTTTTTTTTTTTACCAAAGGAACGTTTTTAAGTTAGACATGTAAACAGCATCCACTTAATTTATAAACATTTTAAATGCAAATATAAATCACTGGAATAGAAACATATCCACAAAATCACGACAGATACATTTACAACTGATATGTCTAAAACTTGATTGTAATATGAACAACAATCAGGGCATGAAACACACACACATATGTTCATGTCACACACCAGGGCACCTCAGAGTGGTGCTAAAAAAAGGCTGAATTCGAAATCAGATACTGTCCCAATAGCATAGGCGAGGAGTATTTGTTTTATATTTGTTTGCTGTCCTGTTCTAATTTGATTCATATGTTGAGTCTTTTTTTCTTTGAAATCCATCAGTGCTCCAGATGAACGTGACCTGATGCAAGATAAAAATATATAAAGCAAGAAGTGAGTCATGACTGGGCATCAGATTTTAGCACTATTGGAAAGTCGAAGAGAAAATACAGTGCTATTTTCAGTTACAGCGCACATAATATACAAGTCCTCACACAGACAAATGCGAAAGAATGAAAAAAAATCAAACAAAACACAGAGCCCAACAACAAAGATGACCCACCAGAAAAGTGGATGACAATTTTGGTTGACAATTTTCTTTCAAATTCGCAATCACTGGTTTCGTACATCCATGTTTATTCTTTTCACACTTAACCAACAAGATAAAAACAGCCGAATGCTCAACACATACAAGGTTTTGTTAAATTGCAAACAAAATGACTTTGACAGATTCAAAATGTGTTGAAAACTACATGTTTTGCACTGTACACTATATAAAATACATTTATAAGTTGTAAATGAAAAAAAAAAGATTACTGGAGCACACCTTGCTATTTATTTCATATTTCATTTCTTTGCACTCAATTGTAAAATTGTGAAAATTGTTTAAAAACCATGTTATAATGTTTTGTCAATCCAAGCCATTGTTTTTCTGCAGAAAAAAAAGAATTACAGTACTTTTTAAGCTACATAACTGGTTGTATTCTTGTGATTATAATAAAAAAAATTTAACTCAATAAAAAAATAAAATGTAACATTTATTTAAAATTATTTCTAGCAAATATACAGTAAAACACATTGTTATTCTCTTAAAAATAAAGGTTACTATAGCTATAGTACTATAGTTGCTGTGATTCCATAAAATACCTATTTGCGCTCCCCAGAGATCCTTTCAGCAGAACTTTTTTTTTCTTAGAGTAAAGAACATTTTAAAAATCTAAATAACATTCTTCCACTATAAAAGAATCATTTGCGCATTTGAAAGATTCCGTGGATGTTAAAGGTTCTTCGTGGAACCACAGATGCCAATGAAGAACCTTCATTTTCAAGAGTGTAAATGTAAAAATGCATCATTCCTCTGTGGTGGGTGACAGTAAAAAAAAAATGTTGGCAGGCCAAGCACAAATCCGAACTACTGAGCCAGCAGGAAAAATCCTTATTGTTGAGCCCGTCAGCACACATAATAGATGTAAAACTGTAACCAAAATAAACATCAATACAGTATGTAGTCAGTTTATCTTTGGCAGTTTCAATTTGAATTATTGCTGATATCCAAAAGAAGTCCCAATCGAATCAGGTAAAGTCCATTCCTCTGTCTAAAAGAGACAATTTCATCAGTAGTACTGTGTCTTTTCAGTCCAGCTTGTGATCCAGTGTTTCTTATTTTTCGTGGTGTCCACAATTAAAAAGCCCTGGTTTACCTGATACTGTTCCTTCTTACCAATCTTCACGCCTTGGTATTTTGGCATAGCTCGAGAGTAGGCAGCCCGCTTAAAAAAGCCACTCTGTGAGAAAACATGAGAAACAGCATAGTGAGCAAGCATCCTACCGCATTATTTTACCAGGACTACTACCGTGACAAGGTAAGTAGGGTGTGTTCAAAGAAGCTTTGAGAAACCCCAGAGCTTCAAATGAAGTAATTTATGAGATTACAAGATTAAAAATGCGACTGAGAGAAAGCATTCTTTAAACTCAAGTCAAATTATGAGGAGAGCAAATTATTAAGAGATAGAGCAAGCATAAAATGTATTAAAAATTCAGCTGCAGATTGTGAGGGGGAAAAGAAAGCTTGTTATCTCTGTAACTGATGTGATCAAGAGGAGTTTGTTGCCTCGGTTGAAAGCAAGCCCCTAACTGCAAAAAAAGAAAAGAACATGGTAACGCAGAAGGAAGTTATTAGTCTTGTCAAAGCAAGAAAAGGCATTCAGAAGTTGAATAAAGCAATATACAGTTGATGTTTTAAAACATCATTCTATCTTTAAGATAACAGCATCACAAGCCTGAGGACATAACAAAGAGCCTCACATATCAATTTGTTTCAGGAAAGAAAACAACCTCTAGTGTTTTTGAGAGCACAGACGAAAACAGACGAGGCAAGCATTGCGTCTCAAAAGGGAAGAGAAAAGGCAGTATTAGCGGTGCTTGCATGGAATACATTATTGTTAATTAAGCCGAGCGTTTTAGCTGGAGAGCTGTTGGCTGTGGCACCTACGAATTCGCTATTTGTGTCAGAGGCCCACAATGGCCAGCGAATCTCAGTCTTCCTCTGTAAGGCGGTCATTTTCAGATGGCTGTGTTTTCATTTCTGCTTTCTGGGCCTTGGCCTCATAAAGCTCTCTGGTGTTGGCCCTCTTGAAGAAACCGCACTGGGAACAGGATTCAGATATGAGCGATCAAACAAAACACAAGACATGGCTGGAGGAATTGATCTAGGCTGGAATCAGCTCTTCTGGTAGAAATGTTTTGATATGTGTGATATGCTACCCAGTCTCATCGTATTTATTCGTGGCAGGGACACGTTTATTTCGTTATTTTCGTAAGTATGTTTTTTTTTAACTAAGATGCATCCAATGGAATCTTAGTTTAAAAAACGTGCTGGACTTACAAAAACAATGAAATAAACGTGTGCCTGCCACAAATAAATAGATTAAATTAAATTTTGTGATTTAGTCACGAACTGCCGTGAGACTGGGTTGGTGATATATTCATGTGCTGCATCTACTGACACCATAAAACATTCAACTCAAAAAATATACATGTAATATTACTTTGAAATCATAGTAAAACGGTGATTTGGGAGGTAAAACAGTATTTATGACAGATTTATGCTTAAAACTATATTCTTTCTGTTCAAAAAAAATATAACGAAAAAAAAAGTAATTTATTTTTTGGTGATTTTTATTTAGTTTTTTTATTTCATGAAATCCGTGCCTTATGCAGCACATTTGATTACGTCATGATTTTTGTTCTTTAATTTATGCTTACAGCATAATTTGATTGTAATGTGTGTTACCTGGATGGTGGTTTGTGTGTGTAACTCTTTATATTTGCTATTTTAAAAGCTTAAATAATTACTTAGAATTCATTACGTGGCCTACTTTTTTAAATAATGTTTTGTTGGTATCAACATTTGCTCAGTTAATATATGGTTCTGATCTGAGGTTTATAGGCACCAAAGTGTTGAAATGTTGCATCAGTGAAAAAGATGATTAAAATGTGTGGCAGTATGTGTTGTTTCTTCTCTCAAGGTGGAGGTTAAAAAAAAGACAAACTTCACACTTTGTTTATGGTGTCAAAGCATAATGGCATAAAATAAAGTTGTTGTTTGTGTCCTTTCATCTAGAATAACACGCAGATGTGTGAACAAAAGGAAACCGTGGAGCATTGAAACACAAAAGGATCCTCACCTTCCAGAGTAAAATGACAATCAGACCCAGCAGAATCACTCCTGCCAATGCGGACACGATGATTATCCACAGAGGCACTTCATACTGAAGCTCTTCTGCCTCTGCGGGGTCTATATCTACTGTAAACTAAACACAGAAAGGATGTTTACTGTCATTAATCTCTAATGCACCAGAAAACATATACAGGAAATTGCCTCATTTTAATAATTATTTGATTTTCCCTCACTTATGCTAAATGTATGCAAGCGAGAGTTCCAGATAGAAGAGGAAACTCGGAGATGTTGAGTTTGTACCTCACGGCTGTAATTGCTCATCTTGATGCTTGGTTTGTCTGTTTTTAGACTCAGCGTGGCTCTACCATACACAAGCACTCTTGCAGCATTATAGTCCTGTAAAAAGAGAGCTGCAAATATGTTATTTACTAAACTTCAAAATGAGTATCATGTACAGCACTGCGCATTTAGGCCGTTTCTTATATTTGGACTAGTCATTTGGTCATTTGTGAACCATTTATTCATTGCATCTGTCATGTGGCAAAGGAACCAAAGACTTGGGAGGTCATGCTTCTCGTAATTATACTTCATTATAATGATTTGCTAGTTCACTATATGACAAAAGACTGTGTGTGTGAATGTGTACGGGGAATTTAAGCTCCGTTCAAATGAACAAAAGAACCTGAATACAGATTAGTTCATCTTGCTGAACAAGAGCGTCAGTAAAATGATCCGTTATATTGGACACGCTCAGCTCAGGACATGGAGTACTCTACTAATCAGCTGATGAATTAATTCAGCTGGGTTAAATGAGGGAGACATCTGAAATGTGCTGTGCTGGCGAGGCTACGGGAACAGACTGTAAACTACAGGGCTATGCTTTTTAAAAAATACTGCACCTAAACAGCTCATAGTGACCAGGGTTACTAATAAGTGGCTTTCACACATACATTACATTACATCACAAATACATTTTAAATGTCTCCCCAAGAAATATTTGGAATATTCCACAGTAAGAAATGTCTAAATCTCATAAATACAAAAGCATTAAAAATAATCAAACCAAATGATTTATATTATACATCATACAAAACAATTCAAAATAAAAGTTTAAAGGTTTAAAGGTTCAAGATTATATATA
>JAUMHP010000043.1:6373453-6395729 GCA_032361065.1 Enteromius trimaculatus
AATAGTGTACTATTTTTACACACTAGAGGCTTTTAAATGACCTGTGTAGCCAAAATATGTGTTAGAGAACAAATGTTTGTATCTTTAAAATATAGTTTGCGCTGTTTGATTAAGTAAAAGTCCTCTTATATAAAAGTGTTTTTGTGTTTTGCTTTGGTACCGAAATTGGTAAAGAGAACCGTGGATTTTCACTGGTATTGGTACCAAATACTTAAATTTTGGTACCGTGACAACACTACTCTTGTATATCCTGTACAAGAACACTTGATTTTTTTCCTCTTATAGGCTACTATACTCGTTCAAGAATAAGACATAATTCGAAATTATTCAAAATATTTATTTTATAATAAATATTTTGTTAATAATAAAATAACCTAAATTAACATTCCTATTTCCAATACAGTCTGATAAAATTTAATCAGGAAAACAACAACTGCACCTGCTTATGAATAGCAACGAATGGCTTGATGCTGGAGTATCTAAAAAATCTATAACAAAGTGCAAAAACAATAAACTTGTTATTTTTATGTAGGCCTCCATAATTGTTGTTTTTCCCCAAATGGATTAAAAACAGACTATTTGCATATGATTTGCCCAATAGATGAAATTATGTATGAAAACAGCTTAAGGGCAGGGTTTTTTTGCGATACACCAAAACTTATGCGACAGCTCGTTTTTTTAAGGATGACGTCATCACGCACAGTTGGATGGAAACAGGCTGGAGACAACAAATTTCGCACTTTTTTCCCCCCGCAAATTCTCTTTGTCGATAACAAAACCGTGTAAAAACTGGATGGAAACTTGGCTATAAATGACATTTTAAATATATTAAAACAGAAAACAGTCATTTACCAATAATACACAACATTGCTGTTCAAATAAAAGCAGCCTCTGTATGCATCTTTGCAAAACATAACAAATCTCACCCTCCTTAAACTTTCAAACGAAAGTTTAAATTCCCATTTCATTAAACCATTCCATAAAAGAAATGCATGGATCAGAGCTGCTACGGTCACTAAACTGACAATCGTACTGCACCTAGAACATTCACAAGGTGACAAATCTCATTCTTGACATTCCAGCTGTTACAGATTAATGGAGAATATCTAATCCAAAAACCCAGGATGCTCCACATGAACGAAAAGTCATTATCCCTCTAGGCTTTCCAGCCCAGAGGCGAGACAAACGTACGCTGCTTCAGCTGAAAGTGTTTTATCACATGCTGCCTAGACCACTCAATGATTCTCACAGTACCTATCCTACTCCATTGACAACTCTAGCACCATAATGACATTTTTAACTATAATACTCAGACGTAATATTGTTTCGCTGATTTTAAGTGAACTTTTCAAGTCTTATCATCATTCACTTGTAGACTTAGTGTAAAATTTGATGGATGGAACTGCCCTGTTCACCAATGACCTTAACATTATCCAACATATTTTGACAGGCATTAAAATGAGGCTGTGAGGGATAGAAGTGAAGTGCATTCAATGGATTGCAACGTAGTTTAACAACATATCAGTTGTTCAGCTGACGAAACATCTTTCTAAAGAAAACATTCAGTAGATAACAACTCTATTAAAAATGACATGAGCTGACAACAGTGTGTGCCAGCATATGCCTAAAAGCCTCATTTTCATCCACTTTAAATTCAACATGGTGTCTAACCTGATTAAGGTCTATTTAGTTTATTTTCACATTTTGCTACAAGTGAAAGAGCCCTAAATCCCAATTCAAGCAAAGCTTTAAATACCTGTTAATCTGAGTTTAGTCTATCTCACTGGGTTAAAGTAAACATAACTGCCACTTTGTTTAGGCAGACAGGTAATTCCCTTGTCTGACACCTAACCATGAACTAGATAACCTCTGCTGTTAACAGAGCAAATAACACAAGCTAAAAGACACAGGAAATCACACAGGAAATACAGTAAAACCTGAAATATTGTCTTCTGACAAAATCTCAATCCATTTTTTTCTACTGACGGAAAGTTTTCACTGGGGCAGAACACTGTGATCACAAAAAACATTCATCTAATATAATTATACAGCACTTAGTAGCATCCCTTTAATTTGGATGGTCAAGCAGCACATCAGCGAGTCAGTGAAATGACTTTGCAGTTCTTGGAAATGTGACAGGATTACTGGTTAAGGGGCATGTAGTTTTGTATTTGTCATTCATTAATTTCTATTTCTGAATATGTGTTATATCATCCTTATCTTACAAAAGCAGAACAGAGAACTGATCTTGTTTTGAGTAATGGGACAACATAGCAATAGAGGAACTACAGGTCAAAGACTGTGAGACAGAGTTATTTCCTCTACTGCATATTTCAACAAACAGTCACTGCTGTCATTTTATACAGTAAAACACATCAGTCAATCAGACCAATATATCTCCTGGTTATCAGTTATTCATTTTTTTTTATATTATATACTATTACATATGCTACGGTTTAAAAATCTGGGGATGGTACTACTATCTATGTTTTTAAAAGTTGTTTTATTTTAATATGTTTTAGATGGTAATTTATTCCAGTAAAGCAGAATTATGAGCAGGTATTTCTCCAGTCTATTTCAGTGCCACATGAGGTTTCAGAAATCTTTCTAATATGTTAATAGTATGATCAAGAATATTTATTCTTATTACAATTTTTTTCAAATGTTTGCTTAATTTATTTTTTCAGGATTTTAAGATAAATAACAAGTTTCAAAGAACAGCATTTATTAAAATGCCTTTCCCCATACTTTTACCCATAATATTTTGCGGGAAACAAAAGAGAAGTCGAGGTGAGGAGCCAAGTGCAAGCAGTTTATTAAGAACTGGAAGTAAAACCAGAGGAACACGCGAGGAACCCAAGTTAAACTAATAATTGATGCGTTTGAAGCAATGCTTAATGAATCGTCGAATCCTTTGCGGATCATTTATTCTGAACCAGTTATTCAAAGCACGTATCAAAACTGCAAACGCCCTATGATTTCACAAAGGCTTTGTTACATCGTACATCATCATGTTACATCAATTTTAAACCGCACAAGCCAATATTTTATTTACAACAGAACGCAGATCGATAAGAAGCCATGCTGTTGTAATAGCTGCAGTATGTTGTTTTGCATTGTCCTTCTGAAATACACAAGGCCTTCCCTGAAATAGACGTCATCTGGAGGGGAGCATATGTTGCTCTAACACCTTTACATACTTTTCAGGATTCATAGTGCCTTCCAAAACATGCATGCTGCCCATACCATATGCACATATGCACCCCCATACCATCTTTTGAAATGAATGCTGATAACAGACTGGAAGATCTCCCTCCTCTTTAGACCGGAGGACAAAGTCTCTGTGATTTTAAGCAAAAATTTCAAATTTGGACTCGTCCGACCAAGGAACACTTTTCTACTTTCAAATAGTCCATTTCAAATGAGCCTTGGTCCACAGGACATGACAGTGCTTCAGGACCATGTTCACATAGGGTTTCCTTTTTGCATGATAGAGCTTTGGTTGGCTTCAGCAGAAAGCACAGCGAATTCTATGACAGTGGCTTCTGGAAGTATTCATGGGCCCATTTAGTAAAGTCAATGACAGACCTGATATCAGTTAACTTAATTAGTTGCTAGACATTCTCCCAGCTGAATATTTTCAAAATGTCTTCCTTTTTTTTTAGAGACCTGTAGCAGGCATTCAATTTGAAATGAGCTCATTTAGTGGAGAAAAACTAGCCAGCACTAGACCTTTGCTAATTTATTACATTTAAGAATTTTTAGAAACATGTCTTACAGAAATGCATTCTCTGTGAGCATTTTAAGACCAAACAATGACAATGATGTATTTTAAGATATCTCAGAGCAAGCTTTTTCCAGTTTAGACAGCTCTTAACTTTTATTTGAATCTAGGACTAGTCTTAAACCCTGTTTGGGAAACTGCCCCAGTATGGTCTCTGTGTTCTATTGTCAATAAATGATTGACTCGTGTGATTTCCCAGGCCTGATTTGTGTTTATGGGGTGCAGTCTAACACCTGTTAAGGCATCATTTATATATATATATATATATATATATATATATTTCAGGACTGTCACATGAATACAATTTTTAATAAAATTAATCATGATTTTCATTGGCTTAATCAGGATTAATCACTATTTACAACTGCATCTGAATTTAGATCAAGAACAACGCACTGTCACTTTAATTCAGCGTAAGCGGCGCAGCAAAAATAGACCAAAACTACATGCGCAGCACTGAAACGCTTCTGCTTTACTCCTGCTGCCGTGCCACATTGACCAAAGCATTCACAAAGCCGCTGTCAGAAAGACTCACTGTGACACTTCTCTGCAGCATGTGAGCGACACAGTTCATGTGTTCACAGCGTGTAAGACGAATTGCGGCAACCATGTTGTGTGCACTGTCAGTTCTAATGGTTGTCGTTTTTCCACCCACGTACGCGCAACAGGAACTGTTCTTTACAAGCCTCCGCAAAATGATGCTCCTCAGTTTTTAATACAGCCAGCGTAAAAGACTTCAGTTCCCACGGGTCACTGATGCAATAATGTGTCACACTGTGCAAGCGTGAAATGCGTTAAAAAAATTGACGTAATTAACAACAGAGAATAATGAACGCCATTAACGTGTCATTTTTGACCGCCCTAATATATATATATATATATACAACATAATTTACCTTCATTGCACACCGCTTGGATCCTTTTCCTAAGAACACTGATGATTTCCAGGTTTATGAAACCACTCTTTCAGAAATTCACGTTGGGCTCAGAATGGTTAGCAGTCTCATTGCATTATGACAGTCTAAACCGCCCCTAGTGTGTGTCTAAACATCCCACCCCTCACCTCAGCGCATGCCATTAGAATCATTAAAAGACAGAATTGCAATTTATATATGAACAGATTTTTAGGCATTAACCTGCCATAATTAAAAAAAAACGATATCCCCGATATTACACTGAAATTTCAGAATTGTAACTTTGCAGATATTGTTAAAAAACAAAACAAAAACTAAGCAACATAAAAGTCCCAGGGGAAAAAAAGCACTGCGCACCATGAACACTGACTATGTTTTTTCTCACATCGTCACCACACAGGCTTTAAACATGTTGTGAGAATTTTAGCTTGCGGCTTCGCAATGAGAGGTTGTTTGTGGTCAAGAAGATCTGAGAATACTCAGCATGTCAGCAGCACTAAACGCCATCACAGAAAGGAAACAGGTTATTAGTCTATGACAGTGTGTGAGACAAATGACCAAAACTCAAGTCATAGCGACACAGGAAGTCCTTGTGTGCCACTGAGCCAGTCCTTTATGTCTCTCGCCATGACAATGAATGTCTAGCAAGTACAATTAATATCATTGTGACTGATCTTGCTTCTCAACTTGTCGGCACAGATAAGATCAGGAGGACCTCTGAACAGTTTATGCGTACATAAATCGAGATCAGAGACGTTTGTTTTTTAACATGAAAAAGCACAAAACAAAAATAAATTAAAACTCTCGGTACAAAAACGTACACTCCTAAAAATAAAAGTGCTTCACAAAATAAACTTTTTTGTCTAAATGGTTGCATAAAGAACCTTCAACATCGGAAGAACTTTTCCCAAAAGGTTCTTTGTGGTGAAAGATGGTTCTTCAGATTATGAAATGTAAGAAAAGGATGGTTCTTCATTAAAGAATCTTTGACTGAATGGTTCTTTGTGAAACCAAAATGAAACCAAGATGGCTTCCATGCCATCACTGTGAAGAACCTCTATAACGCTTTTCTTAAAAAATATTTTACTTTAATGTTTTTTTTATAATTCACCACCAACCACAAAGTTACAAAGAAGCAGAGCTCTGCAGTGCTCTTCCTCTGAGGTTCAATCAGGAAATCACCAGTAAATATATTTAGCAATACAGACCAGGGACGACTCCTCTAGGACAATGACAAGGGCAGACGCAAACACTGAATCTGTCTTTCCTTTGTTTGCGCTTTAATGCATTTAATATGACAAACAGTAAACATTTACACCACACTGTTTTCCAGAGCCTGGCATTCGCAGACCACAAAGAGAAATGAGCCAGACCAGACAGCATTGCTCTCTTGTGGTATAGTTTCCTGCGTCTGCTAACAATGAAGAGACATGTCACATGATTCATTCAGTCTGCCTTATGTATGCTTAAGTCTGCAGTGTGTCTGAAACTGTCAAATCAAAGTGTTATCAAATCAAATCAAATCAAATGCAATTTCATTATCTCCATTGTGCTTGCAGAAACGGCACATGAAACATGTCACAGACAGTTTTGTGGTTTCGTTATGTGGATAGCTTTAGGCTTTCATACATATAAAAGTCTGCAGTGCGTTGTGGTTTTTAACATGTTTATTAAATGATACCTTGTGGCTCTGTCATATGCTGACAAATACATTGAAAGTCAGGGTGCTCTATTATGGCACCGTATAGCTGTCAGCAATAACTTAGTTTTAAATAAAAGCCAAGTAAATAACAGTGCCAAGCATTTGCCTGAGCGCTCAGAAAACAATCCGCAAATTGTTATTTTGCGCTGTTAGGGTCATATTTATTGGTTATATGCTCAAATGCTATTTCTCAATTAAAGTTTGGCTTTATGTTGCAATGGGCCTTATATCCGTCCAAAATCAAAGAAAACTGCCTGCGTGAGTCAATGCAGTCACGCGGCTGGCTTTCAAGGTGAATTCTGATTTCCTGAGGAGATGAGAAAAGCTTTGTGAGCAAACCAGTATCTACCTGCGCTAGCTTGCAAACTCACGCTTTTCTGCAAAGCTGGTATTTTTTCTACTCTCGCTGGATCTCTGCAAAAGATTTTATGTCCCACTATAAAATTAATTTATAGGTGTTAGAGTGCAGATAATATGATATTGTTGATGAGCTCAGTCTTCTTGCATACTACTAACTCAACTCTGTAGCAGTTATTGTCTTATGAGGCTGGCCATACAGGTCTCACGGCACTCATAAGCGCCAATTCATTTAGTGAGAATCGTAAATAAGTGAACCAAAAGCAAAATCTACTGTTTCAGTCATGAGCAAATGGGTCTCAGAGGAAGTTCCTGACTATTGTAAATGACCAGTTGGTTTATAGAGATATTTCACTGCAGCGGGGGGTGTGTGGTCAATGTGTAAGGCTCATAAGGGCTTAAGAAACACTAGTTGTTGTGCTTTGTTTATTCAGTTTTCTAGCCCATTTCACAGCTGTTATTCTTGACTGTTTGGACAGCTGTATTCCCATTATGATTATTTTCATCCCTTTTAGTGTTAGATCTTACAATATTAGTTCAAAAATCTTAATTCGAAGAACAGTATTTGCAGCAAAATTTGTTGTAGCAACCATAATGGTAATAAAACATGAGACATGCGGGTGCATGACCTGCCCAGCCCTAAGTCACAGTAACGGGCGGTCTTATCACTGGCTCATATCCTCTTGTGAAATATAGCTTTCGTGTTAATCATTTACCTGCCGGTAATCAGGTTAAATCATTGCCGCAAAAACACAAGCAAGAACAATTATGAAAGTGTTTCAAACATTTCAACCAAAACTTTGACAGTGGTAAGTCCAAATCCCAAATTCATATTAGAAAAAATAAGGTGTGCAGCTTATAATGTAGTAGTAATAATATGTCATTACTGTATGGCCTAATATAATTCATTGCTACTAAGTAATACTGTATTTGTTTTAGATGCTACCATAATGTCCATTTTAGGTTTCCATTCACCTACTGTGTAAATTAATTAAAAAAAAAAAAAGGTTTAAATATATCATATTTTAAAGAAAATCTTGACACAAGCCATGATGCTTTAAAGATGTACTCTAGAAGCTTTTCTGGTCACATGACCACAAAATGGCATCCTGCATGGTTACTACTGACTTGGATTTAGTGGACAATGGACAATAGTTTTAAAATAAAATGTATTTACTGCTTTATTCATGCTACTAATAATAATAATCATT
Organism: Enteromius trimaculatus; assembly: GCA_032361065.1. Classification (NCBI taxonomy): domain Eukaryota; kingdom Metazoa; phylum Chordata; class Actinopteri; order Cypriniformes; family Cyprinidae; genus Enteromius; species Enteromius trimaculatus. Next base: position 6,381,422 of record JAUMHP010000043.1, read on the forward strand.
AACGAACAACTAAACCTAAATTCTTGAATATCTGAACAATTATAACACCTTATTTCCTCCCCCATTTTTACACTTTAAACTTGAATTAAAAATCGTACAAAATGTCTTTCAGTTCAGAAAGATGAAAACGTGCTCATCATAGAAAACCATGCATTCATATATGAACTAGCGTTTGAGATGAAGGCACAAAACTGACAGGAGTCAGTGTTATCAACCATCGTTGAGAAAGAGGTAAAACGCTCAACAGGTGTACAAACGCGAGAAGATCTCGTCCTTCTCATGACATTTCACCTGGGATCAGGTAATAATAATAATGCAAACAAAATATACTTACAGGTGTCGTTTCTCTCCTACGACCTGCTCGTGGAGTGCAACAGAAAGTCCAAAGAAACTGCCAGCGGTTTTTCCCTCCTTGACGACTGGAGACCTCACATCCAAGTTGAACGCTTGACAGCAGCGAGCGGCGCTCAACACGAGCACTAATACAAGTGTTTGCCGGTGAAATGCATTCATTTTTCTAAAAGTCACCTCTCTGTTTTTGTTAGGCGAGACAGAAACAGAGAGCGCAGGAAGCTGAGTGCGCGCCAGGGTCTGAACAGGAGCGGATTTGTCAGACTCTGTGAACTGATTGTTCATATTCGTCATTCTTTCTTCCGGGATTCGCGCCAGTCATCGGTGAAAACCTGCCTGGAGGGCATTGAAATACACAGAGTGAGAGCGAGCGAGGGCACCTTGATAGAGGACGGACTTACACAGGCTAGCCCACACACACTTGCATTCTCTTATTGTGTCTATGAAAGGGATTTTCAAACTTATGTGGTGTCATGAGGGAGGCTTCTTGGAGCACTAAAACGCGTATTTGTACTGTGTGAAAAACTTTATATCGGCCTACTGTAAAAAAAAGAAAAAGAAAAGAAAAAAAACACATACTTTCATTTTTTTGTTTTCAGATTTTCATTATACTAAAAACAAAACGTATTAATCTCCTAAAAGTTGACAGTCCTGCTTACACCCCACTGACAGCTCAGAGGTCGGACCTCTAAAAAGTGTATAATTCATATTGTACACATTTAAATCTGCACCACATAGTTACAGAATACGGTTAGGGTCTAACCTGTAAGTCGCTTTGGATAAAAGCGTATGCTAAATGAATAAATGTAAATGTAAATCATGCAACAAAACTAGCCACCAGCTTAAGGCTGTCAGGGTGGTTTTTGGATCGGTCTTCTGTGAAGTAAATGATTAATTGTCTCTGTTTTTAATATTAGAACTGATATGACAACAGGTCAAAGCCTGTACAATAGTTAGTGGGAGATGTGAAACCATCGTAATTGTTACATAAAACGCCGATAAATCAGTGCTGCAAATATACAGCTGCTTAGATATCTTTTTGTCCACTGAGAGTCCCCATATGTCCAAAAAGGGTCAGAAAGAAGCCATGGGTTTGTTAATGAAGCCGTTCTGAGTTATCAGCCCTCCACATTTGCTGACTCTTTTTAGCATGCCCCAGGCTACTGACCTAACAAGACCAATGCACCCAGTGTCCTGGGAATCTATGACATTTGCACATTTTAAAGAATCAGTTATAGCTTGTGGCCCTTTATTTGTATTCCTTCATGCCAAGCAACATATGTTGCCATAGAGGTATATAGACAAAATATATGGCCCACTGCTTCATGAAGCTTTAAAACCTTAACTAATCATTTATTTTGAATAAGTAGCACAAATAGTACGAATAACATAGTATGATTTTTAATTCAGCCATAATAATTTAATTCAGAATACTATTTGTCATGAATTATATTTGAAATTAGAAATCGTTGTAAACATGAACTACAAACACAAAGTAGAGTATATATATATATATATATATATATATATATTTTATAAACACAAACAGGGTGTTTAGATAAAGGGGTCTGAGTGTTAAAGAAGTATAAATAAATAAAGAAGTAGTTTGGAGCAACATGAGGGTAATAAATGACAGAGTTTAAATTTTGGGGTGGACTATGCCCTTAATTGTGTGACGACGTACCTTGCTTTGCTGGCGTGGAAAGATGAAGCAGGAGTGCATTTCAAGGAACATTTCTTGGTCCCCTGCACCCTTCATCTCTTCAAAGCTCTCATTCTAGAGGGCAAACCCTTCGAAGTGATTAGGGCATGAGTGAGCACTTCAGACTGGAACACAGTGTGTGATACGAGAGACATGAAAGCAGAGTCAGCTACTTAAATGAGAGGATGGATACACAGCAGACCATAGATGATGGTGAATTTTGGGGAAATATCAGATTGCTTAATGTCACAATTGACCGGCCAGAATCAGTGATTACAGAGAGAGCTGTATAATGCAAACACTAAGAAAAAAGTATAAAAAGAATTCTAAACACTTGACATGAAGTGCTCATGAAAATCTGTTCACTAAAATGTAGCACCTCACCATGTCATTTCATTCTTGTTAGTTGTCCTCAGGATACACAATCAGAACATGGTATGTAAAGGCTGCTTGATTTACTCGCTTGTCCCGACATGCAAGATTGCAGCTGCCAACATGTTTTTGTACAAGCCAGATATGTTCTGGTCTGGTCTTGAGTGTAAACCACAGATACTGTACGTGCTTTTCCAAATTGCTCTAGCTGTTTAGTTGTTAGAGATAAATGCTGAGCTAAACGTAAGAAACACTTTATTCAAAATCCCTTTAGCTCAAGGAATCCTTAATTTAGTGTGAATATATGCTAATACAATATTTGTAAGAGAATTGCTACTGTACTAGCCTACTGCTTATTTTATTTTATAAGAGAAATACTTTGAAGACTAAAAGAATGCACTTTAGCTGTCCAAGTATCTAGCCTTTGTTTATTACAGTGTTTGATCGTTTTCATGAGCTTGTTCATTTAAGGAGAGATAACTGACAGCAACAGTAGGCCATAAAAATGTGAACCATACTGTAGTATGAAAACACATCAGATATTAATAAAGAAAAAAATGAAACCAGATTTAGACAGGACACGTTCAGAGTGTGCCAAGCGATGGCATCAGAAAAAAAAGCTAAAGATTTACAGTGTATGACATTCTCATAAATGTTTGACAAATTGAGTTTGTCATTTCTTAAATAACGATACAATTCAACTTTTGCTACTTTCGGTGTTGTTTTAACATTTCAGCACTCTGGAAAAAAGAGAAGAAAATAAAAGTTGAGTAGAGTGATAAAGGATGTTGTCTAAGGTAAAAGCGCAGACAGAGTGTGTCACATCTAAGGTTTTCTGATGTAGATCTATCACTAAATTACTGGCAGGCAAAGTTGAATAAACCACCGTGGGAACTCATAGAAACAGATAGCAGTCTGAATTGGGGAGTACTGTGAAATGACTTCCTCATTTTCATCTATTTTACACCTCATCTATTCCCTCTCCACAAACACTGGGTTAAAAACAACCCAAATTGGGTAGTTTTTAACCCAAGGGCTGGGTAAATATAGGACAGAACCCATATGGGGTTTAATTAACCCAAGAAGTTTGGTTATTAATTTTAACCCACCAAATGTTGTTTTCTACCCAAAACATGGTTATTTTTTTAATTAAAATTAAGGGTTAATTTTATTTTAATAAATGGGTTGTATTTTCAGATAATTTATTTTTATGCCTTTTAAAATGAAATATGCCACATGATGAAAAAAGGGTCAACATTGTATTAGCTTTATTTTGTCATCAGTATCTGTAATATATTTAATCAAATTCAATTTATGAACAGCATTCAAAACTATTTCTCTCATTTTTATGGTTTGTAGTTGTACGTTTAAACACTGCAAATGTTCTAACATTTAAAAAAATTCATGAACGCCAAATAACTCAATTTTCAGATTCTATTCAGATTCTAATCTCGTGCTGTTGGGTAATTGTGTTGACAGGCTGGTGAATTCCTCATTTTGTTTGGGGTGTGTTTAAAAGTCATGGCCAAGCGCCAGCATGTTTATTTTAATAAACTTAGTTGCTTTTGATATATTAACAGAATAATCATGACAGACTAATTAGAAAATGTTAATTGCAGACAATATTACTGAGCCCTAAAGTCTTCTGCAACACACATTTTTTGCCAGTAATTTAGCGGTTCAATAATTCAAAAGTGACTACAGCACTGAGTAACTAGTAATATTCTTTCATTATCAGGGCTCTGCTTTTCCATCAGTCTCTCCATAAGCACCCCAACATGCAACACATGAACAGACTTGAATCTTTTCAGAGATTGTATTTGTCTCACTGACAAACACCGTTTAAATGTAAACACAGTGTCATCAAATGTTAGACCGAGTAAGATTTGACAATGATGGTTCATTATATGTTATTATACAGCAATATTATAGCCTAGCATAGATATGTTAAGTCATTTCCGATTATTTCGGGCGTACCGTGTCTGTAAGCGTGAGGAAAACACTGCAGATTTATATGAAGTCATCCATTTGAGGCCACCTCTGCTAAACACGTGCAGTTTGAGTGCCACCTGCTGGACGCTCAATGCATTATGCAGAAATGGGTCAGCAAGGTACCTATTTTTATTAAAATAAATATAATACAATATAATGCATCCGTATTTATACATGATTTTTATTACCTAAAAAAACGCAGTTGTCTCATGCAAACGCATGCTTTATTTCTTCTTTCAACGGAGTGAGTCTGCCATACGCCCGGTGTAGTGGCTGTGCTGTGACAGTTATTGCTCTATGACAGTCTGTTGTGCGTCTCTTTGATGTGGCTGCAGTTCCATCTGTGTTCTAAAGAGTGCACATGGTAGGAATATTCAGGAACAGCTGGTTGTTTTAACAGCTGTCTTATAGTGTCCATGCTTTTAGATTTTAAATGGCCGTTCTGCTTAGAGACTTGGTCAACCTGTCATAAAATGTGTGTATAAGCATGCAAGCTACACTAAGACGTATTTCTTAATGTAGCTTGACAGTGATACCTGACATATGGTATAAGAACAATGATTTCAATAAATTAATATGAACTGAAATTAATATTTCAGTTTGGCTGTGAATGTGTAAAAAATGACCAATCGGACAGAACAGATGACACAACCTACAGATACATTTTGAATATTACTGAATTTGAAAAGATAACTAACATCTTGCCAGTGTCATTTTAATAAAAGAGTTACTTGTTTTATTTGAAAAACTGCTTTGGATGAGTTTGGAGTTTTTTCATTACTATCATTATATCATTTTATATGATGCGTTGATTTTTATATTTTGCTTTTTTTTATATTTCTAAATAGCTTTCTATATTACTTTTAGTTCTAGTAATTTTAGTACTTCATCGTTACCTTATTTCATTTCATTTCAAATTTTCATTTAGTTTTTAAGTTTTCATAAATATGATTTATATTTTCATTTAGCTGTATATTTAAATTTTAGTTAACACTAACAACACTGCAACAATGTGCGGCGTGGCTATCTGTTTCCAGACCAATGACAGGCAGGGGAACTTTATTCCCTCTGGAAACCTGGTTGTAAACAGTGGGCCTAATCATTTTGTACTGGCACCATTAACTCCACCTCACTGTGTGTCAGAAGCGTTTACAGGTAAGCCACAGGGCACTCTATGAACCTTGCAAATTAGACAGTATTTAAGTGACTGTAATACATGTAAGGTTGTGTTAAATCTGCAGTCAGATGACAGGTAGGCCTAGAATAACGGAGGTGGTGCTGAAAGCTTCACCCCACCCATACTATGGCAGGCCATTTTAACATTTAATCTATAAACCACACTAGTATCTTTTTCCATGTTACTAGTACTTTTTTTCCAGATACTAGTAGCTTTTCCATTATGTAGTAGTGCTTAAGTACTAGTGTCAGTGATTCATTAACTACATTAACTACTAGTGCTTATCCTTTAAGTGCCAGCATAGTACTATCATAAATACTGAAAAAAACAACAGGTTTGCTGTACACAAGGGTGTAACTTTGGTTTGAGAAGTGGGGGGATTCGATTTTAATTCCGTTTCCTGCATTTACATGGAATATGTTTTTTTATGTTTAGGGACTATAGTGATGGAAAAGTTAATTATAATGATAAATTCTGACTAAAAAATAACAGTCTACTTCTATGATCACCAAGATTTCAGAGAATTATTTAGTAAAAAAATTATATAATATGGCACTTACTTTCCACGGTTAAATAAATGTTTATTCCAAACTAACTACTGTACCTGAAAATGCATAAACAACCACAAACACACTAAGGGACTACAGTAGCTACTGCTTGTCTCTGTTTCACTCTCTATGTTCTCCACCTCCTTTCCTTTATAAAAACGACTGAGATAGGATCCCAGCGGGCATTTGATGTCAAATAGACGTCAAATTTACATCAAACATTATGTAAATTTTAAGCATTTTTTATTTATCAAGCAACAATTAAAGTAGAGGGAAAGAAGGAATGACAAATCCAGCATGCAGTGAATTCAACTTGAATATTTAGAATGACCTATGTACTTATCAAGACATGTTATTTAAAGCTGAGCTTACTTTTTTTGTTAAAGGCTGCTGATGTCATTCTGTTGGTACTGCTTCAAGAGTAACCACTCCATCTCACTAAATTGATTGAATTGAGTTAATTTGGTCTTGTTCTCATTATCCCCGTCCACCTCATTACATGACGGACAGACACAGCTGTGAGAAGTGAACAACCACGCACACACACACACCGTGAACACACACCCGGAGCTACGCAATATCCTGGAAATGAATCACATTTTAAAAACAGCTGATAGAGATTTACTGCTAATCAAAGATCCGGCTTTACTGAGGAAATGCGCATGAATAAATCGACGATTAAATCGCCAGGCCCTAAGTGCTAGTATCTATTTAATAAGTACTAGTATCCAATGAATAAGTACTAGTATTTAAAAACTATTTACTCCTACCTAATAAAATACTACTAGTACATAAATTGAAGTACTAGTCAAAAATGAATAGCTGATATCTCAATGACAGATCTCCATAGAAGTCAATGGCGATTTTTTAAAATTTGTTACTAGTAAGAATATAATAGCTACTAGTTACTATTTAAATAAAAACTAGTATCTAATTAATAAGTACTAGTATAATGGAGTAAATGGTATCATCTAATAATATAATAATATAATCAATAAGTACTAGTATCTAATACATGAGTACTAGTATTACAGTGTATCTAATGCATAAGTACTAGTGCCTAATAAATAAGCACTAGTATCTAAAAATTAAGTAGTAGTATCTAATGACTAAGTACCAGTAACTTAACAAAAGACACTAGTACTTAGAGAATAAGCACTCATACTTAATGGAAAAGATACTAGTATCCCAAAAATAAGTACTAGTAACATGAAAATAGATACTAGTGGGGTTTGTAGATGAAATGTTAAAACGGCTTGCCATACCCATACACAAAAATACACAGCCTGCTGAAATGAAAATTCAAGCTTCTTCCTTCAATCTGGGAAATGTTCTCCAGCAGATGGCAGTGTGCCTCATTTTGATGTGTATTCTATTGAGTTATGTAATACTGCAGTTGCCCCTCATTATTAGTCAATGAGCTGCCCGTCTTATACGTTTAATGTATAGTCACTCAATGAGGAGTGCGCAAAGATTGAGAAGAAAAAAACGAAGGGGGAAAGAACTATATATATATATATATATATATTTATAATATATAAATATATTAAAAAGCAATATGTATCCAACATAGAATAAAAAACAAGACACATAATCAAATGTTTTTGCTTGCAAATGCACGTTTTTATATAAAGTAGATAGAAGAGTTGACCAAAGTCATTGCACAAACTCACATTCATACACACCCATATACTGTAACAGATTGCTTCTTTAAATATGTTAGTTACATCTCATTGTTGTTTCATTTTGATCAACAAAGTTCACACAACGTGAAACATAAAGAAAAGAGAAAATCATATTTCAGTCTTTTGTTGCTATACAGGTTTTTTTTTCTGTTGAAGAATGTAACATCAACCACAGAAATTGTATAAAACATAACACAATTTCGCCTCTTTCCTTATCTATGACAAGAACAAAGTTGCTGTAATTAATGGTCTTTCTCCACCCAAATCGGTTATGGTCCGTTATCATCACATCTTGTATGCCGTTCTAACACTGGAGCCATTGTTGTTGTAGAATCAATGCACGTACAGTCTTTTTGCCCTATGTACAAAACTTAACTACATTCAGCTAACTAATGAGAAAGGTCTTGCCATGGGTAAAATGTGATATCTGCATTAATAGCACCATCAGAATATTTCATCAGAATGAGGCCCGACACAAAATATTGGGGATAAATGTAAATGCATTATCAGCACATGATCAGAAACAGGCAAATACCCATGTGTTTAAATGATCCCATACATCAACTGAAAAAAAAAACTTACAAAAGACAAAAATGGGTTTAAAGACTATGGTCTGTTAGCTTTCGTTTGTGATTGATCTATACATTTCAAATATGCATATTGCTAAATGTAGTGCAATCAGGTCACAGATGACCTGCCATCTACGTTGATTTGATCAGTTTTTGTGTGCTACAGGTAATTCATCTTAGTATCTTACATTTCATCAGTATCTTATCATTTGCATATTGAAACGCTGCTGTACTTCTATAGAAGCCTCTTAAGACTCAAACATCTTTGCAGATGTTAATATTATACCTGTGAACTTCTTTAAAGCGCTCCTTTATCACCTTTAACAAAAACTGTGCTTATCTTCGAGTCACATAAGCTTGAAAAGTGAGTGAACAATGTATCGAGAAAATGCTGATAAAGATTTCTCATTCACAGGAACGACGGCACCTCGTTCTCAGGATGATTACTGATTACATCACTGATTACATTTCATCAGCAACCAATCCACTATTAACACTGGTTTGCAATGTCTGTTAAAATAAGGAAGTACAATCAAATCAACCGTGCTCTCAAATTTGTTAATACTCTCTCTCAGATTTGTGAAAGTGCATAAAATTGCAGAAAAAGAAAGGTGACTAAAAAGGAGTGTTTGGGGTAAAATTACCATTTATAATTTTAGTAAGTGCTTTCTTTTAACAGGCTGACTTAAAACTGTAAAACAACCCTTTTCTAACTTAAATAACAATGGTTATTTATTTAGTATGTGACCCTTGCACTATTAGGTTTTTTTTTTATTCCTTTGTGTCTGATATAGGGCTATAGTGTATTTAAAATAACCGTAGGGTTTTGTTTTTATGTATGCACAGTTATGAAAATAGTATTCTGGACCTATAATGGACTGAAAACAATTGCGATTTTCAACAATACAAGCAATTTTTTCCCTTGCTTCTTTAATAAAATATTTTTTACATTGTATGTCTCCTACTCAAGTCTTTCTATAATGCCCCTTCTCCTTTGCTCCTTCAAAAATACCCCTTTCCTAATGAGAAAGCTACAAAAACTTAGTGTACTTCTAGCTGACTTTTATGTCTTTATGGCACATTATTTTTCGGGAACACCATCCAAAAGAATATCATACAAAAATTGTGACCATCAAATCATAAACAAAGATCCTTTAAAAAGTGTGTGGTCGGTCAAAGAAGCATGCATTAACACCCGTATAAGAACATACAGTACTTGCTGTTGAAAATACATAAAATATCTACCTCTCCGTTTGTTTGTTCCCTATTAGACATGTCAGTTCATTTCACAAAGACAATAGGTAGCGCAACTTGTAAGTTGCAAGTCTCCCTCTCAAGGTGAAAGTTTTCTTCATCCCAAATTATGAATCATCTTAGCTCGTAAAGCATAATAAATTTCCTTAATATAGAATGTCATTAACAACAACAACTGATGTATGTTTGGACAGACCACCTCGAACCTGCAGCAGTTTAAGACCCAGACCTTCTTTAAAGGCCACTAAGATATGCTAAACAAACGTAACATGTTGAAAACGTGATGCCATGCAAGAGCAGCAGTTCATGGTCCTCTTATATATCACTTCACCAATGTGTAGGATTTATGTGAATGTAGAAATCGCAGAAGGTCAAACTAGAGTCTTTGGTTTGTATAATTTTGAAAGTGTTGCTAACTTGGCTCTCATTTACGAACTGCTCAGTCTGCTGCGAGCACGGCAAGCTGTAAGGATACAGCACAGGCTGAGCTTTTCAATATGTGCCGTTCAGTCTTTTTCGTGAGTCAAGACGCACTTTTTTTTATTGGGAGTCATAAAGACTGCTGCTCATGTTTGTGTATGGATGGAATCACTTGGAAAGGTCAACATGCTGTATGGTTGGTATATCCTGCGGTTGATTCGTTGACCTCAGGAACACCACGCGACCTGGCAATGAACACCTTGTTGGCTGGCAAGGTGTCAGTCGTCCTGCGTCTTGGTAAGATCTTAAAGGAATAGTTCACTCAAAAATAAGAATTTCTTGAACATTTACCCACGCTCAGACCATCCTAAATGTAGTCTTGTGAATTACTGCGACGTCTTTGGATATTACTTCTATCTTTTAAGTTTGCGTAGAAATAAGTACTTAACCAGATCTTCTATTGGGATTTCTTTAGAAGTACCTGGGGTGTATTATTATTTAATTTTTCTTACTATGCTCCTTGGTTGAGGAATAATTTTTTTGATTAAAGGTGCTCTATGCGATCTTGCAAAACACTATGGGTGCAGGTCCTACACCAAACAAAAACAAACTTCGGCCAACCAATCGGCAAGAAGAGGTGGGGTTTAACACGCGCATACAAATTCGGCCAACCAATCGGCAAGAAGATCGGCTCTTCTTGCCAGTTGTTTGGCCGAAGTTTGTTTTTGTTGTGGTGCCCAAAATGTTTCTTTCGATATTGCAGTCTCTGTGTTGAATTTTGTTTTTTCCCAATGTATTCAGAGGGCAGACAGCAAGGTGCATACGGTTTGAGATAAAAATTAAATCGAGCTAAAATCCTGCAACATCGCATAGAGCACCTTTAATGCTTCACTAGACGTATTTTTAAAAAATATTCTAATGAATAAGCCTCTTTCCTTTTTTAATGAAGTTGATTTAGGATTATTGTCTTGCTTTGTTTGTTTATAATTTATTTTGTATATGTTGCTTTTAAAATTATGCAATTTGTTTGTATGGTCTTCTTGGCCAGGAATCCCTGAAAGAAGAGATTTCTTTTAATCTTAATGGGACCTTCCTGGCTAAGTAAAGGATAAATAAAATTTAAAAAGTTATGATGGCACCCATTCACTGCAGATGGACCATTAGTGAGCCAGTGAGACAAACTCAACTTATCTTGGGTGGCCTGGGGATTAAAATGGACACATTTTTATTTGTAGGTGAACTATTCCTTAGAATCTAGTCGCATTCATTGCTACAAATAAGCTTCAAAACTATGCTCTGTAGCTTAATACTAATGACACTAAAGTGTTTTGGTAAAAAACAACAACAAAGAAAACAATGTTTTTTTTTCTGTGCACAAATTTCTATGCACATTCTTTTTCTGTTTATGCACCAGCACCTTACTTATCGATCCAGGCCTATAAGCAGCCGGCTCTCCTCCTCCTTTTGACTTTCGTTTTTCAGGTCAGCAAAAACCTGCGTGAAGTAGTGCGGGTCAGAGTTAAGCTGGAGCATTTTGCTACTCATGCGGCTGATGATCGCGAGACTGCGATTCCAGAAGGCATCCTTATCTGTCTCCACCAGGAAGGGCTTGAGCGGGTATGAAATCTCGTTTCCCATGTAGGAGTAGGACAGGTAGAGACAAGTGAGCAGCTCGGCCTGTAGCTCGCGCTCACTGGACACCTCGGCTGAAATGACCTCACGGCAGAGCATGTAGAGGAAGACCACGTTCGCCGGGGTGATGAAGCCCTGGTCCTGCCATCCCTGCAGCAGAAGAGAGCGGTCCACACTGCGCAGCCACAGGACAGGGTCGGCAGGGGAGAGGCGCTTCAGCCGGTAACAGCGGCGGCACAGGAACTCGCCCAGGCTCCTCAGGAGCTCGCTGGTGGAGGCCTGCACGATCACTCGTTTGGGTGTGCCCGCGTTGGTTGCTTGGCCAACCGATCCGGTGATGGAGGTCCTCTTCGCAGTGGAGGCCACATTGGCGGTGGTTTTGGAGGTGGGAATGGAGCTCACGGCTGGCTCCTGGGTGAAGCCGGAGAGGTTGGCACAGGATTGGGACTTCTTCATGTTTTGGCTGTTGAGATTGCCCACGCTCCCTTCATCTTGACTGTCCCCAGAGGCCAGCTTCTTGGAACCTTTTCTCTTCGCCGAAGCTGCCACGATGCGCTTCCATGGCAGGACATTGATGAGCGACTGGCGCTTCAAGCCCTTGTCCTTGGCATTTTTACTGTTCTGCACGGCTGTATAATGTGCCAGAGGTGGTGGTATTTCATCAAACAGGCCTGCCTTTCGGTAGCTCGGGGAGACTGAGAGTACAGTTCCCATGTTGCCTTGATTATTACGGGGTCTTTAGATGCAGAATCTGCCCATGAAAGGAACAAATATGAATGTTTAGAAACACAATAATGTTTTAAATTAAAATGTAATTTTGATGAAACCATAACCACATAAAGAGTACATACAGACAAGTGCAAAACATGTATGAATATCTATATATATTATATGGTATGGATAGAAAACCAAATGTAAAAATCTTACAATATATTTTTTGATACATATACAGGCAGATTTCGTTTTTTTTACTGAACTGTACCGCTGGTATACCATTCACCGGGAGATTCAGTAGAATATGCGAAAGCATCCATCTTAGCTTCAAAATGGAAGGCGAGAATGTAAACACGTTCATTCCGAATTCATATCCATTTGTAAGAAAAATCCCTTTCGGCGCAGACTGGAAATTGTTAGCTGACTTACAAATTATTACATTTAAGCTTTAGCGCGTTTTGGAAATGATAATTTATCGAGCTCTTTAAAATGTTTAGTGGGTCAACACGAGGTAATGAGCACATCACGCTTCAGACAAAACGAGCAGTCGTAAATCAAGATAGCATCTTTATAACGACGGGCTCGTGCGCAGGGTACTACTGAATTTTTCACATTTTGCCAACTATTTTAGAGGGAAAAGCGTTTTTGAAATGAACATCATTTGATTCAAAAACCAGCATAAATAGGTTATATAGATAAAATGTTGGTTACTTACTAATCAATACGTCTTCCTCGAGGTGATAAATGTAGATATAGAAAAAGAAGAACAGGTAAATATAGAAACATTCGTCGATTGTGCCCTCTTTTCCTCAGCGTGTCGCACTGTGGAACGTGCTCGTCGTTGTCCAAGGTTCTGAAAATGGGACGTCAGCGATGAAATAACGCTTCTACGTGAAGCAACTATGCAGGGTCGGGATTCTCCGGTTGCTAAGGTTACTTCCCAAATGCACTCCACGTTTTCCCACATAAACCATCGATACACGCCAGTTTTGTTGTTTCTCGTTTATCACAATCAATCTCGGGTCTGCTTCACATCTGCCCGTCCGTGATCTTGCTGTTGAACTGCGCAGGCGGAGGAATTACACGCCAGGCTTGAATATAATTGGAAATGCGTAAAAATAAAGGTCCATGTCAGACTAATCCTTAAGTGATGTCGATGAATTGCGTTCATTGACCGCTGTTTTTCGAGAGAGGGGGTTATTGGTGCGCTCTCGTGGAGATGCTGAATCTCAGATGGGTGGCTGGGCTCCCTCTGGTTATCTATCCATGTGTGCGCTGTCCACAGCACCAGCAGCTGTTATAGCGCTTCCTGAGCGTCAACATGAAAGGTAGAATGTTTAACTTTAGACGCCCTCTTTTGGCATGACGGGCCAGCTGTTGACAGATTATAGTCTTTAATCAAGACCCAGAGAGTGAGGAAAGTCTCACGCACAACGTTCGAGGCAGATTAATTTAACTCCTGATGTGCAGTAATGTCGCCGAGGCTTTGTAGACCTCAGTGGCGCAGTGACATGAATGGGCAACCCCATCCCCCTCTGATCTCTCTCTCACACCCACCCACCCACACACTCTCTCCATCTCTCATGCTTATCCAATCATCCTGCTCTCACTTTAAAATAGTAAGTAATAGTTTTTTTAAATGGCGACCCATCTGAGTGTTTTACACCCTTATATGTTAATATTTTTTAAGCTTATCCCATCTTTAAGTAATTGATGAAACAGTACTTCAGATTAAAGGTATAAGCTAAGATGAGAAGAAATACGCAAAAATATCTATCTATCTATCTATCTGTCTGTCATCTGTCTGTCCGTCTATCTGTCCGTCTATCTATCTATCTATCTATCTATCTATCTATCTATCTATCTATCTATCTATCTATCTATCTATCTAT
>JAUMHP010000043.1:6395829-6412199 GCA_032361065.1 Enteromius trimaculatus
GACGTTATAAATTGTCTTACTAACGTTTAAATGTTAGTCACTAACATTCTATAGTACTATATCGTTTCGCGGAAGGATGAAAATGTTAATTTAAAACAAATATGCTAGTAAAACTCATATTCATGTCCAGTTTTTTTCTTTGTGTGGCAAGTAGTCGTATAATAAGCGGGAAAATGGAAAGGCAGCCAGTAGTAATAAGCTTTGTGTCGGGTCCTGATCACACTGTCGGGGCTTATTTCTGCGATAACTAACGTTACCGGCTGCCTCTACATTATCCCTTACATAAATTCTGCATGACTGTATTTAACTACTTGTGCTTTAACTGAATGAACTGTTGCGTGATGTACGGGAACTATTGTCAGTGATTCACACACATAATCCCATGTGCTAATCTCAGATTATGTAGGATTGGTGCAGTTGTAAACGTAGACAGTAGTCTGCTAAAATAACTATTTAAAGAGATGTTTCCGGATAAAAAGTTGATTCTGTTAAAGGCTGTGTTTCTCTCTCTCTTTCTCTGTCTCTCCAGGCATGTGACTGTGAGGACCACAAGCTCCCACAAGTTTGTGTTCACAGTGAAGTCTCACCACTCTGTGGTTCCTGGAACCATCGCTTTCAGTTTGCCACAGGTGCAGGACTCCTGCCAAGATCTTTTACTTGTGACACAAACACAGCAGAAGACAAACACTTAACATCTTATCCAAAACAACAGCTAACCAGACATATATAAAGGGATAGTTCACCCAGAGATGTGGTTCAAAGAACATTGATAGTCAAACACTTCCATTTCACAGATAAAAACATTGTTGAAAATATTTTATGTTTCACAGAAGAGAGATTGAAGAAGAAAAGTTTGAATAAATAATGCCATACTTTTAGTGTGAAAAAGACTTGGGTGAACTGGCTTTTAAATACAGATAATTAGATAATGCTTGTATTTTTGTGGACTTTTTGCTGTTTTATTAATTCTCTTCTTACTTTTTATTAAAGAGGAAATGGGCTGGCTTGTCCATCGGTCAAGAAATAGAAGGTGTGTACATGGTTCCTGGGTGAACATTTGCAAAAAATAAACAATTTTTTTAGATTAAATGCTCAACCCTTCCCCCCTGTTATTTCAGTGGCCAACTACAACTTTGACAAATCTAAGCAATGCATTGGCGCTATGACCATTGAGATTGACTTCCTGCAGAAGAAGAGCACCGACTCCAGTCCCTACGACTCTGACAAAATGGCTGCTGAGTTTATTCAGCATTTCAACAATCAGGGTTTCAGTGTGGGGCAGCAGGTCAGAATCTCAGCACAAAACCTGAATAAATGTTATCGGATGTTTAATCATACATGCTAATTATGTCTTGTGCTTTTGCTGTCATAGCTGGTCTTCAGTTTCTGTGACAAGCTCTTTGGCCTAGTTATCAAGGACATTGAGGCGATGGACCCCAGCATACTGAAGGGTGAACCAGCATCTGGCAAAAAGCAAAAGGTATTGCCAAGAGAACAGAAATACATCATATACATCATATAAAAATACAAATGTTCACCGTTAATCATTCTTTGTTTTGGCATCTAATTCACAGATCGAGATTGGTCTGTTGGTCGGAAACAGTCAAGTGATCTTTGAAAAATCAGAGAGCTCTTCTCTTACTCTAGTTGGTGAGTTTTATCAGACTTAAAAATATGTTTCTGTTGCCATGTACAACCTTGTAGCTCAGCTCTGAATTTTCCTCTTCATCCTGATGCTCACCAGGCAAGGCCAAGACCAAAGAAGCCCGTCAGACGATTATTAACCCTGACTGGAACTTCGAGAAAATGGGCATCGGTGGTCTAGACAAGGAATTCTCCGATATCTTCCGCAGGGCCTTCGCCTCTCGAGTTTTCCCGCCAGACATTGTGGAGCAGATGGGTTTGTGCTGTCTTCCCGTTTTGTTATGTGATCTGGTAAAAATGCATCCATTCACCAGAACGGTCCATTTATGTTGATGTTTGTAGCCATTATAAACGCATTACTCAGGTGCATAGATTGTGGATAATTTGTGTTTTTTTGGGAGCGTCTGTTGTAAAAGTTGTTCTCTCTGCAGGCTGTAAGCATGTGAAAGGCATCCTGCTCTTTGGTCCTCCTGGCTGTGGTAAAACACTTATGGCCAGGCAGATCGGTAAGATGCTGAACGCCAGAGAGCCAAAGATAGTCAACGGACCAGAGATCCTCAACAAGTACGTCGGTGAATCTGAGGCCAACATCAGGAAACTGTTCGCAGATGCTGAGGAGGAACAGAAAAGAGTGAGCTGAGAGACTAACCCCTGAACCTTATGATGCTATATACATGCTATAGTGTACTATGCTATCTTTTGTGTTTTTCTCTGCAGTTGGGTGCTAACAGTGGCCTGCATATCATCATCTTTGATGAGCTGGATGCTATCTGTAAGCAGCGTGGGACAGGTGCCAGCAGCACAGGTGTGCACGACACTGTGGTCAACCAGCTCCTGTCCAAGATCGACGGAGTGGAGCAGCTCAACAACATCCTCGTCATCGGTGAATAACAGCAGCTAATATATGTTCTGTTGCTTTGCAATATTTACCAGTCATAAAAGATCTCCAAATTTATGACTGCAAAGAAAGTTTTTCACAAATCTAATGTGACTTTTTAGAGATTAATGTACAAAAAAACAAAAAACCTAAACATATTTATCATATAAATTAATAATAATATTTATTATTAATTTATGTTGTATTTGTTGTATTATTGTTATAGTTATTTAAATTAATAAAGTAATCCAATGACATTTGAAAGAAATAATTGATTAATGTACAGAAAACTATAGTTTTTTAAGGCAATAAAATTTTATATAATAACTTTTTAATTATTATTGAAAGCTAAACATTTTTATGATATAAATTGTAGCAATAATAATAATAATAATAATAATAATAATAATTGTTTTTTTATTCAAGTTTATAACTAATTGTACTTGTAAGAAACAAATGATTATTGTACAAAACTGTATTAAGTTTTTAATAACAATAATAATCAAAACATTGTTTATAATTACGTTATACATTATTGTTATGATTAGGAAATTATTTCATAATAATAATAACAAGAATATAATTTGAATAAAAATCTATTGTATTCTTTTTAAGAATACATATTTTATAACAATAAAACAACAACAAATAAATACTAATAATTATCATCTTTATTATTAAATTTTAAATTACTGTTATTATTGTTTTTATTATGTTCACATTCATATTAAAATTCACTGACAATCTCAAATACTAAATAAGTATGAATAAATAAGTGTAAATAAAAATAATGTTTTGTTTTGTGTTTTCTAACCTGTGCATTTGTCTTTATCTGAAAGGCATGACCAACAGGCCTGACCTGATAGATGAAGCTTTGATGAGACCTGGCCGATTTGAAGTAAAGATGGAAATTGGTAGGACCTCAGTGGTTTGCCCTTTGTTGAGCAACAATGATGAGGAAAATTCATTTTTACCTATTTATCTGCGTCTCATTGCCTAGGTTTACCGGATGAAAAGGGTCGTGTTCAGATCCTGAACATTCACACATCTAAGATGCGTGAGTTTAACCTCCTGTCTGCTGACGTGGATGTGAAGGAACTGGCTGCTGAGACCAAGAACTACAGTGGAGCTGAACTGGAGGGCCTGGTCAGAGCCGCCCAGTCCACTGCCATGAACCGCCACATCAAGGTACAAACTATAAGGATCTATGCATTCACATACTTGCATAATAGCCCATTTGAAAGGTCTAAACTGAATCCAATTACATTCCAGGCCACATCTACCGTGGAGGTGGACATGGAGCGAGCGGAGAAGCTGCAAGTCACTCGAACAGATTTCCTGGCGTCCTTGAATAATGACATTAAACCTGTAAGTCTGGCCTGGTTGAACAATAAACCGCTTTCATTAGCAGAGTTCAGAGAGTCATTCGTAAAACCATGCAATGTTGTACTTGTGCTAGGCTTTTGGCACCAACCAGGAAGACTATTCCAGTTACATCATGAACGGCATCATTAAGTGGGGTGATCGAGTGACCCGAGTGCTGGAGGACGGAGAGCTGCTGGTGCAGCAGACTAAGAACAGCGACCGCACACCACTCGTGTCTGTGCTTCTTGAGGGTGAGCCTTCATTTCTAACATCAGAGTATGCTGACTGTTCATCGTGACAGCTCCACTGTCCACAGAATATATTGGGAATATTGGGAAAACAATCAGCAAATATTAAATCGCAAGGATCTTCTGAGAATGTCGCATTATTAGAAAGTTGATCAAGTACATATAACATCACAAGGATGTTCCATAGACGCTTTTGAGAATGTTTGGTTTTAATTGATTTACATAAACTTTACAAAATGTTAGTGAGAGTCCCCTACCCTGTTAGGCAGGATAATCTCTGTGCTCCAGTCCGATGTAATGTAGGCTATTATTCAGTCCTGACACATCATGGTTTTTTTTGCCTCAGGACCTCCTCACAGTGGAAAGACAGCCCTGGCTGCCAAAATCTCAGAGGACTCGCAGTTCCCCTTCATTAAGATCTGCTCTCCAGACAAGATGATTGGCCACTCAGAGATCTCCAAATGCCAGGCAATCAAGAAGGTTAGTGGTAACGTACTGTATGCTCATAAATTTGAATATCATTTCAATTTTTACACATATTCACATTTTTTTAATTCTCAAAACCAAAGCTGATTATCGCACAACTATTCTTAAAAACCATATTTCTTCTCAGGTCTTTGACGATGCTTACAAGTCCCAGCTCAGCTGTGTTGTGGTGGATGACATTGAGCGTCTGTTAGGTTGGACTGTTTTATCACTTCAATCTTTTTAAAGGGGTCTTCACCAGACAATAAATGCTTGATTTTAACCAATGAAAGAAGTTTTGTACAAAACAAGAATATTTAAACTATATGGACAAAAGTATTGGGACACCTCGTTCTAATAAACAGTTCTGACTACTATAATTTCCACGAGTACAAATCTCAGTGTTTAAGCATATAATGATATTCTGTGTGCATCTGATTTTACAGTAGGACTCTTTTTTTTAAGAGGTTATTTATTTAAATACAAACCTTAAGCCAAAAACTCATCGCCAAATACCAAGAATATCATTATATGTTTTAACATTTTTAAATAGTCAAACAGGATCAATACTTTTGTTCATGTAGTGTATTTAAAATGCATTTAGTTTAAATCTATTAACATATTTAACATACTTATTCATTTAAAAACGAGAGTTAAACTTTATTTGAAGTACCACTTGTGCGCAGTGCACATTTCTGTACGTTAACCTTAAATGTGTTTTCATATCACTATTGATGGGATTTGTATGATCTTTGAATAATATCCGTCAGGAATTCCACTTTGGTACTATCAAATATACTATCTTTAGTTGGACTTCAGCACTATTCAAATCCACTGAGTACAAAATTAGTTGTTTCAGTGTTGCAGACTTTAACTGTACCAGTTTACTATACCAAAAGTACAATTTCAGGGTATTTTTATTAAGCACATAAATATGTAAATGTATGTTTAGTATACTTAAATGTATTCCAAAGACATTTTTAGTGTATTTATTTTCACTAGGGGTATCCTTAGCTAAAGTCAATTAGCAAATTTTGCATCAAAAAAGATGCTATATTACGCAGTGGTTTTCTAATAATTATTTGTGGTGAAACAGATTACGTGCCGATCGGTCCTCGATTCTCCAACCTGGTTCTTCAGGCCCTGCTGGTTTTGCTGAAGAAGACTCCACCTCATGTAAATTCTGATGCTTCTACATATGTCCAAATGTGACGGTGTTTTAATATGTTTTCATTGCACGATGTATTTATCTTGTTAAATTATGGACATAAAATGTCTGTTGCTCTTTTCTTGACCATAAGGGCCGTAAGCTGCTGATCATCGGCACCACCAGCCGTAAAGACGTGCTGCAGGAGATGGAGATGCTGGATGCGTTCAGCACCACCATCCATGTGCAAAATATCTCCAGTGGTGAACATCTGGTTGAAGCTCTAGAGGTGAGATAAAATCAGAAGACAGGTTTTATTTCAGGATTCTAGTTTATTTGTTTAATGTTGTTTTTTATGTTTAGCCAGTAGAGGGCGATATCACCCTTTCTGTCACTTCATTTGCATTCACAACATTTTTTCTGTTCATTTCAAGCTCCTGGGCAGCTTCACAGATGCTGAGAGAACCACCATCGCCCAGCATGTGAAGGGAAAAAGAGTGTGGATTGGCATTAAGAAGCTTCTCATGCTTATCGAGATGTCTCTGCAGGTAAGCCTAGTCTGTAAATGTACTATTTTGAAGCATTAAGAGTCTCTCAAACCCTTTGTATTTATTTCTGTTAGAAGTATTCTCATTCTCTGATTCCTACAGACTAGAACTTTAATGAGCTCGAGTGGTTTTCTAACATGCTTTTTGAAATGTGGGCTAAATAATTTAGTTTATATTCTGCGCTTTTTATAGCTGTTTTATGCACAGAAGAATCTGACTCTACATCTCAAGTGCTGTCTAGCAATTTAATGAACTAACTTCATCTTGTGACAGAGTCACATGCAGAGAACCATATACGCGGAAATCCAAGTTTATTTATAGCATGTTGTGTTTACTCTGCTCTCTAGATGGATCAGGCATACAGAGTCAGCAAGTTCCTCTCTCTGCTTAAAGAAGAGGGAGCGTGAGTATACCACTATATTCCTCATATTTGGCACAACAATGTCTTTTAAAAGAGTTATTGCCACAGACTCACTGGATCAGAAACCTGAAGGGGAGTTAAATTCACATTTAAGCATGTTTTATATTTGATTTTGTACATTGGCAGACTGGATGAAAACAATCACATTCGAATCTAACTCTGCTGGTGAAAACTGATGGTAAGGGTGTCATGGTACTGTAACTATGCGTGCTGTATTTAGAGCCATCAGAGTAGTTGCTTTGACATGTCTTGATCCTTAGTTTTTACCTTATTAACAATACAGAACCCGAAAACTAGTGTCTGTAGCAACCTGACCTCTTCATGTGCTTAAATAGCTGCTTTGAAAATTGTTGGATGAGATTTTTTTTTTTATTTCAGCAAGGATGCATTCTATTCAACAGTAAAGACATTTGTAGTATTTGTGTTTAAAATACATTCTGTTCTTGTAAGTTTTTTATTCACAGGGGAATCCTGAAAAAAAACAAAACACGATTTGTAATAATAAAAAAATAAATTACAAAAAAAAGTCATATTAAATTGTACTAATATTTCTGAATATTACTGTTTTTACTGTACTTAAATGCAGCTTTGGTGAGAAAAGAAAACGTATTGACCCTAAACCTTTGAATATTACCACATAAAAGATGATTTAATGCTGTGCTTATTAGATATGTAAAACCACACATTTAAATATTCAGTCAAATAAAATTGATTTTCCTGCTCATGGCCTGCAGAGGACAGACTTTCCCACTGTGAGTCACCACCGATTATATTTACTAGTGATTCAGTATAGTTACACTCACTAAATATGCAGAAAAAAAGGAATGAAAACAAGGACAAAAATGATCACATCCAGGTTTTCACAACAATGAGAGTTTTCACTTGGTGCTTTAACTAGGTGTTAGTATATGCTTAGGTTATTATATTAAGCTTTGAAAATCAACATTTACTTAAACTTAAAGGATCTTTCATTAAAAAGATAAAATAATGTCTTATTGTGAACAGAAATAATCCCAAATCACTCAAATTTAACTCTGTATAGCGTGGACTATTAAACTTGCAACCAGAACAAGTTTTCCACTGAAAAAGTTCAATCATAAAAGAAATACACATTTATTAACGTGCATTTGCAAAAAAGCTATTCATTTCATGCCGACTCTAAAGAAAAGAATTGAAAAAGGTAAGAAGGATTAGGGATGTTACGTTTTTATTTAAGACAGTGTGCATCAGTCATGCACAATAATAGTAGAAACGTGCAAGAAAGAAAGCTGGCTTCTTTTTGAAAAACAGCCAATATTGGTAATGATTGACTTTCAGATGGAAGCCATCAAAGTCACAGAGTCTGTGTGCCAGAGCTTGTCTGTAAATTTGGACTGGACCCAAACTGAGCTGAGGTGAAACCCAAAACCAGCCCACATACAGTACTCCCACAGAGTAAACTCTTCCCGCTCCATCCTTCTCTCTGCAGAGATCGTGGTTTCTACGAGTAACAGAAGACAGCAGAGAGG
This sequence comes from Enteromius trimaculatus, assembly GCA_032361065.1. NCBI lineage: Eukaryota > Metazoa > Chordata > Actinopteri > Cypriniformes > Cyprinidae > Enteromius > Enteromius trimaculatus. The sequence goes on from JAUMHP010000043.1 coordinate 6,404,053, forward strand.
GACGCCCACGCTGTTCCTCCCAACTGCATGCAACTGGGAGCAAACGCCACCCAAACAACACCCTCACAATAGCGGAGATCGGAGATCACACAGCCATCCCTCATATCAAACCAATATCCAATATCGTCTTGTGCTTTGTGTAATATTTCTGTACGCTGTTTGTTTACATGAATATCTGTTTCGATCAACTCGAAGCCATTAAGATTAAAAAATATGTATATATGCTGAGTGCAGAACATATATAGCGAATCTAATCACGCAACATGTGAATCTCTATAAGAAAGCTGTAGTTGTGTGTATATACTGTAGTGAAGATGAGCTGTGCTGTTCGTAGTGTGCATACGCTGAACCCTTCCTTTGTGACTGTGTTGTGGTAACACAAGAAAACAACATATAGATCACAGTGTTATTTGATATTGTGCATAGGCTCAAAATATGACAGTTGGATTTCTTTGGTTTGTTTCAGTTTCATGTAGAGTTGGTTTACAGAGCTGGTAATATATAGTATATCTATGTAAACTAGTGTTGCAGGAGCCAGCCCTTTGAGAACAACCATAATCACTAATACAGTGGATTGATAATCTGTTGTTGTCACTACATGAGTGTGTGTGTGTGTGTGTGTGTGTGCGTCTGAGTGAGTGAGTGTGTCAACTAAAGGCTACAGATCAGCTTTCGAGTGAACTTATTTGTGTGGCTGTATGTATCTGTGTAAGTGTAATGTGGGTAGATATTGTTTTTTAAAATGAATATTCATGACTATGTTGTTTTATGTATTTATTTATTTTTTTGCCTGCCCATTCATTCATATGTTTTCTGTGACCAGTGTTCAATGTCCAGAGCTCTATGATCTGTTATGACTATTGGAGATGTACGGCCAGATGCAAAATTGTGTTACTGCAATAAAAAAACAAAAAACTAAAAATCTCAGTATCTCAGTTTTCGTGTTGTTGAATATTTATTCCATTGCTGTGCTATGAAGCCACCTTAAAAGAGATCTACTAGTGCTATTACTGTTTTAATAATGCATTTAAAAATATAAATTCAATTAATGAATTATTACTAACATATCTCTTCAATGAAATGGTTCACTGAACTCAACAAATTTACTTAAAAACTGTTAATGAACAGCACCATATTAACTTCTTGTTTGTACTTGTTTATAACTGTTGTGTCAAATAGTACACTCTAATTTAATCGAAATAATTGCAACATATACTGGTGTGATAATATGTGAACAGCTTCTTTCAGAGCTTTTTTTCTACCATCTGAGATGCTCTTCTATTATTAATAGCATTTATCCATCTCCCCAAAAAATACATTTGGGCATTAATGGCATTTTGACTCAGAAATGGAAATAAATAAGCCACAAGTCTTGGATTGATTTTCATAAACCATGTTACTGCAATTATGCAATACTGCTATATACAAATTAAGTTAAGGCAGATTTGCTTTTTTTTTTTTGTCTTTTTTTGTAGCTAATCTCTTTTCTTCCAAAACCTAGTTATACCTTAAAGCAGGGATGAGCTAACACAGTACGTGTCATAATTTCAGGCTGCTGTTTTCTGTCATACAGAACAAAATTGTGAGTATTCTTTGTGAGTTTTAACCACTTGTAATTCTTGCATAATTAAAGACCAAGGCTGAGATTAAGAGTTAAGCACTGTGCATGTGAGAACAAGACCGACGGCACGTGCACAGACACGTCAATAAGACATATCTTATTCCCTGTGTTTGAAGGTCTTTGAACCTCCGTCAGAGTTTCACAGTGAATGCGATGAAAGTGTGCACATTGTTATTGATACGCAGGATGTGATATTTCTTTTAAACCTTGAGAAATAATAAATAGAACATGAGGTACAACAGGAAGACAGCAGAATCTTCAGCAACAAGCGTTTCTAGAGTTACTAAGTGGGAGTAATATTTGCAGCTGTTCAAGGGATTCATCTCTCAACAGAAGTGAAGAAAGTGTTCTGAAAGGCTGTCCTTGGTTTTATGTTTTGTTGGTACAAATGTGGGTAGAACTGATCGTGACATTTTGAGTTGTTCTCTGGAATGCTTGATTTTGATTGGTTGGTCACAACATTCAGCGAGCAGATATATTGATATAGTTTATTAAACAGATAGTTCCGGGCCTCCATTCTGATTGGTTGAGCCGTGCTCTAAACTGCTGTGAATTACTCTACAAATATACTCATTTTTTATGTTTTGTGTGTTCCAAACACCAACCATTTCTGAGGGACTATGTTGTTTGATAGAAGAATGTTTTTATTTATATCATTACACTTTATTTACCCCGTTTTATTTAAAAAAAACAACAACTATGTATACAGAATTACCGTTTTATAAAAGCAATAAGTCCTATGAAGCCATGGTTTACAATAAATTTAGAACAGCTAAGGGGGTTTTAGGCACTAAACGTCTTGGAGCTTATTACTTTATTTTAGCATTAACAAAGTACAGTGTTTCTCTTATCAAACCATGCTACCTTGTTTTATAAAATGCAACTAGTAGTCTCGTTGGCTGGTTTTAGCTGGGAGACCACCCTGGTCTCTACTGGTTTAAGCTGGTCAACATTTGCCTGGAGTATATGGAGGTTGAGGTCGTCAATGACGGTTGGCTTGATTCCGTTGGCGACGAACTGCTTGCTCCAGATGTACATGGGCCTGGTCCTAGATCTGTTCACTCCGCTGAAGCCAGTCGTTGACAGAGGGAAGAGCAGTAGGAGTCTCTGACCAGGGGAAGAGCCCAGGATGCATTTAAAGGGTGTTAGGCCAGTAGAGGGTTTCACCAGGGAATTCTGGGTGTATTCTGCCCAGAAGAGATAGCGATTCCAATCTGTGGGTTGGTTCTGAAAGTAGGTGCGCAGGAAACGGATGACTTCCTGGTTGAGGCGTTCTGACTGGCCGTTGGATTGTGGGTGGTATCCAGAGGTGAGACTGACGTTAACATTGAGCTGTTCGAAAAAGGCTTTCCAGAGGCAGGAAGTGAACTGAGGCCCACAGTCTGAGACGATGTGTTCTGGGAGACCATAAAATCTGAATACCTGGTTGCAAAGTTCTCTTCTTCTTTTCTTTAAGAAACCTGCCGATAATGGCGATGTCTTCAGGGAGACCATAAAATCTGAATACCTGATTGAAAAGTGTTTCTGCTGTTTCCAGGGCTGAGGGAAGCTTTGGTAGTGGGAGGAAAAACCTTTGAAAACCGGTCTACAACAGTGAGGATAGTGGTGAAACCTTGGGACATGGCAGATCGGTGATAAAATCAAGAGCAATATGGGACCAGGGACATTGTGGAATGGGTAACGGGTGGAGCAGACCAGCTGGACGATGATGTGATGACTGTTTGCATTGGTTGATGAAATTGATGATGTCTTGAGAAAGTTTGGGCCACCAGTATTGTTGATCGAGTAGGCGGATGGTTGCAGTGATACCGGGGTGACCAGAACTGGGGTTATTGTGGACCTGGGTGATGAGTGGCTGGCAGAATGGTTCTGGAACATAGCTGCGTTCTGGAGGGCATTCAGGTGGAAGGATGTGTTCTTGGTTGTACTGGTTAATCTGTGTTTATGTCCCACTGGACCGGGGCGAGTAAAACGCTTTCTGGGAGAATGGGTTCAGGTAACACAGTGTGGACAGAGTCATCAAATAGACGGGATAATGCATCAGCCTTGGTGTTCTTAGATCCGGGTCGATAGGTAACACTGAACTGGAAGCGTGTAAAGAACATGGCCCATCGAGCCTGGCGTGTAGAAGAACATTTGGCTGATCGAAGATACTCTAAGTTCTTGTGATCTGTGTAGTAATTGCGTTCGGTGAGAGTGAGCTTACGAGAGAAGGCACATGGAAACATCTTGGCTGGATCTCCGTGGCGTTGTGACAGGATAGCCCCCACCCCAATGTCAGAAGCGTCGACTTCGACCGTAAACTGTTCGTGAGGGTCTGGATGTTTGAGGATTGGGGCTGAGGTGAACCGTTCTTTGAGATGCTGGAATGCTTGGATCGCTTCGCTAGTCCACTGAAGTCGTTGGTTCTGGCGCTTGGTCATGGCAGTGAGAGGAGCTGCAATTATACTGAAATTTCTGATAAAGCGACGATAGAAATTGGCAAATCCCAAGAAACGCTGGAGTTCTTTCAGGGTTGTGGGTTGAGGCCAATTTAACACTGGAGTCACCTTTTGCTCATCCATCGCTACCCGCACCGAACTGATCACATACCCCAGGAAGGACACACATGTTTGGTGGAACTCACATTTCTCTGCCTTTGCGTAGAGCTTGTGTTGAATGAGGCGCTCTAGGACGGCTCTTACGTGCTGTACATGTTCGTGCATGGTCTGGGAGTAGATGAGGATGTCATCAATAAATACGATTACCCAGCAGTCTAGCATGTCTCGGAAAACATCATTGATGAAGGACTGGAACACAGACGGACTGTTGGCAAGCCCGAATGGCATCACCCGGTAATCATAGTGTCCACTAGTGGTGGAAAATGCAGTCTTCCATTCATCTCCCTTACGGATGCGGATCAAGTTGTAGGCACTACGGAGGTCGAGTTTAGTAAAGTACTTGGCCTGACAGAGATGTTCAAGGGCTGCTGGAACAAGAGGTAAAGGGTAGTGAAACTTGACTGTGATATCATTTAAGCCTCGATAATCAATGCATGGCCTTAGTCCTCCATCCTTCTTCTTTACGAAGAAGAAACCTGCCGATACTGGTGATGTAGAGGGTTGAATGAAGCCCTTGGCTAGTTCCTCTTCGATGTAGGCTTTCATGGAGGTTGATTCAGGCTGTGAGAGAGGAAAGATTCTGCCTTTGGGTAGTGTTGCTCTGGGTAGCAGATCGATTGCACAGTCTATAGGGCGATGTTTAGGAAGATGAGAGGCTTCGACCTTACTGAAGGCTCATTTGAGATCGTTGTACTTGCTGGGCATGTCACTTAGGTTGCTTTGGGTCTCTGGCTGGGATACTTGTGAAGTGTTAGTTCAAGACACTTTGATGATGCATTGCTCTTGACAGACTGGGCCCCAGCGTGTGATTTGTCCCGGCTTACAGGATATCTGAAATTCATGGGTTCGAAGCCAGGGTAAACCGAGGATGATAGGATGCTTGGTAGAATGGATGGCATAGAACTGGATTGTTTCTGAGTGTAGACTGCCCACTGTCAGTTGTAGTGTTTCCGTGACATGGAGAGAGTGGCCCTTAGCCAGAGACCGGCCATCTAGTGCCTCCATTGTCAAGGAGGAGTGACAGGGTGTCAGTTTGATCTTATGCAGCTTGATAAATGAATAAGCAATAAAGTTGCCAGCAGCTCCTGAATCTATCAAGGCCTCGGTCATAATGTCTTTATCTTGAATGTTAATCTTAACACTCATAACAAAGCTAGAGGAGCTGGCAGACAGGGAATGTGAATGACTCAGGAAGCTTTGAGGTGACCAGCCTGGCCACAATACATGCAGAGGTGACCTTGGATTCGACAATTGCATTCCTCAGTGGTGAGGTGAATAGCACCAAGTTGCATGGGTTTGGGAGCGTTGACTTTAGCCATAACATGGCACACAGGGATGGATTGTTGACATGTGCATTGTAGGTTGTCGATGCGAATGGGAGTTCAATGAAGTCACTCAACGTTCTCGTCATGCAAATTGGAGTTCATGTGACTGGAGTTCATGTGACAAGCCCCGGGGAAAAAATGTCTTTAAAGTGTCCTCTACCCACTGTGTTTGGGCGGTGAGAATTCTAAAACTCAAAACATAATCAGCAGCAGAGCGTTTACCTTGATTTAGAGTTAGTAGTTGTTCTCCAGCACTTCTTCCCTCGTTGGAGTGTTCGAACACCTCACGGAAAGTTCAGAGGAAAGCACTGAAAGTGGGAAAGGTTGAACCATCCACTCGCCAGACTGCTTTTGCCCATTCTAAAGCTCGTCCAGTCAATAAAGAGCAAACAAAGGGACCCGGCTGCTCTCATTGGGGTACAACGTGGGCTGCTGATCGATAAACAGTGAGCACTGAAGAATAAAACCCTTATATTTCCCTGGAGTCCCGTCATACTTCTCCAGAAAAGACAGGCTGGGATTAGTAACAGCTGGTGGTTGAAGTGTAGACTCACGTGTGGCGGGCTGAGTGGGAACGATGATGGGATTCGATGATTGTAATCCATGTACCGCCTGTATGAGCTCCTCAGTCACTTTTGTGAGTCGATCCAGCTGTGTTTGATGATCAGCTAGCAGCGTGACTTGAGCAGACATCTCGGTAGACAGTTGAAAACAAGCTGCTGGATCTGAAGATGGCAAAGTCTTCTTTAACCAGGCCGAAGGGAGAGAGGGATCCATTCGCAGCTTTTATTTAGAATAGTCGTACAGGCAAAGATCAGGAGGAGCAGAATCAATGGTAGAGATATCCAGAGACAGAGTCAAGGTCACAGGCAGAGTTCAAGGCTGGCAGAACAATCACAATACGAGAAACAGTCCAAGATCAATAAACAGAGAATCAATCAGAATAATAAACACTCAGAAATGTCAGGCAGTAGCAAGAACAAGACTTTGCACTGAGCTAACTGTGAAGGCTCCTTTTATACAGCTGGTAATGAGCACAGGGCGTGGGAAACAACAGGTGTTCGTGATCAGTCCCAGGTATGAGGCATTATGGGAATTTGAGTCCAAATGACCGGTTAGTACTCCGTTGACAGCTCCCTCTGGTGAGCTGGAGGACGTGGTGGAAAAGCCATAGGTGCAACAACCACATTTCCTGCTTGCCAGGCTGATCTTTGCAGGTTTGATCAGCTGAAACGAGCAGCTAAAACCAGCCTGACCACTTTTTTTCTGCAGGGAGTTTATCGATTATTATGTGTAAATAACCTGAGGACTTGAGCAAGCTATCATTTTGCTGTAATTTTGTTGCAGTAACTTATTCATCTTGTTGCAAGATAATTTAGAAAGAATTATATAAAGTTTTAAAAAATGCTTTAAATAAATTCTAAATCTAAATTCTAAATCTATTAGGTGACATCATTAGAACTCTAAATTCAATTTGACGAATAAAAAAGTAGTTGTATAATTGTATAAGGAGTGCCACCATAATCACTTATTAATGTTTTCATAAAATCATATTGTTTGGCATGAAGTAATGGAGATGGCCTTGTTAACAAGTTAGAATGACACACACACACACAAGCAATCCTCTTCAGAAGAGCATCTAACACTTTCATGTGCCTGTGCCCTTGCCCTGCGGTGATGACTTTGATATGTGCTTTTATGGGATCAGTGGGAATAGGATTTCTCATGGTTATTATGACAGAGACCTCCCCATCTCTCTGATCTGCACTCCACTCCTCTTCCTCTGCATAATCCCCACATGTTCTACTTCAGTATTCATTTCCTTGCTGGTGGGAGGCTCAGAGAAACATGGGGAATGTTGTCTTCAGCACCCAGTTCACCAGCAGAGTCAGATCCGATTTGTGATCTTCATTGTAATTCCAGTTGCTCTCACCTTATGTTTGTCTGTGCAGTCAGATATTAGATAAATCTATCCATCTTATTTTCGTACGAGGTTTCCTGTGTCATCCAGTTCCAGTTATTTGATCTGTAGAAATAGTCCTTTATGCTGCTTGATATGGCAAACTCCAGGTTACCATGTTATTTGTTAAAATAAAATATAATTTAATATCATCATTTAATAAAATATCATATTTTACCGTTTACTGCACTTTGTTATTCTTCTAGTTATTTACATCAAAAACACACTTTGGCTAGCAGTAGCCTATACAAAAGCAAAAAGGTACATTTTTGTAAATGATTTACCCCTAAATGGTACATTTTAGTACCTAAACGTCTGATTTAACAAATGGGGCTTAGCTTAAGCCGGACTAGTCTCAGTTAAGTTAAAGTATTTAAGCTGCATTTATAAAAACACCTTAGAAGGTGTACATCTTGAGACAGTACAAAAGCATTGACATATTTGAAGATATGTCAGAACAAGATACTTTCAGTTGAGACAGCTCAAACGGCATTTTAGTTTGGGACTAGCCTTTAAAAGTGAACATAAAGTGTACATAATTAGCACCTTTTGAAAGGGTACCTTCTAGGGATGTAACGGTATTGTAAATACCGTCGTACCGCAATATCAAATTTTTTCGATAATACCGTGGTCGCATGACT
>JAUMHP010000043.1:6412299-6425810 GCA_032361065.1 Enteromius trimaculatus
ACTATTTTTGAGCCTCCTTATTAGTTTAGATTTTTTATGTAAATGATTCAATAAATACCGTACCGTGCCATTCATACAGAGGTATTACCGTACTGTGAAATTTTGATACCGTTACATCCCTAGTACCTTCCCAGTGACAGTTTTGTATCGGTGTAGCAGCTAATGAACCTCAGAATGAAGTCTCAGAAAAAAAGTGGACTATCTACTATTTTATTTTTAGTTTACGCTATGATGTTAATGCTATTATTAAGCCTTGTTTAGGTTGTGTATACTAATGAGGCTTGACGGCAATATTATTTATAAATATCATGTTCCCTTATTTCCACATGTTGTTTCGCAGGACAGGTGACCAAGCAGAAAATGGTGTGTGGTGAACCTGTGTACTGTGAACTTCAGGCAGCTGAGCACCTGTCTCATTTACTCAATCCCGAGGATTTCAGACACACATCACAGCTCCCTGATGTGCTCGTTTAATAAATGCTTTCACATTATGTGTTCTTTCAATTCATAAACACATAGAAATGAATGAACACATACATGCACATTGTGCAACTTTTGGACTTAATTTATTGTGGTTCAAAAGGAGACACACAGACATGCCTATACAAACCCAGACGTTTGAATCATTCATAGATGCAGCAGCACTTCAGATTGTATTATGCAGTTTAGTTTGACTAATTTGACATCAGACTGACCTTCAAATGAAGAGCAATCATCAGTTTAAATGAAACAATGTATCACTGACCCAATTAGATTGTCTTTATACCATGTCTGCTTACTGCAGACATTTCAGCATAATGGAGTTATAATGCAGTCAGATATTGCAATTTCAGGAGCAGCAGGGAAAATAAGTTCTGATTGAAAGAAAGCACTGCTTAACAGCGGTGGTCTTATTCGTGCTGGGAATTAATGTACAAACCAATACCCCACAGCCCCATTCACTAAGAACTCTGTGCCGTTCCTCTACACTGGCACACAGTGAGAAGGGTTTCTTAAAAGAGAGACTGACAGAGAAGGGAATGGTCAACCAGAGAGTTGATGGCGAGTAAATCAGCCATGAAAGATGATGTCCCCAAAGATTCATTAAAGCTATGGGTTTAAAATGGGCAAATCCACTGCGACTGCTACTCACAAAAACAAGACTAATTATGTGACAATTAAGAGGGAAAGAGTGTTTATTGTTGTTTATTGTGCTATTATCATTCATGCAATGATTACGCTACATTGTCTCTATACAAATGACTCATCACAGTGTAAAGGCTTGCACTGCTAATTCTCTCTGCTGTATAATTTTCTTGTCACATGACAGCAAAATGACTTTCTGCATGTTGGTTGCACTGTAATTTTTTTTTTTTTTTTAAAGTTCAAAGTTGTAAATAATACAAAATGGAGTATATTTGACTTACTGAATATCAAAAAGCATTTCTACTACAAAATAAATGTTCCATATAATTTAAAGCGTTACTTTACAAGCATTTTTTTCATTAAAATAATTTCTTTCTGGGTACCATGTATAGGTTTCAGTGTAAGTACTGGTAGTTCTGAATGGGTTGAGACTGGGATGTAGCACATTTGAAGTGAAAGTACCTCATAAACTATATATTTGTGTGGAGAGAAATTATATATAGAGACATTAAATGCAATTAAGGTTATTTATTTATTTATTTTTTACTTTTTTGACTTTATAGGTGCTCTATGCGATCTTGCAAAACACTAGGGGTACGGGATGTACGCCAAAGCAAAAACAAACTTCGGCCAAACAACCGGCAAGAAGAGGTGGGGTTTAACGCGCGCAAACAAACTTCGGCCAACCAATCGGCATGAAGATTGGTCGGCCAACCAATCGGCACGCGTGTTAAACCCCACTTCTTCTTGCCGGTTGTTTGGTCGAAGTTTGTTTTTGTTGTGGTGCCCAAAGTGTTTTTTTTTTTCGGTATTGCTGCCTCTGTGTTGTCTTTCGAGAGCGGTTTTTTCCCCAATGTATTCAGAGAGCAGACAGCAAGACAATCAAGGGGTGATGCATACGGTTTGAGATAAAATTAAAATCAAACTAAAATCCTGCAACATCGCATAGAGCACCTTTAAGACCCATTATAACACGAAAAGAGATTTTATTGTATACAACATACAATTCAAACGTTAAAATTGCATTTTTGAACAACCACATATATTTGAATTAAAAAGCTGCATGTCATTGACCTACACAATACATATGTTCAATTCGAATGAGTATCTTTTGATCACCAAAGAGGGAAATATAAGCCTTGTTTGTATTAAGCTAAATAATCCCATTGTATAGCATTTCCTATAATAAAGGGTGTTTGAATTAACATGCAATATCACAACACTTCAAGGACGAGATGTATAGATGTGGGGGCACTGGCAGCCACACAGCTGTCAGGAAGTGCTTTCACACACAGGGTCACCCATCTCACACAGGGTTAAAAGGTTTAAGCTGCTGTGAACCTGTAGAGAGCAGCATTTGATATAATCACATACTTCTATACCATCAGCTCGTCCTTACCGTAAAGGGGGTGGAGCGATTATAGTAAAGCTCGTGTATTTTCCTGTTGTGGCAGCCGAAACCTAATCGTTTTCACACATAGACAAACAAAATATGTAATAACTGCCTTTAAGTGGATATATTCCGAAAACAGGGTATTATTTCAACTAGTTCTCAGCGGTTCGAAAGGGTATCGCAGCCCGCCGAAAGGCTATTCGCGACGGAGACCGCGCGTTAAGAAGACCGGGCGGACTTCGGCGGACCATCTCGGTTTTTGGAAGCAGTTTGTCTTTCTTCCTAAGGAAGTGGGTGAGTAATTGTCCCGCGGTCAGCTGTCGTGTTGAGCTTCTCACTTCAGAGGTGTCCACTTATGGTGCGCGCAAAGGCGCAGAGCTGTAACACATCTGCGGCGTCAGCGCGCCGCTGCGCATGGTTTGAGGCTCTGCACTTTGCATGCGGCATACGAGGACATCAATGAGAACTACTTACCAAGTTCTGGGTTAGCCTACACTGTCAAAGACTAGTTAACTTAGCTCCTGCTCTTGTGGCTTGCGTAAAAAGCGCATAACATTGTAACGTGTACTGTTAATTGCACCGCAGATGGATGGCGCTGGAGAGTTGTTTACCACCCTACTGTCACGTAGAAACAAATACTACGTCATTTGTAAAGAGATAATATAGGATTTTCACTTAGAGTTTTGCGTTTGTTTCACTCTAAAGAGTGTGTGTGTGCGTATATACAGTATGTGTACATACATAGAATCTATCTATCTATCTATCTATCTATCTATCTATCTATCTATCTATCTATCTATCTATCTATCTATCTATCTATATAGCTATCTATGGACATAAAATATTGATTTGATTAGTTTTATTAAGTTACTTGTAAAGAAGGAACAACTGTGTGGTAAACATGAGGGGGCAATTGTACAATGTTGCCCTGAGAAACAATTTTTTTTCAGAAATATTTGACCCTGCAGTGATTAACCAATTAGAATCAAGTATTCCACAAAGATCAATGTGCTTAAGGTGCATGTTGAATGACTTGTCCTTGGGTTTTCATGTCATTTGAAGGTGGTGCTTTTTGCACTATTATGGGTTTTAGCGGCCTATTTTATTCAATCATTCCAACCTTGATACAGGTTCATCATTTATCAAGGCAGTTTTGTAAAACTTAAATGTGTAGCTCCCTTTGAAGAAAACAGTCTGTTTAATGTGCAAATATCTAAATCTACAGCAGTTATAAATCTACAGATGTTGTCACAAAGTCAGATAAACTCTAGACTAATTTGCAGGATATTGTTGCTTTAAGTGTCAAGAGCTCGGTTGCAGTTGATACATAATCAGCGGACGATTTGTTGTTTAATCTGATTGTGATTCAACTGCAATCAAGCATCATGTGACCAAACCTGAACCAAACTCGTACATAAACATACACAAAGAAGGCCCGTTCACACTGAAGTGGTGTCAAGATGTTATTCACTTGCAATGAGAGTTATTGATTTTTGGCAGCACAAGCTACAGAAACACCAAAAGTTGAGCAGATATGAACTTTTTGCTAAGGAGGGATCTGCCCTGGTACAGTGTGAAACCAACAGTAAACCACCTGTGACCTCCAGTGATTTATTCGCTGTCATTAACAGCTTAACAGTGATTAAAATGCTTCGCTTTTGGTTTCCAGTAGATGTTCCTGCTGTGCCACGGTATCTAACTGCATCAGTGCGTGGGCCACACTGTCTCCTCTACCACTGCTATTTGATGCCTTGTGTTGTGACCCACATAACATTAGATGACACTGAAAATGACGGATGCTAGGTTGCTTTTTTTGCTACAGTTTGCTGTCAGTGTGAATGTACGAACTCATTAAAAAGATAATCTAAGCATTTTTAAATGAAATGTGTGTTTTAAATGAAAAGTTGCAAGGTTTACGTGAATTAAATAATTTGAGAAATCTTGTGGAGAGGTGTCATTTTCACTTTCACACGAAGGTTCAGTTATGACATGGTGATTACATGGTCAAAACATGAACAAGGAAGCATACAGCCTACATGGTTGATTTGGTCAAAATCTTTTTTTGGACCGTGCAGCTCAGGCAGGCAAAGCTAAAAATGCATATTTTTAGAAATATATGGCTATTGCATACTAACAACAAATTGTACCAGTAACAATTTATATGAATAATGCTGCTTTAATCGTCAGTGTGAATGCAAAGTGGATTTAAGTGGACCCAAAACAGAAGTAGGCAATTTAAACATTTGTTTTTATATGTTTATTATTAATCACTCTACCCTGTAAAATAGTTGTTTACAAAACGTTGCAGGAACTCATATAGCCTAGCATATTTAATTGTGGGATTTCCAGTGTAACGTGAATAAATGACGACTTCCTCTTGTGTATGCCAATGGTAGACTAAAAGGGATATTATTAAACCACCAATCGAAATGATCTGTGACAATTGAATCATCAGCCAAAATTTCATAATCGGGGCAGCCTCGGCGGATACAACACAGGATTGAATAAGAGCACACGAGCTGATCTTGGTTGTGAGGGGCTAAATAATTCAGAGCACGATGGGAACGCGCGTCCTTAAAGAACCTGGACTGTGGAACATATGCGATAAATAGCCCGCCAGCTCCAGTCTTCCTCAGGTTTCAGCTTCAGACAGCGAGGACACTATTTACGAACACGGAAGCGCACTTCAGTGCGACTCTGGGGCCGATGCGACCCAACACGCCGTGTCCTGCGTTTGGGGGTGAATCGCCACTGTGCTCTTATCGGGGAAGTTAAATAGTTCAGTTGCATAACAGCGCTGACGTCCCGATATGCATTCATTATATGTTGACGTCAGGCGGCGGGTCATATGAGGGAGCCTCTGCTGTCTGAACAGAATGTACACGGTTATTCGCCCATGTGCAGCGTTTCTGAGCCGTGTTTTAAACAGTCGTGGGTGCTTACCATACAAAATGGTGCCCTGCTTGTGTTCTATTTACAGTGCTTTATTTTAGTGATCTTCCTGGAGCGGGTTTTTTTCTGTGTGAACCGATTTAGCTTCGTGATCGTTTATAGCCATGTCTTCACGCGCCTGAAGCATGTCGAACATGAATTAGCTAATAATAGACAGATAATGCCTGGAACTCAGGCGTTGTAGTGGTGTGGAAAAACAATGTAACAAATATCATAATATATAGTGCATTTATGCACAATTTTATGTGCTAGACTTTATGTTTTAGAGGATTATTTAAAAGAAGAATCTTCTAATAATTTATAAGTTAGATTTTTGAATAGATTTGTCTGCATGTTGAAGTTTTATTTTGTATTATTATTTATTTTATATAGCCTATATATAGCACTTTTTTTCTTTAACGCGGAAGTAAGTCATTGGATGAGACTTCCGGTTCTTTAGCCCCTATAGGTACATTAGGAGAAGAATAGCAATGTACAGTAAACGGTAAAACCAGTGTTTTCATAATTAATTTTAACATTAAAATAATATTTTCACTGGACGTTTATGAGACTGGATGCTAGACTCATACAATTTATTTAAACTGGAAGAAAAAGTGGAGATATACTAATTTTTTTAATTATTATTAACTGGGTGAGATGACATATTTTGCTAGTAACATTTTAGCACTTCCTAACTTCAGCTTCCACTGTCTTAAAGTCAGAAGATTTTTTTCAAATGTCTAAATTATAATATAATAAATAATACAGAAGTTATCAGGAACATAGAAATATGCATAGGTGCCTCAAAATGCTGCTGTTTCTATTGGGTCAAAGCTGGTCCATGAACACTCAAGAGTGCAGTTATGCTTATGTACAGTATCACATTTCTTCAGAAAGTCTTCAATGGTTTTTACAATCATTGTTTATCTTGGAAGACTCCTTGATTTTTCCTGTGAGTAAAGTTTGAATGTAAAACGCTGCTGTTGGAATTTCCAGGTTCTAGCCCGTCTTTTGTTAAATTAAGGCTTTTTTCCCCCGACAAATTTCACGTCTGTGTTAGGTTACCTCAGTGTAGCCTAATTATTAGACTGCATTTTCATATTTCATTTTAGGCCTACTGTATTGCATGCTCAGACAAATGTTGTATCTCTTTTTTTTCTCACATATTCTATTGAATTACAAAAGGTTGAAAATGTATATTTTTGAAGAGTTTAATTTTTGCTCATTTAAAAAAGCTTTTGTTTTGATCAAAGCCATTGTGCAATGCTAAAACGTTTGCCTTTGCGTTGCTGTTTAGTCCTTTTAATCTATTATTCTCTTCTTCTCTGTTAGCAATTTTCACACTATTAGCTAGAAAATGAGCTTCTGCAATCATTGCATGGATTAGTTGATATCTGTGAGTGAAGCTGTAATTGGATTCTATGTGATAGACACATTTTCTCCCAGATCCTTTATACAATCCATTACTGTAAAGAAATGTATTATGCACCTCCATACATATTTCTGAACTAAATAAATAAAACCTATTGATCGCTGCGGAGTAATTTATGTCTACTAAACAAGACACCAGTGTTACTGCAGATTAGACTTTTTAAATGAAGTCAACTTTTT
Source organism: Enteromius trimaculatus (assembly GCA_032361065.1). Lineage (NCBI taxonomy): Eukaryota > Metazoa > Chordata > Actinopteri > Cypriniformes > Cyprinidae > Enteromius > Enteromius trimaculatus. The sequence continues at coordinate 6,419,360 of JAUMHP010000043.1, forward strand.
TTTCTTTCATGTTTCTTTAATGAATAGTTCAAAAGAACTGCCTTTATTTGAAGCTGAAATGTTTTTGTAACATTGTAAATGTCCTCACTGTCACTTTTGATCAGTTAAATGCATTTTTAATGAATAAAATTATTGTTTTAATGGTACTACAGTAGCTACTTGTACGTAATTCAGAATGTTGCGCAAAAGTCCTTTAAAAAAAATCACTTTGCATCATGTAACAAATAAAAAAAGTGTTTTTATGTACAAATATTTGATTTGATTTTATTGCACTGGGATAATATCTTCACATTTTATAACAGTAAGAGCACAAGTACATTAAGCAGCCCAACACGTTCAACAGCTTCACAGTAAAAAAGCATGCTAATAAGACGTGATCGCATTCCTAGAGGAAGTTTGGGAAAACGTGATGAAGGTAGTTGTTAATGTGGTGGATATGACTCATGAGACGTTATTATGCTACTATCAAACATTAAAGACGTGAGGCTGCAGTGTTTTATGGGATATCACTATAGTATAGTATAAGTAAAATGAAGTAACAGAACCCTGATAGACCATATGCAGGATATCTGAATTTTAAAAAATGTTTCAGAAGGATTTCTTACGAAGAATGCATTTCTTTTCCAGATGTAATCTTTGTAACAGAAAGACATCCTGAGGTTTTACCCTGTTCCTGAAACTTTAGCTCTCTTTATACAGTACTCTTTATACAGTAGATCAAAAATATGTGGAATTATGCTCATCAATTCAGGTTTCAGATTTAATTTCGCAATCTTCTTTTCATGTAAGATGTATGTTTATTTGATCTCGCACTGATTGGTTGACAGTTGGCATTAGAGTTAGTACGGCAGAAGCCCGTTTGACTGGAGGAAGGAAGTGGTTGCAGAGAGAATTTTGAGTTCTGAAAAAAAAAAAAAAAAAATTCAAGTAGCACAAAACCAGCAGAAATTTGTGCTTCTTTGCACATCAGGTGTTTTACATTGATCTTCGTTAGTTGCTTCCGCTCATGCCTGCTCATTAATCATGTTACTAATATAAGCCATGTGCAAATATTGCAGCTACATAATGTACTTATTGTCTTGCAGTTGGATTATTTAAATATGTTTGGACTTGTGGGCATAATGAGCAAATATAAAAAGTAACTTCTCATTTCCCCCTGAGCCCTGTATAAGTGCAACTAATAAAAAACAGGAACGAGAGAGAAAGCGACACTAAAGTGCTATCCTCAGGCCTATAAAAGGAAATCTAATATGAAACACTGATCATCAAAAATGATCCCAAATGTGGACTGTGGATGCACGCTACCATTCTTGGCCGTTTCTGGTTATTTAATATTTAATATCTGAGATTTTAGTCATTTATTTATTTATTTTTTGAATAGATCAAATAATACTAATTGATTTAAAGGGGCGATAACATATTATGGCAGAGATTCTATCTTTTGAAGAGCACTGTCTCTTTAAGAGTGCATGTCATGAGTGACTTGTGCATCTGGTTTCATCCCTAGATGAGAGTCTGTTGTAAGTGTAAAGTCTCGTTCTGTTGTATTTCATATTAAACCACTGGAGGTAAGAGGGACTGGGGAATCCAGACAGGATGTAGTCTGGCAGCTTGCTTGAAGAAACAGTTTAGTGATGTGAAGTGTTTTGGCATGAATGGCTCCTAAACATTTTCCAGATGTAAGAAGTGTGAGCAGTGTGATGGATGATAGCAACAAAACTGGCCCCACCGAACGGGTCCGTTTTGACACCCTTGTCAGTGCTTGAGGTTGTTGACCTTGCTTATTGACCTTGGTTACCTCTTTAGTGTGGGTGAGTTACACAAAAGTTTCTTCTCAAGGGCACATTGGTTAGGTGATAGTAAAGACATTTATAGATTATTATTCATTATTGTTCATGAACGAGTCCTAAAAACACATTCATATTCCTCGAAGAATGTAAGATGTAAGCGCGGCATCGATAATAAGAAGAGTTTCTTGAGAAACAAATGATTTCTGAAGGATTGTGTAGTTTTAACACTGCAGCTGAATATTCAGCTCTGTCGGCGCAGTAATAAATTGCATTTTGAAATATATTAACATAAAAAATAGTCATAATATTTCACAGCATTACTGTATTTACTGTATTTGTGGTAAAGTTAATGCAGCCCTGGTGAACAAAAAGCAGGCTTCTTTCAAAAACAATAGATTTTAACCATACTATAACATTTTCACAGTTGAAATCACATCATACAATAAAACCAAAATGATGTATTACTGATTCAAGCAATGTGTTATTAGTGGGACTAATGTTAAACATTCGCTATTAACAGATGATATGCATCCATGATAAGTCGGTCATTTGCTGCGAGTCACATCTGAGCTCTCAAATCACTGTTCTCCTTTCTTTTATCCCCTGTGGCTAGTAAAGCCTCTCAGAAGGCATGATCAGAACATATGCCTGTTGTACAGAGAAAAATATCATATTTCTTGTCTGCATTGCACACAGATGGTGTCAGAATATCAGTATCAATCAGCTCTGTCAGCCTGCCAGCCGATGACCTAATTGTACTTGTTTAATTCATATTTCCTCGCACAGTATACATTCAGTTAATTTCATAATTCCTGCATGCAATCGACAGAAATACACGCAGCCCTCTTTTCTAGAAAGGCTTACCAAGATTGCTTCGGTATATTAAATGCACATGCGGTACTGTGTGCCATAACTGTATGAAGTGTCAGTGACTGTATAGAGTGACAGCTTATGTAAAGCGCGGCACAGGTGCAGTGAAAATGTCCCCAGGGTCGGACCGTTACCCCCGAGTCTCCCCAAAAAGCCATTTCTCAGTACCACAACAGCACTGTAACCAGAAGAGTGAAGAGGATCGTGTTTCACTGGCCTCCGTCTGCCCCCTCTTTCACCTCGTGCAGATTGTTGATCTTCTGCGAGTTTGCATGGATATGTGAAAGAGGAATATAGCGTGTGTGTGTGTATATGTATGTATATATATATATTCCAGCAGCATGATTTATGTGTTTGTCAGGTTTGTTGTGCCCTCACCTCCCAGTTTTCCCTCGCAGCTATGTGTTTGTCTTTCTGCTATACTGTGACATGTGTCTGTTAAGCTGCCGACATAATCATGTACTGCCACACTTCTGACGGTGCCCACCTTGAGAAGAAAAAACTTGGCTGATAATGATTTGAGCAAACACAAACACACACACATATATATATATATATATAGAAACACATGGAGTACTCATTCATTATAAGTAACCCAATTCCTGTTGATTGAGTTATCAGCCAGTTGTTTATGTAATTTCTGCAGTATAATATGTTTTTTTTAGCAGTTTTTGACTGAATGACTGTAGCTATTTTAGTTTAATGAAAACGTAGCTTTATTGGTTGCCCTAGATATATTTTAAAGTGCCCCTATTATGGGCTTCATATATTGGTTTTGAGAGTCCCCAACAACAGGTTGAAATGCATGTAAGGTAAAAAAACCATTATATTATGCTTTTGTTGTTACCATACTTGCTCAACAACTCCCAAACGATTCGCTCAACTACACATTTGTCCAAATGCCTCCCTTGCACTTTCAGATTTAAAACTGCAGGATGTGTTTCCATTCACATAAAGCTGTGTTACACATTTTCACAAATGCATAATAGGGATACTTTAAACTTTTTCACTTTGTAGTGTGGACTGAAAGTAGTATTTGAAAAAAGGTTGAAGTGACGCATATCCATATATCCGTTTGTACTGGCACAGAACGCTGCAGTCGAGACGTCAAAAACTTGCTAATTCATTAATAAGACGAATTCATTGCTGGTTTCCATGAGATTTTCCTATGGGTTTTTTTTTTAGTTCATGAGTAAATAAATTAAAGCAAGTGGTAAACTTCAAGCATTTTGTTCTACTTGACGTGAACCGTGCACAAACTAAATAAAAAATGCGAGGTATCCAGCAGTATTTGAATATTCACCACTGAAGCACTCTATTACTGTGTATATATATATATATATATATATATATATATATATACACAAATATAAATATTTCTTTGTAGAATCTATATTACATATTACCAAGATGCAGTATTTCCTTGCAGTTGCTTTCCTGTAGCATGAGTTGCGTTATAAACTGGGGATTGAATGGAGATTTTGAGTATGAGCTGGACATAGAAGTGAGTAGTGGGTATTTTACTAATAAAATGAGTGTACCAGAAGAAAATTGTGAGAATTAAGTTGATTTAGGCCTATAGGCACTAGACGAATCAGGCAAAAAAACTATAATCTAAACTGCTTATTTTAAATATACATACATTGATATAGCCTGTGCCGTATTAGAGGTGCCTGTGATGTTCTTTGCAGACTCATGGCAATTGGTTTGATTTATTAACTATCGCTCACATAGTCAATAAAAAAAAAAAACAGCATCAGTGTATACTCTAATACTATTCAGAAAGTGTTCAGTCAGTATTTCCTTCCATTTTGAACAGAGAAAAATGATTAGCTTTGTTTTTTTTTAGTGCACCACTTCCTCTCTTTGCCAAGTGTCTTGACTGTCAGGAGTTGTCTTATGTTAAAGAGCAGTGTTGCCAAATCTAGTTTCAAACTTTAGTTTGCTAAGCTTGCAAGCCTGAGGGTTTTTGACTGAATGAGTATCGATTCGGGAGAATGTTTGTGTAGAGGATTAAATTGTCGAATCATTTCTTTTTTAATGGTTCATTTCTTTGAACTTTGCCAACAAACTTTTTCTCTAAAATGACTCAGACTTTCAAATACTTTTACTTTTGTCAAAAAGACTGAAAACCCACCTGGGATGTTTAACAAACTTTCTCAAAGTGATATTTAGTGGTTTGTGTACATCAAGGTCCCCGCAGAGAACTGAGATCTCCCTATAGATCCATTTACACTGAATTGTGCACTAATCTGCAGGGCCGAAATTAAAAAATCTACCAGCCAAGCTTATTTTTTACCCGCCAAAATTATCCAAAGCACGTTATTATATATATATATATATTTATGTGTGCTTCGGACAACATAATTAAAACATCAATATAAAAAAAAATAACTTTTTGGTCATTTTAGATTTTTTATTATAACTTGGAAATGTGTATTACTTTTAAATGTTTTTAACAAACTACCTGATCTAGGATGAAAAAAGGATGTCTAAAGAAATATAAATTTTTTCCAGGCAACAGAAGGCTTGCATGCAGATGCTAGATTGAATAGGTTATGCTTTGAGATCCAAGACAAAATTCGGAAAGAATTCCAACAATTCCAACAAGTGTATTTGGATTGAATAACTGAATTGAAAAACTAGTTTAAAGCTAACAAATGCCTAAAGTTTAATTCATTTCACAGACCTTTGAGGTTTGGACTCCTGTAATGTACTCCTGTAAATTGTGTGTTTTTGTTCATTTTATTTTTGCATATGGTGAGTGTGAAAACACGAAACACGTCACTTACACGATTTTATAGTGAAATGTGTTAATTTTCATGGTAATCAGGCCAGTTTTGATCAAAAACAACACACTGTCACTTTAATTCAGCGAAGCAGCGCAGCAAAAATCCACTCGACGCTCCTGCGTGCTGGGAAAGTTCTCATCTGTTAACATGGGCGGCGGAAAAAATATGCGCTGCTTACGCGTTCAGTGTGAAACCGGTGTTACCGTAGATTATATATATCTATGGGTGTTACGCTTCAGTACGTCACATGCAGACGGGGCAGAGGAGCATCACAGAGATCCGCAAGAACTGATACTGATTAACATTACTGGTGTGAATAGATTTACTCGTCACGTGGCCGAAGGCGCCAGACAGAGAATTTGCTCGCATTTGGCGAGTGTTAATTTCGGACCCTGCTAATCTGTATTGACCCTTAACCTTGTTTGCTATATGATATCTCTACAGTAAGAACATTGTGTACTGTACAAAACAGCTTTGACTTTAACTAATTAACAGAAATCTAGTGAATATGCTTCTGAAGTGAACTAAATCAAATATTAAATCAGACATGAACATGAGAAAGGGAATGTGCTTCTGAATGTGCTAACACTTCTCACAAAAGTGTTAAAATACTGCTTAATCATGCAAATGAAATATTATTGTTTTGTTCAATTACAATACAAAAATAAAATGGTAACCTAAAAACTGTAACTGACTGGTTATTATTTTTAAGTTTATAAATATTATTTTACAGTAACTGCAATTTTTTTCTAATATGTCATTGGCCCAGTTTGTATCTTGTTTACTACATTTATTTATAGTTATGCTTTGCAATGTATTTTTGGCACGGATCAACATGTCATATTTTGGAATGTGTACATGACATGATTAATATGTATATGCTTCGAGATGCCAAAACCACTCTGCTTGTATGTAAACACGCTAATGAATTTCATTGGCATACGCTGATTAGGATCAGCTGAACCCAATCACAGCGCGAGTATAAGTAGGTCAGCAGAT
>JAUMHP010000043.1:6425910-6440554 GCA_032361065.1 Enteromius trimaculatus
TGGACTGTGCTAGTATTAGCCAGTCGTCGAGGTAGTTGAGGATACGAACCCCTTTCTCCTTCAGAGGAGTCAGGGCTCCCTCAGCCACTTTTGTGAACACACAGGGCGACAGGGAGAGCCCGAAGGGCAGGACACGATACTGGTATGCTTCTCCTTCGAACGCGAACCTCAGGAACGGCCTGTGTCGCGGATGGATTGAAACATGAAAGTATGCGTCCTTCAGGTCGATTGCTGCAAACCAATCCTGGGTACGGATGCATTCGAAAATGCATTTCGGTGTCAACATCTTGAAGGGAAGCCTGTGAAGAGCTCGATTCAAGACTCGCAGATCCAGGATCGGTCGTAACTCACCACCTTTCTTGGGCACTATGAAATACGGGCTGTAAAACCCTGTTCTCATATCGGTTGGAGGGACCGGCTCTATTGCTTTCTTCCTCAGAAGAGTAGCAATCTCTGCATGCAGGACAGGGGCATTGTCTGCATTCACCGTTGTGAAGCGAACACCCCTGAACCTGGGAGGTCGCCGGGCGAACTGAATCGCATAACCGAGCCGAATGGTGCTGATGAGCCATCGAGACGGTCTGAGCCCTATCCAGGCATCCAAGAACTGAGCAAGAGGCACCATCGGGACCACCGGGGTGCCAGTGGTGGGGCAGCAAGGGGGAACGCAGGGGTCCAGTCCGAGCGTCTCTGAGCCGGTTTCGGAAGGAGGCCTGCATGTGTGTGTGCAAGTTACCTGCGTTTCGGCAGTAGTGAGGCCGGAAGTCTGTTGGTTCGTCCTACACAAGCTCTGACTGCTGCCTGAAATGAGAGGAGAGTGAGTGTGTAACAAAAGCTCTTTTACAGGCCTGTCCACAACACCTCGTCCCCTCAGGGAAGAAATTTGCTCTTTTGTCAAGATTTTGGGTACCACTAGCCCTGAGGCTATCGGCTGTCTGCGAGCAGACAAAGAGATCTCCATCCGGCCCTCCTCCGGAGGAGGGAGTGGTGTTACCATCTCCTGAAGAGACATGATGTCCAAGTGACCGACTGAAAGGGAACTAGTTAGTATGTGAACTTTCACCATCAAGATTATCTCCACTTTCAAATAAAAGATGAAAAGACATTATGGCACTTTTGAACATTCTTTATTATTTAGTAAATGCCAAACTGATGAACAACAATTTTTTGTTTAATCGATCTGCTCAAGCATAATGCTGTGACCGCAATTAAGATTCAGCCATTTAAAAACCTTCATTGTTTTTGCTCCTGGGGAAAAAAATGCTCTGAATAAATCATTAATTATATTGCTGAATATATTTGAAAATACATTGCCCTGCTTGTGTGGGGTTTGTAGGAGCTCTAGTGTAACATGCTGGCTGTGAATCTGATGTTTACTGTGTAACCCAGGGTCTTGGGGATATTGCCAGAGGACCTAAATCCAGTTCTTGCCCATCTATACATTTTCCTAGAATGTTTTAAGCATTTACTGGTAGATTATGTTTTTATATTTCTTTTTATATTCCTTATATATTTATATTTCCCCATGTTCTTTGTTACTTCCAGGATCAACAGTCCTGTTAAGCCCTAGCTAACCCATGCTGTAAATCTAATGCTTAGCCTGCTGGTGCCATGGACCTCCTGGACCTAATGCCTTTGTTTTGTAGACTCAGAGGGGATCAGGGGTTATTGTTAACGCAAATTCAAACATTGGATTTGTGTTGCATTACCACTAACAATTTGATTTGTCCTTTGCATCATTAGCAAACAGAAACAGTAGCAGATTTGCTTTTGGTTTAGATGGCACGTAGGATCAAGGTAAGGATGTGTTCCTTTTCATCGTGAAACACGTGAGATGTTCTGACACTTAATGCAGCTCTTTGTGTTTTCTTACCCAACCCTGTAAAGAGGTGGAAAACAAGGCCATACTGCATCTGACGGGTTAAACGTAACATTTCTTCTTTCATGTTCCATCAATAAACCAATACCTTTCAATCCCTGTTGCTTGGTAGATCATTTTATAGAAAAGAGTAAAACATTGCAAATGATCAAATGCATAATTACATAATTAGTTTTTATTCTGCTCTCAAAAGACACATAAGATTCTTCATTATTTAATTATTTTTTATTATACTGACATCCATAGTTTTATTTAACTCTGATGTAATATAAAATAAATAGAAATAGAAAAAAAAGTAAAAAATAATCCTCTAAAAAAACATTATCAGTATTAAAATTTTGCAGATATCTAGAAATTCTTTGATTAATATACATTTATTTTAAAGTGAAATCTTGTATACCTTTTTATATCCTTTGACTAAGACTTGCAATTAATTTTAAGCATCCCTGCTGAGTAAAAATATTAACTTCTTTTAATAAAAATATACTGACCTCACATTTGAAGTTCTTCGCTTACAAATAATTACCATTGTATCTTAGTTTTGCATGGTTTTGATGTTTCTCATGAAGAATTTAAATTAAGCAGTAACTTATGATTCATATCCAGCCTTGTATCAAATACTCAAAAGCTTACGGAGGGTGGGCTGATGATTACATTCACAACATGATTAGATGTAGATGTTTAAATTGGTCACTGCACCTCACCTTTAATATCTTTTAGCTTGTCATAGAAATGCATTGGTCCCATTGGCTTCTTTAGGTGATGTGACTGAAGGGCATGAAGTGTTTCACAGTGAATGGTTGTCAGCTCGGCTCTGCGCTAGCAACTTAATTAATCACAATGTCAGGGATAAATCAAATTCTCCATCCTTTTTATCCTCACAATCACAGTGAAGACACACATGGAGGGGATAGGGCATGCATTTCTTTCAACCCTCTTGCCCCCAGCTGCCAGTACCTGAAATAATCGCCCTTAAATAACAACATTCTCTTTTTCACTTGTTCTTAAGGGCCAAATAGAAGGACAGTTACCACGGTAACAAGCAGTAGATTATTTGACGGTTCAGGACGGCCTTGTAAAATGTTTTATTCCATCTAGGCACATTAGAAGCATTCCCACTGGGGGGAAAAAAAATATTTTTGTTTTATTTTTCTAATTTTAATAATATCTAAACATAATTAAAACAAAACAAGTCTACTCAAGAAGCAAAACTGTAAAATAATGGGAGTTGACATGAACTGAGAAAAATATAGACATACAGTCATTGTACAATAAAAACATATTGTTAGTCTAAAAACGAAAGAAAACTGCAAGTTGTAGAATGTGCAGCTCAATGATGTCATAGTGCGGCTAAACCCCGCCTCCACAGAAGAAGATTGCAAATTAGCTATAGCTAAGTACTATAGTCAGGGCTGTCTCAAGGAATTCTGGGCCCTGTGCACTAAGTTTGCTATGGGGCCCCCTCAAAATCATGTTTAGTGTGGTAGCCTATGAGTTGCCATTGTAAAATGTACAATAACAATGGGGTGCTGGGTCACATAGGACCTACAATTGGAGAAAATAGTTGAATAAATAAAACATTAATCACCCTCAGGTTGATTCTTCTGTTGAACACAAAACAGGGTTTTGTCAAATGTTACCAGACCAGTCTGGTTACCATTTTTTCCCCCGTTGTATGGACAAAAATTCCTTGTATTTTTCAAATTATGTTCAACAGGAGAAAGATATTTTTACAGACATTCAGGTTTGGAATGACGTGTTGATGATTTAATTTTTTTAAAATTATTTTTAATAAGAAGCACCCAATTTATATATGACACTGTTTATATTCACCTTTTACTTATATAAACATTTTAGAGCTAAACATCTACAAATAAGTATCCAAAGTTCAACATTCCCCAATATACATTTCTGTATATACAATATACATTTCTGCCAACGCAGGCTATTTCTACATTGTTAACAACTTTAAGTTTAGTTACAGTTTTGAACCAACAAGCGTTTTCCAATTAACCTCATTGTCATGGCTGTTTTCAGCCTGCATCACCACAGATGTTCTCATATCACACGACTCTAAAACTATTCTGTTTCACGTCTGAATGGATCAAGCGACTCGCGCCGTATATCACTTATGAGTCATGGCAGAAGCACGGTGCACATTCTTTGCGGACTTTCTTTCACTGCTTCATGCTTTGGGAATGTTTGCTTCAAGTGGTTTTGTGTGCGCTGTAATTTATAAACGGCACCTAATATCGGCAATCGACTAACTACTCGAATAGAATGTCCCGGTGTTCACGATGGCTAGTAGATGATCATGGGGCCCCCAGACCTCTGGGCCCTATGCACTCTGTCACCGTTTTCCGCACCTGACTACGGTACATGCATGGGATGATTTTTTCAGTTTCATCTATGTTTACTTTATCAGTCCTTAACAAGTAAAACCTTCCATTAAATAAAGGATCGACGCCTGCTTCTACATCACTGCCTGTTTAGCCCCGCCCACCTATTTAAACATGTAGTGTTTACGAGAGACGTAAATGCTTCTTATGTTTTGACTATCATGTCTGTTGCACTGAAATCATGCCTTTTAAAGCTTTATTTAAACTTCAGACATAGGTGCACTCATCTAAAGCACATGCACGAGTCGTACAACAACTACTAAAGGAGGCATGTTCTCTTTCATGTTTTATTTCGCCTATACTGTCAAATAAAAAGCATTTTTGTTAATAACACAAATGAGTTATAAAAATAGTTTTAACGTGTGTGTAGGTAAACAACTGGGAAAGAAATGGCATGCATAATATTCAGTAAATAAACTAATATTATAATAAAATTCCCTTTCTACATCACATGGGGAGTAAAATCTGTCAACTATTAGTACAATCATGTTTTACTTTGACTAATAGATTTCTTGCAACTTTGTTACCCATGCTTTTTTATGTATTTCTAAATTTATGTTTATGCATTTCTATTTATCTAAAATGTGCATTTTAAAATGTGAATATTTGAGAAAGAGGACTTTTTTTGTGACATGATGAAAAGATAAAATAGGCATGCAGAAATAAGGACAAATGGAAGTTAATTGTGTGCTTGTTTATATGATCCCTGTTCCTTACCAAGAAATGTTACACAATACATAATGTATTACATAAATACAATATGTGTGTCTTGTTACGAATATTAAATCATTTAATCATTAAAGAGCATATTCAAAAACACCACTTAAAAACTGTCAAAAAATATATTTTCCTTCAAAGTATTTGTGCAAGTTATCTTTTACAACATAATAAAAGTGGCTTAGTTTTATAAGTGAGACTTGCTGATCAGATGGTGTAAGTAATTCAAAAGCTAAAGAACATTTAATGCTCAAAAAGCTTTTTCAGCAGATTAGATGGAAAGTTTTTGTCCCACGGTGTATCCACCGTACTATACAGTGTATGTTTACCGTAATATCACGTAACGGAGGATTTTTGGTCGTCACATACACACTGCACAGCTCAGTTTTGGGAAATTCCCATGTCTTACTCTCTGGCAGGGACTTTTCTCATTTACTAAGGGCTTCGGTTGGCCGGTGTCTCTTATAATGTCTTAAGCTGTGTGATCTCATTTCATCTGCTTTTGTAAAAAGATACAAATTGTGTGTATTTTGAAAAGAAATTTCCTTAATACCACACATAGCTTTTGAAGTGTCAGTTGTGACCTTACAGGAAATGAAAAAGATCCACAATAACAGTGTTTACAGCTGCCACGTTTTCTGCTATTATCATACTTAGAAAGCACAAACTCCCACACAGGACGTCAGTCATACTTCGTTTCTCACTTACATCTCGGTAACAAGTAATGTTAAACCTGACCTCAAAAACTAAATTTCATACCACGTGTGAATGTGAATTAGTTCCATTACATAATCCTTTAGATTCCCTCTTTTGTGGGTCTTTAACAGCTTCAAGGTCTTTCATAGGGGTACAAAAATAAGTTTTACGTGCTAAGAGTTTTAATTAGGTTGTTTTGTCTTCAATCAAATATAAATACTCATCTCACATTCATCCTTGACTGTTGAGAGGGAGAGATCAAGTGTCCCGGTCAGTGTTTTTTCATTGCTCACTGCTTTAAACCCTGAAGTAGAGAGTGAGAAAGTGTATTTGACAAAACTGCCACTTTGCCGACATGCTTTTAGCTTTTCAAATACTGTAGCTTGACAATCTGCCCAGACATGCATTTCCTGACTAATACCCACAATATCATAGTGAAAGAAGGCGCTTACTTTACTGGTTTCTCTTTTATTAATTCTAAACACACAATGCTGCTTTCCTATTTTTGCTCGCTTTTTATCCCCATTGAAAATAAATGAGAGATGGAAAACAGGGCGAGTGGTCCACTTCACCGGGGAGGAGTTGAGAGAGGTCAATTTTGTTGTGCAGAACCACTCATTTTCTTGGCATCCCAAGAGTCCTCTTCTGCCAAAATCTGTTTTAGCCATATGGACTGTGTGCATGTGCTGTATACAAATGTATGTCCTCTGTCTGTACTTGAATGGTTTCGAAAAGCAGCAGAATTGAAGTTGCTTTCGGTCGATTTCATTTGTTACTGGTTTTACAAACAGCCAATTCACTGATTGAATTGGGACATTGTGCTCATCTGAAGTACAGCTACAGGTTTTGTTTCTGTATTTTGTATTTTTGAATGTTGAGAGCGTGTTCAAGGCTCTTTGGTTGAGTCAATCAGATTTAAAGAATAGATTTCCTGAGGGAAGGTTATGAATGCAGCTCTGGCCAAGGCTGCTGCGATGCCTTTTAACACACACACACACACACTCACACAAACAATCAGATGTTTCCATTAGAAGCTATTGACCAGAACTATTGAATGGGAAAAATGCTACAACTACAGTGGCTTGTTTAATAAAATAAGTTATAGCATTTGTTTAGGTTGATATTTTAATTCTTGACAATGTGGTATTGCTGAAGATGTGATAACAATTTTTTTTTTTTACTAAGTTATTAAAAAATAGTAAAATCTAAATTATTAAAATATTTTAATCTGTAAAAGATCTTAAATCTTTTAAGTTTGTCGCATGGGCACTATTAACTTTAACTTTATTATTAACTGCTTTTTACATTTAGGCACGGAGTAAGATTAAAGGGATCTAAAATATGATCACTATTAAAGTACTAATAAACGTGCTAGTAATATGCATGCTAAACAACTAGTTAGTAATCAAAATTGGTCTCTAAACTAAAGTGTTACCTGAATTTTTATCTTGATGTTCTCAATTGTGACTCTTTTATTTATTTAGATTCTATCCTGTGGAGAAAACAACGTTCCATGCATGTTATATTTGTTTAAAAAAATGTCATACGTTAACGTTAGTGTTGCATCCATGATTTAAAATCAAAAACGATTTATTGTTATTATTGTTTTATACCCATTTACATAGGTATGTAATAATAATTGATTTTTCTGTTTTCTGGATTCTGCTTTTATTTATTTAAATTTTACCTGGACTTTATTTTATTACTTAAATTAAAGTTTCTTAATCGAAAAGCATGTCTTGAAATGATGAAAGATTAACATAAAATGACATTTTTAGGGCCCTATGAAATATGTTTTGTTATTTGTTTTTCTGGTATAAAAGAAAATGAAGATGTTTAAAAGAAATGAGGACGTTGTCATGCGTGTGTCAATTGTCTGATGAAGAGCATATAAGCTCAAAATATATATGACAACAGTTTTTTCCTGAAATAAATTGGTGAAGTACTCATAAAGTGAGTAAAGTGAGCAGCTCTGTAGATGATGTTTATGTGTTCACGTACTCGTTGTCTGAGCCTTTCTTTCACAAAGAGATACAGAGAATAAGCAGGATTCATATTTGAGTAGTCTTTTGCAGCTTACCATTCCAGACACTAGCTCATATCCCGATCTTGTTGAAGTGAACTGACCTGTTTTAAAACATACAGTGAATTCCATTTTTATTACTGGGTTCCACGATTCCGTCATTTTAATTTGCAAAAAGAAAAAACAAATTTGACACTAAAATAACAAATATTTGTTAATTTAAAAAAGCAACATCTCTGTAGTATACAGTACATTGAGCAACCTAAAGCTAGAATCTTCATGTCTGATCTTGTCATGTAAGTCACCACTCATATATCACACTGATTCAGATTCAGGTGCTGTTTAGAAAGAGAGATCCTAAGGAGTGACACACAGGTGATAATACATGTCAGCGCAGAGAAAGAGAGAGAGAGAGAGATGAAGAAAAGAACAGAAAGTGTGACATCCTTCACAAACTAAATCTCTCAGTTCTTTAAAAAAAGAAAAAAAAGAAGAGTAAATTAATCCCAAGATGCAATGATCTGCTGAATTATTAAACACTGAGGTCAGCCGTTATGGAATAACCCAGTTCAGTTTCCTATAATTAGATAGAGGCCGAGCGGTTGCCTTGGAAACAGCAGAATTATTGACCTTGCACTGTGAAGCCATGCCGGCTTCAGAATAAGAATGGAAAAGTAACACACAGGCGTGAGGGATGTGCGTTTATCAGCTGGCCTTCCCTCTGATGAGAGCCGCTTGTCCTGAGCTCCGGGGTCAAGGGTTCAGACGGGATGATCTGGTGCGCATGTGCACCCCCATGTGTCCGGACTGAGTCACAGCTGCTTTACTGATGGAGTTTGGTGCAGCCTTGAGAGGACAGAAGCAGGGGGAGAAATTCACAGTTTCACTCTCTTTGTGCTGATTCAAGACGGTGTGTTTATTTCAAACAGGTGTAATCCAGAGGCAGATACACACACGCTGGGGTCTGTCACCATGAGCCGTCCTATAGCAGCTGACTGATACTCACCCTGCGTATGCTGAGCAGAGCGGCGAGGGTCGGGCCCGCCTCAGTCTCCTGTGATTGGACGCTGGATGGAATCAAAGTGAATGGAACACCAAGAGCAGGAGCTTAACCTGCCAGAGGGAGATGAGTCACGGTGAGTGATCCTGTGTGCATTTATAAAAGAAGTGCCAGTTCAGTCCGAAACATATATTCTGTCGTCATTACTCGTCTACATGTCGTTCCAAACCTGTGTGAGGTATTTTGGGTGTTTTTTGTTTGTTAGATGATAATGAAAGTCAGTGGTAACCAAAACCGAAATGATTATTTAGTAATGTAAGCAATTTTATTTAATTCAGGACCGAAAAGTTGCTTCACTTTTATGTATAAATATTAATATAATATATAATTTTATTTAAAAAAGTGATTGTGTATTATGTATGGTTATTATGTATATATAAATGCACACAAATGCATGTATGTATTAAAGAAAAATGTGATATGTTTATATAAGCAATATATGTATATATTATAGAAATTATATGAATAATATACATGTAAATACATGTTAATATTTTCAAAATATATGCTGTATGTGGGTGTCTTTAAATATACATAATAAATATACACAGTACACACAGATTACTATAACTTTTTTATTTTGGATGTGATTTAATCACAGTTAATCAGCACTAGTTTTCACCAACTGTCATTCTTACTAAAAAAATGTAATGGGCATGAAACACTGATTTGAGTTCAAATTATTTTATTATGTGATATAAAAGAGGCCTGGGAGTGATAAGAGAGACATAAAGCTAGACTGGCTACCAGGAACAATGGTCAATAATGCAGTGTACTGTCATTATACAAACACATTTATCCAAGCAGTGCTTTGGCTGATCAATCAGACTCAAGAATATAATAAAATCAAATGTAAGCATTGTTTAAACATGATATGATATGAGTCATTGCAGCACACACTCACAAGGAGCACAAAGAGCTTAACATCACCTAACTGAATGCAGTTGTAATCCACAGTGCTTGATGATTCGTCCAAGTGTGTGAAGTGTTTTACGATTAAATGATACGATTAGATATGGAATAAGACAAATAGAGAGTGAGATTATAGTGCAGGAGAGAGAGAGGCACATAAGCCAGATGGGGCCACTGTGTAGCAAAGGACAATTGAGGACACTGAATCATTATGACAGTCGGTGGATTGTCTGTGACCAGTGTGTGTCATTGAGGCAGTGTGTGTGTGTGAGTGTTTGGAGCGTCCAAGCACGTGTCTCTCACATGTGCTGGCTCACGAACGCGCCCCCTCCCCCAGACGTTGAGTTACTGCATGCGCACCACCGCACACACACACACACTCTCTCTCTCTCTCTCTCTCTCACACACACACAGTTCCAGGGCCCTGTGGGTCAGTTGCGGGATTATTATGCAGCTAGAGAAGTTTCAGATGGTTCCCTGAAAGGCAGATTTGTCCTGCGCCCTACCTCGCCTCGACCTGCCATTTAATTACTCGTCTGTAATTTGATTAGCAGAGAGTGCGCGTGAGTGAGCATTTAAAGGCTTATTCACTCTGAGTGTGTGCACTAGTCTCTCAGCGCCTCTCTAGAAGGCATGTGGGGAATTAAAAAGGAGGAAGTGGAACTTTGATTTTGCTTTGATGTGTCATCCGCTCACGTGTAGCTTTAGCCACGGGAAATTTAAGAGGATAGAAACTCTCCTTTTTTAACTTGTTTGTACTCAAAGAAATGCTGCAGCTGGTATTCATTAAAAATGGTGTGTACGTTTTTTTTAGGGCTTTGAGCGCGTAGCTCATTTGGGGAGAGCCTATCAAAGTCTCAGCCCAATCGGCCTAACGGGGGCGCCACAGTGCAAAAAACTATAAATTTTCCAATATTTTTGGGTCTGGTTCACATGTAGTTTGTCGTAACCTCAAAAACTTTGCATCGTTACACTCGTTGCGATGGATTTTCTCTAGAACGCACCGTTTTCCTACGATCTGTAATACACGAAGACGTCATGGTTGAAAATCTTGCATCGCACGGAAGGTTGCCCTGCTTAAGTCAGCCCATGTCCAGGCCCGTCTGAAGTGTGCCATGGAGTTATGGGAGAAAGTCCTCTGGTCAGATGACACCAAAGTAAAACTTTTTGGTCTTAAGGCAAGACACTGCAGGCAAAAACATAGCTTTTTTTATGCAGTGGTCAATTTTGAGATTTTGGGCTAGTTTAGTCCCTCAAAAATGTGTTCTTTCGAAATACTATAAAGAAAATGTAAAAAAAAAAAAAAAAAAAAACATTAAAATGATTATTTTATAACATTTTGTTTACTTGTGACCTTAACTTTCTTCCCCTATTTAAATCTTCAAATGCCGTTTTCTCAAAATGTCATTTATGTCATTTTCCGGTAGCAATATCTCAGCCTACAGTATGTTGCACCTATATACACCAAACTCTCCAGTTATACTCTCACTAGTATTCTGAAGATATTTACAGAGGGTGTTGGTAATATATCCTTCCTGGCCTGATTTATGTGACATTTTAAAGAAGAAATATGGGAAAAAAAAATAGCTATTTTTAAGGCTATGGATGGTATATTTTGATGTCCTAGTTAATGAAAGCAGATATCCTAAAATCCCTCTGTAATTGTTTTCTCATTTTGTGTATAAACAAAATGAAAAATTATTTTGCACATGGCTTTATCTTATATTCAGATATATGTACCGGAAATATATGAAAATTTCGGAATATTTAATGAGCTACATTTTACATTTTAAACATAAAATGTAAAAATACTTGCATTACATTTTTTTTCTCCTATTCGTGTGAGTAATCAAAAGTTTTATGGTCCTATTGGTAAGTTAAAAGACGATGAGTATCATCCAAATAATACCATACAGTACCTACAGTAAAGCATGGGGCTGGAAGCATCATGCTCTGGGGGTGTTTTCTGCACGGGGACAGGACGACTGCACTGTATTAAGGAGAGGATGAACGGGTCATGTACTGTGACATATTGGGCAAAAACCTCCTTCCCTCAGTCAGAGCATTAAAGATGGGTTGTGGCTGGGTCTTCCAACATGACAATGACCCGAAGCATACAGCCAGGAAAACCAAAGAGTGGCTCCATAAGAAGCATATCAAGTTTCTGGGGAGGTTTAGCCAGTCTCCAGACCTAAATCCAATTGAAAATCTTTGGAGGGAGCTGAAACTCCATGTTGCTCAGCAACTGCCCTGAAACCTGACAGATCTAGAGAAGATCTGTATGGAGCAGTGGGCCAAAATCCCTCCTGCAGTGTGTGGAAACCTGGTGAAGAATTACAGGAACCGTTTGACCTCTGTAATTGTTAACAAAGGCTTCTGTAACAAATATAAAATTTTTTGACTCAAGTGATCAAATACTTATTTGACACAGTAATTCCCAAATAAACAGGCAGGTTGCCGTCGTTTGCGCTGCCTTGTTGAGCATAGCACTGAAAACATTATATTTTACACACTTTATTCTCTTTTTTTCCCCCAAATATAAAAGTATTAGTCTGAATCGTTCTGTTTGTAATGCGAAAGCCTTCCGAACCGAAGTGATCATCTATAAATGTGCAGTCTATTTTAGATTACATTTCTATTGGCAACATTATTTATTTCATTTATAAAAAGCTCTCAATAGTTAGTTGCTTAATTCTAAAATATTAAATTATTTTAAATTATTATTATTATTTTTTTTTAGAAAAATGTGTTTCCCTAAATCTTGTGCCAACTCTGTTGCCATACCACATTTTGCCTTTAAATTGGTGGAATTATCTCTCAGAATTGTGGAAGTTACAAGAAATGATCTGTGCTTTCTGTGAGAAAATATTTTAATCTAAAACTTAAAAAAAAGAATTATTTTTAAAACGTCAACTCCGTTATAAAATGAATTTTGTTACTGATCTTGCATTGGGTTATTTTTAGTGTCATGTGTTCTTGTGTTAAAAAAAAAATAAAACTGTCAATTCTGTTACACTATTGTCTGCATTGTTAATCTACCTAGGTAACAGAGCTTGACGGTGACAGATGGGGATACCAAATGTAACCACAATTATAAAATGAGTGATATATATATACACACACAAAACATTTGTATCTGAAGTATGTGTGTATATATTAAAAAAAAAAAAGTCAAAACTGCGGATGGAAGAGGTCCTTTGAAGTGAGAGAGTGTAGAGGAGGATGAGAGTGTAAGGTTAGTGATGCAGGAGAGGTGGGGCTCACAGGGCTGATGCTCAGGAGCCGTGGCAGGAGGAGGAGTGTGTGGTGAGGGAGAGTGGACAGGATGGGGTGAGAGAAACCGAGCGCGCCAGAGAAAGAGAGAGAGAGAGAGAAGTGTCATCCTACCAGCTCAGACTCCCTGTTATTGCAGATAAATTGCTGACAGCTTTGCGAGAGGAGGGAGACGGCAATCATGCACATTTTACAGCCCCATTATGTCAACAGGTTAGAATATAAATGTTCTTTCTCCATCCACCCCATTCCCTCTGTTTGTTCAGTCGTGTCTGTGGATGCATGGGCAGATTGTCAGTTGGACTTAATACTGTGCTATCCAATAGAGAAAAGCCATTTCATTATTGTCAGTGGTCTGATATCTTGTGTGTTTGTGTGCATGTTAATGAAACTCAGATCCCACGTGAGTGATAATGCGGGATTGCATTCGAATATGTTGCATTCCGTTATTTGCAGTGTTTGCAGGCATTTTGTAGGTTTAGTAGATTTGTCGTGTTTTGGTCATGTGTATGAATATGAATGAATAGCCTAACTCTCGAGTATGTACTATGTGTTGGGCTCTGTGCACACATGCATTGCCTCACATCAGCTGGACTCTGTGCTGCTGGTTCGTGGAGGGGTTCATGGAGGTTCACTGTTGTTGTTCACAACCGACTGAGGAACTTGCACGAAAGTGTTGCTTTAGTAGTTTTATTGTGGTTGTGGATGTCATGAGGGCAGTCACAGTTTAACACATGAAACCGGTTTGTAGTTGGGTCTGTTGCTGTTCCTTTAGTTTTAACTTGCATCATGCAACACTGTGGATAAATTAGACAAATTACGGCGGTCAGATGAGGTAAATAATGCCGTGTGAAATTCTTAAACAGTGCCACCGTGTGGTCACCATTAGTATTTATTTTGCCCGCTTACTTAAAGGGATTGTTCACCCAAATTAAAATGCCGTGAGCATGTTTTCACCCGCATGTCGCTCCAAACCTTTATGAAGGACTTGTGGGACACAAAAGAAGATGAAACAGTAGTTCAACCCGTGCTGTGAGTTTAGGAAGGGACAGGTATTCTGACCGGTGACAGGAAAGTGGACTGTTTGGGCATTGCTCGATGATTTTGTTTTTCTTTTAGAGATTATTTTTCAAATAAATTCTGCTCTTTCTATTTAAATATTCCTGTATCATAGTTTCCCACAAAATAGTAAGCGTTAAAATTTCACAGTATTAGTGTTCTTACTGTATCTTTGATTTAATAAGTGCAGCCTTAGTTAGAATAAGAGACTTAGTTCTTTTACAAATATAAAAAAGCAGACCAACCACAAAACCTTCAACGATTGTTTATATTAGTCAATGCTTATCTTGTGAAAAAATAGAAATAGACAAATCACTTTTGATTTTCCCATGTACTTATTTCCCATCCCCTTTTTTCTACAGGTGGCCGAATGGAGTGAAGAGAAAAAGAAAGAATAGTCAGTGCTCTATGAAGAGCACGTCTGGTAAGGATTTTGGATCCAGTGTCTCTGCGGTCTAAAGCCAAGCTTTTTGCATTTCCCTCTGTGTTTTGAGATGAGCAGATTTAGAATGCATCTATCAAAAATTATTATATAAGATAACTATTTATATATATATATATATATTGGCATTTAATTAAGCAGTTTTATGAAACAGACATCATTTTTGGTCCCCATGAGGAAAACA
>JAUMHP010000043.1:6440654-6452722 GCA_032361065.1 Enteromius trimaculatus
TTTATAAATAAAATATTTATTTATATATTAAATGTATTTATTTATAATACGACTATATATATATATATATATATATAATGCCATAAATAGATGTAAATTATAAATTAACTTCTATTAAATAAATCAAATAAATATTTGTTATTACAGCCAGGTAGGTTTTTTTCTGATACAGATATTTCCAACTGACACGCTACCGCAAAAGATAATAATGTTTTTTTTTATTTAAAGAAGTAGCGGGCTCTTTTTATGTACTGTAAGGGTTATGCACTTAAAGTACTCTTTCTCTGTCGCAGGTCCTCCGTCTGCTCCTCACAATCTGATATCGAATGTCAACGAGACGTCGGTGCTGCTGGAGTGGAGTCCTCCTCTCTCCTCCGGAGGCCGTCAGGATCTCACCTACAACGTTGTGTGTAAGCAGTGTGTGAGAGACACGCAGAGATGCACGCCGTGCGGAGACGACGTGCGATACTCTCCGCAGCGCCTGAGTCTGCGCTCCACGCGGGTGTCCGTTCATCAGCTGCAGGCGCACACCAACTACACTTTCCAGATCTGGGCTGTCAACGGGGTGTCCAAACACAACCCCAGTCTGGAGCAGGCCGTGTCCGTCACGCTCACCACCAACCAGGCCGGTGAGTGTGTGTGTGTGCACGCATGCTAGACATGCTCAAATTTAATCAAGCATCATGTAATTAGGCAAAGGAAACTGATCCTCAGTCGGTGTTTTCACTGAGCACTAGGTGAGGAATATAGCATGCAATCAAAAGTTTTCAGTAATTACAATTTTTAAATGTTTGTGAAAGACGTCTTATATGCTCACCAAGGCTGCATTTATTTGGTTATAAATGCAGTAAAATATTAAAACAATGTAAATATAACTGTTCTATTGTAATGTATATTTTAAAATATAATTTATGATGCAATGAAGTGACAGTAAAGACATTTATATGTTACAGAAAATTAAAAAAAATCACAAAAATGTTAAGCAGCAAAAATGTTTTAACATTAATAAGAACCATTATTGATAATTGAACAGCTATAATAATTGATAATAACTGAGCAGCAATTTAGCATATTAGTTTAAATTCTGAAGAATGCTGAAGACTGAAGTAATGATGCTAAAAATTCAGCTTTTATCACAGGAATAATTTAGTGTATGTTATAAAATTAAATTATAAATATTTTTATATAATAATATTTCACAATATTACTGTTTTTACTGTATTTTGATTGAATAAATCATAAGAGACTTCAAAATCATAAAAAAGTCTTAATTATTGTGAACTTTTGACTGGTTACGTACTATATTTCTCACTTAATCCTCAATGAAAACATTTCACAAGGTTCAGTTTCACTGCCGTAATCACCTATGGAGAACTTCTGTGTGACCTTTCTGCTCCATTACAAACACAGTCACACACATGTAGAGCGTCGGAGCACTGTTTTGATTCATGGCGGTGTGTGTGTGTGTGTGCGTGTAATTGCGGACGTGTGATACACGGCCTGTGCTCTTGATGGTGTCTTGGGTTTCCGTCGGAATGAAGCCTTCACTGGAGATCCGGAACTTTCTGTGACAAGCCAAGCCTGTAAATCAGCCCGAGGGATCTTTAGGGTGGAGGGTGGGGTTCTACCATGCATTGATGTGCCTTTGGCTATAGAACAGAGAACCTGAAGACATGTGTCCTACTTAGTCATGCGCGGGGCAGTCGTGAGTGTATATTTAGAATAATTAACATACGAGTCTTCTACTGCTGATATAATGTTTGGTACTCATAAGACAAATTAATTCAGATAAAGGTATCTTAAAAGTTTGAGAGGTAAAGAGAAGTGCTTGGGGAGTACATAAAAGCTCCAGAAACATGGTCAAATTACTGTAAAATGTTGTTGCTTTTTTTATACATTTTTAGTAATTGTTAGGAACAGAACACTAAAGACACCAATGTTCACCCTTTAAATCATGCATATGCCTCTAATAATAAAAACTAATAATAATAATAATAATAAAAACAATTATTTTGTATTGTAGATGATTATGGTTTTCTAATAACTGATGCAGCATCATAATGAGACTTTTTAAATGGATATGCCAATAAAAATCTAAAAATGCTAACTTACATTTTAATTATATAAAATAACAGTAGTAGGAGTTGGTGTATTATTTAATTGATCAAATATGTATTTGAGCAGGAAAGCCACATATAAAATGTACATATTTAGTTTAAAGTATATAATAATAATTATAATATGTATTTAATATAGTAAAATATATGTTTATTAAGTGCATTTTTAAATATATATGTATATAATATAATATATTTGTATGTTTTTTAAGACAATACAATTTATATTTAAATGCATTTATGTATAAGTCAATTTTTAAAATATATATATTTATATGATATAATATTTTTATAAAAAATAAATAAATATTAAAATGTAATTATATATTAATTGCATTTTTAAATATATATTTATATAATATAATATATTTGTATTTTGTTTTTGAAAATAAAAAAATGCGTGAAGTTTAGTGTGAGAGAAAGATAGAAAGCATGACGTGAGTGTGGGTGTGTGTACTGCTGTAACAACCATCTCCTCCTCTTCTAGTGAAGATCATCTCTGTTCCAGGGTATGTTCCCAGCTACCTGGAGAAAGATGAGCCATGCGTGGTATGTGGGGACAAGGCCACCGGCTACCATTACCGCTGCATCACATGTGAGGGCTGCAAGGTGAGATTCCCAACCCCTGTACCGCCTGATGACCATAATCAGTCTATACTTACGCATTAATCTGCCTCTTCTTTCAGGGTTTCTTTAGAAGGACAATACAAAAGAATCTTCACCCTTCCTATTCCTGTAAATATGACAGCTGTTGTATCATTGATAAAATCACCCGCAACCAGTGCCAGCTGTGCCGCTTCAAGAAGTGCGTCTCAGTGGGCATGGCCATGGACTGTGAGTGTTCTCACAAACACACACACGCACGCACACACACACTTACTTGGCTAAATAAAGACATACTGTACATTTAAATACAGTTAATAAAATGACTACAGACTAACCCAAGTAATTTTTTTATTTAGTATATTTACATTTAATAATAATTTAGTATAGGGAACAATTTTCACTATTTACTGGTTGCTTATAAGGATGCATATTGGCTGTTTATTATCCTTTAATCCTACCCAGTACCTAAATTTAAAACTTACAACAATTACTAAAGTGTGACAGTTTTGTTTTATTTTGTTGATTGATTGATTTGTTTTTATTTTATTTCAATGTCTTAGAAAATGTCTTTTTTTTTTTTTTTTTTTTAAATTTTGTTATTTTTTTATTTCTATAAATTTTATACAAAAACGTTTTCTGTAGTATTTACTGTAGTCTTTCACTTTTTAAATGAAGTGAATGTTAATAGTTCATAATAAATTGTGTATATATATACAGTATATCTTTGTGATATTCCTGTCTCTGTACAATCTTTTAAATGTCATTATTTCTCAAAAAATAAACTTATAAATGCAGCCTTTGAAAACCTGCTATAATCTCCTTACACAAAATAGCATTACGTAACATTGCCTTGTCGTTTCCTGTTTAGTACTAAGAGTATTAAATGAGTGATTGTGTGTGTGTGATTCATGTCCCTGGCAGTGGTGCTGGACGATTCGAAGCGTGTGGCCAAGAGGCGTCTGATCGAGGAAAACCGGGAACGGAAGAAGAAAGAGGAAATGGTGAAAACACTGCACACTCGGCCTGAGCCCACCGTCTCGGAGTGGGAGCTGATTCGTATGGTGACGGAGGCTCATCGCCACACCAATGCCCAGGGCCCTCACTGGAAGCAGAAACGCAAGTTCCTAGTAAGAGGCCGGCTTGTGTCTGTATGTCTGTGAACATGCAAAGCATTGATGTGCTGACTACATGGTACAGGTGGTTGGGTTCTCAGCAAGATCGCTAATGACCTCCAGCTCTCGTCCGTGTGTCAGCTGTTCTGTCACTTCTTCTTCATGGCAATTGTGTTTGAATATCAGGGGTCAACAAACACATGCTGCCTAGCAACCAGGGTTGTTACACAAAGAGCTCTGTCAGGATTTGAGAGTAGCTGTCAAGGACCAAAGAGCACTGGATTGGCCCTCAAACAATTAGATAAATCACGCTGGGGATAGATGGATGGATTCTTTTGTAATCAAGAGTTTGGATGTTTGAAAATGTGACAAAGACCTGTGTTGAGAAGTACAAGTAAATCAATCATTTAGTAATTATTTTTTAAAGAAGTCCTTTATAATGAAAATACATGGAAATTAGGACTGCAGCGACTAGTTGACTTGTCGACTAATAGTCGATGGCAAAATTCGTCGACAACTAATTTAGTAGCTTTTTATTAACAAAATAATCAAGAGAAAGTGTCCAAAGAGGAAAAAAGTGTCCAAAATAAAGGGGAACTGGTGTCCTTGTTGTGCCCCTGGGACGTGAAGGTCAGGGAGTGTTCGAGGGATAAGGGTAACAGTAACACTGTCAAATATTGCGACTGAATTGAATTAAATTAAATGTAATAACCTTAGACTTAAAAAAGCTTTAATGTTTAAAAAGGTCCTTTTTATTTCTGTAATGGAGAATCTGAATTTTCAGCATTATTACTCTAGTATTATTTTTTATCAATGTTAAAAACAGTGGTGCTGCTTAATTATTTTGTGGAAATTACATACATTTTCTTTGATAAATAGAAATTTTAACGAACAATATGTATTTGACGTTTTTGTAACATTATGTCTTTATTGTCACTTTTGATTCAACTTATTGTATCATTGCTGAATAAAATATTAACTTTTTTTAAAAAAATTTGAATGTTTTACAATTATAGTAATTTATTTTTGTGTTCAAATGATTAATTGTGATTAATTTGATATGTGTTTTATTTTAGTTGAAATAATTTATTTAATTAAAAAAACTAAGCTAAAACACACACACACACACACATATATATATATATATATATATACATACTGTGTGTGTGTTTATATGTACATAATAATATATACAGTACACATACATATATTATGTAAATATTTACATATATTATGTAAATAAATCCAAATTTATTTTGGATGCAAATGTAAAATGCAGGGAAAAAATCAAAAGCAACATCTGTCAGATTTTTTTTTTTTTTTTCACTCTAAGCCTTTATATTCATTCGTCTTCCAGCCAGAAGACATCGGGCAGTCTCCAGCACCCACATCAGACAACGACAAAGTAGACCTGGAGGCCTTCAGTGAATTCACCAAGATCATCACCCCTGCCATCACACGAGTCGTGGACTTTGCCAAAAAACTGCCCATGTTCTCTGAGGTAAGTATCTGTTTTCAAATACTGCTCACGAACGCAGCTGATGCTTATTCCATAAATACATAAAATTTTTATAAACAACACCATGCTGCATTATTACATCAATTGTCAGAGACCGCTGTGAAAGAGCAATTATGTGCTCCAGCTGTGACTGTACTTTCTGAACCGAAACTGTATGTTTGTGTTTGTGTGTGAATGAAAGAGGCTGCCTTGCTACCGCATTTGAGTAATGGCCTTATTAAAACATTGGCTGTTGCTGTGCATTGAATCACTTGTTATTTTGCCACTCTATAATTGCTCATGTGAACACATAATGATCACAAATCATCACTTGTTGACTTGCTACACTGGAGGACATTGAAGCCTCTAGTTAGAAGAAAGATTAATTGTGCCGGGAATCTAAAAAGACCATTTAAAAGACAGCAATCAAATGGTGGTTCATCTGTGTTTTTGAACCGTGAACGGGAATCATTTGTGCTTTTTGTCCTCCACTGGTGTCCAGCTGCCCTGTGAAGACCAGATCATCCTGCTGAAGGGCTGCTGTATGGAGATCATGTCCTTGCGTGCAGCGGTGAGATACGACCCCGAGAGTGAGACGCTGACCCTGAGCGGGGAGATGGCTGTCAGTCGAGAGCAGCTGAAGAACGGAGGGTTAGGAGTGGTGTCTGATGCCATCTTTGATTTGGGCAAGAGCCTGTCACAGTTCAACCTGGATGACTCGGAGGTGGCGCTGCTGCAGGCTGTGCTGCTCATGAGTTCAGGTGAGGAGGACTGTATGCGTGCCTTTAGATTAAATATGACGTCCTTAAAAAAATCACTGTTTGTGATACAACAGTTTGAAAATCAAAAAAAAAAAAAAAGGTTTTGAGAAAATCACTTTTAAATTTGCGCAAATGAAGTTCTTTGCAATGCATATTACTGATCAATAATTCAGTTAAGATATATCTAAGGTAGGAATTTAGCAAAATATCTTCATTGAATATGATCTTCACTTGATATCCTAATGATTTATGACATAAAAGGAAAAATTCATAATTTTGAACCATACAATGTGTTGTTGGCTATTGGTGTTGTGGTCTAGGGTCACTTTTTTTATTTCAAATAAAAGCAATTCTTTTGAACTTTCTATTAATAAAGGAATTTTGAATATGTGCATTACCATTTCCACAAATATTAAAAAGCATAACAGTTTTCAACATTCATAGATAGATAGATAGCAATTGTAATAATGCAATAAAAAGTTGATAAATCAGTTACATTTTAAATGTTATTTAAAAAAAATACAATAACTTTAGTCATAATTCACAATGTGTTTGTTTTACTGAATTTTAAATTCAAATAAATGCTGCCTTGGTGATCATAAGAGACTTTATTTAAAAACATCAACATCAAAAACTCAAACCTTCTTTATATGTACGGTATGGTTATGTTTTTCAAATATTGAATCTACTGATAAATGGCACCAACTAGTGGGGGGGGGAATCACAACCAAAATGGCAGTACCAGGTCCTTATTTACAATATTTCATAAATGATTAACCTTTTTATGTAACGTCCATTCATGCCCAAGTGAGCTCCATTACAGAAATGGCTGATGTTTAACATTCTATCAACCCTTATTAAATATAGATTCTGCAGGTCAGTTATCAGATAACAAAAATAACTGACGAGGTAGATGGAAAAATAACCCACATGAGAAGGAGTAATTTAATTCTGTATAAAAACTAGTCCTGTTCTCAGCCTCTTCTGACCTCTGATAGCATCACGACAGTCACTTTAATAAAGTTTGTTCTCCCATTGCACAGATCGTTCCGGACTCACGTGTGTGGAGAAGATCGAAAAGTGTCAGGAGATGTACTTGTTAGCATTCGAGCACTACATCAACCACCGCAAGCACAACATCTCGCACTTCTGGCCCAAGCTGCTGATGAAGGTGACGAACCTGCGCATGATCGGCGCCTGCCACGCCAGCCGCTTCCTGCACATGAAAGTGGAGTGTCCCACAGAACTCTTCCCCCCGCTCTTCCTAGAGGTCTTCGAGGATCAGGAGGTGTGACCGAGAGCTACAGGGGATCTCGGGGAGGGAAAAACTGATCGTGGATTTTTTTTTTGCGAAGCGTTTGTTTATTTTGCATCCTCATGCAATTGCCGGGACATGTACTTTTATTTTGCACCGTCAGCTTTGTCTAGGATATGCTTTGGGTTGTCGGCCTCCACATCTTTCGACCCTACAGTCACTTGCTATTCAGATTCCTCCCACAGACGGACAAAAAGCTAGCATGCATCAACCTACCTCTCGTACCGACGTACCTCCCAACCTCAGAAGGAGCTTATTTCAACAGCGTGACAAACAAGCCCATTCAAAACAACACATTCAAAAGCTATTTCGGAAACGCTAGCTATTGCATCAAGTACAGAGGAAATGCCTATTAGCAATATCAAACACCTACATTTGGGTTAACCTAATTTTCCTCTGGTTACAGTACTGTTTCAGCATTCATCTTTCTCTCTGCACGCGTAGAATATCTCCTTTGTGAACATAACTACCTGTGTGCACTCGTACACTCTGTACATACATTAATGTGTTGCGTAAACTTCTCATACCTCATATGCACCAGCATACAGACAAACATGTAGCAACATGTCCATACATGTATGTATGCGTACTATTCTACCTGCATTAACCCATTTATCTTTTTACAATGCAGAGTCGACAGTTCACACATACGTTCCTGTCTACCATATCCACTTGTTTGTTACTTTAGCTGAACTTTTCGCGACCTCATTTTCTGAATAGCCTCTTGTCGTTTTCTGACATGTGACCCATATAGCTGCGGTGAGGTATTTCCTCCTGTATTCGTCTGTCCTAGTGTTGTCCGTTTGGGCAGACAGTTTGATGTAAATCTGTATTAAGCCATATGCTGTGGTTTGAGACACATCCATCTCCATATTACGGCCTTCAGACCACTCATTGTGCTTCGAACCGCTCGGATCATCAGATGGTAGTACCATATGGTATTACTTAAGAGAAAACTACTATGGTGTTATTCAAAATACATGAATATTACCCCTGAAAAACCATCCATCATACTAATTATGTGGACAAATTTTGGATTAGAGTTTGGATCTAACCCTAATCAAACACACCTGAGCATGTTTATCAGTGTATAAGGATCATTAGAAACTTAGCAGGGTTGGAGCTAAACTCTGCAGTGCATAGGACCTCCAGGGTAAGATTTGAGGAACCCTGCTCTAGTTGTTCCAAATCTCAAGTTGTTTCTGTTGAGCACAAAAGAAGATATTCTGGAGAATGCTAGTAACCAAACAGTTAACGGTGGCCATTGAAAATACCCTGGACTATTAACTGTTTGGATACCAGCATTCTCCAAAATGATCTTCTTTTATGTTTGACAAAAGAAAGAAACTCATACAGGCTTTAAACAAGCGGAAGGCGAGTAAATATACATTTTAGTTTAAACTGCTTCTAGATAAATCACAACATTTCAAACTGCATGTTTATCAGTTAATAACATCAGTGTAGGTTTGTCGTACAGCTGGCATGAAACGAGAAGTCATCTGTTTATTAAATGCACGTGGCGCAGGGAAATGAAAAGTAGAAAGGCGTTTTAGCCCCATTGTACCTTACACCTTGGCTGATTTTGAAAGTAGAGAACTTGCAAACTTCACAACTTTCTCGCAAGAGGAACTGAAATGAGTGTCACTTACCTCTCCACGTCTTCAAACAGACTCTACCTCACCCCTCATCTGTGCATCACAGTTTACAAGCACTTTTTCCCCCACTCACCTGCTCATGCATATATATTCCTGCTTAAACCTGTACATAAACATGCACACATTTACACTAAAAACTCACATGCGTGCAACAGCAACCTCACTCGTGTGTGTGTGTGTGTATAATGCTTTCCCTTTCACTTGTGATGTGGGACCAAGTGTCAGTCTTGTTCCCTGTATCTGAGGACACTAAGAATGTGCCGGACTGAATGAATTTCACCGTGCTGTGACAGAGCTAACCGATTGCTTATTTTGCATTAAAGCACGCACCGGAGAAGTAGCGGAGTAAGCAGTAACACAAACCTCTTTTTTTTTTGGTCAGCCCAGTTCTGTGGTGCCTCCAAACCTGACCTGTTCATGTGCGCCTGTGCATCTCATACGAGAACTCTTCCCCCGGCAAAGGACACAGCCAGACCCCCAAAGTAGTTTAACCAGCTACATTTTTCTGGTTCAGACACATAGCAGGGTTTCAATGTCCTTTTTGACTAATGCTGTGTCAGTATGGCTCCAGGAAGTTTAAAGTGACACAGAGGAACAAAAGGACAGAAAGGACTAACTCACTGTGACTAGCTAAACTCAGGCACGGAGCTCCCATGAGGCCATGCACCTGACTCAGGCTCGATATAAACCCACCAGCACTGCAGACATGCACTGCCCACAGTCACAATCTACTGCACCAGCAAGGGCCAGCTCCCACAGACCCTGTTCTCGATGACGGGGAATCAGGAAGCCATTTGTTTTGCTGGACGTCCAAACCTGGTTTACAGCACTTTTATTCGAGTAGAAGAGTCCTTTATGCCTAGCCAGATCACAAATATGTTGATTGAAACTTACATGACTCTTAAAGGGGTCATATCATGATATTTTAAAATAAAAGGTAATTGTACTATGAAATCAGACTGTAATTTTCAGAAGTGTCTCAATCTAAGGAGCGAAACTACGCAGCAGAAAAGACCACCAACATTTACATATTAGCAATTCTTATTTGGTGTCCACTCATGATGGTAATATTATGGTTAAAACACCAGAAGGACTAATGTTTGGAGTAAAATGTTGGATATTGCTTTGGGCTTTTTCTGGCTGTTGAAGGAATCGTTCACCCAAAAATGACAGTTCTGTAATCATTAACTTTTTTCATGTTGTGCCAAATCCATAAGACTTTTGTTTATCTTTGGATACTTTTGGGATGTTCTCCTATTATTTATTAATTCATTTTTTGGTCGGATAACTTAAAAGTGCACGCAGTTGAAGGTTTGACGCATCAATAAGGACAGAGACATCCTAACAGTGATCTTTATAAATCAAGCAGTTTAAATCAAATCTTCTATGGAGACACAATTGCTTTATATGTTATTATTTGATTTTGTTTTCAAATACAAATATATATAGCATCAAATATGTTTTTTTTTATTTTTTTTTTTTACCATTTTCTGTAATAAAAGATAAATGGTAAAAAAAAAAGGACTTGGAAGGGAAAAATACTGCCAGGATAACATGCTTTAAATGTATGATCCCATGATTTTCATTTTTGGGTGAAATCGAATCCTTTAATAGATGGACATAGTCTTCTCAAAAGCCCTCTGGACAATTCAAACGCATCAATAAATCTCACGTCAACAACGTGTCCGCAGTCTGCAATATTTGAGGTCAAGTGTGAAAAGAACACCTGCCATTCCTTTAGAAAAATCAATACCCTGTGCATCTTCTGATGAGGAATGTAAAACAACAACAACAAAGCACTCGTTCTTTAGTCAGAATACTTGCTGTATTTTATACTGAGTGGACATAAATTTGAAATGAGCAGATTGTGACAAGCAATTGTTCGAACAGAGCAAAACTAAAGTTTCAGACACTGTTGTACATGGTTTTTGGATCTGAACTGTACTGTGGGTGAGTAAGTGCTCAGTGTGGACAGCCATCGTGCTCCTCACGTGTTTGGTTGGTTTGACACGCTTCACTAGTGTTTACTCTGTCTGTCTCCCATATCAAGATTCTCTTGTATTGTTTTGATGATGAGCACTTCTGTTATTTCAAACCTTCGTACCTCACCTGTGAACGATATAAGAGGATGAGTTCAACATAGACTTCTTAACGTCACGTTTGTGTCGAACACAGCGCTTTTCACTCCTCCAGTATCTTAGTGTGATCAGGCTGGATTGAATGTAGTTGTAGATCAGTTTGGAAACAAGATGCCAAGATTGTCATCCAGTCTGCAGCAGACCTGTGTTTTCTTGAGAGGTAATCCACAATCCTACAGCATTCAGCAGGGTCTAACACACAACAGGGCCTGGCGCACTTACTTTAAGAACCCATCCTCACCGTATAGGCACCTCACTGGTTATTGTTTTGTAAACCCATTCAGTGCAATAGACCAGGGGTACAGAACTCAGTTTGGCTCCAACCCTGCTCTGACACATGTACATGTACAACTCAGCAGGGCTGTGGACCTCCAGAAACTGAGTTCTGCACCCATACAATAGCCCATATTTTTATGTTTGATAAGTGATAGCTATAATTTTCCTCTTTAAAAAGGATTTTATCTGCATTCTCTCTATCACCAGTAGCTCTGTATAATGACAAAGACAATGATGCTTGCACAAATGTTTGTCTGTGTCCTTTTCTTGCTCGTAAAGCAAAATCTATGTGCTTTTACTTGATTTAAAAAAACTATGCTTATATGGAAAGCTCTTAAGGTGCCCTCTCTTTTAATATGGGTCTGTGATGCACCATCTAGTCCAGTAATGCAGAATTGCTGTTAAATCATCCTTTGTAGCATTGTACATTATCCTTCTACAAAACTGTCCTATAGTACCAACCTGTAGTGGATGTGAAAGGCCTGTGAGTGTTTTATTTTTCCCTACAATGCCTCTGTTCTGACTTGTTTTCTTTTTTTATATTTCAACTTTATTTGAAGAAAAAATTTAATTTTAATGGATTGTTATTG
>JAUMHP010000043.1:6452734-6468822 GCA_032361065.1 Enteromius trimaculatus
ATATACCAATATTTTAATGACAAAATGCAGGCTTAACAAGACTAGGAGTTATCAGAGTAAAACTCTATATAGAAAATGATAACTGTATGGTTCAAATTATACTATAGTTACATCCTTGCAAAATTAGTCATCTTTATGATACGATGAATACAAAAAAAAATTCCTATTTGCAGCTATACAATCAAAATATATGTGTTCAATACCGAAAGCAGAGTATGTGGGAGGGGTTTAAAAGTAACTCAGGTATGTGTGCTACTTTTCACTTTAAAGATGTTTAATAAATGATTGTTGTCTGTTGTGAAGACCCCTTGTGTTTGATTATTTGTGAGAAAGCTATAATTATCAAAGGCTCACTGTAACTGATACCACAGCACAAGACAAGCTATACCCAGAAAGACTAGACTTTAAAGCAAATAAACACCAGGAATTTATAGCCTATGTGTTCGAGCAACTACGCTTATATGTATAGAGAGGGCTAGAGAAGAACATATATGGTTGAACATTAAAGGAATAGTTCACCTAAAAATAAAAATGTTGTCATCATTTACTCGCCCTTGTGGCATTACGAACTTGTATGAGCTTCTTTCTGAGTTTGAACACAATATTAGATATTGTAAAGAATGTTGGTAATGAAACAGTTGATGGTCCCCAATGGAGACCAAAAAGGTTGGTTCTTCAAAATATCTTCTTTTGTGCTTAACAAAGAAATGTATATGATGTAGAACGGCATGGGAGTAAGTAAAGGATGACAGTTTTTGGGTAAACTATTCCTTGGACACTTTGTACTGCATAAACTACGATCAACAGTACCACTAGAGGGCAGAAGATAACAAAGAGATGCTGAAAACAGTTCTTCCGAAGGATAAAGCAAATACTCACCCGAGTTGACTTAACACATGCCACAATTTAGAGGATAAAAACACTTAAATTGACATATTTAGGTAACACACAGTCTTCCTTCAGCTCTCAGCCTGTCGTTCAGCTGGCAGAGCTGGCGCAGGAATCCGTCATTGGGCCCGATCTCCCGTCTCTCTCTCACTGTGGCCACAGCAGCTCGCACATCCATCCTGTGCTGAAGCATCAGGTGTGCGATAACTAGTGCAGCTGAGCGACTGTAGCCTTTCTGACAGTGTACGTACACTTTACCTACAGACAAAAATGAGAGGCTGTGACTATATATATCATTAGTTAGTTAGTTATTTTTTTTTATAACATTGGGCGCAAAATGTTCAATTCTCAAAGCAACTTTAAAGATTTCAAGACCCCTGCTGAAACTAACAAACATACAACAGAAGCCATCAGAGAAATAATGGTTTCCACTACCAATACCTTTACAAACCATCTGCTTTTAACCTTTAAAACCATTTCCAACAGGGTTCACAGGAAAAAGCTACAGAAAACGTCAATATTTAATAAGCTTACGATTTCGGGTTAATATGAATGTGGATAATTGATGTGTATGCTATTAAAAGGTAAGATTTTCTTTAGAAACTTTACCTTTCAAGCTGATTCTACGCAAACGTAAATGGGACAGTATCCACCAAAAGCTCGAAAAAATAATAAAACTGCAAATACGTTTTAAGAAAAAAACAAACAAACAATGAATCGAAAAGAATTTTGATTTCTAGGCTATATTCTAATCTTGCATTAGGCTTTAGTGGTCCTCGAATTTGATTGGTCACGCGCAGGCAGGGGCGTAGCAGCCAATTCAAAAGTGGGGGGGACGGTATGGTGATGTGATCCAAAGGTGTTCATATAGTAAAATAAACCCTGAATAGTAGAACAATGGGCATTTTACAGCACCATCGCATTGAACACGCACTGAATTCAGCGCAACGTGACGAGGTACACAGAACAGGTTCTGTCTTCCGACATTAAATCATAACATGGTAACGTGTGATTGGTGTCATCGCAACATTCTGTAACGCATACTTACATTGTGTGTTTGAAATAAGGATGTAATAGTCCTCTGTTTTTTTCTAGGGTGCATTTCTAGAGATTCGCGCTGTGATTGGCTAGACGTTCGTTCACTCAAATCTAATGAACAAATCAGAGAATACGGGCGGAAATATTGGCGCTAGGTCAAAAGAAGTGCGGGGGACAGAATCACCTGTTTCTAAAAGTGAGGGGGGACCTGTCCCCCCCGGTTCCTACGCCCCTGCGCGCAGGTCCCTCTGTACTTCTGGATTTTAGCGGTAGGGATTTTTTAGCAGGATACATATTGACCAAGTAGGTGGCAAGATGTTTCTTCATGAGCGAGGCACATTCATTTAAAAAATAATGCTTCGTTCAAGCACGAAACCTTTCTGAGTAACGTTAATATTCGTCGAAGGCCACCTGTGTGTGGCTTCCACTGGCAGACAAAAATACACCAAAGCTAGGCTACCATAATGCTAACAATCATGTTTTTCCTCTTAAGCACTCTTGCTAGCATGATGTTGCATATGTTTGTAGCTCACATTATATTGTCGGTTATATTGTCTAGTTAAAACCCTGGTTTCTTACCGGAGTTAATGTTGAGGAAACAACTGATCCAAGTTATCAGTGAGAGTGGGCAGGAAGCAATACTGTCATAATTTATTAACCCTAATGTCATTCCAAACCTGTCTGACTTTCTTTCCGTGAATCGTAAACGATCTGATTTATTCCATTATATGGTTGGGTCTCAACTCAGTCAAGCTATTGAAGGTGAAGAGAGCACTGGTTATTAACGCCAAATGCAATACCAAATGCAATACCACTCCCACTGAAAAAGAGCTTGATATTAAGTACTTCTTTTTACCAAGACCCTACAGACCTTGCATTGCCAAAGCACTTTCAATGAAATTAGAAGCCTCTTCAAAATATACGCTGAGGTCAAAATGGTCAGTATCAAAGGCCGGTATCCCATGATAGATGATCCCTGTGCAAGCATAGTACTCCGCGTCCGTGTTCACGTGCATGTCCGACTGGCCTTCTGCAGCGTTGAGGATGTGCGTCACTCCCAGCCGATGCAAACATGTTACATTTGTAGCTACAGACCTGTAATATAACAGCTACATCAATTTACGTGGTCTTTTTCCACTCTCACAGTCAGTGTGTGAAAGCATCAAGCATAAGAGGGCGTCCTTCACACATGGAAAATAGGGCATGTTTATTTAAAGGCCTACCCTTGAGAATTTGCAACAGGAGACGTGAACATGTTTTGAATCTCGACTTATCAGATAAGAGAGGCCAACCGTAAATGTTTGCTGAGCACTGCCGCTATAATACTTAAAGGTATGAAAAAAGAAAATGATCCACCCACTACATATCTGGAGGCTGTGTAAGGACTTACTCATTTCCTAGGAGTATTCCCGAGCAGACTTCATTAAAATGTTTGGAGGGCATACAGAAGTCTCCGTTTTCATCTGTCAACAGATCATTAAGCTGCTGAACAGACACTTCAAAGTCTGTCATGTTCAGCTCAAGATAAATTGCCTTTCAAGTAGAAAATGGCGTTCTTCAGGCCTCAGTTCTGATGGGATTTTGGGTAGTCCAGTTCAATCTTCATTGCGTCCCCTTTTAGTGTAATCAATAATGGTCTAGTGTTTTAGTCCACTGCTCGGTATTCAACTCTACTTGTTTCTAAAGCGGTTCACATTCATCTGTTAGTTGTTTTTGTTCGTTAGGCCTAGAGAGAGTTAACTACAGCCAACTGCTGGAAGCCGATACCCTCTTTGCGTGTTTCAAACCACTAGGTGGCGTCAGACAGTCAACATACTGAACACAAATATAGTTTAGCTTTGAAAAACTTTCTGTATTTTTAGACTTTTGAGACTTTTTGGATGAAATCCATTTGGCATGTTTACATGATATTTTTTAATTTCATTTAAAACATTTTTTATTTAATTTTTGTTTTTATTCCTGGCTGGACATTACTCTTGTACTAATCATAAAATAACACGCACATTATATTAATAAAAGGGTCAGAGGGTCAGACTGAGAAGTTTGGAAACCAATGCAAAATTTTAAGACTGCTGTTGTGAAGAAAATATATGCAACGGACTGATAAATAATATTCAAGATGGATGACTGCAGGCTTTGAAATACAGGATAGACGTACATGGCAATCAGACAATGGCATTTTATTCAAATTTACAAGAGTTTACAAAATCCACATTTAGGTTAGGTTGCTTATTCAGTCTTTACAAAAAATCCACCACAAAAAAAAACCTGCAAGCAAAAATGTCAGCATTGTAAATCTTCATGAAGAAAATACTGGAACTTGAAGAAAGTTTGTCTGTGAGTAAACAGTGCTAATAAGGGCTGATGCGATCTGAAACAGAGCGAACTGGTCGAATCAGTAGGGGCTATGCTGTAGATTGTCCCAAACATCCCGTCACATCATCTGAGTTCTGGCCATTGGGTCTTGATGATGACCAGGGTACCAGTGTCCAAAAGAGTTCACATATCCTCCAGAGTGGATGGGGGCACCTTTGGTTGACATGGAAACGTCCCACAGGGGTGGCATTCCTGGTGAACACGGTGTTGCAGAAGCTGCTTGAAGGTGTTCTCCTTCTGCTCCGCTTGAGCCATGCTTCATGATCTTTTTGTACTTGGAACGTTTGTTCTGGAACCATATCTTTACCTGCAACATTTGCATTCGGATCAGCATTTGTTATTACAGCACATGCTTTCATCTGTTTACAAAGTATTTGTATCATTTATCACACATAAGATTGGAAGGAATTATCAAAATAGATGCAGGACAGCAAGCATTTTTTGGATAGGATGGATGTACGTTGACGTTTCAGACATTGACCGTATATTTGAACTAATAAAATGTCAATGAAAAACAGAAGGAATAATGGTGATACTGTATAAAGTTATCATCCAAATTAGCCTTTCAAATAAACAGAAACACCAAGACCACAAACATACTGCTATAAAATAAAACGGCTATATGAATAAAACACCCCGATCACAAAAATTGCCTGTAATATACAGTAACGATTTAAATAAAATAGTCAAATCTAATGCACCACAAAAATGCTTTTTAAGTCATTTATTTATATAAGCAAATAAAGTACATTCTCGGAAAAAAGGTACAAAAGCTGTCACTGAGGCGGTCCCTTTTCAAAAGGTAGGTTCAAATATGTTCAATAATGAACTTTTTAGTCACAAACATGACCCTTTTGAAAAGATACCGCCCCAGAGACAGCTTTTGTACCCTTATTTCTGAAAGTGTACTTTAAAGCTGTTGTACTATAAAGGGACATATGTTATCTTTTTCAATACATATACATTTTATATACTATATATTTCTATATGTTTGTTTACTATTTCATGTAAATTAAGCATAAACGGATATATGGACTATTTTTACTTTTTAAAATTACATTTTATTAGCCACAGTTTCAGTCGAAGGGAAGTCAGACTTTTTCTTGTCTTTTTGTAGAGTTCTACAAACTTGCCCGCTTTGAGTCGGCATGATTTTTTTTTTTTTTTTTTGGCACGACAAGACTTAAGCTGGCTGCAAGAAGGGGAAAAGCTTGACAGCTTTTTGGATGAAACAGAACTCCAAGCGTTATTGCTGTTACTTAATCAGTCCAAATTTTTACCCAGGACTCTCCCTTTCACAAACTTGAGCATGCCTTTTTTTTTTTTTTTTTTTTTTTTTAAAGAATATGATATAAACAAGCCATGATGGTGTTTTTAATTTCTTAACTGTGTGACCAACGTGGAAAATTTATACTAATTGTGAATTTACAATTAAAGTGACACCCACAGAGCTGTAAAATCTTCTATAATGAAACATAATTAAAGTGATGTTTTCCAAAAGGCTTTTAAGCTGGGTAAAAGTCCAATTACCCTTACCGTTTTCTTTGACACCCAAAATAATTATTCTAATTTAGGCTTTAACAATTTTATTTTAATTTTTTTTATGTGAGATTTATCTTGCAGCATTCGGAAAACTTCTGTTATGTGGTGATGCTTGTATTTTTATCACTAAAATTATGTCTGCATGTATCAGAAAATAGATGAGATGGGCCGCCTGGACTAAAAAGCAAGAACAAGTGCCAGAGGCAACATTCAGCACTTATGATTGCAAGCAATGACAGAATCTCAATTGCTAATAAAGAGTGTTTGGCTCTGCAAACTGGCCACACACTACCACACACACATCTTTTTGATATGTGTGTCAGTTCTGCTGAATATTTGACCTGCTGAATTGATAATTACCTATAAATGTCCTCATGAGAAAACAGTAGCACTATGAAAAATGTATTTCCAAACCAAAACAACAGAGTATTTATAATGTTATTGTATTGGATTTAATATATGCTACAAACCTAATACTATTTATTTAGAGTAAAAGCAATTAGTATGAATGGAGGTCATAATGTGTTTAAAATAATGTATCAATTATTGAATTATTGACCATAAATATTGCCTTTAGTTTCATTTTCACTCTTTGCTTAGTTTGAAAATTGTAATAATTGGAGCCTTCATATCATTGCATTTGCTGCACTCCCAGACCCAGA
Source organism: Enteromius trimaculatus (assembly GCA_032361065.1). Lineage (NCBI taxonomy): Eukaryota > Metazoa > Chordata > Actinopteri > Cypriniformes > Cyprinidae > Enteromius > Enteromius trimaculatus. The sequence goes on from JAUMHP010000043.1 coordinate 6,459,241, forward strand.
CATTCAATCTATACCAAAAAAAAAAAAAAAGAAGAAGATAAATTAAAGGATTTAATACAAAAGTAATTGTAATTGGGGGGAAAATGCCAATTTGTGATTCACTAAAATGCTTTCTCAGTTACACAAGTTTCCATTGTTTCGAAGTCAGACTTTGTATGTGGGTGGATGGTTTGTAATTTAGCTCGAAGCTTCAGTGTGTCCTTTCATTACAGATACAGAAATGTAGGGTGAAGTCAGGTGAACCGGGCCACCGTGTAAAATGGGTCATACAAGGTTAAAGTAGAGAGGAGTTGATCAGAAAAGATACGAAGGGGGGTGGGCTTGGCTGAGTGTCCTTTTCAATCAGATATATTTAGTAAATTTGATATTTTATTTAATGAATGATTTTCGAAAACGTTTAGTTTTGCTAAATTATGTTTATGATTTATTATATGTTGTTGACCATTTTAACTTTATTCCAGGATGTGTTTTAATGTTACAGCAATTCACTTAGCACAAGTTCAAATATAATAATAATCCAAAATAAATGAGTTTTAGTTTGTTACTTAATGTTGCTGAATATAAAACAAGAAATAATTAGTCGACTTTCAGAGCTTTAAAAAGGTTAACCCCAGAAAGCTTATGAAAGCTAGAATGCATTAGATGCTTATTATTTCTAAAAACACTGTCGTGAGAATAAAATAATTTAGAATAAATATGTGTGCCTAACAAAGTAAGGGAACTGTTATTGCAAGAAGTGGGCAGAAAATCACTTTAAGTGCAATCGTCAAAAAATTAACCTTACATAAACCTGAAGAACAACAACAACAAAAAAGCTGTTCTGCATTATTCTTACGATTTAATCGTAAAAAATCCCCTTTTTTATTGTAGTATTGTAGTCACTGCATCGCGTATCCTTCGGTTGGAAACGAAACCGATCACTACAGTCATGGTCGTATCGGACTGTACTATCGCATTTATCTGCATTCATAGTTTTGACTACAATACATACTTTTGACTGCAATTATGGAATATTTGTGGCTGCCTCGATTCTGATTATTGAATCAGATTAAAACCTACCATTAAAGAAGAAAGAGGCTACACTTTTATTTATTTGATTGCGAATTAACTGTGAATACCTTTTGCAGCGTCATATATTAATATGAAAAATATATTTGCTTATATCACACCTCGAAGTAGTGCTTAGTAGCGTGAGCGTATGTGGAGTTTAAACTTGCCTGTCATTCCGGGGAAGCCACAGCTCACGAAGTATGTTGTTTACAAAGAGTAAGAGTTTATTTATTATTTATTTATTTATTTTTTGGTGCTTAGCCCAAATAGGCCTATATGCTAGTAGCTAGAAGATATGGTTTTTAATATTAGTGGAGAGCAGGGACGAAAGAAAAAAATCATTTCAAAAGATAATGTTTTTTGTAATATAGTAACTCACGAGAGTGATCAGTAGCAAGTGGAATTTTGTACAAATGTAGAACGACCTCAGTATAATTTCACTTTGAATGTAAATTGTACATTGTTACTTTCGACCCCATCAGTATAGGGACCAAAGTAACAACAATACAAGCTAGAATTTTTTTGTTAATCTTGATGTATTAAATACATCTGACTAATACTTTATTTATATTTAACAGCAAACATGTTTTTTTCTTTAATTATCTTTGCAAATAAATAAATAAATTTTCATTTCAAATGTTAGTTATCATATTTTTCAAAAGTAACACAACAGTACAAACTTAAATTGTTTGGAACATATGTTTTATTGTCAATGTCAATCCATTTTATATAAAAATAAATATAACAGTATGAACAATATATATATATATATATATATATATATAAATTTTTTTAATGCTGCAGCACACGGAAAGTCACCACGGTAGGACAAAAGTAACAACTGTTTCTCTCGTCCCGTCTGGACCTCCTGACATTTAAACTCGGTTTAGTTTTAGGCCTACCGAAAACCCGACAAGGCAAACCTCAGGATGTGTTACAGCGCTAAATAACATGCCGATTGATCATTACTGTGACACATGCAATGAGAAACACAATTTGTAATTAGAAAAAAATTACCGCTTCAGTAATTTGCTTTAGGCGCTGGAGTACCGCTCTCTGACGTAACCGCAGGAAACTAGGACGCAATGACGTGATATTCGGCGGCTCCGTCGAGGGTCGCGTGCTGAATGTGCTGTCAAAACTTGAAATGCAAATATAGTCAGGGCTCTGAGAAGATTGCTTTGTTACTTTTGTCCCGCGTTACCTTTCCCCGGTTCTCTCCTAATGCAAAACAGGCCTCCAATATTATCGTTAATTTGTCCCAAATGAATGATTTAATAGAGCCTAATTGATTCGATGCTTTTCATCATTTACGAACATTTTTACTTAATATTTAGATAACGTTGCATTTGCGAGCGTGCCATAAGGACGAACACTTTACGCGCTAAACGTTCTGCTTTCTCCCAGTCTTATGATACCCAGGCATGCACACCTTTACCTGGGATATTAACGACCTTTTATTCTCTGTTATTATGAACCATTTTTCTTTTCAGAACGGACCTCACACACATTGCCTACAGACGTATGCTCGTACCTGTGTTTGTGTCAGGCCCAGCTTGGCCGCCAGATCGGCGCGCTCCGGCAGCGCGAGGTACTGGGTCTGTTGGAAGCGCTGGTTGAGCGCCTGCAGCTGTAAGCTCGAGTAGATCGTGCGGGGTTTGCGGATCTTCTTGCCCTTCCCGTTCAGCCGTATCTCTCCGCTTTCAATGGAACTTTGCTTCTCGGAATCTTGAGTAAGAAGATTAAATTATGCATTAAAGAAATAACAACAACAACAAACAGTCAAATAAAAATATAGACAAACAATAGGTAGGTAATAACTGTTGAAGCAAATAAATTTCACAAATTTTCACTAGATGATATATCTGAACAGTCCCTGTGTGGTAGGCCATATGAATAATTTGAACTTTATAGTCAAATTTCAGTTTAATAAAAAATGGACTGGCTATATAATTATAGTAGCCAAGTTATTAAAACGTTTTTCATATTAAGACTTAAACAGGCCGGCAATTATTTATTTTCTTTTTTTCATCTAAATCTAAAAACAGAGTTCAAAGATGTGCGGGGTCCTACAATAAGAGTACTTGATTTGTCAGCTGGAGTCATTTCAGTAGCTATAGGCCTATTCATTCATATTACGAAGCAGTAAAGTTAATGTGGCATTAGAAAATAATTGTAAGCTACAAAGTGTCCATTTAAAGTTGATAAAACTAAAGCAAATGTGCTCAATCTTAAAATATTCGTTAAATCCATAGAGTAATCTAGGCTATATATACATCTGACAACGATTAAAGATTTATTTTATACAGAACTTTAAATGAACATTTCTCTATATCCAGTATTTTTCAAAGAATTAATCATTTTTAATTGAGCCCGTTTTTAAAAGATAGAAATATAAAGATAGATATAAAGATATAAAACGTTTTGGCACGTTATTAATTAGAATTGCGTCATTGATTAAATGAAACTAATTTCAGGAGGAATAATCGTAAATGTGGAAAAACAAATTCTGCATTTCTGTCTTCAGAAAACAATCACGAATGCTGCGTCCCGTGTAACTATAATTTTCTCAGCCAAATGGGCGCAAGACGGAATTTAGAAATACGTGTTTGTTTGATCTGTAGACGAAGGGAAGCGCACTTTACCTGCATCCTCTGCTCTCGAATGACCGACTGCGTTGTTGTGTTGATAGGGTAGGTAAGCTCCGGGGTGGTGATGGGCTGTGGGATAGTGGTAAGTGAGCGGACGGCCGTACGAAGCTGCGCCCGAGGAGAAGGCCGCGTCGTACTGCGAATGTGCGCCTTGATGCAAACCGTGCACCGGGTAGTGCGCGTGAGACACACCGGGCGAATGCTGCTGGTGAGACTGGTAACCGTGACTGAACTCCAGAAAAGCCGATTTTGAGGGGTCTGAAGCCACCATACTTTCAGACAGTGAAGTCATAGTCATTTTTTAGAGTTATGTCCATTAGACCGATGCACCATAAAAAAAGCAGCATCTATTTAGAAGAGTCATGTGATTTCCATCGCTTAGAGAGGTCCATTAGAAAGATCCACGTCTGTGAAAACGCGACGCTCGTGTGTTTGCTTTCGTTTTTGGCTGAGTATGAGGTCTGTGAAGTTCATCTCCACAGTCTCGTCACATACTGGAGTTAACTCCAGCGGCGAGAACGCGCTCTCTTATTGGCTGCTCGCGCCGCTCCCGTCATTTCTTTAGGCGCTATGACGTCACTAGTATAATAAGTACTAGTACGGAACAATTCACAAGTTTGCTGCGTTTGATGTATCAACACGATTGAAAAAAAAAAAAACAGATTAGATTCGTTTTATTAACACCATTAATACCAAGAAATAAAAACAGGGCATTAAAGAAACTTCTCAAAAACTTTAACTTCTCAAAACAATAAGGTTATTAAAGGTTGACAAATAAAACTAATGTGTAAAATGTATAAACCTAAATGTATAAGTGACAACTGTGGTTGCATTATGTTTAGCGTAAATATTTTAAGGAGTTTTGGGAATCACTGCTTCATGTCATTCAGTAGCCTATGACTATACCAACCTGCTAATAAAGTCTTTTTTCACTGAGGATAATAACATTAATGATTACATAATTAGTTATGAAAATTTGTTATCAAAATAATATACTTTTAAAATATCCTACTTAAAGACTAAACACTATAAACACACGTTATAGGCTAATAAAATAGCCTAATGCAATAAACTTTAACCAAACAACATAAAATATAGGCTAATATTAGCCTATCAAAAACAATCTTTTGCACAAAACGAAGAAACAAACTTATTACACTGCATCAAAACAGTTAATTTATATCAACAGAATATTTGCAAACACAGATCTATATTGTAATTGTAATTTTATTTATGTTTTTATTTAGTTTTATTGTGTTAGATGTTTTTTATTTTTTTATCAGTTTGGTTGAGATTCATTGGAAAGCACGATATGTGCTTTTGCAAATTAAATCATTATATAAGCTAGTTTTACGTTTTTTTATATATGACAATACTTTACAACTATTTATATTTTTTTGTAAAAATAAATAAATAAATGAATAAATAAATAAAATACCATGTGATTGTAAGAGAGCCACAGTATTTCTCGTTATGACTAACGTGATTATTTTAAGGATAGGCCTACGGATTTCGACAGAAACCCCATTTAGTTATTTTAGGCAAACCATTTAACAGTTCTCAAGCCAATTATAACTGAAAAACGAAGTGAGACAAGACAAAGTGATTGCAGCATCCCACGGCTAATTAATCCGCCTTGTTTGATTTCCTCAAAACTCATTTCTATCGCGGTTGAGAGGCGGAGCGTTGTAAAGAGCCGCTATTGATGCGCGAGGTTGTTACACGTTTTGGTTGAAGGACACGTGTTATTAAACCAAAATAGTGCCGTGACGAGAGAATTACACAAATTATAGGTGCTTTTAATCATATGCCAACATTCCTCAACGCACAGGTACAACCAACCGTCACGACACGCCCAGCCTCGACGCGCAGTCCCGAAGCCTGCCTGTCCAGACTGAACCCTGACCTTTCATGGCAAAACATTAAAATCGACGGGGAGTAAGTTGTGCTATTTGAGTGCACGACAACCAATGTTGTTTTATAGTCATACGTTTAATTTGAACACAATTTTCACAATGCGCTGGATACATCCTGAACATATCACGTGGCGACAGTTAAATTTCTCCGACAATTGCTGGTATTTCAGCTGAACGGTACAGGCCCATAATCCTCTATGATTGACTAAGCTAGCAGTGTGACACAAAAAGGCAGAGAAGGAGAGTGAGAGAGCAAAGAATGGAGAAAGTCTGACAGGGATAAGAGTAATAAGTCCATAGGCCACAATAAGAGAGAAAGAGAGGATAGCGCGAGAGACGCAGAGAAAGAAAGCGTACTCCATCTCAGTCTGTAATTACGTGTACATTATAGAGGAGAACAAAGCGAGCCCCTGAAGTCATAACACAAGGATATACCCTCACTTTGGTTTTCATTCACACTGGGGGAAAAGAGGTTAATAACAATACTTCTAGTCTTAGGCCAGACTAGCTGGCGTCGTCACTGTGTGTGTCTCTCTCTCTTCTGGTGTGTATGCATGTATATCTCTGCACTCTGTTGCCCAGAGACTGTGTATTGTGTAGGTGTGTTTATGTCACCTATGATTTGAGGGCAGGTGATAATGCTATGGCACGTGTTGCACTGACTAAAGCTGAAGCCTAGTGCTGACAAATGCTCTCCCGATGTGGGCTAACTCCAGTGGATGAGGAAGTAGGCCTATCACAAGGCCTGTAATCAATACAAAAAGAGTTAAGGACAAATGCACATATGGAACATGCACAGTTTGCTTTGAAACATGCCAGATAATGGTTGGTTGTTGAATTGTTAAATTGACAGGTGATCCAAATTCTTTGAAGTCAGTTGGAATTAGTTAAGGTGTGGATAAGGCGTCCATCAGATGGGTTAATAATGTCTTGTAACAGTGATGCACAAATATAACATCCAATGCAAAAGTACCTAAAAGTCCGTTCTCAGATCTCCTGACGTTGCAAATCAATTAACAATTATCAACGTAACCCCATGCTTAGGCTATAACCTATTTTAAACCTGTTTATTTTTCTATTTTAAAGAGTGTATAAATAATATAAGTATAAAGTTTAGATTTTACATGTAAATAAATGAGTTCAGAGTAAAGCAAAAATTGTCCTCAACGGAACGAAATGAGGAATCTTCCAATGTCAGAGGAGCGCGAGCCATAAATGCACCTGAACACAAACCACTTCTGCGAACAACTATTTCGGTTAACTGTAATACTAGCGGTTTCCAAACATTTTGAGAATAAGATTCACTCACAAAGCGACTTCGTGTGCGCTTTTGTTACGGTTATCGCGAATGATAAACTGAACCTGCTCAATGAATGCATTCGATTAATGTGCGCTTATGCAAACTGACGTAAACCCATCTCAGCGTCCAGAAGATGTTTGCTCTTATCCATCATAGGGAAGGTAATCACAATTTGAATGCAGGCGTGGCAACCCACGTCTAAAATAAACATAGCCTATAATTACAATGCACGACATGTCCTCGTTAATTAATATTTCATGTGTTACTGTCCTGCCCATTTTAACGAGACATGGAGTTTAACAATCATAACACAACTTTTTGTTTTCAAGACACCGAATGTTCTCATTGACGAATTCATTTCTGAATAATGTTTTATGTAACAATCGAACAACTTTTGACTTGGATATAGCCTGATTTATTATAAAGCCGTGAATTACTTTTTTTGGCCAAGCCGTAGCCTATTATTATTGTTTCAACAAGTAGGCTATGTTCTCTATAATAAAAATATTTATAATAAATTAAAGCATAAATTGAAGCATGTGAAATATAACAATTAGCCCATGTTCGTAAGTAAAATATATATATATATATATATTAAAAAGTCATTTTGGGTGCAAATAGTCTAAATAAATTAATAAATAAATAACCCACATAGCCTACTTATGCTATTTTATGAATGATTTGTAAATAGATGTGAATTAATATATTAATTTTGGAGCATGTGTTTTAATGTTTTGTCGTCAGGACAGCATGTAAATAAATTTAGCCTAAACGAACTATTTATTTTAGATATAAACCAAAAATCTTAATAATATGACTAATAATAATATGACTTATACAGTAGTTTTACAATATGATGTAAATTAGATTTTAGATTTTTTGAGCCACTTGTTTGAGTAATTTATTCATATGTGTTCATTGGGGGGTTATTTTATTATTATTATTATTTTATTTTTTGGCATTATTGAAGGTGTACAAAAATAGCATTGAAAATAATGTTGCTTAGATGTGTTATCAAAACAGAAATAAATGTAAAAGTCAAACCTTTTCTTTGGACATAGGTCCACAGGTTGCATTTCATCATTTCAATGAATGTCGTTTTCTGAACATCACAAGCTTAAATCCAACTTCTGACACAATAAATAAGGATCTCAGTACATGCAACAGACTTGGATGAATGAGTGACTAAACTGTCCCTGTAAATGGCAATTAGTTTGAACAATCATCCAGATATTCAGCCTTTTGTCACTGCTAAATGGTAAAAGTGAATTTGAGAGGTGTCAGCGTTCAAGACTGACCTGGTGACTCTGTACCTCACTGCGTCTCAGGTGCCTTTACCTGTCAGTGTAATTAAGCTGCTTGATGAGCATGTTTCAGGCGGTGAGTGTGTTTTAAAACTAGCTGCAGGGTTTTGGGTGGTTTAAGGCACTGCTCAAGCTGGGCGGTTCACCAGAGAGACAGATTGTCTCCTTCTGTCTGGCGGCTGCCAGCAACATCAAAGGTGTTGATGTGAACTCATTTTGCCTTTGAACATTGCCGAAGTTCTCTCTACCTTACACCGTGTGCTCATTTTATTTCTATCTGCTGTCTCCCTCTCTGTGATCTGGCATCTGGGAGCAGGCTCTGGCAGGTCTACCCAAGCCTGGGGCAGCTATACGGATAGAAAAGAGGGACGTGTGGGTAGAAGGCAGACTGTGAAGGGCACCTTTTGGGAAAAAGGTCTGACCTACCAACCCTGAGAACATCCATCCCTCTACCCAAAAAACATCATATATGCCTATCCTTCCATCCTTCCACCCATCCACCCATGCATCTAAATATATTCCAAAAATATATTTGAAAACAATCTTATTTGTTTATTTAAGTATATATATGTATGTATGTATTTATTCTCTTAATTCGAGTGTTATTATAGTTTAATAAAAATATATAATTAAATTTAAGTTTGGGCTTTGTTGTTAATTGTATCCTAAGCCTAATCTAAAAGGTCATTTATATTTAGAGCAGAGGTAGATTTTTACAGATTAAAAGTTATTTTATGAAATAAATAAAATGTTATTTTTTCCTCCTGCTGTATACTTTGATATAGACGTGAAAATGATGAGACGTGATGCACCGATCCGTTATTTCTGTGTACCCGTACACCCTTAATTGGCACAATATAAAAAAAAGTACATTTTGCATCAATCTATCCATCCAAAATATTTGGCTAATTATATTTATTTCTACTATAGATATATATTTCTAAATGTTATAGTTATAGATATTTCCCCATTAAATACATAGAGCTCATCTCAGATATAAGAAGGAGAAAAAATGTGTGCTGTACTCAAATGAGGCCACATTTATACTTGTTTCCAGGAAAAATGGATTTTGAGTTCTCAGTCCCAAAGACCAAATGGACCGTCCAGACTTTCATTAGAGACAGAAGCAAAAGCAAACATCTTTTTGTGGTATGAAGGGGCAGTGGCGTAAACAGAATGAGTGACTGGTGTATGTGTGAAGATACCATTGGCATGGAGGCATATATTGGGATTGTAAAAGATATATTGCCATCATGATTATGTGTTTCATAGGAAGTCTGTAGTTATTCAGCCTGGTCTCATTGTTTATATATGTATTAATTAATAAGGCATTTACAAGCACAAAACGTAGATTAAGGTAG
>JAUMHP010000043.1:6478879-6527315 GCA_032361065.1 Enteromius trimaculatus
GGGGGAAACGCTAATACTCAGGCGAGGGTTCCCGCTGCTGTGACTCAGAGAGCGCCACAGAGGCGCGACTGGTGACAATAACTTAATAGGAACGTTACGGGGACGTTTTTATAACATAAAATTGTTAGCTGGGGCTGCGCTTGCAGCATTCTAAAAAGTTGAGATGCGTGGACGCTCTTGGAAAAAACGTGCATGTCACGCAGCGTGCGTGTCTCGACCGCGTCGTTTCCATTATGAGCGCGCAAACCGCGGCTACGTTTGAAATAACGAACTGGAGCACGCAAAAGATGCCACATGTGAACGGCCTGTTATAATCAACTCCAGACCTTTTACGTGCTAAATTGATGAAGAAATAATGAATAAAACTAGATTCATATCCATTATGACTGTAGCTTGAATATGTTTTGGTTAAAAACTAAAATATTAAACATTTTGCTTTTGACCTCCTTGTTCAGATGAAGATTACTTTTTAAAAAATGACAGGTGCTGCTAAATTAAGTCTGAGTTTGTGGTAGTTCTATATCTATTTGATGATGCATGCTTTACATCCTGTCCTGCCACCTAATGTTTATGAGAGTCCATAGTTATGAATCCATAACTGCCAGCCGAAGTCAGATTGATCCTGAGGACTGTTTTTGGTGCCTTTACTTCAAATAATAAATTAAATGAATGGAACAATTTTCAATTTGCACATTTCAAAGAGCATCTCTTGGAAATGTTTTTTTTATTTTCTAAATTGTTGGTATGACTTATTTATATACTTAATATATACCTCATTTGAGGTTTGCTGACTCAGACCTTAGAAATAGAAGTTGTGGGCTGGATCTCATATATATACACGCTTGTGCAGTGCAGAAAGAAGTTGTTTTATTTCCTGTGTTAGTCAGAGATACACCAATAACAATGAGCTCTCTGCAAATCATCTTGTTGGTTGTTCTTTGCCTCAGCAACTTTGTTGCAAGTGCAGGTTAGTGCTTTATGTTTTCACTGTGACATGTTTTAGTAATTTGTCTGTTACAAAGTGTTGTAGCAGTGTTTACATTAGTTTAGATTTGACCTACATTCAATTACTTCACAGCTAGGGTTATATATGTGAAGTGGAAATAATCTTTGTGATAAGTGATGGATTCATTTTTGCTTTTTATATTTGTATTAGTGAGTGCATCCAAAATGCCTTATGGTGGATAAAAAAAAAAAAACCTTTACGCACCCCCACGTCATTCCAAACCTCCTTCTGTGAAAGATAAAAGATGATATTATGAAAGAAATGTCTCAGTGTTTCCCCAGTTTTGTACAGCAGAAGTAAATAATTACCAAAACTGTTTAATCACCAACATTCTTTATATCATAACGAAATAATCGTGTCCTTGACACGAATAAATAGATAATAAAGGATAATTTCGTGATATTGTCAGGGCCTGCTGTGCGACTGGGTTGCAGCTCTTATGTTGCAAAGAAGAAAGTCATACAGGTTTGAAACAATGCGAGGGTATGATGACAGAATTTTTGTTTTTTGTGTGAACCATCATTTAAGGCTTGTAAATCAACACATAAATCAAGCACTTCCCCGATAAGTAGAATTACTCACAATACTAAGAAAATACTTAATGCAGGAATATTCATCATCACTGTCCAGATGTTGTTTTGTTGTTGTTGTTTTTTGTCTGATTCTTCTGTGTTTTCTCTCTAAACCCTATGTTTTAATCAAACTTCTTCACATCTTAGCTTCTGTTTGTTTGGATGCTGTGATCTGATGCAGGCTGTTTCTTTAATCATTTTTAGATGAGATCAAATATCGAGGTGACAACATTACTATTAAGTGTCCTGCACCTCCAAAAGATGCTCTGGGTGTATATCTGTACAGCAGACGAGAGACCAGACGAGAAGTCCTCTACTACTTTTTTGGAAAAGAGAAATTAACTGTCCTTAAAGACTTTGAAAACCGTGTTAGAGTTGAAAATGACAAGACCCCGACAATAGACATCATTAACCTACAATCATCTGACACTGGGGCTTACTGGTGCACATGCACTAATATTAATGGGAAATGTACAATGAGTGAGTCAGGCGTTTTTCTTTTGGTGCGCGGTGAGTATGCATTTCTATTTCATTTACTGACATGTCATTTTTATTTAATTACTGACCATTTAGAAGCACGTATTGATAAGTGTGATTGAAGACATACCCTACATTATCATTCAAAAGTTTAGGATATTTTTCTCTGAATGCATGTATGTTTATATGTTTGTTTGTTTGAAATAAATGAATGCTTTTATTCAGCAAAGATTAAAAAGATAAAGATAGAAGATAAAACTATCAATAATGATGTTAAAATAGTTACAAAATATACAAATAAATGCTGTATTTTAACTTTAGTGAACATTAGAGACTAATTTCAAAGCATTTATTATTTGTATTGTTGTTGTTCATTTTTCTTTGTCCTTAGTCCTTACAATTAGTGAGAATTTACCAAAAAAAGAATTAACAATGCATAGTTTTATTGCTGTAGTTTTGAAGCCGGTGATGCTGCTTTGGCTGTACTGAAGTTATTTGTACTTCTCTTTACAGAGCCACCGCTCAGTCTGGCCTCTTCCACAAGTCCTAGTTCAAAGTCGAGTGGCATAAATAACTTAATGATCCCAGTGGCGGCTCTCACAGCTGGCAGTGTGCTCTTACTGGCACTCCTTGGGTTTGGAGTGTGTCTGGTGCCCAAGGTGAATGTCATACACCTACAACCTGTTTCATGACTGTACATTAGAAGATCGTCAGAAACTTTGTAAATGCAATATACATAAGCAATCTAGAAAAAGTGCAGATTTCAAATCTGTCTGTTGCTGTATTTTTGTTTACCTCCAGCCATATGTTTACACACTTAGTGTCTATGACCTTTTGAAATTTAATACAAAGAGGCATTTTCCACTAATTTGGGTTTAGAGGTTAATAATCAAGCTGAATTGTTCCTCTCTTTTCCCAGATAAGGAAACTGATCAGAAACAATGAAGAGAAAGAAGAGGATAAAAGGTGTAACAATGGAGTGTATGAGGTTATGACTGTTAAACGAAGAACAGAGTGTATATGAGACTTATTGTTATTATAACGTGTGTGAAAATGTTTTTGTACTGTTTTGCATGCTGCCCTCTCAATTCTTTCTCACCTCCTTTAGTTCAGCCTGACTGAAGAGGGAAGTGAGTTAATCTTTTCTGAATGTCTGAATTTGTTTTTGGTTAAATTTTCTTTTATTTTCTGTAAATAGAGTTATAGAGTTACTTTTGTATTTATCTGTATATTCTTTAGCATTACTCATAGCTGTTCTGATTGTGTATATATCTGTGCTGTGATTAAAGGGTGTTGCCTTTAAACAGCTGGTGTAATGATTTTTTCCAATTATGACTTAAATTATACACGTTTTAGTGTTCTTTTACAAGTGTAATGACAAATGTATGATAGACAACAACCGGATTAAAAATGTGACCTTAGTTTCAGGCTGTGTTTTATTTGCCTTGTCTTCTTTGGGGTTGCACATCTGCTCCTCTGAGACAAAGCTGCAGACTTCCTCCTGTGGTGAACGGCATTCGTGTCAAGACCCCTTTGGAGGAAACATGCCCCTGCTTCAGAGAATGTCACCTCTAATCTCACTTTAGTCCACCAACATGCGCATCTTTTCAGAGGCCTTTATTCACATATGAGTGGCGTTTGAAACCTCAAAGAGATAAACACCGCCTTTGGGGAAAAAACTATTGTGATACTTTTACCAGAAACAAGAGGATGTGTCGAAAATACGTGGGTTTTTAAAATGTTTGTCAGCTCAATTGCAGAGTGTGTCCTTACTGCATTTCTTGTTAACATTGTACCTGGGAAATGTCTTGCAGTTCTCATCAACTCTGTTTCAAAAAGCATTTTCTGGAAAATAAGTCGTCAAGCATTAGCTGTAATGTTTACTTAGTGTAATATGGAAACATGTAAGTAGTGAAAGGTTTTGGTTTTATCTGCGTAGGAAACTAGTTCTGGTGTCATGTGTATTGCAGGGTTTTTTTCTTGGTTTAAAAAAAAAAATTAACCAAAATATGAAAACCATGATAACATTTCCCACAAGTTCCAAATTATATTTCAAACAAATTTACAGCAGATGTTCTTGTTAAGCCTTATAGAAAAAAACCCCACAGTGTCATCACTTAACTGGTTCTCACCGTAAACAACATCAAAAGTTTCTCAATCTTCCTATACTGGCCTCATGGGCCTCTCGTGGTTGTTAGTCAGTAAGACTGAATACAACCTCAAATGAAGTCAAGTCAAGTCACCTTTAAATAGCGCTTTTAACAACAGGCTACAGATTGTGTCAAAGCACTGAACAGTATCAGATTGGAGAATAGAGTAGTAGTGATGTATAATGACAGAATTAAATACTCAATTTTCAGTTAAAGGCATTTGTATTATTGAATTCAGAGACGCCATTGTCTAGTCTTGTCTAGTTCTCTTTGGTTTGGGCTAAATAGTATCTGTGATCTCTAGAAGTTTTAGAAATTAAGTGTCTATAAACGCCTTATAAAAGTATATATTTATATATTTGAATCTTAAAAAATGTATACAGCTTATAAATATGCTATTTGCCGGCCTGTAAATAGCCTATCCTGCATATTTTTATATCTGTATATTAGATTTTTAGTTGCAGAAATTGTTTGTTTGTTGTTTTTTAAATTTTGCTTTTACTTTCTTAACATTTTTTTACTGTCTTAATTTCGCCAAAAAATGACAATTAATCCCCATGTAGGCTGTTTGTCTACTATTCCAGTTCGAGCGTTAAATCTTCAGGTGTGTAGTCTTGTCTCTATCCATAAGGCGGAGTTATCCACAGGTGTGTGTGTGTGTGTGTGTGTGCGCGCGCGGACAGGTAACCCTGAAGGTGTATGGGAGTTTAGTTCTAACCGATTTAGTTAGTTTAGCATAAGGAGGATTTAAAATTGAATCACACAGGGTACAGTTTGATCGTGGTGCGCGTGCTTTGCCGAGAGCCGGAGGGAAATTCTACGCAGCGGTCGATCATATTTCAGATGTTGCAATCTCAGAAACGGACCTAATAGACTAAAGTCGATAGGATAAAAAGGACCGCGTGAACATGAAGAAAACATATTCCGGTGAGTACATGACAAGTTTCATGTCAACAACTGACGTGACATTTGCTATATAAAACAGCAGTAGCCTGCATCTTATCATTATGTAAAAGTGAAAGCAAACATGAAAAGTTATTTTGCGCTGTAATATCAACTTTTCCTATTTTAAACAGGCATTTTACACTTACACAATGTGTAGCCCATGCAAATCACACACAGGCCTAGTAGACTAATTGATAACGACTTCCCAACATTTCAAATAACTAAAACGAGAATCTGTTTTGGGTTGTGTGCTCTGCATTTTCCATCAGGGTTAGATAGCGTACTGACTGTTTTTGTAGATAATCTGACAACATTTAGGGTCTTGCGTAATTATTTAACCGAGGTGTTACTTTCTTAAGAATACCACAAGTTTAGCATTTTTTTTAATTAGGCCTATATCATCCCTTTCATGTTGTTATTATTATATTCTAAAATAACTTTTACTTCTTTTTTTTTACTATTATTGTCCCGTGATAACCAAATGCTAGTAATCTAATAATTGTTTGGTCATATATAAATCTATAATAAGATTAGGCTATGTTTTGTCATGGTTTATCAACACGAACCGCCCAAACTGACCGCAGTGGTGCAAGCATCACCCTGTTGTTATGGTTACTTCCTCTGACAAAAGGTGTTCATTGTATTTTGGGGTCTTTTTTTGGTCATTTAATATGCTCACTGACTAAACCTGTAGGCTACCCTGATGCAATCATTTACAGTAACGTTTGACACCCCACCCCTCCCCAATTGAAAAAAAGAAAGCATAAGACCCCCATCTTGGAGGGCTGTCTGACCACCACATCAACCCTATTCACATTTTGTTTTAATGTATTCATGTATTCGCATTGTAATACTCATAATTTTTTTCCCCTGCAATAATTGCTTTTCCTGAAGTTGAACTAATCAGAATCAGTGACATTTAAAGAAGTCACTTTTGATGAGACCCTAGAAGAAAAACTTTTACGCAGATCATTTGCGCATCCATTTTCACTGGACATCCTAGACCTTTAGGCATCAAGTATTATAGAGAACATTCAATTCTTGTCCCCACAACTTTACCCACATTATTTCCTCTTCGTTGTGCAACGGAGCCTGCGGCGCAACATAAAGGCCTTCCATCGAGAACAGCCGTATGTTTCTTCCCTATAATCTGGACGCATAAGCCGAACTCTCTGTGTACACAATGATTTGGCAGGAATGTAGTGTTTCCTCAGGCCTGCCAAAGTCATTGTCACAGCACACCCAGCTCCTAGCACACACATGTTGGATCATGCAATCAGTCCTTTTTCTCTTTCCTTCTCTGGCAGCACACAGCGTATGTGATCTCATTCAGAGAATATCCCTCAAGTACAACCTTGGCCTCTGCTGCAAGTACAATGGTGCTTAAAGGGATAGTTCACCCAAAAATGTAAATTCTGTCATCATTTACTCCGCGCCATGTCACTCCAAACCTGTTTTTTTTCCCATAGAAGGAAAGTTAATGAAGTTCAACTCAGTGATCATATTATTGGTTTTGCAGAGGAAAGCCGCACAGATCCAGAATGGCATGATTATGATTTTCACTGAGTGAACTATTATTTACGCATTTCAGAGGAGACACATCACTGTGGATTGCATGCATGTGTGCTTTGTCGTGAAACACACCCTGAGCACTTGAGGTAAATCAGTAACTCACAATGAGAAGCAATCAAACATCAGCACAATAAGACTCTGCTAGACATGTTCACGCATAGACGGTGTAAATCACACAGATCGTTTATTAATCATGACACACTGTCAGCTCTTTCTGCAACAGTTTAATGCTTGGATGAACTTCTGGTTCCTGAACCGTTATGAGTCATTTTGTGCCTCCATGTTGTTTACTGGGCACAAGTTTATCTGTGAGAAACACATTTCTACATGTTGGATTGCATGCTGCACTGTCCGTGTGGAGTTCTATAAGAATTAGTGCTAATAAATGTCTCCCATGTCTCATCTGGAAGTGAATCATTTCGAGCGGATGAATGAATCTCTTTGTTAATCCTTTATTTTGGATCCATGCCCAACAGAGCTTACTGAGGCAATAGAGACTCTGCACTATAGCACATTTTTTATCAGTATCTGGCTCCTTTTCCTTCACTGCCTCCCTCCCCTTTCCTGACCTGCCCTGTCATCACAGTCGAGCTGACAGGTGAGTCAGCGGCAACACAAATCTCCTGTGAAATTAACCCAGGCCGAGAGTTCTTTGAGATTCCTCTTTGCTTCAGAAGCATGTCGACTCGGAGGGCTGATCATAGTCATTTTCAGTACCATGTCACACATTTCTGCTAAAACATCTCCTCTGACAGCACTCCACTTGACACTGAAGTTGACAGATGGTTTGGTGTTTTCCTGCCTCCTCCAAGTCTCCCTGCTTTTGTCTTCATCACTCAAGACTGTTAGTTTAGTGATTACCGAATACGGACACAGGAATGTCATGGATTGATATGGGCACTTCGTCTCATGGGGTGTGTACGGCTAAGAATCAGGTGAGGAGTTAAAGATTATCTACCAGCACTATCACGTCTTGCAAAGCTATGCATTTCTGCATGCGTCATCACATAGAACTGCAAAAACAATCACTGTTTTCAAACAAACTTCCCAAACACTCCCCTGTCTGTCATTGGTCAGCCAAACATATAGCCCCGCCCCAAACTCACACCATTGGTTGAGGGGGTGTTGCTATGTCAGGCTGGTCAGTGTTTTGATAGCGCCACAGATTTGGAGTGTTTACATTTTTCAGGGGAATCAGCATGCATTTTTTTACTTGTACAGTAGGTGTTGGTTGGATAAACATTTTAAGTCAGATAAACTGCCACATTTAAACCTAACTGAAGACTTAATCTGTCCTAAGCCACTTCTTGATGTGTCTAGTTTATAGAGGAAACACTGAGTGCTATATTGAGTGCTAACCTTTTCTCAGAATGCAGGTTTCGATAGATGCTATAGGAGAATAACAATGTGCAGTAAACAGTAAAACTGTGTGTTCATAATTAATATAACGCAGTAGAATAACATCATAAGACCCACCAATTTTCAATATCAAGCAGCCAAACGAACTGTTTTGTACAGCTAAAAATAGCTGGACACGGATGATTTCTGTAAGCCTATGTTGACATTTGAAATCACCAAAACAAACACGCCCCTAACCCCAAAATGGTCTTGCGCCACTTATACGTAGCCTTAGCAACCCAGGCAATGATTGGTTCTGTGAAACAATGCACAAGCAATGCTGCGCCGTCTACACCATAGATATATGTAGATGCCTCATTAACAACTATGGGCCGCGATACGTAAACCGGCCTTGTAGTGGTCTTACTTGATGTCATTCACCATAGTAATCACTAAATGACATGTCTATGGTCTACCCGGGACACGTGCGTCACAACAAAGTACTATAGTCATTATAA
Source organism: Enteromius trimaculatus (assembly GCA_032361065.1). Classification (NCBI taxonomy): domain Eukaryota; kingdom Metazoa; phylum Chordata; class Actinopteri; order Cypriniformes; family Cyprinidae; genus Enteromius; species Enteromius trimaculatus. The sequence goes on from JAUMHP010000043.1 coordinate 6,487,458, forward strand.
TCAGTGATGCTGTCTACATTGGATGAGAGAAGCACAGCAAATCGCTGCCAGAAAACTGCTGCTGCTTTCTATTTATGACGTGCTGGCACTAATTTCAAATGATTTTCAGCGGTCACTTTAACGTGTCCAGTGTAGGCAGACTTTATCTGTCGTGGCGCGGTGTCTGGTGTATACACTCACCTATGGAGAAGAACCAAAACAATCTCGGCGTCTGATCGCAGGCCTTCCGCTCATTGAGTTCTCTTCAGTGCTGGAAAGCTGATCCGATATTTACACTGGTCCTACTTCTTTGCCTTATCATCCTGCAGACATTTTCCTCTGTTTTGTAGCATAACGTCGCTCTGCTCGGCTGTTCACTGAACATTCTCTCCTCCACATCATTAGTTGACACGCCCCTTTCTGCTGATTGGCTACAAGTTTGTTTGGCTACTCGGCCCAGACTGTGTTTCCTAAAGCATTTTTGAAAAATTGAATCTCTTACCTTGCCTTTAATCTTCCATATTTTTTTATCTTCCATATCATTAATGGTTGTCAAACAATGTGTAATGTTTGAAGCATGCAATCACAATAATAGTGATTTCAAAATTAACCTCAGACCTTCCTTCACATAGCCTAGAATAAAACATAATTCACATAGATAGGTTAGCTTTAGATAGTGCATAGAATCTTATGTTTTATACCTGTCTAGGAGTAATGCAATATTTGTTTAATTAAGCTGTGGTACCACAGTTATAACTAGTAATAAAATGTGTTATATTTTATACCAATCCAATCCAATCCACCTTTATTCATAAAGCACTTAATAAAAAACAGCAAGGTTAGCCAAAGTGCTGTACACAGCCTAATAAGAATAGGTTACATAGGTTATACAATATTTCAGTTAAAAGAATCCAAATTTACTTGCTGATTAAGACTGATTTGAAACCAGCAGTAATAATTATATAATGACAGTTATTGAGACAATATGAAAAAAACAAAAGTTGTTGTAAAATAATAAAATTTAATAAGTGGTGGGCCACAGCGCATGTGAAGCAACTTACATTAGAGCATTACATTACATTTAGCAACGCTGGCCTGTTGAGTCATGTCCCTATGTGCACAGACCCCTCATATTTACACAGAAAACAACTCAAATAATCTCACCCTTTCTTATCTCTGTAGTGTGTCAATAAAACAGAGGGCATTTTCAGGCAGTTCATAACAATTTTGTCAGCTTGTCAGTCACAGTCATGTATGAACTCACGCCGAAGGCAGTTTTTAATTTAATATATACAGTGTTACATGATATTCACTGTATAACGGGTACGCTATTTCTGTCACTCAGCCTTTTCCGTCATTGTGTGAAAATTTCCTGTAACTTAGCCTGTGGCGTACTGAATGTCAACACCATTATGCATATATCTGTAGACTTGCTGCAATGGGTTTCGCAAGGCCTGACAAAAAAAAAAAAAGTTGTTATATTTTTTTGGTTCAGAAATGAAAGAAAACAACAGATGACAAACCAAAATACAGCCTGCATTTCTAACGCAAAATGAACTGAAAGAGGTGGTAAAATACTGGGAAAGGTTAGGTGGTCTATGTGGTAAACCAAAACACTCAGTATTGTTCTGTGCTTGATTTATTTAGTCTGAACTGGCAGCGCTGTGCCGGAAACAGTACCAGGTTACTGTTCCTCCTAATCAGCCTAATTTTATCTGTTAGATTTGCATTACCATTACAACATTTGTGCGACTCATGCACTTAACACGTGTCTGGTTGCAATAGTCTGGTTAATCTTTGTGTCTTAATGTTCTGGTACCAAAACGTTCAATAACATTAGATGTATTTCTCTGCAGGATGAGGTAACTGACTCAGCGTTTCACCACAGAGTTTCAGGAAACAGTATCTGGCAGGGATTTGCTAGAAATGATGAATAAAGCGGCACATCTGAATGGTAACAAATTAGTGCTTCGTCACTTGTGAATCACACTAGTTATGCTTGGAGAGACTGGCGCAGAGATAGTTCGCTGTTTCCTATGTAAGCAGCAGACAGGAAATTAAAAGCCTTGTTGGTTTTGTTTTATTTTGTACTTCTCGATATCAGCAACATCTTTGACCTGTGAGGACGTGCATTCACACTGACACAGATAGCGTTATCTCAGTGATAAATTCTGAAGAAAACGTCTGACAGTTGTGCCAAAGTGTTTTAGTTGTGAAAACTGTTATTAACAAATAATGTTTTTCTTAACTTCAATTATTGTTGCTGTGTGAACTCAACTGATCTGTGATCTAAGGGTTTAGTGAAGTGTGTTGAGGTTTATGATGATTGTGTTCGGTTATGGGGGGGGGTCTCTTGCTTGAAGAAGAACTGAACAACATCAGGGCATTTTTATTTGCTTCCTAATTCTAATGGGTAGAGAATCTTGTAACCTGAAGTTTGTTGGTATAGTCTCAGGTCCGGTGGGGGAAGTGAATGTACAAAACACCTTCAACACCACGTGAGACCCTTAAACAAGGCACCAAACCCCCAACTGAGACTGCATTGGCTGTTTACTGCTCCGAGTGTGTTCACGGTGTGTGTGTGAGTTAATTATGCATTATTCATAAATGCAGAGCACAGATTCCCAGTATATGGGAATATGGTCTCTTCACTATCACGTCTCACAAAGCTGTGCATTTCTGCGAAAATGTGAACATTTTTTGAAAATTTGGAATTGAAATGTACACAATTATCATTAAAATAGAATTTTAAAAAATCTTAATTTTAAATTTGGAATTTGTATAATATTATGAAAACAAACTCTTTTATTGAAACATACTTTTTTGTGAGTTGAGCCCATCTATAGAAAAACATGAAGCTTTTTTGATCTTTGTCCTTTATGTGATCACATTTACAGCTGCATCCACTAAGAACAGCATGACCTACATTGGGGGACTACAGTTTGATCTTTACAGTTTGACCTTTAGAGTCATCTCTGTATTACACTGTGGTGGGATTTAAACACTGTCACTTTGCAAAACTCCAAAATGAATCACTTTTCATCCCTTCCTTAAGGGTTTTAGTGGCAGCACAGATATCAAACGACAGCAGCTCTTTGTTTGTGACCCATCTGACTTGATTTTACAAACACATGCGGCACATAACTGAGTGGGCCGAGCTTCATTGCTCTGATGTCTGTTCCCAACACATCTGCTTTCCTCTGATCCACTTCTTCTGGACACAGTATCCTATACATATCCTTCCTCTTATAATCTGATCATTCTGAAAAGTGTTTCTGAAAAGTTTGTGTTATGTCTTCTGTGCTGACAGGCATTGCGAGGTCCACCAGCGGCAAGCTGAGGAGGTCAGAGAGAGCAGAGGCGACAAGTCCTACTGGTACTGGTCCTGGTAAGTGTTCACATTCAAACGCTAACTAATTCAAATTCTGTTGTTCATTACTGTGATACACAGATCAGTGGTAGTCCAAAAAGCTGTGCATCCCAAACAAACTGTATTGTATTTTGCCAAATTAGGTAGACGGACAAGTCCTGGACAAGTAAGTCATGTGAAAAGAAACCATGGACAATCCACACAAAAAAAGAAAAAAAGATGATGTCCAGACTAAATTAGATACAGCAAGAATTAACATGGTTTGATTTGTGTTGTGAATTATTGCCAGATAAAAGACATTTGGAAACCATGTTGTTCATTTTATAAGTTAAAGTAAATATTTTAAATATTATTAGCATTAATACAACTATTATCTTTACTATTATTAACAACAACCACAATAATCATTAGTTTTTAATTTATTTCTATTAGGGCTCATAAAGCATAAGTATGAATTGCTAAAAGCATTTGCCGCATCAGACATTAGGCTCTGAATTATGATTGACTTTGCTTGTAAACAATGTCAGTGCTGTTTATGGAGTACTTGAAGATACACATACAGTTAATGGAAAGAGGTATTTAGTTTTTACGTTCATAATCCTGTTTCCTGCTAAACATTAAATATACACGAAATGAAATAAATAAATAAATGCTTTCAATTTTAGTTTAGTGGTAGCTTGAGACACTTTGAGTAGAAACTCTGCAACCCTGACTCCTGAAAACTGCGTCGTTGTGTATGATTCTTGAATGTTAAATCAGCAACAACAAAAAACAATCATATTACCAATGTTAAGTTGTTTTCAAGCAACTGTACAATGAAACATTTTGGTATCGTGCTTGTTTGCCAATTGATGTCCAGTGAAATATGAAACGTATGGAACTAGTAGAGAACATGTCACACTGGTTAAAGTTAAATAGACCCAAATGTGTGTTTTTGTAAAGAGTAATTGAGTTTTTAAAATGTGTGTGCATGTGTCTTGGGGGACAATGGTTAGAACAGCTGTCTAATTGAGTTGTTTTCCGTGTAAGTAGGTTAAATATATCTAGAGAGAGAAAAAAAACACGAAGAGCTGCACAGTTGTTGTGCATCTGTTGGTGCATTTTTTGGAAGCGTTCTCTCTCGCAGTGGACAAAGCAAATGACTTCTTATGTTTACATCTATGGAAGTGTATCTTTCACGTGTGGTTGCATGAGCATTCACACCTTGTGTGTGGTGATACCACACCACTGAAACATCCTCTCACAGCGGGAAGCTCGTCTGCTTTTGCACTGTCAGCACGTCGCATATGAGAGCTGCTTGAAGATCCAGAGATCTGCTTGATAAACTTCACAAACAAAGCACACACATAAACACATGTTCTCAAATGACGTACATAGGAGAAAGAATGCTAATTAAAGCTAATGTTTGTTTGTGCACCAGGCGGTCTCACATTTAAAACCCCAGGTTTGCTCTTACATAAAAAAGAAAACCGATTTCCTCGCACTATGTGTGTGTGTGTGTTTGTGGGGTTATAGGATGTGAGTTTGAGCATGTGCATGTATGTGGTGTGTTTAAGTCATCAGACATAAAAAAAAAATTAAAAAGATTTTTATTTTGTCTTGCATGTAAACCTTCCAAATATTTGTTCCTCAATATATGTTCGATTGCATAAAATATTGAAATTTACAATGTGTACTGTATACCATAGATATAAACAAGTTATATGTATTACTATATGAGCCTCTGGACCACAAAATCAGTCAGATGTCACACAGGTAAATTTGTAGCAATAGCCCAAAATACATTCTGATTTACTTTTATGCCAGAAAACATTAGCATATAAAGATCGTATTCCATAAAGATATTTTGTTAATTTCCTACCTGCCAGCAGTTAGGGACTCTTTTGTTATTATTATTCTTCCCTAGAACTGATCGTGCAGCCCAAACCGTAAGGCATAGAAAGCTGAAACTTTGTCAGATGGTAGTAGATCTCCTCGCTACTCAGGCAACCAGCCCAATCGGCCTAAAGGGGGCGCTACAGCAATACAAAATGCGTTTGTGCTAATAACTCCTAAACCGGATGTCATAGACTCTAAACTTTACATCGTTGTAATTCTTGGGTCCATGGAAATCAAAAACGGTCACCGTTTTTCTGCAAATTCGACGTTTATCCAAAACCAACTCTTGCGAACTAGTCCTAGGTTTTTCGCCCAATCGCAACCAAACCAGAGCAGAAATAATCTGTGGACAGTGAATACTAATAATTATCAAAAAAAAGTTGAAATTTCCACTCACTTTCGCAATGGGGCCCAAAATAGAATGAAGGTCGAGCACCTATGTTACTACAAATGGGTATAACTCGTGAACAAAATGAGATATCTACACCAAACTCGGTACATATGTGTATTACGAAGAACTTTAGTCAAATGCAAACAGATTTTGCAGATTTGCCGCTGGGGGGTGCTATAAGGTTGGAAAAACTGTTCCCGGTAATCTGTTAGTCCGATCGACTTGAAATTTGGCATGTAGTATCTTTGTCCAATGTCCAACAAGAATCTTTGAGGACATTGGCGTATCTCAAAAAAAATGGCCACCATTGGCCAATTAGTGAATTTTGCTTATTAGACAGGGTTAACGGAGGTCGATCGGAATGAAACTCACTAGGCATGGTCGCCTCATGACGCCTCAAAACGTAGTATTTCCCTAGTCAATTATCTTAAATGCCTAAAACTACTCATACATTTACTTATCCACTATATCTTCACAAAAAAATCATAGATCTCCTCATTCTGAGCAACTTTTGCTCTTGGATTAATGATATCAATCAAATTATTGGGCCAGAAAACAGTATTATGATAGTCATCAACGTTTTCTGTAAAAAAAAAAAAAAAAAGCTAATTATAACCACCAGATGGCAGCGGAAGACCACTAATGGGTTCAGTGAAACACTAAAACAGTGTATGCTGACACAGACATCATAAAATGAGCTAGAGTTGAAGTTTACCATTTTGCTCTTAAAAGTTTTTATAATTTTGCCAGATAATCCTTGCAGTGTGACATGAAAATAACATATAAGCCCTTTAAAAGAGAAGACTTGCTATAACTTTCACCTACCATTTCTTTCAAATATCTAACATTGCAGCACGGTGTGTGTGTGAATGTATGCCTGTGTCTGTGTGTTTGGATTAATATAACTGTTTACCCATTTAATTTCTGTCTCTCTGTGTGTGTCTATTAGCCTATTGTCCATATTTGATGTGCTTAAATTTCAGACATACATCCAGGTTGCCCTAAACGACCTCAAAACCCTTCAAATGCTCGAACCCCGTTAATTGCTGCTTGCAGCTATATTTTTTTTATTTGATTTAGTTTCCGTTCCTGCTGTCATTAGTTCATTATCTTGTTCAGTTAATTATCAGTTTACCTCCTGCACCTCATTAGTTGACTCATTTAAACTCACTTCTTTGTTCAATGCGCTGTTGGTTAGTGTTAATGCTAGTGCTGTTATGAGCTTGTCTTCATCAACTTGGATTACTATTAAATATTGAAAAGATCGTCTTTGTCTTTGCATGCCTTTCCTTAGCCTATAAGAACCTTCCATAAATGTATCAAAACTTGATCAATTTGATAACTTTGTTTAGTAATATGCATCGCTAAAAACTTAATTTGGGCAATTTTAAAGACATTTTTCTCAATATTCTGATGTTTTTGAACCCTTAGACTCCAGATTCTCGGCCTACCCTAACAAACCATACATCAGTAAAAAGCTTATTAATTCTGATTTTAGAAAATATATGAATCTCAATGAAAACAAAAAAAGACTCTTGTGATTGGTTTTGTAGTTCAGGACCAAATGTAATAATTATATATTGTATAGAAAATGTTTTATTAGTACTTATAAAGCATATAGGCTATTCTGCATGACCCTATTCTACATCCTTAATCATAAACATAACAACTACCTAAATAACTATTAATGAGCAGCAAATTGCGAATTTATTGAGGCAAAAGTGACAAATAAAGGTTTATTATTTATGTACCTAATTGGCCTTGGAAGAAACTTATGATGGCCTCCGGCATGTGGCTCCAATTACAGTTTTAGGGATATGTATCATTTGGATTGTCTTTTGGTCACTGACTTGCTGTAGAAAATGTCAACATGTTCTGTCTTTATGTTATGCACTAAACAAATATGACATGTTGTTGGTTAAAAAGTATATCCTGGCATCTGTTAGTCGAAACAGAGTCTGAATGACTGCTTAAAACAAGAGATATTCGGCTAATGTGTGTGTGTGTGTGTGTGTGTAAGATGCCAGAAGTCCTTGAAGCTGTATGCTAAGCTCTCCGTGTTAAATATCTTTGGCTACTCCAGTGTTATGCTATAAGAGCTACACATTGGGATCATCTGTCTGTCTGTCATAATTAATCGCGATCACATTCAATAATTTTGTTCACACAATATGTTTACTGTGTATATATAGCATGTATATATAGATACAAACACTTGCATGTATGTATTTAAGAAAAATACGTAACGTGTATATTTAAAATATATTTATATATAAAATAAATTATATGAATATAAGTATACATGTAAATATTTTCAAAATATAAGCTGTATGTGTGTACTTTTATTTGTGCAGAATCTACACAATATACACAGTGCACATCTATATATTATAGAACCTTTTTTGGATTTGATTAATCACGATTAATCGTTTAACAGCACTAATATGTATATATATTACAGCCTTTGAGATTTAATGTTCAGACCACCTGCTGTTTCATATACTAGTCAGTGCTGAATTTTACTCACGTTTGGGGCTGGCCAGAAGTGTTTATTTTGTAATTGTTCAAGACCATTTCACAATTCATGTTGGTCACTCTTAGGACGAAAAATACAGAAATCTGTATTAATACAGAAAACTTCCCGAAAAATATGGCCAGCAAATGTATTTTATTTTAAAATTCATGTTTTAAACTCTGCATTTGACATCCATTGAATTGTAGTGTATTAGGATTGAAGGAAATGGAATGGAAAATGCACTGATCGTTTTCTTCCAGGGGATTATCCCATCCCTGATTATTTTTTACCTAATACTTGCAATTATTTAACAATCAACTTTCAGTTATTTATGATCAAGCCCAGTAATCACTTGAGACTACATTTCTGAGGATTTTAAACAGCATTGTTGAATTTTAAGCTCTTCTGAGTGAAAATGCTGCTAGCAAAGCCTGTAACTACAGTAAGACTGTGACTCACCCTCTCTTTGAGGAATATGAAGTGTCATGTGTTTGGGAATTTAAGGCTGTGAGTCTGGCACTGAGTGTAGATCTATGAAGTCTCTCATAGAGGCAGTATTGTTCCTGTGTTAAGGGAGAGAATGCTTTACGAATCACTACTTATCACTACTAAACCTGTCAATTATTATCAATTTTAATGACTTTATTTTATGCTTTTTTATGCTTATTGACTTTATGCTTTATTTTCTGTATTATATACAGTATACTTAACCCACTATACAAATCATTGATAAATATCTAATTTATTTTGAGCTCATATACAATTTGTCCTATACATTTCTGACTCTGGAGTGCCTGATCTGGGCCAGTTTACTTCTTCACACGCATTTAGGCTCGTCTCCCAGCTGTCTGCTCGCCAGACGACCCTGCAACCCCCCAGAAGAAAAAGCCAAAGGTCAGTCCCGCTTCCTGAGCAAAGATCATCCAGAACCCAAATGCTTTCAGACAGGGGTCTGCATTTGCTCTTGTTGAGCAACACAAAGGAAAACTCTGGCTTGTGTGTCTTGGCCAAACTTGAAATTAGGAGCGGCAAGCACCGTATGAAAATGTTTGTCTACGGTCTGAGTCAGTGTTCAGATGTTTGTTTTCGATCACAGGGGTGTGGTGTCGGTCATGTCTATCTCCTCGGCCCTTTCTCTCGTGACTCAGAGCCCTGAAGAAAATCAGAGGGCAGTCCAGGATTCCTCAAGCTGCCGAGAGGAGATATTTTGGGAAGAAATGCTCATATCACATGGCCTTGGGTTTCCATCTTGCACACAATGCTGCCTCAGTGTCAGAGGACGGAGAGAGAGAGGCTTTGAGACAGACGGACGCAAAACGAGAGGACAATAAAAGCAAAAGAGCAAGAACACTCCATATGATCAGCACATGGGCATGCCGTAATTCTGCATCCGCTCGTTATTACGGCACACGGAAGACATTAAATCAAGAAGATTGGGGTAGAGTTAAAGAGAGAAGAAGAGAGAGCGAGAGAGAGAGAGGGAGGGAAAAGCTGAAGGAGAGCGAGGGAAGGCAAACAAGGAGGAGAAAGTGTTGGTGCGCTGGGAGAGAAAGAGGAAGTCCAACAAAAAAGGTTGGAAGAGAGACAGGCTACATGTGGCAGAGGAGGGTGTGCGCTTAGCCATGGAGGGGGACAAAATCGCAGGTAAGAGACCGGCGCACCACCATCGGGACACTTTTTAAATGCTGAAGTCTGTTTTGCGCTCTTCTAACTTGCTCTGTAAGATTTCAGTGGCAGTGTTTTTTGCTTTAGCTGGGATCTGCGATGCAAAAACTCGCATCTTCACATTTTTTTGTGGCTTAAATTGAATTCGTTTAGCTTCTTTTATGACGTTTCCACAGAGCAGAGCATTTACGCTGTACTACTTTTGTCCCTGGTGGCGTTGGTGCTGCAGAGTAGCGTGCGTTTGTAAGATTTTCCGTTGACAGGGCTGGATTTTCCATAGGCTTTTACTGGAAGAGGGAACCCGCTCATCAGGCTGAGACAACAGCCAATAAATAGAGCTGTGTGTATGGAAGAAATGGTCTGTATCAGTGCTGTGGTGTGCTCTGCACTGTCAGCACACAGGCTTTTTGTAAATGTGTCAGGGACAAGCCAGAAAATAACAGTGCTGTGCTTCAGCTGTACAGAAAAAAAAAAGAAGTTAATACACTACAAATAATACGAGCCTTTATCCTTTATCTGAGTTGACACACCTGGTGCTCTGACGGAGAGCCGGTTCCAGGATAAATACATGAGGAATGACCCTTATGATCTCCATGATCTCACAGCACCAGGTCCCAGATCACTTCTAAGATAGTTAGCCTTCGGTCCAGGTGGGTCTATAATGGATTTTGCAGGAAACGAGGAAAAGCAACGAGTTGGCATGATCTTATTAGAAATGAGGTATTTGAAAGTTAAATGTGGTTTTAGGACACATATATATTGTATTTTTGAAGATAATGTTTAATGTATGAAATGCATCTAAATAAAACTCAAAATGTATTCATTTTAGCAGACATTTTTATCAAAAGTGGCTCATAATAACTAGGCTAATACCACAGAGCCAAACAAAATTGCATAGTGCATAATGGCAGGTTTATTAGAAAGATAGACAAGGAAAAATGCTAGAGAAAAGAGCAGAAATGTAAAGATGAGAATTGTGTGTGTAAGTGTCTTTGTTTAAGGTTGTGGAGTGGTTAAGGTCCTGCTGGAGAGGCGTGTCTTTTTGAAAGTTGTTAGGCTGGTCAGAGAGGGTGAAGGTTTTGACTAAGTGACTTGCTGTGAAGGAATTTGACAAATTTAAAGACATGCCAATTTCACGACTCCTTTTAGGTTGATAGGAATCTGAGTTAGCCTGATTTGTATTTGAGCAATGACATTAAAAGGCATTCAAAAGGCATCACTTTAGCTTAACAAATGTGCCAAATTTGATCATTTTGAAAGATTCAATCAATTTACTCAAGCCTAAGCTATAAATTATTTAAATCAATTGTTATAACTGAATCAGAACTTAATCATTTCATTTTTATCTTATTTGGCTCGTTTTTGCTTTTGCTTGCCAGAAACAATACTGTAGGTGTAAATCTATATGATACTGTGATATGAAGTTTTATATTTAGGATTTTAAGTTTTATTTTAAGGATTTATATTTATATTTAGGATTTTAAGACTTAGGGGTATGGCTCAAATATCATTGCAGAGCAGTATAGCAGGGTTTCGTGGTGATTTTATACATTTCGAAATTGATTTTTAGATATATACTGTACTTTGATGTTTTATATTATGCCATTAAGTCCATATCTTGTATTGTAGTGTAAAACATGCTTGTCATATGTTTAAACATGCATTAATATCTACTATGACTTCACGCTGGACAAAGAACAGACATAACAGACAACTTTACAAAAAAGCTGAAATGATTCTTTGAATAAATGCATACACTTGTGTCACTTCCTCAAAAAGCATACAACATACTTTTACAACTCTTTGCTTGATTGTGCATCACTTCAAAGAAAACAACAGACTGCATCACCGTTGGCCTTTGCGGCTTCCTTCCTTTTGTATTCTGAACAAGAACGATAATAGAGAACTAACACTATAAAGAATGACAGAGTTTGCAGTTATTCATAAATCAAACAATGAAATATGACGATGCGACTGATTTTTTGGAGGGATGGTGTCAGGTCTAATCTTGTCTGGAAACGGTAACTCTTGCTGTATTTTGACTCACTGAACATGATCTGTGTTGATCAGTGTAGTTCTTTTACTCTCCCGCTTACCCGTGTTTCATCCTGTTTCAAGTATTTGCATGACGACTATAAACACTACTCAGTGATGACTCAAATGTGTCCAAGAATTTTATTTGTTAATTAATTATTCAGAAATTACCGCCCAAACCGAAAACCACCTGTGTTTTTCTGTTTTTCAGTCAGTGTCTGGCACATACACAAATTAAGACTAAACCTCTAATTTTAATAACTCTCAAGATGCTCTTTCTTCTCAGTTTGCAGACATATTTGAGGAGACAGTGTTTTTACACAAAATTTTTATTTTGAATGTTTCAGTTCTAATTTGAACATGTAAACACAAGCAAAGATGTCTCTTATTTGTGACTTAGAAGGTCAAAATGTCAAAACTTAACCTACTGAAAATAAATAAGTTAGAGCATGATGACATCATATCCTGTTGACCTTATTCATTGATTTTGTGCGTGGAGTCACCGCACCTCTAGGGTAAACACCTCTCAGTACAGACAGGTGCTGACCCTGCATTTCGATAGAGTATATATAACATATGCTCATATTCTGAGAAAATATAACTACATCACTATACATTTTAATCCTATTATTTATTCTCTGATGAAGTTATAAGGGTGTTAAACCTTGTGGACTAACTATCTGTCAACAGGCAAAACGGCAAAGCATGTCAGCAGAGCCTCACGTGTATACTGTAAACCAACGTGTGCTATACAAAAAATCCTTCACACAAGGTCAAAACAGGAAGTAAGTCGAAGTAACAAGAACCTTTCGCAGGACCCCTTCTGTGTGTGTGCATAAAATAGAAAAAAAAGGACAGCCTTCCTGTTTACGTACAACACCAGTATCTGCTAAAAGTAGCACACATGCATTTGGAAAGCTTTGATCGGGGTGTGAAATGAACCGATACATACTTGGCCACTTTGTAGAATACATGTGTGTGTGTGTGTGTGTGTGTGTGTGAGCGGGCAATTTTGTGACAAATTAGGGATAAATTTGTGTAACGACATGGGTATGACATAGGTATTACAAGGAGAAGGTGACTTTTTAGGATACTGACCCATGTCTAACTGAATGGACCATAAAAACCATTACGTCTATGGAGAGAACATATGTGTGCATGTGTGTGAACTACATAATATAACAAAAAGAAAAATCAATTTCTATACATGTTAATAACAGTAGATTTTGAATGAAAGCTCTATAAATGGATTTCATTTATTTTACCTAAAAAAAATTTGCTCTCAATGCACTTTTCATCCCTACTTGGGACATCTGAATGATGATTCAGGCCAGATTTATGTGCCTTTCGAGAACAAAGTTTACAGGTCCTTGCACATTCTACTGCTCGTCTCACAGGCAAAGAAACACACTGGGAGAGTAAATCTGAATGGAGTCCCTTGGTGTTAGGGACCTTCTCCAGATGTTCTGCTGCTGGAGAGTGTAATGGGGTCCTGGGAGACACCAGAGCAGATAGCCTGACTGGTGATCTGAGGCAGTGTGTAAACATGCAGAGGCTCGGGGAGGAGGAGAAGGACACTGCAGTTATGCTTAGGCCCTAAATTCACAGTTCTACAGACAATTCACACACATCTGGAGAACTAGCAACACAAATGTAAGGTAAATCACATGCTACTTACAGGTCCCGCCTAAATGGAAGCCAATATTCAAGTAATTGTTTATGTTTTGCAGTGTGAGGGATCTCTCTCTCTGTGGTATGTCAGTGTGGAATGAGTTATGGCTTCTGACAGCATTTGTTTACAGAAGCCTCTTTCAGCCTGGTACTGCTCATGTGAGATCTCACCGTCTAAAGAAGGAATTATGCCAGTGTTAATTATTTCATATCAGTTTTAACATTCAAAAATTGGTGCTAGATTTGAGGCTTTCATACACCAGTGGGAATTTCCACAACCGTTTGAGTATATCGTGTGGGTTACAGCGACATCTACTGGTTATAGGCCTGCTGCTCATTTTAATTTTATGAATGAGCAATTTCTGTTTTGTTTTGTTTTTTTTGTAGCATATGGTGTATGGTTGTGTGTGAATGTTGTCCAGATTTGTGTATGTCACAGATGATTTAGAAAAAGTAATTAGCTATATGCTACAGGCTGAGACATTTCTTAAGACCTCGGCACATCAACTTATCATACTTACTGCCTTTATCTGATCAGTGACACAGTATGTATTATTTCAACTCAAAATTGCGGTTTTCTATTTGAATATATTTTAAAATGTAATGTATTCCTGTGACAGCAAAGCTGAACTTTCAGCATCATTATTCCAGTCTTCAATGATCCTCCAGAAATCCCTCTAAGAAGTATTTTCATTATTATCAATGTTGAAAACCGTTTTGCTGTATAATATGTTTGTGGAAACAGTCATACATTTTACAATTATTTGATGAATAGAAAAATTAGAAAACAGCATTTAATCAAATAAATAAGTGGTTTCTAAGATTATAAATGCATTTGCTGCAGTTTAGTGCCAAAAAATGCTGATATAATGAATAATAAAAGTATTAATTGATATACAGTAATAAAATCCGGCTGTTATCAGAAACACGTAGGTTGCCTTAAATTTTTATTGCAAAAATTACCTATACAGCAGTATATTGTTGTCAAACCAGGAATATAAAATGAACTACCCTGTTGAAAAAAAGCACATACTGTATGCTGGTTAGGTATGTTTTGGTGCTGCTTTGAACTGGTTTAAGCTGGTCCTTTGCTGGTTTATGCTCCCTTCTGAGTAATTTTTCTGAATAAGCAAGTTAGTTAGAATGTCTGGGTGTACAATATTCATTGTCTGACATTGTTAATCCATAGTTTGTTTCTGAAACATTTCAGATCATTCCTATTCCTCTGATGGCCTCTCTTCATCTCCCCCCTTGCCGGATTTGAGTGGTGTGTGTGTATATGTGCATTTGCAGGTCTGTATACAGAAGGCCTGGTGTTTGCATTAGACATGCCTGAAGAGCTGTGAAATCTGCTGTATGATTAGTCGTATGCAGCTTGACTTTCCTGTTTTTGTAGGCTCTGGCCCATGACACTTCAATCCTCAGTGCAACATGCCACAGTCCACAACAAACCAGTTACACAGCAGCACCATATCTACAGTTAGCAGATCAAATCTGTAAACAAAACCAGCTCTTCGACTGTAGCCAGAGCTGATAATGTCTGAATGAAATGAAAACGTGTTTAGAAGAAGGTGTGAGGAGAAACACAGCTCTGATGGAGTCCGAGATGTAGATGAGGTCACTGATTTATGGCACTCCTCTCTGCTACGAGAAGCGCTGGTGGCCTCAGGCTCAAATTCAGGAAACTACTGGGGAAGCCGCAAGCGTAGACGTGCTCTCCTCGAGGATTGTGATGAAATATGTACTGCCGCTGCCCTCCACTTCTCGCACGGACCGAACTCTACTGAACCTCTCCGCCGACGTCACCCAATCCGCATGGGCTTAATCTAGAAATACTCACGTTATCTCGTCTGCGATTGCAAAAGAGCCTAGTTTCGGCACGTTTGGGGGCGGCTTGGAAAGTAAGATTTGAGCATTGACTCAAATAACTCTTGTTAGAAGCCAAGCGACTCTGTCAGAGAGAGAGAGAGAGAGAGAGGGAGGAGAGAGGGAAGGAGTGAGAGAAAGAGAGCGAGTGGGGGTGGGGGGTTGTCATCGGTTTCTCATTCTGAAGTCTGCTGCTTTCAGAGCGCTGGAGGAAGTGGGAAAAACTCAGTTGGTCCTTTAAGAAAGTCGTGGGCTTGGATCTGGGGACCGCTCCGAACGCTTTCTCTTTTTTCCTCCCCCTGTTACCTCCTAATTTGGGATTTGTTTGGGAGCTGGAGAGCACAAAGTCTGTGAGAGTTTCGCCTTGCTGGGAAAGGTTGCTTTGATCCCGCAGCTTCAAAATGTCTGATTCCAATGTCAATGCGCATTTGGAGGGAATTATCTCAGACTTTGAAGGTTTGTTTTCGTTTCTTTTTATAGCATTCTTTGCGGTTTGTAAGGAAACAGTTGAGTTGTAAAGTACAAAACCTTCATCAGGATCATTTGAAATGGTTCTGTAACTTTTAAAGGCTCTCTTAAAATGCAAACAGTCAACTTAAATCAGTTATTGTCGATATCTTTATATTAGTGTGTGTGTGTGTGTGTCCCTGTAGTCTCTGTATCTATAGCTGAGTGTGCTGTGCTTGTGTCATGCAGGTCATGTGGCCGTCTAGTGATCTGTGTGTGTATTTGTCCTACACAGTACGTGCTATTCTCTTTTCTGTGGGCTGCACACACAAACAGTCATGCGTGACGGGAAACTTCCTCACTGTGTTAAAACAAAAGCAGCTTTAACCTGCACACTGACCATCGTACCTGGCTGCCGCCCGCTCCTCCTGCTCACCTCCTCGAGTGTCACGTCTGTGCTTGTGTCTTTTATTTTTCCAACGGTGTGCTCCTGGCATTGATTTGCCCTGTCATCCTCCCCTTCCCCCTTTGCTCTCTCTTTTGCTCTCTCAACACCTCTCATCCAGCTGCGAGAGACCCTGACAAACGCACACGCCTCTCATACACAAGACACATTCCCAATTGTTTGGCTTTTTCAGCATCGTCACTTCTCGGAATGCGTTTTGTGTCAAGTATTGGAAGGTTAGAGGACATGGGGGTCAGGGCAGGGCGGTCTTCATAAGTCAGCTTGTGACCTGGCTCACCCAGACGAGAGGCTTTAGCTGCGCACCTGGATGCTTCTTCATGGATGTACACTTTGTCTCTGAGAGAAAGAGATACTTGAATGGATGAGAGAGAGGGACCGAAAAAGAGCCAGACAGTTTGCTCTGGCTATGAGCTAAAACTTACAGAGAAACGAAGGAGGAAATTCCACAGAGAGCGCAGAATTGTGCGGATGCTGAAAATGGCAACTTTGCCAGACGTAGAGTTTCATCTCAATTTAGAAGTGTCTTTATGAACCCGAATGGATACGTGCATTTTAGACAAAGCCAAACACTTGACTAAACGGCGAAAGATCTATTTCACGTTGCAGCATACTGTAGCTAAGAACTGTTTACTTAGACAGGAAAAATTCTGGGCAATACTGATAAGCGAATTATTATTTTCATGATATGTACGATAACAATAGGTAGCTGATATCAAAATTTAATACTATTTCATTTATAGGAATTAAATAAAGCATTAAAACTAAAATCATTTATTTTTTATCTTCTACAGGTAAATGTGGGCATCGTAACCCGTAACATGCAACTATAGTGTAAAGTATAAAAGATGGATATTAATTTTTACATTTGCTAAAGATTACATTTTAGTAACACTTTCGAAAAAAATTATACAACTGAATTAAATATACAATTTTGAATGATATGATCATTTAAAATGTTTAATTATGCAAATAATATGGTGTCAATATATTGTGGATCTCTAAAACTATGTAAATGAACAAACGAGAGTTAATTTGTTTTTGTGTGTAATCTATGGGCGGAGTTATCCAAAATGGTATGAAAAGAAATATTTAAATAAAGATTCAGCAGTCGTATGTACATACAGTCAACTATATACAGTTCTGCTTGGGGATGTATGTGCACTTTCTACTAAATACAGTGAAAACTTGCCAAATCAATAGATATTTTTTATTTTTTCCCAGTTTTTTTAGTAGCAGGCAGCAAGTTGTCAGTGAACAATCTGTGGGCGGTCTCAGGCAGAGACTAAACTAATAGACACATTCAGTGTCATTCATAAGTAAACACTGGAGTGAGAATGCTTAGATAATCAAGACAGATAGAAACACATATGTTTATGGGTTTGTTTTCAGACTACAATAATTCTAGACTAGCCAAGTATTTATGGGTCTCTAAATGGGTCCTGTTGGAGTGCTCTGGATGACCTCAATTGGCACCTTTTGGTCATTTCATGGACACATGTCAACTATTACAGACTTGGACTCATTACATTGCTAACAAATGAGACATCAGGAGGGGAAAGGCACTCTCATCATACTGCCACCAAACCACTTTCATGTTGTTGCATGTTAAGCTAAATGTTGTCTCTAAAGTCATCATCAAGCGTGGCTATTTGCAGAGCTTATAGGCAGGACTAACCACACTGTAAAGAGAAGTATGCACTTTATAGTGTGGTTCTGTGCAACGTTACCTCAGGCTGGGAAAGCATCTCACAGCTGTATATTCACAAACTTCATTAGCTTTGGTTAATGGCTAGTAGATAAACAAGCAAATTCTAGGCTAACTTTCATATCAAGATATGGTAATCCTTGAATTATTGCTTTAAAAAACCTGTTTAGTCCAGTATGAATTTACCAGCAGGTCTGATAAACTAGCATAATTTCAAAACCTTGCTGGTGAAATTTGTCAGCCAGCATGCAACTTTTAATAAAGCTAGATGACTAGATGAATGTCTTCCTAGTTAAGAATCCTATTGGAAAACCAGTACACAACATATGCTATGTTAGCAATCCTAGTTTTCTCATCCTGCCAATGACTAAACACATCACTTACGTTATGCCGTTTTTACACTTTACACTGGGTAGGCTTGTGGTTGGGAACAGAGCAATAAATGACTTCCATTTATTTAGTGCTGGCCTCAGCACAAGGAAATGGACTTAATATATGAAGCTCATAACTTCTGAAATTCATAACTGTACATTTGAAGCTCATGGAAATGTGCTATGTGCATGTGTCATATTGAACATGACTGTGAAGTTTATGGCCATCTGTAACGGAAAGAATATTAAAAGTTCTTATTTTTGAAACTTTATGAATGTCCTCGGGCTTATCATAATAAGCCTGAGCAGTTAACCGTTGCTAGGCTGTAGTATGTGGAGGTGACTGGTTTGAGTGTTGAGTGTTTAACTCTGAGACTGGTTATGATGCACTCACTGTCTCAAAAACATTGCACAATAATTTCAAGTAGATGTGTGGGTGTGTATGGGAGGGGTGACAGTCTGGTAGGGGAGTTAAAATAGAGTCAGAAAAAGTTAATAAAAACAGAGATAAAAGAGAGATGCATGAGGAAAAGAGGTTACTGATTACAGCTGTGTCACATGAATTTTCATACCGTTTTTCCCAGTCTTGTGATTATTTTTGCCTTTCTAAGAAATGGCCTTGAAAAGAGATCTGCACACTACTGTATTTGGGGTTGAATTAACAAATCAACATGTAGACTAGTTTATTATTTGTCAGAGAATCCAGTTTTGGTATCTGGCTTCAGCTAGTCAAACCCAGTCATTAGTTGGTTGACCAGCCACCATTCTATTAAAAAAAGCTTTGCTGTTAAAAAAACAAAATCTATTGAAGAACATGTGTTGCAAAACTCAATTTGCTAATTGAATTTTGCTACACATATGCTTCCATAAAAATCACCCCAAAACTAAAACAATTTTATCATCATTCTCTAACCTTCATGACATTCCAAACCTGTCTAACTTACTTTTTTTGTGGAACCTCAAAGAAGGTTTTTTGAGAAATGTTTATAACCAAACTGTTCTGATGACCATTTACTTCCATTTTATGGACAGTAAAAACACTGAAACATTTATCAAAACACCTTTCTATGTTTAACAGAATACATAGAACAGCTTAAAGTTTCTAATGTATCTAATGTATCTGGGTATATTTGGGTGGTAGGAGAAGCTGGTAGCTCATTTGTTGCTGCGAGTGAATAGTTAGACCCATAATCATTTAGCCGCCTCATGCGACCGCTCCAAGCATGTAGACGGCAATTGGTCCACTTGACGTCATTCCCCATACTGTAGGTTTGCACAGATCATCGGCTGTGCAGGATTGTGGCATCTTTCAAATATTCAGCGATTGCTATGGTAAATAAAGTCTAGTCAAGACCACTACAATATGGTGGATGGCTTATATACATTACTTACATACACGTATATACATCTAATGTTAGACCATCTACCCTGTTCCAATATACAGCTGCTAGCTAGGATGCATTTCCCAAAAACAACTATGGTCGCAAATTACCAATAGAGTCCAATGGAGCTTGTGGCCATAGTTAGCTAACAATTATTTTGAGAAACAAACCCCTTAACTGTATTTTCTTGGCAATCAAACTTGGTAAAGTTGCTCTTCTGTTGCACCTCAAATACTGTATGTCCCACTGTAGCTGCATTATGTTATAAACAAATTGCCCTGAAGCTAATCAGCAGTTACCCTGAGGCTAACCGTAAGCGAGTGGGACCTGACATTTTGTGCTATGATGAATTTGACAGTAGACAGTACACATACATTAATTTCTTGCCTGCACTGCCTCTGCATTGGACTTACCTCCACTGTGTATTGAGGTGAACCTCTACCTGTAGTTTAGCTCTGGACACTAACTGATGAGAAGTCATGCGTGCGTATCAGTGCGTGTGTGTGTATGTATGAGCACAGGGTTGTGTGAGAGCAAATGCATCTGTGTGAGTTTGTAGGTACGTGTTTACTCAAAGCTGCAGCTGTGTGTACAGTGGGAGAGAGAGAGAAAAAGAGAGAGAGGGCTCTTATATTTTTTCGTGCGGCCCGGTTCCACCACAGCCTGAGGCTCCTCCTAAAACTCTCGCTGATCAGCAAGGCCAAACATGTCATTACAGCAGAATCACTCTGTTTGTATCCTGTTGTTTTTGTCGGCACAAACACCTCTGATTCTTCTGGCTGGGCAGATGTGACTGTGATAATTACGACAGATTGCTCTCGTCTGAGATTATAGGTAAACTGTTGAGAAACTATGATCATTTCTGGACAAAATAGCTATCAAACTACCCACTTTTATTTTTGTTAGAGGAGCTTGGTCAGGGAAGCATCACTATCGCAGTTGCTCATGCTTGGGTGTAGAACTCAATCAGCCAAACCCTACTGCCTGTAGCTTATTAGTAATTTTTGAAATCCCGGACAGACAGAGGTTCATATTCAGACACCACTAAAGCTCACCCTGTCAGAAATACACATGCCCCATACTGAGATCAAGATTCTTATTAAGAGGTTGTGTGCTTGTTTTGGCTGTACTGCACTGTATGGTTGTTATACTGTACTTTATAGAGTCCAAAAGCACAAGCAATTGGACTACACAGCACAATCTGTCTGTAATCATCGACTTCCTATCTGTGAATGAAAAGGTTGTTTAAGGACAAATGCTAAGAGATTAATCCTGTTGTATATCAATCTATTATGATTCATCTGTGCATGCTTTTATATTGCATACAGAGCCAAGTATATAAAGGAACAAGACAGACAATGTCTCTTCCTGTTTAACACATAATCACAATCATTTTCTGTTGAGCCATAATCCCGCCCAAGGGATTTTATGTGTGTGCTGCTACAGTAGTTAAAGTTTTTTTGATTATGTTTTGTATAATCACAGAAGGCATAATGTGCAGTTATTCAGTGCTTGCAGGATTCCGTTTTTTTTAATCCAGCCATACTTTGAATTGACAGGAAATTATATCATCAGGGCGCAGCTTAAAATAACCCCCTCTGAAGATGACTCATGAGAAAAATGGTGATTCTCTCCTCTGGCTCATGAGAAAAAGCAAAGCAGTTCAAAATAAATGGATGTTCTAAGCCTGAATTGATATGATTGATCACATATCCAATCATAACACCAGTGGTGTAAGGAGAAAAAAACATCACGCATCCACTCAGAAATGAAACAAATGCCTGGCAGGCCTCTTTTTCTTATGTACGGTACTGTGAATCAGGACCATCAGCGTCCATCCTTTTCTGCTAAAGGGAGGACAGTTTTCCTGCATGCTGGAAGAAAATGGATCCATGTGTGCTATTATGATAAGCATTTCACTGAATAGCATGACATATAATGCAGATGTACATAAATAACACCTGTATGAGACAGTGGACCTAGCCTACTGAAAAATCGGAATCACCACCTGCTCTTAAATTAATAGCTCATCTATATTAATAGAAATTTTGATGCATCTGTTCATAAATGAAGGCAAGAAGGGTCCAAAACAATATCGGTCTCCCTGTAATTATACAAAATAATAATTAAAACAACAACGTTTATAATTTCCATTGATATTTTTTAAGCTTAAGTATTTCATTTATAGATTGATTTATTTTAGATTTCTTTATTTCTTAAGAATAGAAATAGCCACGTTCAGCCTATAGACTTTCCTATTTTGTCCCACAGCTGGATGCATATCTGATCTCAGCAATCGTTTATTTCTCATAAATAAGGCTGCCAATAAAACTTCAAACACTGATCCTCTCCCACACTGAACTAAGATCCAGCTGTGAATTGGATGCCTTGAAGTTTGTATGACAAAAAGGCAAGTTTTGCAAATGCCCTCTGCATCCATCCAGCATTTACTGGCTCCACAGAAAGAACATTTACTAAAATATGATTTCAGGGTATTTTCAGAGAGATGCCAACAAAAGGTTCCAGTAAGTAGATTATACAGTTTATCTTGTTAATGTGCCATGGGCACCAATGCCAAATCTTACTAGGCCAGTCATGAAGTAGTTGCCGAGCTTCAAAACCATGTGCTAAAATAAGCCACTTGGAAAATACTTAACTTACGCACGTCCAGTATTTTGCCAGCACCAGCTTAAAAATGATGGGATGTTATTAACAAACAGCAGTGCCAAGAGCCCAAGCCGTTCTACAACAGAGAGAGAAGAGAGGGATGTGTGGTTTAATGTTTGGACAGACCAACTGGATGGAATAGCAACCACCTGCTCAGAACTTAAAGGCATAGCACTGCTGTATGCCATTAATATGACTGCTGTGTCTGTGCATGACTCAAATGTCTAGAAATTTCCTGGGGATTAGTACAGACAAATGTCCTGAGTGACCAAGCATGCCGTTGTGTCTCTTTCTGTCGAGCGCCACGTTGCAGTTAATTGAAAAATCTAATCTTAGGCTGTCCGGCTCCGTTTTCAGAACCTCATCAATGTTTGCACTCTAGCTATAGATTACAAACTTTTTTGTCTTGAAGCAATGCCAGCAGTCTATCTCTCTGTACTAGGGTCAGAAATTAACCAGGGCTCAGGACAAAAATGCTAAAAGTTACAAAAAAAGTGCACCTGATGCATCATATGTAGCTGACTAACAGATAGACATTTATAGAGATAATTTATCTATTAACTAACAATTTGTCCATTTCGCCTTCTGTTAATCTGACACTTAAAAAAATGCTATAAAAACATAAATCTGTTTCGTATTCGTGCTGAACTGTCATAAGTTACTTAAATGTTTACATTTGGCAAAATAGTTCTGCTATTGGTTTAAAGTAACGTAACGTAACTTCCGTCAGTCAAATAGGTTCAGTTCAGTCCAAATGTCCTTCAGCTCGTTCTTTGTTCAGTTCAACGCGTTTGAATGAGGCCGTTCTCGGTTTGATGAGCCAGCATACGAATTAAAATCTACCATCACCGCGAGTCAGCCATGTTCAGAAGAGACAGGCCGGTTTAATGACTCGGTGATATTTTGCTCCCGCTCGGACCGATTTTAGAAATCGTTTATGAAGCAGTTCAGCCGATTCATTGAAAAGATTCGACTCAGTTGAACGAACCGGACTTTTCTAAAACCCATTGGGCTCGAGTCAGACTGACGGCGGTGTTCATTCAGGCGTGAACAAGCTGCAGCTATGTTTACGAAACATTTGAAGCGCGTGAGATCAGGTATTTAAAAAAAAAATAAAACCAAAAATTGTTCTTAAGTCACTTAAGACAGCTAGTTAGCGCGTTAGAAAAGGTTAAACGTCTTCAAACTTTCTGTACCAGTGCTTTCAGAGAAACAAATTCCGTTTGTGTTTTGTAGCTGTCGGTCTGGCTTTTCATTTGTTTAATTGTTTAACTTATATCGTTGCTTAGACGACCTAATTTTTGGAAAAAAAAAAAATGTTGTCATTAAATGTATTTGTTTTAGGTTTAGTTAGCAAATTCTAATTAAAAGTGTTGTAGTTATGTTTTAATATTAATGGATGTATTTAACCATTTTTAGAAGTTTGTGTGTTTGGCTGATTTTTTTATTTTTTTATTTGTTTACAGCACTTAAGAGGTCATTTGAAGTGGAGGAGGACACATCCACAAACCCATCCCATCTTTCCCGTAGAACAACCAATCCTCTGCGCTCGTCCACCTCTTCTGCAAGCAGTCGTTTCCACGACATGAGATCGCTCAACTCCGAGTCCTCCTCCAGGCACGCTTCAGATTCCTCCTCCAACCAGCGCTCTCCAAAGTCCAGCCTGAGGCGTGTAGAGTTAATGGGGGGCCGTGTCCCAGAGACTACGTCGCGCAGGACAGAGATCTCTATCGACATCTCCTCCAAGCAGGTGGACAGCTCACCCAGTCCCGGAATTGCCCGCTTTGGCTTGAAGAGACCAGAGGTCTCGCTCCAGAGTAAAGCCACAGACGGGCCTCTTCACAGAAGGGCTGAGGGTAACCACAGCAGACCCCAGGAACCTCCAACACCCCCTAGGAGAGCTGACCCACCAGTATCTGTGACCCGGATCCCTGAGCTGTCCCAGAGGCGAGCAGAGCCTCCCAGCCCTCTTGAGATTTCGGCTCCGACTAGACGGGCTGAGATGCACATTAACAGACAGCTGGACACAACGTCTCCTGCAAGGGAGTCAGAGAACAGCTTCACCTCCGCAGCCAGCATCACTCCTACCTTCAATGAATACAAAACCCCACCGTCAGTACATGAAGCCCCCCTAAGGCCTCTGGAGAGTAAGTCACATGTGCTTTCTCATTGCTAAATGTCTGTCTGGCTAGATGCCTGCATGATCTGGATCTGATATTTACACTGTGACATGCCCTTGGAGCATCTGCTGATGGTTTATATTCAGTAGGGTTTATAAACCTGAGGAAAAAGTGTGAGCGTTTTCACCCATTTTTCTAGTTAAATACTGTTTTTAATAGCAAATGATCTTATCAGCATTGCAATTTAAGTAATTAGGAGTTTTCAAAACCACAATAACAATTAGACAGCATTTCGCCCAAGTGGGGACTGGTATCTTGGCTGGTGTAGGACTCGACTGATTTTCATAATCTTCTGTGGTGTTTTCAGTTCAAAGTTGTGACAAAATTTTAAAAAGCCCTTTATCTCTGAATCATGTTTTATTAGATTGTGCTTGTTTTATCATGTAAAGAAACTTTATTGTTTAAAATTTAGTTAACTCTTTTGAAGAGATTTAAGAGTTTTACAGTTTTTTTTAATTAAAACAAATGTAAAAAAAAAAAAAAAATCAATATATTCTATTAGAAATTTTTAGAATCTGTAGAAGCTGACATGGCATTAAACACAAACAAATGCATTTTGTCATATTTACTTCTCAATGAGAACATTTCTTTTTACCTTAGGGGCAATAACTTTATATACAGGCTAGTAATTTTTTTTAAACTTGATAAAATAACCTTAACACAGACTGTTTGATACAGCTCAGTTTACGATATACGATTGAAATATACTTGTAGGTGGTGGCAAGAACCAGTCTTATCAAGTCAGTCATTGAATGTTTTTTTTTTTTTTTTTTTTGCACCGAGATGCATAATGGTTCTGCTCTGCTTTATTTTGAACTATTTTTGGTGGCATTTTTTACTATGCTAAAACAGACCGCGAAAGAGTAAACTATCAGGTTTTTCATAAATGAATGACATAATGTCATTAAAACGACAATTATGATGTTATTGTAGAAAATGCAAATTCTACATCGCTGTTTGCAGGTTCAAGGTAGATTTAAAATGACAGATCTTTCCATTGCCAACAAAGACCTTTGAACCCCACTTTATACACATTCATTTAGTCTGAAATTGAGGTTCGCTGAAGCTTTGTGTTTTGAGAAGCAGGCGCCCATGAGAACGTCTTCTTCCTAAGCACACTTCAGGTTGAGTAGCGATCAAATCGCACAGAATCCAGCATATGGTAATGAGAAAAACAGAACCTCCTCATAGGAAAGAATGTTGGAGCTGTGTCACTGAGTGAGGTCAACAGATCTGATGCATTGTTTTAGCACTGAATCAAAACTGAGATTACCAGGATTCCGTTCAGGCAGTCATATAAATCTAAAAAGTTTCTGTATAACCCCATGTCTTTGTGCCAGTGTCATGCTGTTTATGTGATCAAAATGTGTTCAAAAGTCGCTGTTTTAAGGTTGAACGCAGCCCAAGCAATGGCTATTCTTGCACTGGTACTGAAAAGGCCGGTTTTTGGGACAATATTAGTTCAGAGTGTAACACTGGCTCCGAAAGCGTATTCCAAAGTCATGACTAAAAACTGTGCATTGAGCCAGTCTGAGAAGAACAGACATCTTTTAAAGCGCCAAATAAAGAAACATTTATGCAAGTCTTGGACATGCACACAATAGTTTTTCTCAACCTTCTGCTCTCATGCTCTCTCTCTCATTAGCTTTATACATTACTCTCAAGATTATAAGGATAGTTCACCCAAAAAGAAATCTGTCATCATTTACTCACCTTCATGTCATTCCAAACTAATAAGGCTTTCTTTGAAACTGTGGCTTAATCCAAATCTCCTTCTAATCACATATAAACATTACCGTTGGAAGCTCATCCTCAAAACTCTGGTTCATGCATCAAACAAGCATGATTGACCTTTCAGTTTTAATGCATCGATGTTTTGATTACTTGGCCTTAAAACGAAGCAACAAATCTCTCAGTTGTTTTTTGAAGACAAATGAGAGTCAAAGATTTGGGACGATATGTGGGCGAGTAACTGATGACAGATTTCATTTTTGAACTGTACCTTGCTATTTCTGGTGCTCATGTTTTCTATTTGATATCAAGGCCTTCCACTGCTAAGCGTCTGATTCTTATTTGTGTTATTGGTCCAAGGTGTCCCCCTCCAGATTCCACATTTGCATATGAAAGATAGATAAGTCTCTGACTTGTGGGAGAGATTGTGAGAACACTGTCTAAAAGTTGAGCTTAAGGGGCTTGCGACACATGCGTTCAGCTGGTGGGTGTGTCAGTCCAGATCTGGAGTTCATAAAATGTGCTGCATAAAAATAGACACCGTTTAAATTCCAGCTTTTACACCGTATACAGAAGACTGTGTGGCGAACAGCGTAGAAAACCTGAATGGTTTATATCATCAGATGTGTTTGCAATATTTAATTTGCTGCGTTGAAAAGCAAGTGCATGCTTTAGACCCAACGTTTTTCTCTCTTTTTTTTTTTTGTGAGCATTGCTGTCTTTCTTTGGCCTTTTAAAGGATTTTCTTTTCTTGAGTATGAAATGAGACAGAAACCTTTTCAGGATGTGATCCAGGAAGCCTGTGGGGCATTTGGGTTTAATTAGTGTTACTGCACAAGCCCCTGGATGCAGCGAGCAGAGGCCTGCTAACACAGCCCAGATAAGGAGAAGCAGAGCGAGATAAAGCACTAAGTGCCAGGCAGAACAAAGTCTCTGTAAAGTGTCTAGATGAGGAGAAAAAGAACTGACCTATGAGTCCAGACCAGTAATAGTAGTTTAAAGCATGTGTTGCTGTTCAGGAAGTGGGTTGTATATGAGTTGTATAACTTTGATGCATTGGATTCCTTTCATTCACAGAATCAAAGATGCACAGACTTAAAAGGGATAGAAACGATGCTGATAACTCAAATAAATAGTTTATTTTCTTTCCATCAGTTGCCTATGGCTGTGTTGTGTTTATTCCAGGTCACACTCTTCTTGAGTTTGGGGAAAAAGCTTTATTGTTTCTTATGTGACCTTTAACAGATGATGAGGAGTGCTTACTCACTAGTTTGTGGTTTATGTCTCTGTGACCCATGAAGAGCACTTATTGCTTTAATGGTGACTGCTGGATGACTTGGTTGTGACCCGTAGGGATGAGAGGGAGTTGAGCTTTCACAAGGAACTGAACAGAATGACACATTTACCAGGTGACCGCTGGTCTGTTTCTGCCATCCTGCTGGATGAATTGCCCCCATGAATGTGCGTGGGAAAATTCCTTCAGGTTCAGATCATCTCAAAAGAAAAGAGTTCTATCACAAGAGCTCTTTGTCACTGAAAGTTTCGTCATTAACCGTTTTGATTGTATATGCAATGATTAATTTTCCCCCAAACTTTCCCATCTTTCCCATACTGTGTCTAATAGAAACCGTTTGATTTGTGGTGAATATTCTGCTCTGGGAATAGTGCGATGTGAGGTCAGTTTATTCTGTAACTTAAAGTGAGGTTATTGGATGTATCTCCGCCCCCCCTCTATTTTTTTATAGCATGTGTGTTTTTCATGTATTAGTCAGAGATAGCATGCCTTTTTGACTAGTCATTGAGAATTTGTTTGGAAGACCTTCACTGAAGTCATTGTGTGTGAATTTTCCCTTCTCCCTCAAGCCTGAGGCTAATGGAAAGTTATATCCCCACAGGGACCGACTCTTGTCATGCCAGTTTTCTCTTAAATGAGGTGTGACCTCTGATTAGACCCCAGCCAGCCGGACAGCCCTCTTGCATTTGTTCTGCAGATACAAGACCATCGGCAAGCATTTGGAAATTGGATTTGCATATTGCGAGAGACGTCGCAACATTAAGAGTGATGTTTATGGTGTAGATTTAGGCTGTCTGGATCGTGTATTGCCAGGAGAATTGCTGAGCATTTTAATGTCTGCTCGTTTCATGTGTGTGTGTTTCTGTAACTGCATCCTTTAGCACTGTGGATTTTGACTTTTTTTTTTTTGTCCACTATATTTTTTGGCATTTTTCTTCTATGTTATTAAATTTTCCAACAAAATGCTTAATGAAATTATTTATTGCACATGTTGTGTAAATGATTTATTTTTAAATTGTTAGCTAAATCATAAAATAAATAAAACCTACTTAATAAATACACTCTTTTTTAGATGTGACAAAATTGCAAATATTAAAAAATTATGCAAATACTGAAATAGCCCCCAAAAAATATATTGTCATTGTTCTTTAAAACAAATTCTGTTATGTTTAAGATTGCATATCTATCATATCAAACATGATCTTCATTGACAGTCTTGTCTAGTTGGGGAAACAAAAAAAAACATTTTGGACATGGTGCCTGTACTTGAAGAAACACCCATATTTCCTGCAGGAAACATTATAGAAAAGCTCTTTTGCTTTGTTGGCTTTGTCAGGAAGTGATCTAAAGTAGAGTTCATATTCTTATACAAACACACACTCATGCACACATTCACACGGGCTTCCTTCCTTGAGCCATCAGCTGTGACTGGTTGACCTTGCTCTATTTCCTTTGGACTCAGCATGGTAAACGGTGCAGAACTGCTCCTGGCATTTTATAGGAGGCTTTTAAGTTTGCTCACAGGCGTGTTGAAACTATGACGATTGTTTCCAAGGAGCTGGGGACAGGAAGAGAGAAGGTTTCGTAGTTAGGTCATCACTGTCGTGCTGCTCTTGGGCTGAGATGAATTGAGAAAGCTGCTGAAGTGACGCAAAAGACCTTCCTGCTTCTTAAGAGGTGCTTTAATGATTCAGACATTGTTCAGACACATTTACCTCCTTTTTTGCTTAAGAGTGACCTCCACCCTGACTTCAGGAAGTAGTCTGGGCATACCCATGTGTTTCATAAGGCCAAATCACTGTAAATGTCATGCTAATAGTGTGAAGAGTTTTAAAGATATTAACAATTAAAAGAGTTGTCATTCCAAATCTGTATGACTTTTTCTTCTGTGCCACTGACCTCTATCCATAAATCTGCTGACATATCTTAGTAGTAGAGACCTGCTTACAGTGGAAGAAACCTCTTACTGTGAACCTTTAAGGTCTTTTAAATGGGTTTTTAATCCAAAGACAAGACCATAATTTGATGCTGAGTAAGATCCTAATTGAGTTTTGTGGTCATTTTCTTTGGCGTTTGATTTTAAACGGCAGTTTATCCTGAATTACGTAATTTTTTTTGTTGCCTTGGACAGAAACTTGTTTACTTATTGGAAGAAGATCCCTCACAAATGTTACTGAAGTATGTACTAAGCCAGTACGCGGCTCTCGGGAAATATAGTAGCATAAAATTGTGTCTTGATACCTCATCAAAAAACCGCCACTAGCCAAAACTCTTGCATAGCGCTGAGGGTTGTGGACAGTATTAACCTAATGACTAACTGTGTCATGCTATTTTCTGTGTGCTCTGATACAGATACTGTATAACTGAGATTCAAAATTGACATAATCGAGTTCCATACCAAAACTATTGCAAAAATAACAACCAAGGATTATTGGAAATATCTGCCGCCTTCTGCTTCAAAGAACAGTTTTGAGCTGAAATGAACACTAGAGGCATGTGGCTATTGTGCATGATGATCTCATACGTTTTGACATGCGTTGAAAGGTTTTGACTCTTTTAAAGCCAAAAAATAGCAATATGTTTGAAGATATTTAGGAAACATGTTATGTTTGAATAGCATTTTCCTTGAAATAATAATTCTAATCTGAAATGTACTTTCCGGGGCAGAATGCCTTTGCTTTATGCCAGGGGTAGGCAATTTCGGTCCTGGAGGGCCAGTGTCCTGCAGAGTTTAGCACCAACCCTAATCAAACAGACCTGCCAGTAACTTTCTAGTGATCTTGAAGACATCGATTAGCGTCTTCAGGCGTATTTGATTAGGGTTGGAGCTAAACTCTGCAGGACACAGGCCCTCCAGGACCGAAATTGCCTACCCCTGCTTTATGCAGTACCCATTTCAACAGCTAATTTCCAAGTTTACACACTGCACCTTTAACATTTGTATCGCATTACTTGCTCCTCATGTATGGCATTTCTAACATAAAACTCGCTTGGTATCTCATCTGGTACAGCATTGTATTAATCAGAGCTCATTGCATCTTAGATGTTTACTAAAGGTTGCTTCAGCCAAGGTGTGTACTCATGTTTGCACTTGTTATTGGTGGGTTAAAGCAGGCTGTACATTGCTGTCAAACATGAACAGAACATTTTTTTGTTTCCTTACTGATTTGATTTTTACAAAAACTACAACAGATTCATATTCATTTGTTTGAACGAATGAACGAAAAGGGATTTTAGCGCACCTTACTAAACATTTCACTTTAAAAGTGTTGCAAAGTGTGCAAGAAGCAATGTAACAGAATTTTTGTGGAAATGCCACCCCAGATGTGTTTTTCCATTTAAACTATTGTTTTCAGTTTCAAACAGGTATTCTGAATTTCTCCGCATCTGCCGTTAGTCACCAAACAGATCCCTAACTCACACCACTTCATTCTTAATATAGAGCAGTGTTTTGACGGCACACAGTGTGTGAGATTCAACTTATGAATAGTTTAGTTAAAACTGTCTAAGTAAATTAAACTGGGATAGAAAGTGTTTTAAAATTGGAAAATTGTTTGCATGGCTTTTTTTTCTGGAAATTTTTTTTATTGCAGACCATCTCCATTAAGTACACTAGATGACCATGCAGCTTATTCTAGACGGGCTGAAGGAGTAAGTTCCTGAGAGGAGTGGAATGCTAGGAGCGCTCTTAATTTTACTGTGTTTGGCACATGCATTCTCCTCAGAGAGCCCTGCGAATGTCAGCGAAGGGATGATCTAGAAGTTTCCAGCCTTTTTTTGTTATTTCTTTTTTTCTTGTGCGAGAAGTTACCGAGGAGACTCAGAAACAAAAGAGAGCGAGAAAGGGTGATCGGGAGGTTAGCGCTGCTCATTGATGCAGCAGTTAATGTCATGGTTTGTCAAGCGAGCACAGTTCGTGACCACATCTGTGCTCTCAGGCCTCTGTGTGTCACATTTTCAGCTGCTTCTCTTCTGCTATTTGGCCAGAAACCAGTAAATTGAAAATGAAAAGTTACTTATTATATGTTGGGATTATTGAAACGCTCATATTGATCTCATTTTGACCCCACAGACACACACACACACACCGTGTTGAATGTCTGAATTGGCTTTGCTCGGTAGTTACTAAGTCTAGAACTATTCTTGTAAATAGTCCCCTTCTGTGATAACTTTTTGCATCTAAGTTACTGGCAACATCCACCTCAGGTTAATTTAGACCAACTTTGGGCTTGTCCTGGATCTACATATTAAAGAATAAAGAAAGGATCTAGATACGAAAGAAAGAGTGGAGATTGAGGACCACTTGGATGTAAGAGGAAGTAATAAATGCAGGATGTGGTTTTGTTGGCTATTGTATGTGGTTACATTTCTGCTTGTGAGTCATTTCAGGTTGAACTCCTGTCAGAATTGGGAGTTGTGTGTTGTTTAAGGACCTCTTGCTTGCTCTCTCTCTCTTTCTCTATCTGCAGCTTCTTTGGGGACCAGTAGGAGTCACTGTTCTAC
This sequence comes from Enteromius trimaculatus, assembly GCA_032361065.1. Taxonomy (NCBI): domain Eukaryota; kingdom Metazoa; phylum Chordata; class Actinopteri; order Cypriniformes; family Cyprinidae; genus Enteromius; species Enteromius trimaculatus. The sequence goes on from JAUMHP010000043.1 coordinate 6,519,573, forward strand.
AGGATTCTTACCTTTTTCCATCAGGTGAAGATATTAGTACAGTTTGACAAACCTGTTTTTGAGATCAGAGCTCTGTAATATATGATTCACTGTGGTCTATGGCCACGCTGAACTACTTAAATGCAAATAGCTTTTTCATGTCACTTCTATTGTAGTATTAATGTACATTACAATGCCATGCAATCGTTCAGCCTCATTCAAACACATCTGCTTGTGCTGTAGCGTTGGTTATTGGCGCTGCTGGGCAGGCGTAGGCCTCCTAGCGTGTCCCGGCCTCCTTGTTCATGACCGCTGAGGACTGGCTTGTGACATCACAGTACGATAAACAATAAATAAGTCTTTGTTCAGGACTGGAAATGTTTCAACTTTGGTTTAAGGAAAATAAGAATAGGTGCATTTTGGTACATAAGGAGTCTCTGTGAGGTCTGTGGTCTTTGTAAGTCACAAAGTAACCCCTGAAGTAGAATTGTTGTGGTCGAAATTTGAATTTGGACATATTCTTTTAACTCCCCCCACGTGTGCATCCCTCAGGACCATGACACACACACACACACACATACACAGACCCACGAGGCGCCTGCGTGCTTCGTTTGAAATGAACTTTACTGTGGCGGCTTTGAAATGCTAATAGCTAGAGTTTATTTTCCTTTGGTCGCCTTTCCCTGGTTTCACACAAACAGTAGGAGTTTACATAGTTTTGATACATGCTGAATCTCTGCGTCTGTGTATGGATGTTGTCTCTTCGGTCAGCAGTTCTGTATTACCTCTTTGATTTAAAGCTTCACTGTGTTTTTTTTTTCTCCCACAGAAAGGGTTGATGCTGAGTTCACTTAGACTGAGATCAGTTGTGTTAAACTAGTTTTGCTTGAGAACCAAGATAGAACAGTGGGAACTAAGTGATGACCAACACAGTAACATAATTATTAATCATGTACATTTTTTTTTCAACCTCTAAAAGTTTTGTTTTGTTTTATTTTCATAACCCTTGCAGAACTGACCTGCCATTTCTGTTCGCAGCGTATTGGTTGAGAACTAATGTCCTAAAATAGATTTCCGGTCCGAGGGAGGCGGTTTGAAATGCGGTGTAGATAGATGGAGCAGCTTTCCTACTAAATCATCTTGGAGTCCTTGTTCACACGTGTCCTCCTCAGGCTCCCGGGGCTGGAGAGAACAAAAGAGCTGCTGTGTGGTGCGGAAGCGTGTGGTGGTTTCTCATCTGCATGAAGCATGCTGGACGAATGGTGACAAACAAGCCTTTGACTGCATCTGACTCTGTTTTCTCTAACGGCCTCCTCACCATGACTCTACATTCCCAACAGCTCTGGAAAACAGGGCGGCAGCCGCCCACTGAGGTTTGCTGCTTAATCAGTGTTTCCCATGTAAAATGTAAAAAAAATCTTGTTTTTTTGTGCACAGTTTTGCATGTTATTATATACATTTTAGGTTGTTTGTGTGACATTTGGCAGACTATCAGGAAGCTTATCAGAAAAAAGCCTCTTCAGGATTTTCTTTGACTTTGTGTTGGCTGTCATGTGCTCTTTTTGTGATACTTAAGGGACACCAAAGCTAAAGTTAGTGTTAGTGCCATTTTAGTTAATATTGCTTCTGTCACAATTTTCTCATTTTGACATTCCTTGTTTATGTGTTTCATGAGCGGTGGCGGAAGGGTGGCATTTCAAAACGAGGGATCAAACGGACTGACAAGCTCAGTTTGACTCTATTGAGTCTCTGTCGTCTCTCTGTCAGTGTGTCTGGCTGTTGGCCCTGACTCTGCGGGGCAGTAGTGTGAAGGTGGCCCTCTACAAGTGTGAGTGTGTGATTTGTGCAGCTCTTATCCTTTTACAAACCCCAGGCTTCCTCTTCTTTTCGACTTGGGCCTTGTGGTTTTGACTGGGGATGAGCGTGTACAGCCGGCTCCCCTGCTCATGTGTTGGGGTGAGAGCTGTACCCCCCACACCCAGGCCCAGACGGACACGCTGGCATGGCTTGTGACAGCCGCTTGTGGCCGTATCATGTGTCTCTTGGCATCCAGCAGGAATAGTGATATCTGTTCTTATCTGTCTGTCTGCATGTTCTTCAAGGGATAAACTCAATCCCAGCAGAGCGAGCCAAGCTGTTGATCGGACAAATTAGCACTGGATCCAAGGATGGGGGTCACTGTGCAGTCAGAGGGCTGAGGAGACAGCCGGTTGTAAAGTGATACTGCTGTTGTTTTGTTGTGAGGCATGTTGCGTGATCAGTTATCTGATATGCGTATGTCATGTTAATGGGTGTTCTCTCAGTGGCCTGCTGTGACGAGTCAGAATGCAGATCAATCTTTTTATTCTGTTCTGAAATCAAAAGCTGAGAGTACTGACTTGGGATGCACCTATATTGCAATTCTAGCCTATTTGATAGAGTTTTTTTTACATCTCGTAACGGATAAATGTCTGATGTTAAAACTGTTTATCAAAATAAATGAAAATGAACAACTGCAAGAACAGAACATTATTATAAAGTAAATGTAGACATCACAACCACTGTTGTTAATATTAATTAAAACTTTGGGTTATTTAAATAGAATAAAATATAAACATTGGGAGTAAAAAATCTAATTCGACTCAAAGTTCTATGAAGTTCTGTCACGAAACTCTAGAAAGTGAATTCTGATGGATGTAACTCAGTACGACATAATGACATCATCATCATCATCATGTCATAGCTGATTGTTTCTCTCCTATATCTGTACATTCTATATAAACAACGGGTCAAAACAACCCTTTGCTGAGTTTGTCCATATTTTACCCAGCACTGGGCTGAATCAAACATTTTTTTAGAATAGTCTCGGTACTCTTGGTCGTAGCAGCAGATATTTCTCCAAGATCAAACACTTTAACATCGTCATGTACATTACCACATCAAACCTTGGAAAGAGTTGTGATGAGAAAAATATAATTATACATTAAAATAATTGATCACATGTAAAACAAATGATTTTGTAAGCGTTTTTAAAGATAAAGTGAACACTGTGTGCTTTTGCTGCAGGTGAATATTAATTTATTTTTACTTTGGCTATTCACAGAAGAAATTGGGAGATGTGTGTACACTGAATTTCTGTCGAAGGATCCTTGAACCTTCACTGATCTGAACCTTTTCATGCATGTCTTTCCTTTTTTCTTTTTTTTTTTTGTATTCGCCATCTTTTCAGTAACCAAGCAGGTTTTTGGTGAATTTATCCTCTTCCTGTAGCAGCCCTGTACCTTGCCTACAGTAATGCATATGACCTGCTTTCTCAGCACAGCTCCCAGAAGACCCAGTTATCAAATACAGAGTGGTTTATGGATATCTGGGACTGTTTGACTTTATATAAAGTAATGGCACTCGCTCTGTTTACTCTTGTGGTTTAAGTAGGAAGAAATCTAAATGAACCAGTGGGACCCTGATGTGAGTGAGTAATCCGTGCCAAATCATGAGCTAATAATGATCTGATTCCAAGCTCTAGTTTGTTTCACGTGGACTGGGGTTTTAGGTTTCCACTGCAACAAATAAATAACAATTATTTGAGAAGATGATTTAGTTCACTTAAAGGAATAGTTCACAGAAAAAAGAAATGTCTGTCATCTTGTACTCAACTTCAAGTATACTTCCAAACCTGGATGAGTTTCTGTGATCTGCTTTTTTGCTTTGCCACAGCATTTTTCAAGCTGAGACCATTAGGTTTTACATCAACTCTTTTGTTACATATCAGAATGCGGCCTTTTTATGTAGGTTTAATAAAAATATTCTAAATGAAAATAACTAACTTCCTCACACTGGAGGTCAACATGTTAAATATGCATGTAGATTTGTTAAAATACTTTGAAATGAGCAGCAGAAAATATATAGCACTAAAATAACAGCTGAATTAATTGAGCAGCGTATTACCATGTTTCGTAATGTGTCAAATACATCACATTAAAACTACACCTATTGTTATAATGGTAACAGCCCGATGTGACACGTCACCGCAATATCTTGCTTTATATCATTTTGTTCAAGAAATGTATTAAAACCAGGTTAAGTGTAGTCTAGGACATTTAATTAAAAGCATTAGAATTGCTGTATGGGTTGAAACATACCTTCAGTAAAAAAACAAACGGTTTCACTTTATTTTGATGGTCCCTTTAACTTATTCTGTTGATTATAAGTAACATTGCACCTACATGTCTACTAACTCTCAATAGAGTGCTGGCAGAGTGTTTGTAGACTGGTAGGGTTAGGGTTAGAATAGGTTGATATGTACTTGCAAACTTGCTTACAATCAGTAGAGCGTCTTTTGGGAGACCATCACAATAAAGAGTTAGCCGATATTAATAAAAGAATGTACTTCTATTCTGTTGAGTGTTAGTTGACATGTAGGTGCAAAGCTTTTTATTGTCAACGGATTGTTCAAAAGGGACCATCAAAATAAATTGTTACCTAACAAACAAAAATGCAAACATTGTCACATGACTGAACCTGGGTGTTGATAATATGTCACTTAAAGACTTCCTGAGTTGAAAGTGAGGCATATTGCTTTAAAATAGACCTTTCCAGATAATCAATAGTGTTTGCGTCACCATGCCTTTTTATGGGTTAAAGATGGTTAATAACGTTCCAATAAATCAAACTTGCAGCTCAGGTTTAAGCATGATTTTGAACTAGAAGTTAAACCCAATTATTTAAGATAATGATGCTGAAAATTCCTGATTGGCCTTTTTAAAAAAAAAAAATGTATACTATAGCTAGAATTCAGGTGATTTTGTATTGAAAGTTGCTTCTCTAAGTTGTCTGTGAGGTGTTTTGGTCGTAACAATCTCAGATGGGCTCATGTATTACATACTCTCACAACCATGTAAACTGTGCACTTGTGACCACTGTAAAAGTGAGGCCTTGAGACAAATGGTTTGCATTAGTCTATGAGAAGAATAAATCAGCTCTTCTTTCTCCGCACTGGGGAACAAAGATGGCGCAGCTCCATTGTTTATCTGCTGTAAGACCTCCTAGCAAGGGAACAAATGTCTCGCTCCTCCCTCCAGCTTCTTTCTCTCCTTCTGACATCTGCATGCAGGGCTTTCCAGAAACCGAATAGGAAACATGGTTGGAAAAAGCCAGTAGATGCTGCATGTTTAGCTTGATGATTGCATGATGGCTGCATGTTCACAAGATCTGGAGGAGAGGAACAGATCTCGCTGGGTTCCTACTAATAGCATCTGGTAAAACTTTGGCAAACGAGTAGGTTCCTTTTTTATTTTGGGGGGAAATGCTCAAACAATTATCAAATGTCTATGTTGTACCAAACCACAGGTTTGAGTGGTTTATCTAGAATACAGTATCCTTTTAAACCCAGAGTGTGTTGCTCTCACAAGCACTTCAGAAGAAAAGCAGAAAGGAGGCCTCCCAGAAAAAGTGCAGAGAGCGCCGAGGATTTGCCCTCAGAGAACAGGAACGCTGGCTCTTGGAATTGTTGTAAACCCAGCCAAACATCGGAAGGGTTTATTTTCGCTCCATGATAATAAAAACTGATGTTGAAACTCGAGCCCCCCCTCTGGTGGGTGAAAGAAGGGAAGTGGCTTATTGTCAAGAGTCACGGCCTGCAATTTATGACACCCTGCATCAGGAGTTGCTATGAATGCTGCCTGTTCAGTTTCATGGTGCACGTTTGCACTGACCACAATAATCTGGCACGTCTGATCTGATGAAGTAAACAAGGTTATTAGTAGTCTTGCTCATTTTTCCTCCAACATACTAGGCATGAAATAGAAATGCACAGTAATTTTCTATGTATGGCTCTTTGAAAAGTGGACAGATGGGCTCATTGATTAAGAGCGTAATCTAAGCCTCCCTGTACTGTCCATGGATTCTGAAAAGTTAAGGTCTGCTTTTCCTTCTAAACTTTCAGTGAGGAATGATGGGAGATCTGCTTTTGATTTAGGGGCACTGTTAAAAAAAAAAAGAAAAGTGTTTGGATCAAGACTAAACAAAAATATTAAACTCTGACAGTGGGGTTACAAAATGTGTTTGTTTATTAAATGCATGTAGTTCTGTCAAACGATTAATCACGGTTAATCGCATCCATACATTTTTTAGTATATCTGTGTACACTATGTACATTTATTATGTAAATATAAATGCAAACACATGCATGTATATATTTAAGAAAAATGTTATGTTTATACATGAAATATATGTATATGTGATATCAAATATAAAAAAATTAATATATAAATGCATTTACATGTAAATAATTTTAAAATACATACTGTTTGTTTGTGTTTTAATATATAGTCTGAATAAACTAAACACCGTACAAACACACATATTATGAGAAAAACTGTCATTTCAGATTAATCGTTTGACCACAATAATTATTAAATAAATAGGCTTTATTATTATTATTATTATTTATTTATTTTTTACAAATTATATTAGTGTTGGGATCTTGTGCAGGAAATTGAAAGAAATTTGATTGCTCAGTGCATCATTTTTAAATTGTTTGAATAATGCATTGCTGGAAATACTTTAGTTATGTGTTGTACTGTAAGTTAAAATAAATGTAATAATTAAACTTGTTTTTTTTTGTATTAGTTATGGCGTGAATTTCGTAAAATCTTTTCATTTCAAATTTATATTGTTATTATTATTATTATTATTATTTATTTAACACACACTAAAATGAGTTTATAAACCAGCTTATGAATCATACAGAATGATTTTTTGAGAATGTAGAAATGCAGAATGAGTAGGTCTATGTCTATGTTTGTACAGTATAAAAACCATTATGCCTATGGTGTGTGTGTGTGTGTGTGTGTGTGTGTGTGTAAAAAAATCTCTCAAAAATTCTCACTGAATAATTGAGATCCCAAAAATTCTTTGAAGAACGACAGCTCAGCTCAGGTAATTCAGAACTCATAAATCATTGGTGCTGGACAGTCTAAACTCTTGCTCTGTTTTTTCTCAATTCAGGACTGGGAAGGGATGGACAGGGAGCCACTTTAGCTGCGTGTGTGTGTGTGTGTGTGTCTATGTGTGCGCGCTTTGTCAGGCAGATAGGGCTCCTGCTTTCTTTCCCTCTCTCTTTTTCCTCTGTTCATCTCTTTTCACTGAGTTCTCTGGAGTTGCAGAGGGGTGTGGTTAGCCAGTGTCACATGACACTGTGTAGGTGGAGTCAGAGAGAAGCCCAGAGACTCCAGCTGAGGCTCACACTGGAGGTTTAAGGCTGAGCAGGGACGAGCAGAGGGTAGGTCAATACACTTTCACTCTCTCCTCCTCTCTTTTTCCTTTTCTTTCACTCGATATCTCTCATTCAGTTTGGGTGGTGTTGCTTCTTCTTTGCAAGCGTTAACTAACATTGTAGAAAAGTCAACTTAAAAACAAGCTGGACCTTTGCGTGTGCATGTTGTTGTGTCTGTAAACACATGTCTGTGTAAGTATGATTTTTCCATGTTCACGCCTGAGACCCGGCCTGTTTTTCCATGTTAGAGCTTCATGGATGTTTAAACTGGAAAGTTCTGAGCAGGGAAGATTTATTAGGTCTCTTTAAGCATCTGTGAGTTTGCAGAGGGGGCGTGTTTGCCTGTTCCGCTCTCCTTTTTCATCCTTTACTCCCTGTCTGCACCTTCTGTCTTGGCCTTGTAATTAAATGTGCGCAGGTTACAGGGCTGCATGAGACACAGACACACTAGCCCTGTGTAATTTCACCTTCTCATTCCTAATTTTTTTATATATATATATACATATAATATA
>JAUMHP010000043.1:6527814-6551714 GCA_032361065.1 Enteromius trimaculatus
TATATATATATATAGATATATAGATATAATTTCAATCCCTGTTTAAATATTAGAATGAGTAATAGGGAAAATTAGTTTTTATTAGCTCAAAGAAATCACAGTCCTCGAAACAAAGCTTTGTTTTCTTAAAAATAGATTATAATGTTTATAGGCATTTAATTGCATGGCCACATCCTGCAGGGGCCCAGGAAGAAATGCACACACACACTTCCTCTCCATCCCAGTCATGTCTATGTCATTATCTGTTTCTGTAGCCTATTTCAGTTGCTACCAACGACACTTTCATCATTTGTTGAAGTGTTAAAAACGTGGAAAGGGTAACATCAAAGTGAGCATTTGAATCTTTTGTCAGCAGGTTTGACATACAGCCATAGCTTGATAAGAAAGAGTCACTTACACTAAGAGGTGTTTGCTGCTAACAAAGTGAAAGCACTTCTACAGCACATTTCATTCCTCGTTTGGGAGAATCGCCTCATTTTGATGAGTCATCTCAAGCTGCTCGCTGCCCTTACTCTATTTATACAGTCGACACACTCAAACCCAGAGCAGCAGAGCTCTGAGGGTTTCAGCCCACTTCCACTGAAAGCTCCACAGGACTTTTAGAAGGATTCTTGCGGGATGGAAATGTTTTCTATAATTGGCTTTGTTGGGAATATTCATGGTGTGTGTGTGTGTGTTTCTTCTTTCCTGTATATGTCTGCTAGCATTAAACCCTTTGGTCTTTGGCAGTAATGGAGTGTGGTCACCCTGTACCTTGCAGCGGCGGTTAAGTGTCATAAACACCTGCCCGACAAACGAGGCTATCACAAACATGCTTTCATAGGCACTGCTAATGTCTGTCATCACACCTACAGTATATAACCAGTACCGATTTGCTATGCAAAGTGTTTGGGAATGTCAAGATTTAACGGATGGTAAGAAATAAAATTCATGCCTCCGACTGTAGTTAATTCTTTCAGTGGACTATAATAGTGGTCATTCTTGTTCCTGTGAACAACTGAATCCTGTTTACCATCGTTATAAGTGCAAATTATTCAAGTTACTTTCAGCATAAACATTTATGTCACCTTAGGTTGTTTAAGCACAAGTTAAACATGAATTGTTTTGTAAACGGTAGCTTGCTTTTCTGGTCTGTTCACGTTGAAGTATCGTCTGGCTGTATTTGATCGCTTTGGTCATGAGACCTATTTCGAGGATCAACAACTCAAGAGGGTTTCTGAGCATATTTGGACAGTCATATGACTGAGCTAAGTGAATGTGTTCATTTATCTCAATACAAATAGCGTGCAGGAATCTCTGTTTGAGCCCGTTTCTGAATGCAACAGGAATTCGCGTTTGCCGGAGAACTGAGGAGTCACTCGTGTTTTATCTCTCATGTGATCTTCACTGATCTTCCACATCGTAGAAGTGATGTCATTCTGCTTTGATTCCCAGATGTTGTGTGTCTTCTCCTTGTGGTCAGATGCAGAGCTCTCAGCTTGAGGTCAGATCCGTGATCCATCTTTCAAAGGTCATTCCGGTCATTCCACAGATACACTTTAGCCCCTCAAGACTACCGCTGGATCATGTTAAGAATGCCAGGGACAGATTTCCAGAGGTCCTATCACTCCAGCTATGCTGTACAGGTGGCTCATATCGGTTTAGCCTGTGGAACAGATCGCAGATGACTTCATTTCAACTAAAAGCTTGCTGGCAGAACATTTCCTCTTTGCGCGTTTAATATTTTGGCAGTCAGGATCGTTAATACGCATACTATGACAACATTAGGAGTTGGTGAGCTTGTTAGCCAAGTCACATATTTATTTTCATTACTGATTTTTTCAAATGTAAAAGTGGATGAGCGCACCGCTTGGGAATGTTTCCTGTTCCATATTGTTTTTCACACCGTCCTTATCGCTGTCTCACACTTCTGCTGTCCTTTGCCAGTTTGGGAGTACGATATCCCTCACTTCCAGACGTTTTTCCATTGTGTGCATGACACCATCTGCTTTTACAACCCTGAGCATCAGAGGTCATCCTCTCTGGCCCAACACTCTGTGGTCTTACTCTCTGTGTTTGTGCAGAGTTAACATCAATTTCCCTTCTGCATTGAACTGCTCTTTGTGGGAGGCCACCGTTTGCTTATTCCCTCTCTCCTTTTGTCTCCCTCTATTTGAGTTGTTGATCTTCCCGCTCTGACCTTGCAAGAATCTTTCTGTAACACTCTAAGCGGCTGGATCTTGCCTCTGTGTCTTTTTGTAGTTTTCTGGTTCTTAATCATAATCTTTCATATAATTGTATGCATCTCGTTGTGTATTGCATATCCTCGGGCACATTGCAGGCAGTACTTAGTGTTTTTTTTTTTTTTTTTTTTTTTTTTTTCTGGAATCATTTACTTCTGGGACGTAAAGGTTTTAGCAAAGTGATGGCTCCCCTGTGTAATGGCGTCCCCCCCCACCTCCCCCCCGCCCAATGGTAATGGTACCATTTCACAAAAATATAGTGTAGAAGACAAGATATATGAATCATCTTGCCTTTTTTTTTTTTCTTTTTTTGGAAGCATGTTGGGGAATGTGTAAGGAGAAGAACAGACATATTGAACGAGTTTGTGACCATTTTTCCAGAGCTCACAGGAAATGTCTTATCAGCTGAAGTTATATCTTTTACATATATGCGTTTGTCATACGGCTCATGTCGGTTTGGTCATCTGGGGTTTCTCTAGGAGTTGAGTGAGGTTCAAATAACTGCTTGATTCTGACTAGTCATACAGACACTTTAATTAACCAGAGATGCACCACATATTTGTACTATATTGGTTATCAGCATATATTAGATATTTTAAATTAATCTGTATGGCTTAGTATTGGAAATACTCTACTGTTCAAAAGTTTGGTTTCAGTACATTATTCTTTTCTCTACATTTAATAGGTCTCATGCTCACCAAGCCTGCATTTAGTAAAATTTAGTATATATATATATATATATATATGTACACAAAAACAATATTATGAAATATTATAAATGACTTTTACTGTCACATTTGAAAAAAATTAATGAATCTTTAAAAAATAAAATTATATTTTTAATATTAACATATTTTTCCAGACCAGCTTAATCCTCTTTGGCTAGATATGATCTGTTAGTCTTAGTAGTTAGACCACGCTGCTTGTAAAGATGCCTTTCTTTACAGATGGCCCAAACAGGAAGTTACTGCTAATTCATGAAATATGGTCTCACAGCTTGATCTGAGAACTGTGGACTCCGCTTAGTCTGGGATGAGACCGTTTCTTCCTCCGTATGCTCTTGCAAATCCTCTGGGACCCCTTCACAAGTGTCCCAGCATGGACACAGCCCGTGATTTGCAACCTTTACCTCAGGCTGGGAGGAATAAATCTGTCGTTCAGTCTAACTTCCTCTCATCGTACTCGTTGCTGGCATCTATTTACAAAGCTATTGAATGCTTGGAGACTTGACAGCGTTAGAAGAAAGATGTTTTTTTCGCCTGTAATTGAATACAGAGAGCAACTAATACCGTCCAACTCTTGAGTTTCTGATGGAACGGTTTGTTTTTGTCCGTTGAGATCTTGGGGTCTTGTTGGATTGTTTTTAACAAATCGCTGTGTTATGCAAAAGGCTAATTTGAAAAATAACATATAATGTAAACCGCAGTCAGATTTTCACTGTTGATGATAATAGCTGCTTGTGTTGTTTGTGATGGCAGAAATCGGTGATTTGGTTCTCATTACGTCAAAAATGTAAAATGCTGTTCTGATGATGGCTTGGAGACAGATTTGTCCCATGTTGGTTAAAAACAAGTCTCGGGCTTCCAACATTCTCCGAATCCAGGAAACGGCTATCAGCCACAGGACTGTGTGTTCACCTCTCCTCTCACCCTTATGCTGTTTATCTCTGCGGGAGTTTCAGTGTTCGGTTGGCCTGTATAACTGTTATCTCCTCAGGCATGGAGTCTGTTAGCGGTGGAGGCCCCCAAACCTGTCAGTCGACACCGTGTCTGTCATAGCAGCTCACTTAGTGATGACTCACAGGAATGAGAGAGGATTGCATGCGTTTCCACTACGGCCCTTGATCTGGAGTTATTAAAGTGGCTTTTTACATTTTTAATGTGTTAATCTAAAAATAAAAGGAACATCAACATTTATTCACTGTTTGGTTGGCTGTGGGCTCTTTAAAATACAAAAGAAGTAGTTTATGTTTCCACATGTGTGGGTTTTTGCTTTATAAGCTTTTTACTTTGTGGTGCTTTTGTGTCTTTCATGATGCTTCCAAATTCACATGATCATTTATTAGAATTGCTTGTCATACACAAGTCTAATCATTTCTGATTTACATGGAGGTGTGTGAATAATGGCAACATTTATATTTTTGTTCTTCTAAATTACTGCAGCTGTTTCCACATAGCCTATAATTCAACAAAAAAACGTGTTGTGATAATACCCATAATATTATAATTAAGAATTGAGGGAAGAATTAGGACTTTAGAGGTTTGTTGCAACCAGGTACCGAAGGCTAGTTTGTCTAATAAATATCTGTTGGGACATAATCTACACAAGCAGGCTTTAATATTCTGTCTTAGCCTTAATTTAGTGGGGCTTTTGCTCTCTTATAATGGGATTTAAATTTCTTCCAGCTGTTTTGCTAATTTGGGAAGTTCGTAACGCTCAGGCTAATGGTTCTGGAGATTTATGGGTTCACCCTGATTGTGTGCAAGCACCTGTGTTCACAGCTCCTTTTACAGGCATGGATTTCCATTCTCTTCGACAGGCCGTGGGGTCAGTTTACTTTTCTGAGTTGCACAGTAACACTCAGGAAGAGCATCGCACGTGGTTCTGAATGAAAGGATGTCATAGATCTGTTGGTCAGCTTTTTTTCCCTCTGTTGTGACTCTGTCTGTTGTCAGGGAGTTCATACGCTTTCAATATGTTTCATACTGATGGCTGATGGGTTTATTCCATTAGATGCTGAAGCTGATCCAAGAACAGATGGGTACAAAAACGTGTCACGGGCAAACATTTCTAGAGAACACAGTTCTGAAGAACTTCTATTCACTGCCAAGAAATGCTTGATAAACTGGCATGATAAGTTCTTCTCTGTAGAGGTAACAGTAAGTAAAAATGTTTTAAATTGCTTGTGTTCAGTGAGGCAAAAACAAGCCTATGTTTGTGTTTGATCAGGCTTCGTGCTGTTTGTAGATTCCTTCGTCAATACAGGTGGGCTTTCTAGAGACCTCCAGCTATTGTAAAGCACTTTCCTAGATTGAGGGTATTAAGATGCCGGACATTACTGTGAGCCAAAGAGGATCTCCTCCAAATCACCCTCGGGACAGAGAGGGAATGCTCTGTTCTAGAACTGCATTAAAGATTGCATAGATACCAGCTGCACTCTGAACCTAATAAAATATCTGGACAACATATTTAAACAGGCAACGCATCATTTGATTGAGCATCAAAAGAGATATTTATAGATATTTAAAGATTATATTTTAATTAGCAAAATGCTGTTCTTTGAGCTCAATCAAAGATGATCACCTCCCTCAATGTCCCTCAAACTCCTAGTTTGCTGCTTATTAATAGTTAATGTAGTTGTAAGGTTTATGTATTTGGTAGGTTTAAGAGATCTAAAACATGATCGTGCAGAATATGGCATTAAAATTTGCTTTATAATAGCCAATAAGCTAGTAATATGTTTGCTTATTAGCAACTAGTTAATCGAGAGAATATACTGTAGGTCCTTACTACTGTTACTGTCTTTACTATATTTTTGACAAATAAAGAGAGCCTTTTTGGGCATAAGAGCCTTTTTTAATCTGTAACCCAAAACCTTTGAAAGACAAATGTATTCAGTGCTAACATGTGAAATTTGTATACATAAATTGCCATGTATGAAAAACATATATACCAAAATGACAGAGGTTTGGAGAGGATATGTGGATCTTTTTTTCCCCTCGTGTTTGTGGTTTTTAGATTGATTTCTGTCACAGAGTTTTTTTGGTGGTGGAAATGTGTGAGAAAGCTTTATATTGGGCTCCAACACCCTCCCTGCATCTGCCAGGAACTGCTCTCTTTTTTCTTCAACCCATGTTAGTGTACAGTATATTAGATCAGTTCCCTCGAGTCAGTAAATAGGCCTAGATACAGTTCTGGTGCTATAACTGTTTGTCTTCTGTTCCCACTGAGAGAGGTTTTTGTGTTGGACATTTATGCTTACCGACAATACAGTGGCTTTTGCCAAAGTCAGTTTAACCTCTGTTGACAATGGTATAAAGAGGCTAGAGATGACCTTTGCATTATAAAGTCCTCCACCAAAGTGCTCTTTCACTCTCTGCGTTCTTCACTTTGTATTTACCCAGGAGGAGGATGTTGGGGCGGATGCAAAGAATTAAAATATAAAGGAGAAGGGGATTCCTGCTTTGACCTGACTGAATGTAGAGTAGGAGGGGATCGAAATGAACCGAGGAAATGGTCTGTTGGTCATTAGAGGTGGAAGCTAGGTGTGTCTCCTCACTGGCTGCAGTGTAAGGGAAATATGACTCTATTCATACACACTTCATAGGAAAAGTGTTTTTGGCACATGCCTGCCATCTGTTCTCAGTATACCTAGCCAGAGCAGAAAGAGCGAGATCAGCTGTCTGAACACAAGAGGAGTCACCTCTCATTCAGGTAATAGTAAGAGTGTTGTTTGGTGTCTTTTTCCATGCCGGAAGGGACTTACGATTTGTGTTTCAGGTCTGTGCTAACAAAAGGAAGCCTAGGATGCAATCCTGTCTGCATATTTGTACATGAAGACATTTATTTAATTGTACTTATTTATCTTTTATGTTCATCTTTAATTTTGTCTTTTTATGTTTTGAGTGTTCCAATTCTCTTGTTGAATTGAAAGAATTATATTTTATTTATTTATTTTTGGGGGGAGACATATAATTTATGTCCTGTGTATCATGCTTTTTGTATAATTATTTTGTTCCTTTGTTTTGGCTACATATTTACACAGTAGCCTATTTATTTATTTACTCATTTATTTACAATAGTGTGCCATTTTAATATCTGAAATGTACAGGTTATTGGACAAAATTGTAACATGATTTTAGTTTTTTAGTGTTTTTAAACTATTTAACCTATATTTATTTGGTTTATTTAGAGTTAACATTACTTTTTTTTGTTGTAAACATTTTGTGTAACATTACACATGTAGACAAAATAGTGTATGATTTTAATATCTTCCATTTATTGTTTATTGGTCAGAATTTTAATATCTGTCAATCACTATTTTACTTTTTTTTTATTTTATTTAAAATATATATTTTTATCACTGATAGTGTTTTATATGTGTATCTATGCATTTGTTTTATTTTAGACTTTATTTAGGAGGGGCTGGGGGTGGATATACAATTATCTGACATTTATTGTTTATTAAACAAATCTGTGCATCGCTGTGATTATCAAATTATGCTAATATTATTGCACATCCTTTTCCAAAAAACTTTAATAGTTGCTTGTCTGTTCCCTGTGTCTTAAGAGATGGATGTGTCTTCCTCTCTCTCATCACAGTCAAGGTGAGACATCTCTTTCTAAGCACTGGTTCAGTCTTGTCACCCTGTCAGCCATGAACATGCATTATAAACGTATCAGTTACTATTCAGAACAAGTTTCTGTGCTGACGGTTCCCCAGCCGTACCTGTAAAGCAATGTAACATTGGAGAGTCTCTGGGGAAGAGCGGGTCTTTTGTGCAGCTAGGAATCCAGTGGCTGTGGGTTTGTTGGCTTGGCGCCCTGTCAGGGTGGAGAGAAGCCGATAGGCTTTCTGAATAACTGTACCGAGCCCTGAGAGCTGCCAGTGGATCAGGTTACTGACTCGAAGAATTTTTAACTGCTTTGTTTGTTGGAAGGACCCGCTGATCTATGGGGCACTATATGGGGCCGCAGGCTTTGAGATGGGGCTCCATTGACTCTAGACGTCTGCATCTTCTACTTAAAACAAGAAAGTAGTGCACAAATCTTGTGTAGTTTAGCCTAAATTCTCTCTGCTACCACAGTGTTATCATCACTACATGAGCGTCTTATCTTCTCACACGAAGAAAGTGGTTGCTGTCGTCTTCTTTTATCACGGAGGAGGCTGGTTTTAAATGTCAGGTATTTCTTATCTAGTTCTTGTGAAGTCATATGTAAAACAATCCTGTCTGGAAGAAAACATGCCTTTTGAATTGTAAATAAAAAAGGTCAAATGTTTTTGGCTTAATTAAAATGTGTATATTGGGGTCTAGTTTCACGGTGCCTTTTACACCTTGAGTTGATGAGCATTTCTCATTCAGATTATGTGTCAATATTTTTCGAAGTGTGCGTGTAGCATGATTGGATGGAAATCCCACCGTTCTTTGGGTTGAGTTTAACTCGAGCATTTCTGTAATTCACGGAACTCGAAAAAAACGTTGCAAGAATGCCTTCGAAATACTTTCTGCCATGTCTTGCATTTCCTTTCATTTGAACCCGTTGAGGAAAGAAGAAATAAGATCCCAAGTCATTTCTCGTATTTCTCATTCTGTCATAGTGATGCGATTTATTAGTCAGTGCAACCTTGTTACATACTTCGTAGCTGAAAGACAACGCATATGCATTGACAGCCTCATTTATATGTGGTCAGAGTCTATTCCATGTGGTTTCAGCGATCCAGTCATATTCCAGACGCTATGCTTTCGGCGTAACGTAACGTAATAGTGTGATCCCAACCTGATCTTCGAGGGGTCATGAGATTGTTGTACTCTAAATAATGTACTTGTAGATGATTTGGAGAGGGGCTCTTTCACATGATGGATGCATTCGAAGTGAAATGAGAACATATTTGGCCCAATAATACGCCTCAAATAAATGGATATTTATTTAAATCGAGAAGTAAAAATGTGCTAGCAGGCTCCAGGCTGGAGAAGAGTCCCCTGTTTATTATGAATATTTTCCAGCTGTGTAAAAGCACATTGTCTCCAAAAGTGTCTGTAGCAGTTTATAAAATACCCTGCAGTCTAGTGCTGCTGAGTGCACACAAAATACCCCATGATATATGGCAGCTCATTGCGTCTTCTCTTCATCTCTGTAGGGTCAGAGGTCATTTCCAGCTACAGCAGCAGTAGCAGCAGCAGTAGCATCATGGCAGAGCCTGTTATACCAGAGATGCCCCCAGCCATGTGCCTGGAGAAGCCCAGCGTCGACTTCAGCTATGTGGGCATCGATGCCATTCTGGAGCAGATGAGGAGGAAGGCAATGAAACAGGGCTTTGAGCTCAACATCATGGTAGTAGGTGAGTCACCTTTTCAAGCTTTGATGTCTGAGCCTCTGAAGTCAGTCAGATCTATTTCTATTAAATGCTCGCACTATTATGTAGTACTGGAGCAGTAGATGGTTCACCTTTCTTATAACCCAGTAGCTTTATTTCAGACATTTTTAAAGTCTAAAATTGTATTTTAATCAGATTTTGTGTCATTGCTAAGTAATAGCCTTGCTATAAAATACTCTGTAATTTAGGCGTTTAGAGAAACCACTTAAAAAAGATAAGTAAAACTGACATAAATTATAATTGAAGATATGCATTTTATTCCTGCAACCTTTAATAAAACAATCTTATGGTAATCAAAGCTTCAAGTTTCCATAACACTTCCAACCACACACCTACGCGTGGCAATTACACACAGGCTTTCATAAGCAGTGCTCAATTAAATGCCACCAGCCAGGCTGTGTTATTCCATGTGCATTTTTATGTTCGTTCTTGCATGTGTTTGTGTGCGCTTGTTCGAGTTTTATCTTTAGGCTCATGAGGTTGTATATCTGTTGCAGTTTCTGTTTTTAGTCTGTTAGATGCATTAGGCTGTTTATGAGTTGAATTACATTCACATCTTCAGAAGAATTTTGAATTTTTTTTTTGCTTTAATTAATCTGACATATTCAATGATTTTTTTTTTTTTTTATGCACTTAATGTGTTAATTATTGTTAGCTTACAGTACATTCTCAGAAACGTTAATAGTCAGCAATACTTGACATGCCGCATACTTCAGGAGACTGAAATATTTGTGCTTCAAGATGATGGTTTGAAGTCGTTCACTGATTAATTGTTTGTGTTGTTTTTACAAATCATGCTTGCAGTTAATTTCATTGGTGCGCTCACTCACATATTAACCCGTCAAGAAAAGTTTAGACTTGAAATTAAATGTATTCAATTAAGTTGAGTTCATAGTGACAGACAGTAAGGCTGTCAATCAGGATGGGCTACCAATTCTATACTAACTAGGTTGTTTGTTTCAGCATGTAGTAGGCGATCAGAAATTTCACATATATTTAGAGTTATTTTATGGCTTTTTATTAGAATAGGACAGTAGAGAGATGGCAGGAAAGCATTGGCTGGAGAGAGGGGAGAACCTCGAGATGGCAATTGTGCATAGTTGTGCTGTGCGTCGACACGCTAACCACGAGGCTTTTGGCGCCAACTTGTGACACATATTTGAGAAGGTTTTTTTTTTGTGTTTTTTTTTTTTTACATTTTCTCATCAATACAAAAGCATTACTGTGGTAACTGTTACAATGCTACAATGTTGCTAAGTTGTTCTGGGTCATTGACATAGTGTTTCTATTTCAAGAGTCTATGGCTATATTCAGGCTGCAGGCAAAAGTGGACCGAATTATTTTATTTTTTTACTCGTATGTGATCTATTTTTTCCTAAAAGTATGAACAGCACAAATCATATGGAATCAGATTTTTCCTATTCTGCTTTGAGTCATTCTAAATAAAGTCACTTAAGTCACTCTATTGACATTTGTCACCCATGGTGCCTGAGCGTTCAGACTGACCTGAGATTTGCCCCGCAAATTTTTAAATTTGAGTCAGTGAGTTTGGGTTCATAATTGTGCTATTGTAGTCCTGCATGTCCTGCAGAGCTTGCGTTAGCTTTTGCTGGATGTGTGTCGAACAGCACAAAGTTATGTAGGTTACACATTTAAACTAACATTGTGATGTGCTTGAACTGTTTTTTATCTATAGATTTTATTTTAGGCAAGTCGTGATGATTTGAGAAGGCTAAATTATTAAAACATTGGCTATGATAAACCTGCTGCCGCTGGTGCGGAGGAGTCAGGATCGTGATCAGCTCACACTCTAATCTGATGTTGGCCAAATAGAAAAAAAATAAATAAAAATGAACAGGCAAACATCGAGTTTGATTTTAGAGAATTCTGTTTTACTTTTGAAATGAAGTTGCTGAAGTTGGCTTGTGAAAATGGGTTAGTAACTTGAGACAAGTGGAGTTTGGAATGAGGAAGTAAGAATGTAGATTAGAGAGCCATGTGTGTTTTGAGTAATGTGATGGGGCGAAATGTTTAGGGCATCACCTGGTGGTATTTTTCCATTTCAGCATTAGCATCCCAGAGGACACAGTCCGTGTGTTAAAACTCAAATGATTTATGAAGTGTTTACAAGAGGAAATAATTACGAGGTCCGCTGAAGACAGCAAAATGAACCTGTACTTGCGCAAGGCTGCAGCTGGTTTCTCACATGTGGCTCTCTGGGTCAGTGTGGCCAAACCTGCTGTTGACTTAACCCAGACAGAGCTGAGAGAGCCAACCCTCGCCCGTTCCCAGCTGCAGCCCGTTACTTCTGACTCCTGTCTCTCATCCCATCACTTTTTCCTGATGGAAGGGTCAGAAAGTGAAAAATGCTGCCTTTGTAGGGAGTATACACTGAAAGGAAGGCACATCTGAATCCAATGTCAGCAGTGGGATTGGATGACAGGGTGTTTAGAGAGAGAGAATTAGCACCCCTGCTCTGTGCAGAAAGGAGCAGGCCCTCATTACTACAGTGTGATGAGACCAAGGCTGACGGATGCGAGCTAGCGAGGCTGATGAAAACCACAGCTAAACACAGGCTCCTGTTAGCAAGAGCCAATGAAGTGATAGTTTCATTCAGACTCATGATCTGTGAATGAAGAACAACAGTATTCAACATCCATGGAAGTTTTCTTTCTTTTCTTTTTTTTTGTTACGAAGCAGAACAAAAGACAAGATCAACTTAACACAATAGATAAATTACAATAATAATAAAGATTAGATTTATTTTTTTTTGTCAATCATGATTTGTTTTACAATGATTAATTGTCTTTTCGACAGTCATCAAGGGAATAATGCAACTTGTTATGTAAAAAATAAATATGTCCTATCTTTCCTGCATTTTACCATTGCTTTAGCTTGAATGCTAATATAGATACTAATTTAAACTTGGCAGTTTTTCCTAATGACTTTTATTGGCTCAATTGTAAGCCTCATCTTGTATAAAACCATCTTCCTTGTAATGTAAATGTCAAAAATCAAATCAAAAATTCTACCCATTTAAAACTGATTGCATTTATTACAAACAAAAATATATATGCAAGTATTCATTTAGTGAATGCACACATCCAACACTAAATTCTCAACTGGATTGAGATCTAAACTCTGACTTGGCTAATTAATGTTGTTTGTAAGCCTTTATTATGTACTGTAGCTTTGTGTTAATGTGCAGGCATCTTCTACCATCCCCACAGAATGATGTCGCCACCACCTCGCTTCACAGTGGGGACGGTGTGTTTGTGATGATGGACAGCGTTTGGCTTGCTCCAAACGGGGTGTTTAGTCTGACAGCCAAAAAATGGCTCAATTTCGGTCTCATGAAACCATAGAAGCTTCTTCCAGCTGGCTGCAGAGTCTCCCACATGCCTTCTGGCGCTCTAGCCGAGATGCCATGTGACATTTTTTTGAACAGTGGCTTTCTCTTTGCCACTCTCCCATAAAGCTGTCTCAGCCACTGAAGCTGGACTTTTTTCAGAGTATCGTTATTATAGTTTTTGGGGATTTGCAGCTCTGCCACGCTCTTTCTTTTTCTTAATGATTGACTTACTGATATACTAAAAGGGATATTTAATTGAGTTTGCCAAATATACTTATTTAGAGACATTAAAAATCAGTAATTTGTCAAATGCAAGTGAATATTCTTTTATCAGTTCCTCACAGTCTAGGGTTCGAATAGTACACTACATGACAAATACACTTTTCACTTACAGGCCATCATACACTTTCCAACTGTAACAGAAAACTGAGCATCAACACAACGTTTTAGAATCACCGACTACCCGACTTTCAAGTTGTAACACATCAAACCTGAGCAGAAACATGCCTCGTTGCTGAGACAAACTAACGAATGGAAGCAATGTGTTTATAAAATAAGCTAAAAATAACAAACATGTTCCTCCAACTGATTCAAATCAAAGTCTGTTCCCATCATACACTGTGATTTCTATGAAATCTGTCAATTCTGAGAAAAATCTGTAGATTGGCTCAGACTTGAGCAACTAGCATTAACTCCTTTAGATCCGGGCAGATTGACTGTAGTGCATTCCAGTCTTAGGTTCATGTGATTGTTGTACATGTGTACAGGTCAGAGTGGTTTGGGGAAGTCCACACTGATGAACACGCTCTTCAAGTCTAAGGTGAGCCGCAAGTCTTTCCTGGGCACGGCTGAGGAAAAGATTCCCAAAACCATCGAGATCAAGTCCATCAGTCATGGTAACGCTAAACAGCCAGATCCATTTTCTGTCATTTTTAATGAATGTGTGTCCATACTTTCCTTCATGGCCATCACTCACAGAATTCACTAGAATTCGATAAAACCTTAATTTCATCAAGTTTAAGTGAACATGCTTTATTATGTTCCTTAGTTTGAATATTTTCTGCCGTCTTTTACACAGACATCGAAGAGAAAGGAGTTCGAATGAAGCTGACGGTGATAGACACACCAGGGTTTGGTGACCAGATCAACAACGAGAACTGGTAAAGTAGCCTCCAGTTTTGATATATTCTAAAATTTGCTAAGTTGCAGTCAGGCCCTCTTCTGTGAAGTATAAATGACAATCTAAATCAGTTCTGTGAGTGTTGGCCGGTGTAGTTGTTCTGGGCACGCTCTGCGCCCATCTGTGAAGCCATGCTTGGAGAACAGCAATCAAACTCTCCAAAATAAACCTGCATGCCAACATCGCCAAACAGCAAAGTGGTCCTGATCAACACTTCATTGATTGAAAAGTTCTGAGAGATCAATGTAGCGCCAAACACTGTTACATTACATTTCTCTCTCATTCCGTCTCCTTCCAACAGTTGGCAGCCCATAATGAAGTTCATTAATGACCAGTATGAGCAGTACTTGCAGGAAGAGATCAATATTGACAGGAAGAAGAGGATCCCAGACTCACGAGTGCACTGCTGCATATACTTCATACCACCCACAGGACACTGGTTAGTAAACATACTGTAGAAGTGACTTGAAACAGATCCGTATTTGAACCTGAAGAGCTTGTGCTGTATATACCTCATGCCGGGTAACTGCTATCAGCTCTGTTAGCATTCATAAGTGTTGTACATTGCCTGCCTAAAGATTAGGTACAATAAAGTCAGGGCCTCCAGAGGGCAGTACAGTTCCTCCTGCAGAGTGAGGTGATGTTCAGTGTATAGAAAGTCAAGACAAGCTATCCTAATATCTCATTTTTGCACGGTCAGTTTGCACTTGAACACACTAACTTTGACCAGATATAAATACCTCTTAAGACTTGTGTTCTCATGACCTCTTTTAGAAAAAGGAACTGTCTGGACATCTTTCATTTTAATCATTTTAGCTTTAAAACCTGACCTGCTTGTAAAACTGGTGCTGAGTGGAGTCACCACGCTTATTTTTATAAGGCCTTGTATAACACATTACTGCTTGACCTTTGGCTGGAAGGCCAGGCTTTTTACTGTGTGACTGTTACAGAAACATTTAGCAAGCCAAAAAACATCTTAATTTTTAGTATATAGTTCTTTGGGATTTAAAAACATACTTTATAGAAATACTCTTTGCTCTCCTGAGCAGCTACTGTTTTCATGAGGGATTTGTATTCAGTGTTTACCATTAGCACAATTCCTTGTTACATCTAATAATATCTCAGTGCCAGATGAGGTGGGTGGTCTGTGCTGTTATTTCTCTCTGATGGAGAATCATTGAGTATGCTTGCATTTTTATAGCTGCTGTTGGCCAGCATGAGTTTCCAGCCTTTCTGCGGTCTTATAGTATAAAGTATATTATCCTGACAGAATCATGACACTCATGAGCCCAGATGCTTTCTGTCTGACATCTGATATTAACAGATATTTGACATTATTTAATTGAACTATAAATATTTTGTAAAACAATAAGTACCTTTACTGTCACTTCAGATCAATAAAAAACATCAGTGTATGAGCCATTACACCGTTCATCTCTAAAACCTTTTGAAAATCACACATGCCAGGCACACACACACACATGGATTGGGTGTCTTGATGCCCCTGGAGCGTGTGGTGCAGGCCTGTCTGTGGGCCGCTGTGAATGACTGACTGTTTCATGTCCATCCAGCTCTGCAGATGTCACTGCTCAGCAGCTGCCTTCTGGCTTTGAACCGCTCGGCTAATTAGAGTCAAACAGTCAGCCACAGAGACTCCAGACTGGGTCTGCTGCAGTCACGCTGGCAGGACATTTGCTCAGTTCTACAAATCTGTGCTTTTCCCTTTTCACCTCTGTAAAAGCATTGCGTGAATAATATTTCCATGCCTAAGCATCTTTAGAGAGCGTCACACCTCAGGGCATGTGTATTTTTGGTGGTTTTCGCCCTCTGGTGGTTGTAACAGGTTTCAGTATGGTGCACTGCATGATATCTCTTTCACCTTTATAATTTTCCTCAGTCTTAGGCCTTTGGATGTGGAGTTCATGAGACGTCTTAGTAAGGTGGTGAACATCGTTCCTGTCATCGCTAAGGCTGACACGCTGACTCTGGAGGAGAGGGACTTTTTCAAAAAGAAGGTGAGCTATAGTTTGACTTACTAATGAACGATTGTTGTTGCTGTCTTTTTTACAGAATTCTGCTATACTTCTTATTTTTTTATTTAGACAAAATCTTGTAGATACTGCATGAGTAGTTAATTTAACTGACTGTCATGTTGTGTTGCTGGTATCTCACATGGCTCAAATTATCGTCATGTGTTTATTTTAAAAAGACATTTAAAAATTTCATTCATACATAAAAAGTGACCGGTTTGTGAAATCTTTTTGTAGTTAAAAATTTCAAGATGGCACAACTGTCCTAATAATATCATAAATCAAAAGAAAAGAAATCCTTAAGTAGTTCGAAATAATTCCGTTTATGAATATACTTTTACTATAATATTGTTTTCTAAAACAGACCTGCTTCACTGTGTATTATTGTTTGAAAAACACATTTTAATGCAAACTGAAGTGATGCAGAGTATCCTTGAAATGACATTTATATAATAAGACCAGGTTAGTTCAGAAATGTCAGGTAGTAAATACCAACTTAATATGAAATTGTATGTTATCAAATCATGCCATTTTTTGTTATTGAATATAGGGAAAGTAAAACAAACAAACAAACAAACAAAAATATTTATTTTATTAATACTTTGTCCAAAAGAAGCAAAATAGGATTGTACGCTAATGTATTCAGGGTGTAGGGAAAATATGTTAGTAGTACATTACACACGATTTATTGATTCATTAAACTTTTTTTTTTGAAAATTAATGAGTGTCCGAGTGATCACGTTTGTTTTGCTGTGCATTTCTACAAGCGTGCCACATATATATATTTCTAAAGGTCTATTCATTTCCATAATACTGGACGTTTATTTTTGTGCCAGGCATGTTGTTTGAGACCGACTCAGACAAAATACAATGTGGATCTTTGAGCGGCAAGAATATCCCCGGTGGAATAATGTGAATACCACAAACCGGTGCATTGATGTGTGGAAGAACTAGTACATGCTGTCATCTTGTTATTCTAGCTATAGCTGGCAAACTGACTTTCTCTTCCCTAAGAGATTTCCAAGACTGCAGATGGTGTCTCTACAAGCTTCTACACACTACTGCCCTGTCAAAGCACCAATACTGATTTATTTACGATATGAGGGTGGCTTACTTAAGACAATGGGCATGGAATAAAAGTACCGTCTTAAAAGTCAAACTTTTTCTTTGCGTTTGATTATTCTGATTATTCACTTGTTTATGCGGTTGTGGCGCGCTGGTATGAGTCTAAGACACATGGTATGATGAAGTGTAGGTAAGCAACATCTGTTCTGGGGTTGTTAGTTGCGTTTCACATAGCAGTAAAGAACCTCAGCGACTGCTTGTGCTTGTGCTGGCGTGCCTCTTACAGGAGGAACACATGCTGTTTGGAGCACAGACAGAGATTTTTCAGGTTTAGAAAAAGCTCCTGACAGATTCCGAAAGCTTTTCTTCTCTAACCAGTTGGGGACAAAAATACACGCTTGCAAACTAAGTATCACATTGATGTCACTTCCAGTATTGACACATTGAGAAGAAATGAGTTTCAGTTGCTATTTGTAATGTGTTATTGATATATAGTTCAAATGAAGTCTTTCCGAAGATAACATGGTTTTGAATTATTTATCCATATTATATGCTAAGTACTTTGCTCCTGAACAGCTGTCATTTTTTTTTTCTTAGATCAGGGAAGAACTTCGAGCCAATGGCATTGACGTCTACCCACAGAAAGAGTTCGATGAGGATGCAGAGGACCGAATGATCAATGAGAAAATAAGAGTGAGTTTGCTGTACTTTCAGAAAAACATCCGTAGTTCATTAAAGAACATGCTGATATGATCGGTTTCTTTCCTGTGTGCGTTAGGAGATGATTCCTTTTGCGGTAGTAGGAAGTGACCAAGAGTACCAGGTCAATGGGAGAAGACTATTGGGAAGGAAAACAAAATGGGGAACCATTGAAGGTATCGTGACTCTTTTGGTCTAAGCCTCTGTAGAGAGTAGAGAGAGAAAGTGATTAGTGGACTATGCAGACAGAAACATTCCTGAAGCACATCAAGGGGGCTCATTAACTGCAGACGCACCAACATCAGAAGCCTTATCCTCGGTAAATGAGGACCCACTCAGAAGACCATTATGTGTGCGTCATATTTCCTGTGAGTCAGCGTGGTGCTGGACAGCCTTTATCCCCGAGCCTCATTGACAGGGACTTCACCATCTCCCCAGTTCCTCAAGTAATTGAATTACATATAATAATATTATTCCTTATTACTTCAGAATTCTTCGGGGAATAGAGAGATGAAAAAACTGCATTTATTTGGAATAGACATTATACATTTCATGCTGAGTTTAGATTATAGTATTGTAAAATGATGTGTTAAAGGACCTTGCACAGGGAGTCTGAAATTTTCATCTTATTTGTATTTTCGTAATTCATCATCCTTTCCTAACAAAATGTTTCATACAGATGCGAAAACAGAAAATCGAAAACTCTTTCATTTTTGGCGAGATGTTTTGAGAGTCACATGATTATCCTGTAATCTTTCTAAAGAGCTTGACTTATTAATGTCTCTCTTTGAAAACCTTTCATTTCCTGGACTGGATGTCTACTCCATGGTGGCTTTCTTGTTCTCTTTCATGGAGTTTGACGTAATCTATAATTCATAAACATTTTTTCACATCCCTGCAGCTGTGGATTTGTCACAGTGAATTTGTCAGGCTCTCAGGGTTATCTTTCTGGAAGGCTTCGGTTTAAACTGAATTACTTGAGATCGAGGTGATAATGTCTCATCTCCGTCCACCTCCCTCTGAGTATACCTGCAACAGCTCCACCTAGTGAACAAGCTTCATGTTGCTTTAAATGGCTAGAGAGGAAGAACAGAATTTATTGCTCTGTAACTCATGTTTCTGCTGTGTTTTGGTGTCTGTAGTTGAGAATATTGCCCACTGTGAGTTTGCCTACCTGCGGGACCTCCTCATAAGGTCAGTCTTTATCTGTTAATGAACAGTATTACAAGTATACACTTGTGAGAAAAAAATGTGTGTGTGTATATATGTAACAATTGATACATGTTGACATACTAAAGCACATGTACTTGATTCATCATTTTAACTGTAGTGTATTATTTGACATTTATTTTGTGACTTGCCGGGCTAATTTGTGTCATTCTAACATGCGATTGGCTCATGTCCCTCAGAACCCACATGCAGAATATTAAAGACATCACCAGCAGCATCCACTACGAGATGTACCGTGTTCGTCGGCTCAACGAGAACAACACCCATGCCAACGGTCTCGGCGAGCACCACCCGGCCTGCCACGAAATCTAGCCCCCCATCCAAACCCCTCCTCCCCCATTCCTTACTCCTCTCCAATCCCCATCCCTTCTGTCCCGCCCCCTTCCATCAGCCACAGACTGAGGTGAAGAGGTCCATCTAGAGAAGCACATAATGACTTTACCTCCCAGAAACTGCAGCACAGTGCCCTTAAACCCTCACGCCCACTGCACGGGCACCGGAGGGCCGAAGAGGTCAGAAATCCAACCGCTAAAGAGCTTCTCCATATACTGCATGCGTTTGACTCGCTCTGCTGATGCTCCAGGTCTGTGTGCAGAGGTTGATTGTGAGGCAGTCTCTGATTGGTCAAGTTGCGCAAAAAGCTCTTCACATTCAACACTCTTCCTTATTTTTATTTTTTTTACAGGAAGGCTTCTTTTTATGTGATTTGTTGAATGCTCTCTTAATATTTATGCTTTGAGCGAGACAGATGAGAAACAAGGATGAGCTGATGTGGCAGCAGTATTATAAAATACAGGTTATCTGACGTCTTACCCTCTCAAATGTATACTGCTGGCCTGCGGCATTGTGGAGAAGCTGGTGTGCTGTTCATTGTTCCTGCTATTTGTTTTATCACATCTGTGCAAATAATTACAGGAAAACTGACTCATGGGATCTCTGGTACCATATAAAAACAGTAATGATTGAAATTACAGCTTTGGGATTTGTGTTGGAAAGATTATCCGAACTAAATAGTATTTATGTCGATTAAATAGGATCGTTATGTACTTTATACAAACGATCTTATTTATTGCAGAATGTGAGCTGAACTGGAAAGAGAATGGCAGTGGGTTCAATGGGATTTTAATGAAACATTTAATGTTGTGTATAAACTCGGTACACCATTTTTATCAGGCAGTATTCAGTGCCGTTTATCTTAAACCTTCTAGACCACCTCGCTCTCTTCCAGTCATACCAAATATGTGGAAATCTGCACCATCTTTTGTCTTGTTTTGTCTTGGCCTCAAGGAAAGGGCCTGCAGGAGAGGGAACTTAAAGTGCCTTGAAGCCGCCTGCCACATCTGATGAGGAACCACTTTTAAGAATGGTTCAATTCCTCAGGCTTTGTTTTCTTGTCTGCAAGCCCCTTTATAAATGCTCGTCATTGGGAAAATATCTTTGTTTTGTCCTGTGCTGTATATTCATAGTGATTCAATTTTTGTATTGGTATTCAGAGTAACACAAATAACTTTGATATCCTGTTATTTTAAAGAAATAAAGATTTAAATGGTAAATAATTATTTTGACTCTTTTTATGAACGATTAATTGACTCCTAAATGTGACTTTGTAATTGCACGCATTTCGTGGTAATGGGAAACAATTATTTATGAGTCCTGTTTTTGTGCAACCTTTTCCATCTAGGTGCAAAATAAAATTGTCAATCAGTTTAAATGAACTGCTTTTATTAAAGGCTTTTAATTTTGACCATTATTTGCTCTTCTAGAAGTCTGTTGCTTATTTCCTAATTACTTCTGTTATATTATATAGTTATATTAGATATTGTGTATTAAGAGAAAGAGATACTAATTTGGCTTTTTACAAATTGTATTTGTATCTCAGTACTAATTAGCAATAAATGATATAGCCATTTAACTACCATGATGATGAACTTTTATTATTATGAAAATGATCTATTTTGTTTGGTATTCTAATTTCCTCGAAGCCATTCTGCTCTTTAGAATAGAGATGAGCTTACTTGGCAAAACATGAGTACATTTTTCAGCATCTTTTCATTTCTGGGTAAACTATTCCTTTAATAGCTCACTGAGGTTTCTGGAGAACAATCCTAATTCTTGCTCATCCTGAAACGTGATGTAATGTGCACGCTTCAACCGTTTTGTTATGATCACCAGATGCATGGATTTGATCCTAAGCAACCAGGCTTTTCTAGCATATATCTTCTACACTAAAAGGATGACCTCACTAACATCTTTGTCATTTTGATGTTGCGTTTCTGTTTTAACTGAAGCTAAGTTCCTCGCCACCATCTCAAAATGGAGAGGTGTTCTTATGACTCTTAAAATGGCGCCCTGTTTTCTCACCTTTAAAGAAACAGATGGTGTTTTGCTTGAACCTTATGTCTACACCTCTGCCTCTCAGCTCACAAAACTCTCGTTCCCAGATTCCTTATCTCGTGCATCCCTGGGAATGAGACCGTGAGGCACCGTGTTTGCTCTCCGTCCCTTCTGCTCCTCCCTTTATGTCTGGCAGCACCACTTTTGCATGTTGCTGTAATTAAATTAATTCACCATTTAAATGAGCATAGTTTGTCTCTGGATGCCCTCTTCATGAAAATGAGAGAGCCCTTGGAGTGCGCTTCTTAGTGGGCAAAGCCCCCACTGTTTACATGGCACTATAATCTCTAAAGGTGGCGCATTTACTTCACCCTTGATAACTAGCTCCTGTCTCTCTCTGCGTGATGCGCGTGCTGTCACTCTAATTATATGCTGTCTTGTCTCATCTACATTTTGGAAAATAATAAATAAACTAACTACTGTCATCTGATCAGCTCTAGCAGTTCAGAATGCTTTATTTTGCTTTCTGTGTTAATGTCGAACACTACAGCATTTTTTTTTTCATGGTTTAAAATATAATAGAAATATAAAAAAAAAAGAAGACTTTGACAGAAATGATTAGAAATTTTACTTTGGCAAGTAAACCTAAACAGAAATATGAAAAGGTAAAAAGTTATAATGATAGTATAACAAAAAGAGCTAAAAATATGAATAAATACTAGTAGGCTATACTGCATAAATGGTTATGCGGCAAATGTTATGTATTTTAAAATGAAAACGCCCTGATGTAAACAGGGCCTAATTTTACATACAAGCACAGTCATTATCTTGAATGTGTAGACTGTTTTATTTTATCAGACGGCGACTCGATCACTGTTCAGTCACTATTTTATAATCCTGTTTCATGACAACAGTGAGATAAATCAATGAAAATATTTACTGAGAACTTGGATGCAGTTAAATGTTTGCAAATGTAGGGCCCCATTCCTATATTTGCCTGAGGCCCCAAAATCACTAAATCCGCCCCTGAAATAGCCTACACTAAATTGTTGATTTTTAAGTACATAAAATACAGTGTGTGTGCTATGTGGGTCTTGACGCCAAACCAGGTGACAACCAGGGGCGTAGATCTAATTACTTAATAATTCAATTAGGTTAATTAATTTGTCTTCTACCTTTAGTTTGTATGTCAACAGCGCCAAGGTGAGGTCGTACGAATTTTTGAATGAATTGCTAGTTTTACAATCTTCCTGGTTTTACATCTACTGACATACAATTTGACTTTCGCCAACTATTTCCAATGAAAAGTAGCTAAAGCTTGCCTGAAAAGTAGCTGAATGTTGATATGTGATGTCACGCACTAATATGCATATCAGTGCCGTCATCACGTAGTATTTGACAAGCGAAAGCCCGTCATGTCTCTCTGAGGAGCCGTGTATTATATCAAAAAATTACATCTAGATGCACAATAAATAGGTTCTTATTAACATATTACTTTGCGTGCTGATGTCATTGCGTAATTGCAACTCAAAACCTACATATTTATGTAGTATACAAAATAATTCATGTTTTCTCAAATTGACTGGCCATCTCAGAAAAAACATTTGAAATTTGTCTATTTAGATTTGTCTGAAAAATATAGCTGACTATTTGTAAAAGTAATACAAACACTTTTTGATAAGGATGTTTTAATATAAATTATATATTTAATATAAATAAATAAATTACCAACAATTATACATGTTTGTATAACCTCTGCATTTGAGCGTGGCAGTGAGAGGGCAGCCATTGCCGCTTTGCAAAGTTCTGACCCATTTTTTTTTTTTTGTGTTAAAAATTATTGTGCTTCAGTGTTTCCTTAAAACTGAACAGAGCCATGTTTCGTAAGATTTCGAGATTGTCTGGGAGCCTTCCTTGCAGTTCCTTGCTTAGAGCAATGACATAATTGATGCATCGTCTCCGAATGATCCTCTTTGGCAAGACTGAGCTGGGACAGTGCACTTTCAAAAAGGTACCCAAGATATGGTGCTGGACTAAGATGACCATCAATGGCATCCTTCAGAAAATCTTTGCCATAGGATTGACTATACTTTGCTGCAAACTGATATTAAGAGGTTAACCAGATTGTCCAAAAGCTTGACAGGATCTGTATGTTCACCCTCAAATGACTTCACTGCAACTTGTACGTCAGACAGGATTGATTTTAAGAATGTGAGATACACATAGTTGCTCTTGTCCATGTACATGGCATGGAGCACATCAGCATGTAGCAATGCTCACTGCTCTTGGTAAACTCAAAGTGGAGTTTAAGTTTTTCCCATTGGTTACTGCAGGCTCAATCAATAGCCAACGTGTGGCACACACTTCTCCGCAGGGGTTTCTGACCACAATTAATGGTGGCATACACTGCTTTGTATGCCTCTCGTCATTTTGGGGAAATCGAAAACCAGTTGTATGTTTCCCTGATTAAGTATTCAACACATCTTGGGATGATTTCTTTGGATGCTGCACTGACAGCTAATTGTAAAGAATGGCACACACAGCGAATGAGTATCAAATTGGGAAAGACCATTCCTCTTCTAAAATCTTGTGCACTCAACTATTGCCTTCGCTACTGATTTGGCATCACCTGCCTCCAATTCAACCAGCCCAAGAAATGTGGACACAAGTGTTCTTTTTTTAGCACTAAAAT
>JAUMHP010000043.1:6554303-6565655 GCA_032361065.1 Enteromius trimaculatus
TTTTTCCCCCCTCTTTTTTTCATTTTATTTGAATTATTTTTTCATAACATTTATCATATTGCAATTTATAAATACATTTGGATTTTCTAAAAATAATAAACTTTTTGATACCAGATTTTTTTTCTTTTGCTATTTTCATATTCTTTAATATTTAAGATATTCCATTTATTATTTAGGAAATATGTAATTATTTTTTTGTAAAAAATAAAAAAAAAATCCATTGCGCACACAGTGTTATTCTTATCACCAATATTATTTGTATTTTTATTCATTATAAATGTTTTATTTATATTTTACATAAGCAAAAATTTATGTCAGGATTTGAAGCCAATTAGATATGGTGCATTTCCATAGCACGTGCAATGGATTATTATAGACTTAAAACAGCAGAGCAAGAGCTTGAGAAACCGAGAGAGAGCGAGAAAGAGCAAGAGAGGATCTTCCCTCATTTCCCTTTGATGTGATGATTTTTCCTGAAGCTAATGGCTGTGAGTAATTACGCCAATCAGTTTCCAGTGTTCTTGCTGTCGTAGCATTGAGTGAGACGATGTTGAGGCGTTGTACATGTATACTAATTGTAGTATTGCATGAATTTGTGTGCATGTGGTGTTTGTAAAGGGAGAAATTCAGAATTCAGGGTTTGTGCAGTTGCAGGAAAGATCAAATATGCTTTCGACGTACAGTATACCAACCTGGCAGCATCCTTGTTTGTCTATCTTAGCTGTTGTTTGAGCTTTGACATTTCGTTCTTGCAGGACCACTCGGGGCTCTGGGGCAGTGCATCATGACCGTGTCTTTTGGTACAGATTGAAAAGTCAACAGAAGAAAAAAAAAAAAGAGACAGGTGACTGAGTGCATGTGACACAGTGAGAGTTGTGTTGGGCTGTCAGTGTCTGATTTTCTCTCTTTCTGGCAGACTGCCTGGGTTACCCAACCTCTTTTTACACTCTTGGCCAAATTAACAGATGTCTGATGATGATGATGATTGGTGTTGTGGGCAGAGCCAAATGATGGGCATTTCTTTTTAGTAAAGCGCACATGGGCTTTGTTCCAAAATGTAGTGAACTGCCTATGGAGGGGTCATGGTAGTATTACACTGCATTAACATATCAAGTTTTTTTCAAAATTCTAAGAAACATTGTTTTTGTTCTTCACATAGAAGGCCGTTCCAGAATTCAGTGAGCTCAGTAAAGATGTGTGTGGCCTGTATGTAAATACTGTACACAGACCTATTTATGTTTCGTTCAATACTACAAAGAAGTATTGATGAAATACTAAAATAGATCAGTTCAGTGTTGTCGTTGTAAACTGAAATTTAGTTGGAGTATTAAAATGACTAAAATTAAAATAAATGAATTTAATATAAATGACAGCTAAATAGAAATCTAAGACAAAACTATTTAAAACGACAAAGGCACATAACAAAATGATTAAAACTGCAATCAAAATATAAACAATAACTGCTCATTTAAAATGGAAATGCTATCATAGTAAGCAACATAATGTACATAAATATAGACCTTAATGGATACATTTTTTATTTTGCTATTTTACCCAATAGCTATTTTTATCCTTTCTGAACCTATGTATTGGAATTTAAAGTTCAGAGTACTTTTCTTTTTTTTCCTTCTGTACACCATCCAGTGCTGCTTGATAAAATTTACCTAAAAAAAGCAGCTTCAAAAACAAGTGCAGCAAAGTCTTAGATATAGTAATAGTAATAGATATAAATGTACTTATAATTCAGAAAGCTTCCTTCTAAAACCCCATAGAAACATCAGTTAGCCCTTTTGTCCTAAAAACAAAGGTCATAATAGACTGTGAGATTTGTGTATTCATGATACCGTCACCCCATTTTCAGTATATGAATTTCATGTAATTTCTTAATAGCAATAGCTCACAATTACAAACTACATTGGGATAGACGGTAATACACAAATGTACATCTTCAGACATCCCTGCCTTGTCAGGGACAATTGCACCACATTTTCAGCTTTGTCCTCTAGGTGGCTCTCCAGTCTCCATCTATGAGCAAGACCCAGTGTAGCTCAGTGTGATGTAGTGTGAGCAGTTCTTTCTATAATCAGAGAGACTGTTTGCTCTCGGGTGTGAATAGCACTCGCTGCACAGCTGATTTATTTGCGCTTCAGTAGTTTCGTTGATTGAGAAGAAAAAAAACTAAAACAAAATGCAAGTTTGATGTCAGATGTCAGTCTTGCGTGTGCTTCGATGTTTTGCACTATGGTGCTTATGTGTCAGAGTGGGCTGGATTTTATTTTAATATAAATTGTTAATTGTGTTTCTCTGAAATTGAAGAATCTACCACTTAAATGTAATAAAACCAAAAATGCTCAATGGTAAGTATGTTGCTGAGCTATTAACAGAGCTCCCCAAGACCTCAAACAAACTTTGGGGTGATGCCATTCGAGTGTTTTGTCTGAAAATCAATGAAGTATCACGGGAGAAATGTTCCATCTTGCATCAGTCAAGTCAGTGGCCTGTTTCCTTCTCGGGCAGGATGTTGTTGTGCAGTGCTGTATGCGTGCCTGCTGTTGCTCCGCTGGAGTTAATTATCTGCATTAATGAGAGCAGCTCAATCATTTATCATCGTCTCATTCACTCTGCAAGTGCCTGACTAGAGCTGCACTGCCCCCTATCAGTAGCCTGAGATGTGTGTGTGTGAGATGCCCCTGAACGATTTTGTTATGCATTGCACTCATGCAGTGTCGATTTCCATATGATTCTCCATTCATGATTCATATTCAGAATAAACTTCAATGTAAAAAACTACATCCGTTCATGCGCACTCCCTGTATTCAGTCTCCATGCGCCACAGCTTTTATTTATTTTGAATGTGTTATTTTCATCCATCCAGGCCGAGATGAATGCCTCTTTGACTCTTGGTCGAGTCACATTTTTCATATCATCTGCCGTCCGGTCTGCCGGTAGCTATATAACTTTACATTTAAGAGGCAACTGGCCAACTAGACTCACAAGAGCTACACAACATCAGGAACCATAAAAGCAGTGATTTGTCTTCTTGCAGAGGAGCGAGTGTATTTTCTATCCTGCTGGCAAGTGGACGTTTGGGGCGTTAACACAATCAGGGCACCTCCACACTGTATCTTTATATTCCTCGTTTTTCCTTCAATCTGCTGCTCTTGTGTAAAATATGAAGGGTTCGCAGAGATTGTTTGATGTATTCAATCAGATGCATTCGACGTGGGACAGATGATGCGTGACCGCAGGATAGCTTCGGATTGGAAAAAAAGAGTGGAGGGCGTAACGGAGGAGATGATGAGCGGTCTTACGGTTGTAAAGAAGAGGTTGAAGGGGCTTCCACCCAGGAAAATTGCCCTTTACTAGCATATTGCAGAAGCCAGTCTTTATTTCATGCGGTCGGGGAGTCAAGTCTGCAGCCATTACTGTCTCTGTGTCGTCCCGTATGGTGAAAGTGCTGATGTGGGATGTTGGATGGACACGACGGAGCTAAGGCTAATAGTATAAATAGGTATTAAGGAGTTCATTTTCTCCTCGGCTGCACTCTGCGTACAGTGGGGATGCAAAGGGGAGTCGAGAGAGATGTGCAGGTTAACCTGTGCCCCGTAAGCCCACAGTAACTCCCCCACTCAGCATTAAACTATAGTCTCCGGAACTCCCACAGCCCTCTGAGAGAGGTCAAAGGTCAAGAGCAAAGCATTCATTTAATGCTCATGCCACTCATAGAGATGAGGGAGCTTTCTTTACAGTATATAGCATACATTATTTGATTATTTGATGTCACAAATAATCCAGGAAAAGATCCTTGAGTGCCATCCTGTTTATACACACAGATGCTGAGTGTGTCGTGCATGTGGCATTGTAAGGCTTTTTTTTCTGCAAAATGTCTTACATTTGCATAAAAATACTTTAAAGCATATTTTTGTTTTAGTACATGCATTATATATATATATATACACTGTAAATAATATTAGTGCTGTCAAATGATTAATCAACTTAAAATAAAAGTTTTTGTTTGTGTACTGTATATTATTATGAATATATTATATAAGAAAAGTGTTTTTTATCTATTAAATATATAAATTAAATACATGTACATATTTTCAAAATATATATGGTATGTGTGCGTTTTTGTATACATAATTGTGCACAGTACACACAGTAAACACAAACTGTATGTCTGTTTATACACTTTATTTGCATATTATTTGTATTTATATATTATTCATACGTCATATTAAAATAGAAAAAAAGGTCTTAAAAATGTAATTACTTTTTGTTTTCTTTTTAATATTTTTATTATTTTATTAATTTAATTATTCTTTTTTATTTCTTACATCCGAAATAAAAGTTTTTGTGTGCATAATACATTTGCTGTGTATATATGTTTATATATTACAAATATTTATGATATAATTTACATAAATATTCTTTGTTTATACATTATTTATACATAAATATACACAGTACACTCATATATGAACAAACTTTTATTTTGGAAGTGATTACATTTTTTTTTTGTCAGCACTAATTATTATTATTATTATTACTATGAGTTAATGGCAGTTTTTGTGAATGGCATATTGCTCTTAGTAGTTGTGCCAGGGTGCGATCCTAAACCAGCTTATTCTGCCACACCTTCCTTAGGCACTCGTGTCTGTGCCGCCAACCTTCTCCATCCCCCTCCAGCCTTATCTTCCTCTCCTGTTTACCACTGGCTCACTTATGGAAAAAATTTGCAGCAATATGCAAAAAAGCCACTAAGGCAAATGCAGGTTGCCCAGGCAACAAGGAGGTTATATTCCTGGCCGCTGATGGAAATCAGTGTAGCGCGCCTAGCTCTCGCATCCTGCTGAAAATTAGATAGGAGAGGAGAGAATACAAAGAAAGAGCCGTGGAAGGAGCGAGAGTAGGAAGGGTCCCAGGGGCCAATTCTACTTCAAGCCATATTTAGTTTTCATCAGCAGCCCTGGCAGACGTGCTGCTTCTCAGTACTTTATATGTGTTTCTGTGGCAATGGAAGAAGAAACACAGCAACAAATATAACTTCACTGGGAGACATGAAGCAATGCTGTTATATAGTAGGTTTTGAATAAAGTGTCCGTATTCACATATAGCTACTTTAATTTTTCAGTATTAATATTCAATTTTGGAAAACTGCTGTATGTAACAGTTTGAGCTGAATTCTGTTGCAGCCATGTACGGGTTCAACCTGCTCAGTTTTGAATGTAATATTTTTTTTAAAATCCAGTCTTCTCATGTAATCTTGTTTCGTTAACCAGCAGGATGTGGAAAGTGGCATCAGGCATCTGCGGAAACATGGCGGACCACGAGTGTGTCATTAAAAAATCTAGTCTAGTAAAGTCGTGGAAGGTAGGGAATGAGGAAGAGAGAAAGTCCATTTCTTTTACATTAAGAGATAAGGATTTCGCCTCCAGATATTCATTTTTTTTTCTTAGCTATGTTCAGCTCCAAAAAGGTTCATATTCAACAAGCTTTTTGATTTAAAAACATAAATATAATGATCTTTAGTTTTAAATCCACAACTGAATGCTATAACACTATAATCTTAAGCTATTAAAGTCGTCTAGTGTAATAATATCCAAAATAATATCAGTTTATCCGAGAAATGTGCAATCCCTCCCTGAAAAGCAGTTCAAGGCGAAATCATCTGTAGTGAAAGAAATGTATATTTAGAATAATTGTCCTCTATGGCAGAGAGCTTTCATTTAGTTTCATTTATTACTCTCTGAGCAATTCAGTATTTCATTACTTTTACTGTATGCATGAGACTTTAGCTTTCATCACTTCTTATTTAGTCACATTTACATTTTCATACGATCTAAAGTATTTCATTTTTTTATATTCATTGTCGTGTTCATGTGCTCTTATGGTGTTAAAAGTTAATACCTTTGGAGAACAGCCACTTTAACCGGTGTAACCCTGCTCTTTATATCAAAGGATTCTTTGGATTAACTCTCAATATTTGATTTTCCTTTTTCTTATAGCTTAATCGAACCTTAAATAAAATTTCCAATTGGCTCTGAACAGCTCAGCTCTTTTTCTCGGCTGGAGTTTTCCTGCGGGAAACGGGAGATTGCTAAACTTCAATCTGCTTGCCTCCTGATATTAAATAATGAAAGGAAACGCCATTGCCTGTACAAGTGCAGTGTTTTATTAAAGGGAATGAAGGCATGTGGGCATCTG
This sequence comes from Enteromius trimaculatus, assembly GCA_032361065.1. Lineage (NCBI taxonomy): Eukaryota > Metazoa > Chordata > Actinopteri > Cypriniformes > Cyprinidae > Enteromius > Enteromius trimaculatus. The sequence goes on from JAUMHP010000043.1 coordinate 6,560,511, forward strand.
AACTGTGTGAATATGTTGCTGTATTTCTGTCTTCACTCCCTCCGTTTATGTTGTTTTAGCTTCTTTATAGTGCGCTGTTTTATGTTGGATTTCTGTTGACGTGTTAAGGTAGGGAGATTTTCTTTTCCCGAAACATCATGCTTTAATTAGCGGCTGATGTGTGCTGAGATGCATGACTGAAATCTATTCATTAACTGGATATTTATGTCTCTGTTGACCACAGGAAAGATACAAGCTGGCAGACACTGTAAACAAAGACATAGGAGGGAGAATGTACAGCGAGCAGAGAGGAGTCTAAACAGGTGATCTTAGAAACCGTGGGAGGTTCAGAACTATCACTCTTCCACAGCTTTGACATTTCTAATTATGTATTTCGTATTTCTGCACTGTTGCTCTCATACTTCCACTCCTCTCCCACTCTCGGTTTGTCATTTCCACGGGACTGTTTTAGATGTTTGCAATGTACTGAATAAATTTGAATTATCACAAATGGCAGTCTACAGAAATACTGGCAGATACAAAGAGACTTCATCATTTATTTATTTATTTATTTTAGAATATCGGATTTTCATTCTCTTCTGTCTTCTTTGTCCTCTTCCTGATCTTGTTGTTGCCTCTCCTCATCTCTTTCCTGTTTGTCATCGTGATGACTTTATTGTGATCGTGATAGCAGTGATGATGCTTGACCAAGCACATCAATCTAACACAGGGCTGTAATTGGGTTTATTTTCCTTGAATGGCCTAATCTTTCCTTTCTGACATGTATTTAGCTCTTTGTAATGATCTTTCCCAAACATAAACATACTGTTTATGCGCATGTAAATGTGTATTACATTTTATCCCTATAAATATATAAACGGGGTCTTAATTCTAAAGGTCTCTTGTGCTCACCAAGGCTGCATTACATTTATGTGATCATTAAAAGTTATATTGTGAACTATTGTTGACTAGTCTAAAATAAATGTTTTCTATTTTGATATATTTTAAAATGTAATTATTGCTGTAATGAAAAGCTACACTTGTTTTTCAGTGTCACATGATCCAGAAATCATTCATATGCACTGATTTAAATATCTCTTCTCATTATACATATTGAAAGCTTAATATTTTGTGCAAAAAAAGTCTTACAGTTTTTGTACCTTGTACCCAATACTGACTGAAAATTAGTCCTTGTGTGTGTGTGTGTGTGTGTGTGTGGAAATGTATCAAAAGTAGTATTTGTTATGTGTAAAAGGTGTAATTAAGAGGTAAAATACGGCTCCTTAAATCTTTTAACTGTAGTTAATGTCTCAGTTAAGCTCAACTCAACCCTCCTGAAACTGTCTCTCTTCAGGTAAAATCATTCAGGATATTAAATAATCGTATTCTCCTTAAAATTAAAAACTTTATCTCCCTAAATGATGTCCTAAATGAGCTGTGAAGTGGACTCGGCAGATAGGGGCAGACATTTTAATCAGATTGGGACTTGACTATACTGAGACCGGTACACATAGTGAATCAGTGTCAGATAAGATTATTATCTTGAGGTATGATATGATCTCTGTCTTTATCTGATATGCCTCATCAGTGTCAGGAGCGGAAATGTAAATGAAGGAGGGATGATAAATGGATAAGTATAAAATCTTTGCTCTGTCCTTTGACTGCTCTGACAGCCCGTGTTCCTCTGTCTTGTGCCACACTCACTCCATTAGAGGAAATGAAAGCCCTTAGCTGGACTGAGCCACAATTACAGGCACAATTACTTCCTCTACAAATCGCCCCAGATCCCTATGCCTGATTATCAAATTAGAGCTATTAATAAGCTTCCCGCTGTGTGCGTGTGCCATAGACAGTGCTTTTTCTGCCACCAATACACGTTAGCAATCATCCTATCCGTCTGTCACAAGCAGACGAGCTGTTTGTAGAGGACATGAGTTTAAGCAAAAATGTATACTCGAAACTAAATCTAGACAATGAATATTCTATGTTTAATCGAGTCTTGAGGCCCCTTTACACCTGGCCCGATAACGTTAAAGATATAGATCTAAAATGTTCTCATTGTTAAAGAATAGCACCACAACTATAACGATAAAGGACAGAGAAACGATATCGTTGGGAATCATTTTCGTTCGATTTTTGTTCCGCTTGATGAACGGTGGAAACATTGACAGCCAATGAGAATTAATCCCACCATCAAGCGCTTGAGAATTTAATTCAGCTTGCGCCTATAGAGAATGGGAATGTACGTCATGCAGCTCTGGATACCGCCATGTTTTAGGACACGCAGAGCAGCACAGAAAAAGCCAACCGTTTACTACTACCGTTCACTAAATCCTGAAATGAAATGATTAAGAAATGATTTTCTTTGTTGTTTAGGGGCTTGCTTGTTTAATGCAAATCACTATATATATAGAGATCATATCTGAGATGTTGACCATACCGAGTTTCAGCTGAACTTGCATCCGAGTTGCGTAGTGAATTTTATAGGCTATTATTTTATATTTATATGATTCAATTTTAGATCGCGTAGGAATGATTAATCCATAACTGCTTAAACATAGCGTTAGTCACAAGAGTTTTTTTCATGCACACATAAGGGCTATTATCAATGTCTGCAAGAACAGTCTACCTCTTTTTCTGCTTTCTGAAGCTAAAAGGGCTATGGCAAAAGATGTGAAGTGCACCTTAACCACTCCAATGTTATCTTAAGAAGAATAATATAAACATTAAATAATATCAACGTCTACATTCATTAAATATTTCAGTCTCTGCTGTAGCGGCGGTGTCATAAATTCCCAGAATGCCGCTGTGACGACACATTGCCATACTCTATAATGAACCGACAAACATATGGTTCGCTGCTGTGATTGCAAATATAGTTATCTTTATAGTTTTGTGCTTGGTGTGAACGGGCCTTTATAATTCTGATTTAAGTCAAATAATAGATAAGCGTGGTTTTGATCTTCATTAATGTGGTATTATTTATTGCTTCAGTCTGGCGGCACAGAAACGGTCCATCTCTTCCTCTGTACTTATCAAACCAAAACAAAAAAACAAAAACAAGAATGAATATCAGATGGTCTTAACCTACTGTTTAATTTGAATAGGTCTATTAAAATGTTATGTGTAACCTCAAATGAACAAAATGGCTAAATTTGATAGAGCAGGTTGCAGCCAAAAAGCTTTGAGTTTAATTTCTTTTTTCCCCCTTATTTTTATTGAATCACGTCGTGTTATAAACATACTAAATGTGTCTCTCTTCACCTAAAACAGAAGGAGTAAGCCTAAATGAATTTATCTCTGAGAAAATGTGAATAGACATGGCAGAGAAGGGCTGGGCCAAAACCTCTGAATTAAATCTGATATGAGGCAATGCTGGCTCGATTCAGGCCTCAGAGCAGCGAGAACTATCCATATCTCTAAATCAGAGTCTGTATATTGAAAGTGTCACCTAATTGAAAGTGATTTAGGGCCCTGCATCGGCTGGCAGTGCATATATATATTCACCCCTGACAGCCACTCGAAAGTCTCCCGTATCAACATTATGAGGCATTTGCATGGCAGAGCCTTGGAGATTATGCACCATGCAAATGATGTAGCTCTCTGGATGAGGTGATTTGAGTTCTCCCCGCACCCGTCCTCGCCCTCACACCCCAGGGAATAGGAGCTCTGCCTTTGTTCGCATATTCATTTTTTCCCCCCTTGTTTTGCATGTCCCTGGTTTTATATGCTTGCCTGCTTGGGCATCTAAAGGCATCAGCGCTCACAGGCTCCTGGGACACAGAAAGCCATTTTTCATTTAAGACGCGTGGCAGCCCGGCACTCGGCCCAACCCCCCATTGTACCCTTTAATAATGCCCTCTTGGATATTTCAAGTTTCTTTTTTTCCCCATATTGGAGTGATTTTGCAGAAGGGGCTGTTACAGGGAATGAATGGATCAACCATGGGATAATTTTATAAAATAGCATCTTTATCTACTGGCCTACATTTTAACAGACTGAGAACTATAATGAAAATTATGCATGTCCTGATATTTTCTATTTTACATACAGTGCCTCATAATGTGTAAGGATTGTATACACTTACAGCACTTAAAATGTGTGAATATCATTGCATTAGATGAAAAATATCAAATAACTTCAACAATTGAGACCTTAAAATATAGTGCGACCCAAACATTTCTTAATGACCCCTAACTGACTACAGGGATGCTTTTAAAAAATGCAGCGTATATGCAATTTTTCTTACATTTTTTAAATAATGCAGATATATTTTAAACGTGGAATAAGTGTCCTACTATTTTGGCTGCTATATTATATGTATTATATATTACATAGACACTATATTTTATATATATGCTACACTTTCATAAAAAGGTACAAAAGCTCTCACTTTGGCAGTACCCTTTTAAAAGGCTCACTTTTAACCCTTTTCTCTCTCTCTTTTTTTATTTGAAAATGCTCTATGGGCTTTTATGGTCTTGTGTGTTATGAACTTTGACTGTGGGCTCAGAAAGTAACCGTTTCCTGGCCTGCCCCATGAGATGGTTCCTGACACCTGTGTGTTTGACTACAAGTGGCAGCGCTTCATTCACGGTGCATTAGTCTGTTGTTAATCTATCTACTGCTGAGACAAGTGGATTAAGACTTATCATCCTGACAGGCAATAGCATCAGATGGATGACACCCTTCACTCGGCTCTGACAAGAGTTTCCCTCATCGCAACAGAAAATAGAATCAAAAACAGCTCTCTTACTGTAATGACATTTTTCTCTCTGTGTAATAGGATTTTCAGCAGTCCACAGCTATACTTGTGTACGACAGCAGAAGCTGGAGATGCTCTGTTGTTCGCTTGCATTACTGATCTTGTAGAGGTTCTTACTGTACCTTTGTAAAATTCAAAATTCATACCTGTCTAGACCTGAATATACTGGTTTGTTAACATTGATTGGAGCATCTAATCTAGAGCAGAATAAAAAGATGAAGAAATGAGACGGAGATGATAAAATAGCACGATATTACTTAAAAAGCAGATTGTGGAGAAATTTATATCGCCCCCGATCAAAAATCGTCATATCGCCAACCCCTATTTTAGATTCTGTCTCTCACAGTGGAAATGCACCTATGCTGAAAATTGTAGACCCCTCCATGATTTCTAAGTAAGAG
>JAUMHP010000043.1:6570908-6582855 GCA_032361065.1 Enteromius trimaculatus
TCCGGAGGGTCGGGCCACTGCAGCAGGTCATCCACCATGGCCTCCGGAGGGTCGGGCCACTGCAGCAGGTCATCCACCACGGCCTCCGGAGGGTCGGGCCACTGCAGCAGGTCATCCACTACGGCCTCCGGAGAGTCGGGTCACTGCAGCAGGTCATCCGCTACAGGCGCTGGAGGGTCGGGCCATAGCAGCAGGTCGTCCTCTACAGGCGCTGGAGGGTCGGGCCATTGTAGCAGCTCCTCTGCTGCAGGTTCTGGAGGAGCGGGCCAATCTGGCAGCAGGTCCGCTGCTACCGGCTCTGGAACCGCCCGGACTGGAACGGGCACTGGAACCGGAACGGACACAGGAACTGGAGCAGGCTCTGGAACCGCCCGGACTGGAACGGGCACTGGAACTGGAGCGGGCACAGGAACTGGAACCGGGTTTGGAGCTGCCTGGACTGGAACGGGCACTGGAACTGGAACCGGCTTTGGAACTGCCCGGACTGGAACGGGCACTGGAACTGGAGCGGGCACAGGAACTGGAGCCGGCTTTGGAGCTGCCCGGACTGGAACAGGCACTGGAACTGGAACCGGCTTTGGAACTGCCCGGACTGGAACAGGCACTGGAACTGGAGCGGGCACAGAAACAGGAACCGGCTTTGGAAACTCCCGGACTGGAGCGGGCTCTTCATCCATCTCCTCAGCCGCCATCTGAAGAGCGCAGCGGCATCTATCCAACACCGCTAATGATTCCTCATACGAGAGGATTGGAGGGATTCCCCACGGGAACGGGGAATCCCCACATGGCCATCCGTGCCACGGAAGCGAAGCCGGAGCTGCCCTCAAGGATTCCGAGTGGCGCGGGGCTGTGGGAGGCGAACCACGCCGGATCGCAAGCCGGCTTCCCAGCCGGGAGATCCGCCAATCAGCATGGGGATCCGCGAGGATGAACGCGTCCGTAAAAGCGAACGCCATCCTCTAATAAGGATGTCCTGTTCTGTCACAACCTTGCTATGTGTGCGTCCAGCAAACACTCGGAGAGACGGAAGGCTCGATGCAAACACATTTAATAAAACAAAAAAAACTCCAGAACATGGAAACAGAATGCTGTCGGGGCAGCAAAAAGGCAAACGAGAGGTTTCACAAACACGATAACATAAGCCACGTTACGACGTCAACAGGACATCAATGAAACAGAAAAGCAAGGGCATTTAAACACATACAAATCAAAGGCTAAAGTGCAGGCAGGTGTAAAATCACAGGTGACAGAACTGAACAGAATAGGGCAAAACCAAAACAGACAGGACTAAACCAAAATGCACGAAAACACGGGGGAGACAGGACAGACAGGTACAAAATGTGACAATAATATCACGTTTGTACAATATACTTTTCACGTTCTTACAATATAATATCACGTTTGTACAATATACTTTTCACTTTTGTACAATATAATATCCCGTTTGTGCAATATACTTTTCACGTTCTTACAATATAATATCATGTTTGTACAATATACTTTTCACTTTTGTACAATATAATTATCACGTTCGTACTATATGATAACACGTTTGTACAATATACTTTTCACTTTTGTACAATATAATATCACGTTTGTACAATATACTTTTCACGTTTGTACAATATAATTATCACGTTCGTACGTTCGTAAAGCTCAGATTTTTTTTACCTAGGTGGCAGCTCTACGCTTCTGTAGATATGAGCAGAGTTCTAGACGTGAAAGAGCCGCGGCTGACAGTTTTATATTATTAATTACTACTAATTTAACATGTAATTTGCATCTAACCAAATAATTCTCCCCTATTAATTTTATTTAAAAGAAGTCTTATAGAAGACAATATACTTTTTTGTTGTTTTTTACAAAAATATATTTCTCTCAAAAGTTTATAATTAAATTGAATTATAAAGTATTTTTAAATATTTTATATTTATGTCAGTAAAAACATGATATAAGAAAAATCAGGTGGAAACATTTTTACATGGCTTATGCATTAATTAATTACTACATTTCTGACTTACCTTCATTTTGATAATAACTCACATGAAAAATACACATTTTACGAATTTAATACAATTAGATGTTTATGTGAAACCGTGAATACATGCATGCAAGATTACAGTCTGGTTGCGCTCTACACACACACACACACACACACATCAGCAGAGAACTCTGTGACTTAATTAGCAAAACCTCATTGGCATAATTAGTGATTAAAAAGCACAGCCTCCCACACACTTTACTGTGTTTTGTTTAGAGCTGTGAGTTTTGCATGCGTTAACTTACTTAACTGTCCCTGAGCGAGCTGATTACAAGATGAGCAGAACAAAATGAAAGAGAGGTCAAATTAGGATGCTGAAAAAAAGTATTAAAATATCAATAGTGGTTCAATTTGCAGCATCGCTTAAAGAGTGGCCTTTTTTTCAAAGCATGAATTAGTGTGATGAGGCTAACATCTTAACCTCCAGCTGAAGATTGTGTTTATTTTGTCTGAACAGTGCAGGGCTGGTCAATTAGAAAATAACTCTGCCCTAGAGGCTGTATGATGGAGACCTCTTCCCGGCAGAATTGGGCCATTAGGCCATTGAGGATAGAGTATAAGGTTAGGAGAGCATAATTCTCTCTTAAATGAATACTATTTGTACAGTTAAACCCACAGAAACCCCCTGCTGCTTCTGTAATGAAGCTACTTGGTGCAGTTGAATCCACACACACACACATCCTTTTACCTATTTATATTATCTATCCTATATATGTATAGTTTTATTTAATGAAACAAATAATGGAAATTAATTTTTAAAATATCAATTAATACAGTATAGTCTAAATTATACTAAAAATAACACCATTTCATTTTTTTTTTAATTAATCAATTAAATTATTAGCTTTTTTTATTAATTCTTTTGGCAAACATGTTGGGGCTGATATTTTTTTGTAGTATTCCCCTGCAAATTAAGAACACAGTCTAGTCATAAAATTAAATGTGCCCCTTGCCAACAGTTGTTTAGTTCTAAAAGTAATCAGCATCAGGCTTTTCTGAGCCCTTGCCAATGACCCACTTATTAAAAAGCGAGAAAGAGAGTGAGAGGGAGAGATAGTGAGCTAATTAAGCTGAATAAACATGAATTGTGGCGCTGGGACTGAACACAAGTGAGATCTACAGATGACACGTCTGTCTAAGCAGCTGCTTTGACATCACAGAGAAATGGACAATCTGGAGGATAAACATCTCATTTTGGTAATTTTTTGTATTTCTCAGAGGAGGTCCTTAAAAAAGCTAGCCATTAGCATTTCCGTTCATCTAGTTACTTAGCTGCTGCATGAACATTCCTGTATTCTTTTTCTTATTTCATTTAAATGGACTAAACTATTTTCTTACATAATTTTAAGAAAAAAAAATAATGTGGTTATTTTAAATTATTTGAATAATTATCAAAGCCATTTGCATGCACATGGCACTAAACTGAAGGAAGTAGGCTACAATATATTATATATTCAACATATATGTATCGAATATTTTAGTAACTGAGTATTCTACTGAAAATTGCATTCATTAATCGAGTAATGAAATAAAAAAATGTTTCTTAATTAAAGAGCAATATTAAATATGCTAGAGAAAAAAGACATGTCTCTTAAAATTAACAACTAATTGTTTTCTTTTAAATAAATCTACATTTTATTTATAGATGATATTTATAAAACTATTAATATTAACATTAGGTAAAATATTATTATCATACAGTAAGTTCATGGCTGTGCATTTATAAACCCTTTTCATTCAAATCAAACTAAAATGACCACACCTGCTGTATTGAGCACATTAGATAAGCTGATAAATATTTCGGTAAAGTGTAACCGTGCAAGGGGCCGTTCTCCCCGCTCTCGTCGCCCTGCCAAGCGGTGGACTTCTGCATTCTGACTGGTTGTCACCGAACCGTGTCATAGCTCATTACCATAAAGGTAACCTGATTTCAACTCTCCTTGATGCTTTCGCCGTCCATGGCGCGTTGTGCGGCCTCTTGCCGCCAGCTTACATTTAAAGTGAATGACTGCTATTTTGACACTCTTTCCGGCGGCGGTGTGAACGCGTGGTAACGGCCCCTCCACATCCGTCATGCAGTATTGCACTGAGCATTGTACTTTATACCTCAAATCAAAACACCGCTGTCTTCTTCCGCTTTGTGGGTGGCGTAAGCGTAAGTGCATTGTCACATAAAATTTTTTTTAAAAACGTGACATAAACTTTAAAATTAATTAATACACGCTTCAGGGCAGAGGATTTTGCCTAAGAATTTTTGGTAATCGAGTTACTCGAGTTACTTGAGGAATCGTTTCAGCCCTACATAAATCCAATGTGTGCTAACAGAGCCATGTAAAGAATACTTTACCTAAAAACAGAACTCTGATTCACCCTGAGACCATGCATCATTAAGATGATTTTGCTTCTTTGGGACAGATTTTGAGAAATCTACCATTACTTCATTTGAATGAATTCATTGCATGCAGTGAATGAGTGCCATCAGAATGAGAGTTTAAACAGCTGATATAAACATCACTATAATCGACAAGACTGCAGTCTATTAGATTGTCACGCGGTCACGCTCTACTGATCCCGGTTCAGTCACTTTCACTCGCTCTCAGTCACCTGATTATTAACAAGCCTCACCTGTCATCACTTACCTGCAGTAGTTAAAAGCCACAATCCCCAGTAGAACGATGGCTGATTGTAGCACACGATCAGGAGATCACTCATGTTTATGTTCCCTCCTTGAAAAGGAAAGTTGACGTTTTGCTCTCTGCCTGAAGTTATGTTCTGATTCTGTTGTGTTCAATTAATTCTACCTTTTGAGCAACCTCTGTTTGTGGAGATTCAGTACAATCGTTACAGAAGCTCAGCCCATAACGAAAACCCTGCTTCATGGAGGTTTCGAGCTATCCTTCAAGCACTGGAGGAGGTATGCATTCATTCAGACACGGCCAGTCCAGTCGGAAACCCACAGTATACTGGTGAGGATGTGTCATGTAATGGCTTCCTTCTACAATGCTCACTGTATTTGGAGATTCAGCCGCAGCTTTTCCCTACAGACCAGAGCAAGATCGGTTTCATTATCACGCTGCTGACGGGACAGGCATTATAGTGGGCAGAGGCACTCTGGGCTGGTGAACGTGAACATCTATCTTCGCTAGATCGACTCCTGCGACACTTCCACAAAGCATTTGGACTACCCATCTCGCCTTTCTCGGTGCAGGAGGAACTTCTTCAGCTAAAGCAAGCTCAAACTCCTATCCACAAATATATCCTCCGCTTTTGCACTCTCGCCCCAACTAGCTGGTGGAATGATTCCACTCTACTAGTTGTTTTCTGCAGGGGTTTGTGAACTGACATGTGTGCTCATATTTACTTTCTTGACAGTATTTAATTCTCACAAAGAAAGAATCCTGTTTCTTACTGAATTACCACCATTCAGGGCACCCCTTTGGATCGAAAATGCATGCACACCTCCACTAACCTTACAGACGGAATCCATTAGCCTCCAGGTTCTACGAAATGCCACAGAAACGCTACACTCGCCCTGCATAATCCTCAGATCAAATGGAGTTCTGAAAGATTTTTAGATGGAGTGATTAAATGTAAAAGTAACTGTCTATTGTCCTGTCCCAAACCCTCAGGTCTTGAAATGTGTTGCTACTCCACCACTATTGAGAACCCTGGTCCCTGCTCCCATCTGGGCATAGACTTGGCCACTGATCTGCCTAGGTCCGAGGGGTTCACTACCATATTAGTAGTAGATCGATTCTCTAAAAGCTGTAATCTCATTCCCCTAGCAGGTATACCTACCGCCTTAGAGACGGCCCATGCCCTGTTCAACCATGTATTCGGTCACTTTAGCCTCCCAGAGGACATTGTGTCCGATCGAGGGCCCCAATTTACATCATGGGTCTGAATGGAGTTCTTTAGACTACTGGGAGTTACTCTAAGCTTGTCCTCTGGCTATCATCCTCAGACAAACGGCCAGGCCGAGCGTAAGATTCAAGAAATCACACAATACATCTGGGCTTACTGCCACGATCACCAGGAGAACTGGGCCAAATTTCTCCCTTGGGCCGAATATGCCCAGAACTCGCTACACCAAGAGTCTACTGGTTTAACACCATTCTAGTGTGTTTTACGTTTCCAGCCTCCGCTATTCCCATGGTCCGAAGAACCTTCCTTAGTACCAGCCATTGACTACTGGTTTCGTGAGAGTGAGTGGGTTAGGGATTCAGCTCAAATTCCACCTACAGCGGGCCAGACACAAAACCTGGGCAGACACTCGTCAGACACACCCCTTTATCAACCTGGTGGGTTGATAAGGTCCACACAAGACATATGTCTCCGACTTCCCTGTAAGAAGTTAAGTCCCTGATTCATTGGTCCCTTTCCTGTTGATGTTTTGCCTTCTGTCTGAAATGATGTTCTGATTCTGTTGTGTTAAATTCTACCTTTGGAGCAACTTCTGTTTGTGGAGATTCAGTACAACCGTTTCACCGATAATGTCTAGTGAAGTGAAAAGCTGTGTGTTTGCAATGCAACAAATAAAGAGGGGGTTTTTATTGTTTGTTTGTTTTGTTGTTTTTGTTTTCTGGCTAAAATCAGGAAGGAAATATACTCAGATTAAGCAGTATTTACAAGTAAAAACAGGGGATGAATCTTTTCACTGGAGTAGTGGGGACTATTTTGGAAAGTGGGATATTCACACATCTTTCACTTCACAAGATGTTAACTGATGGACTAGGGTTGTGTGGATTGCTTGTGGATAATTGTGATGTTTATCCAGGCTCTAAAACATTTAACATGCTGAACATGATCTGGTGTTGGAGATACTAACTAGACTGACTAGGTCAGTGTTGAGGATCACGCCGGGCAGCGTCTGTTTACAAGAATATAAGCTAAATTCTTCATCTGGGCGCTCTGCCAAACCCCCGGGAGCTACAGGACTGTGACACTCATGCACCTGCATGTACCACACACACACACACATCCAATAGACTTCACTTCATTAAGTGACCTATCACTGTGCTGCAGTGGTCAGCTGCTCGCTAGCGTCTGTGGTGACTTTATTGTCCCTTGTGGAGGAGTGGATCAGATGTGGTGTGTCTGATGAAGCGGTGCCCTGCGGTGAGCCGTGTGTCAGCCTGAGATCAGCGTGCATGTGTGATAACAGCCGAACGTGCAGGAGAGGCTCCAGGACTTGTGTTAGGATTTATGCTTGTCAATTACTGGAGAGAGAGAAACTGAGATGTGGAAAGAGGACATAACAATGAAGATGGCTGTGCTGTGATGGCTGGCTTTAAAGTATTTTTTGTTGAAGCTTTAGTCATTCAAATACAGAAAAATATATAAGAAATGCTTCTAACAAATTTGTGATTTGTGCTGTCAAACGATTAATCGCATCCAAAATAAGTTTTATTTTTTTAACATATGTAGGCTATGCGTACTGTTTAATTATTATATAAGTATAAATGCACACACATATAGTATATATATTGTAAAAAATATGTCGCACATTTTTATATTTTATATATTTATTATATTATTTTATATATTATACATAGCAAGCCTAAATATTTTTAATATATAAACATAGCATTCTTTTTAAATACGTGCGTTTATATTCATATGTACATAATGCATGAGTAAACACTCATATATTATGTAAACAAATAACAACTTTTAATCGATGAATCGTTTGACAGCACTAATTTTAACTGATTTGTTAGACTTACTTTTTAACATAAACAATTGTTCTTGGTCGAATCGCAGAGTTCTTTGTCCTCCTGTGAACATTGCTGATGGATTGCTGTTTCAAACAACTAACATGGCACTGGTAAGCAGGGATAATGGTATAACCATGCTAACCAGCTTCAAATAGGTTATAACCTCACATGCAGACATGCATGTAACATTTGTGTGCCATAGAAGAAGGTATCTATCCATCCATCCATCCATCTCACTCTGTATTGCTGTATGCTGCTTTGTTGTCAGGTATTTGTCAAGTCTAGTACATGTAAGTGCACAGTTGTTGAGTTTGTCACAGTAAGCAGAGACTTGCCCCTGTGAATGATGTGGGTTGCCAAGGAAACAGCCTCAATTTCAGGTAAATTACTCTACTTGGCACTCTACAAAAGTGCAATTAGCTCACCAGTGGCCTGAGCCGAAGCACAATTAAAACCCAGAGGAGATTTGAAGGAGCAAAGAGGATCATGGGTATCTGACAGCTTGCTTGTTCCTAATCTCCTTGTTGCAGGGGGGTCCCTCTTTGTGTAGTCCCCTCCGAACGCACATGGCGAGGAGGAGATGGCTGTAATTATGCGGTTTGATCCAGAATATTCCACAAAGAAGCATTTGGGACTTACCTTTTTATATAATGACTTCAGAAAGAAAATCATTAGCATTCTTTAGTGCTGGCACTTTTCAGTATGTTTGCAATTATGTTGTCATCCTCTCTCTTCCTTTCTCTTTAACGTGCCCTTTTCCACGTCCCGTCACTGCTTTCGGTTTTCTGCTACTTGCAACTTTTTAATGTACATTGACACATTTGTTTGACTGTGTTGCATTAATTGTTTTTTCCAAGATTTTGACAGCAACATTGGCTAGTGGAGTTGAGCATCTTATAACAGTCATGTGTTTATATGTTATTGCACATTCAGACAGTACGTTTGAGTGTTAAGGAGAGAAAGTACAGTAAACGCAAGTGTGATGAAGAGTGACGGTGTAGTATTTAATCATATGGGTGTCAAAGGCAGCAGTAAACAGAAGGAGGGATTCATCCTCCTTGAAAATGCCATCTCAGCAAGATTGCACTGTTGTAATTTTTCTCTGAGAAGGAGGTGGAGTGGTGAAGGCAAAGAGAAAACAAAGCCAGAAAAAGAGACCTGTGAGAAATCTCTGGAGTCCTGATTATAAAGAGCTCACAGGCAATCCTGTTACTACTGAAGACGCGTCTGCCAAATCACATGCGCTACAAAACTGCCTCACAAGGACAGAAACAGTCTGATATATTACCATAAAACAACTCTAAATGTTTGTAATACACAGCATTTGAAATTATTGATCTGACCCTGCTGTGAAAAATCAGTTCTTGCTCCAGGTAACACTGCGTAATATTGTGCAATGACATTTTCATTGAGGACATTTAAATCATATTTTTTTGCTCTTGAAAAAAAACAAAATATTAAAAGCAAACTATAATTTCAACAGTATTTTTAAAAAAAATGCAGTTTTGCAGCGACCATATGTGAATAATAGCAAGAGAGAGTATTTTGGGTCATTATCCAAGCCGGTAGCTGTTGTTTTGTTATTTGAAACAGCTGAAATAAAATATAAATATTAGATGAAATAAGAAACCTTATTTTACCTTATTAACTGACTGAACTAAAATAAGTAAAACATAAACAATAAATACAAAAGAATTCTGACTAGAAACACTATTCTTGTCCAGCCTTAAGAGGATCCTTCATTTAACTTTTCAAGAGGATGTCCTACTATCCTAACAGTTTAAAAAACAGTTAAGATTCCTAAAATTAGCTTTTAGCCTAACAGACCGGCTCACGTTCCAGACAGAGTTACAATGCTGTAAAACACTCATAATTACTGACATGAAGAATATGTTTGCTTCTCCAAGTGACCCGAGACACAAAAAAATAACTTCTCTGCTTTGTCTTTTTACACAAATTGTGTATATAATCTTTCCATATTTGTATATTGTTACACCTAATGTACTTATAAATCTAAATTAATATGAAAACTAAAAAGCAAAAAATAGAATCAAAATCTAAGTAAGAATGTATACTCTAATAGTATAATACTGAAATAGCACCGTACCCGAGTAACATTCAACAGTTGATTCAGTGAACATTGTTGAGGTTGTAGTTTATGTTCACCAAGTCTTGCCCCTTGAGATGTACTTTGAGATGCAAGTTTAGGCTTGGTTATACCTGCTTCGGGTGTTTGTTAAAGTATAACAGTTTAATCTAAACTCTGCTGGAAGGTAAATGCAACTAAAGGATATAACTATAAAATGAGTTGGAGTATAGTTATTAGACAGCCGAAGTGTTGCGTTCAGATGCTAGTGCCATTATACAGCTATTTCCACAGAAAACAAGTGCATTTCCATCCAGAGAATGTTCTGAGTCAAAGTGTTTCTCTGTGTGATTAATCCTGTCAACTGTCTAGATAAGCAGTGACGGCTGGGCTAGTGGCGTGGACTCAGTAGTGAGCACTTACAGTATCTATAGTTCAACATGGCTGTTTCCCCCTTGAGAAATCCTAATGTCTGTTTTCTGTGTGAATGTTCCATTAATAACAGCTTAAATTTTGTTCTGATCCTCACACAAATCTGTCTCCTTTGTAGTTCATGAGTTGTATGGATATTCCTTTTGCCTACTGCATACTGGTAGGTGCAATGCAGTCTAAAGAAAGTTTTCTTATGGATGTGGGTTTGTGTCTTTGCACCAAGCACACCCTGTTCACGCTTGTGTGTGTGTGTGTGTGTGTGTGTGTGAGAAAAAGCCTCGACTCATTTGAAAGGCTGAAATAGGTTTGTGTGTCTGTGTGCTAGAGCAGTGAGATCTCATTAACGGAGAGAGTAAGGCAGAGCGGCCGAAGCACTCATCCAAACAGTCTCAGAGCAATCATCCTCCCACGACTGCCTGCAGAAGCTCACGGCAAATTAAAACTCTAATGGATATCGATCAGATACCTTCTAATAAACCCACCGCTATCATCCCATCGCTGCCTTCTTTTGCCTTCCTCACACATGCAAGTGTTTGTGTGGCTTCCAGACGTACAGTGTTGCTTTACTGTAGATGTTTTGGAGAAAAAGAACAGCAAAAGCAGAAATCTCTGCTGTCAGCTCAAATAACAGTTGCATCGTTTCCTTTCCCGTCTGCAGGCTTGATGTCAGTTTGAGTGACTGTTTTGTTTAGTTTCTTTGTTTGTTTGTTTCTCGTCTTCCATTGTATTGACCATTATATACAGAGTTTTAACAACACTCGTCAAAAAGAGAGAAAATACTTGGAGAGAAAGGTATAGTAGGTATTTTTGAACAAAGGTGGAGCGGTTATATAAAAAGTCTGGTAGATTTCTAAAGGTCTCCATCTGGTATTCACAATAGGAGCTTCAGTTTGAATGGGGATTCAGATTTCCTAATTTTTCCATTCAATCACCCGAGCGTACAGCCGCTAATGATTTTCAGAAGCGAGATGAATTTTCTGTCTGCATGCGTTATTCCTCTGAGAGCTTTGAAGAGCAGTTTGATCAGATAACAATCGGAAAGCCGTTAACTGGGTAAGAGGGCTGCGTTGGGTCAACTTGGGCAGCCAGAAGTCTTGACCTTTGACTTCTGGCATATAGTTCCCCGTGGAGTCTGGAGTACCAGCCGAGCGTAAATCCCACACCTCAGTGTGTCTAGCCAGAGAGGTTAGTAGGTCAGGGCGCTTTGACCTGTTCTGTCCCATCAGGCGACACAGATGACATGCGGCTCTGTGGCCCGAATGGTCATTACTGAGAGAGTAGAAGAGATTTTGTGATGTATGATTCATGTTTAGCCACACCCAGGTAAAGGTCAGTAGGAATGTAACGGTATTGTAAATACCGTCGTACCGCAATATCAAATTTCTTCGATATTACCGTGGTCGCATGACTCGATAAAATGATACGTCTTCTGAAGAAAGTTTGCTCAGGCGAATGAAGCGAACGGGAGGTAGCGGGAACTACAATTCCCATCAGCCCAGGCGTGGCCATCATTCTTTGCGGTCTGTTGTTGTTGCTACAGATCAGTGTTGACAACTTTTCAGACCCACTTGGCGACATTCTTCCCTAAAAGCGACTAGCGACAAATCTAGAGACTTCTTGGACAAACCTCAGCGAGTCTCCGGTAGTGCGCTCGAGCTCTTGTGTTCCCAG
>JAUMHP010000043.1:6589219-6617758 GCA_032361065.1 Enteromius trimaculatus
GTCCAGTATAAAAACCATTACGCCTATGGAGAGTCCTCATAAATCACAAAAACCAACGTGTGTGTGTGTGTGTGTGTATATACAGTATATCATTTTTGTACTTTTTTTGTTTAAGTTGACGTTTCATTTGATCAAAAACACTTGGTTAAAAACACTTTTTGGACTAGGTTTCTATGCCGTTACCATTGATACTTTTCTGCAGTCATTACTCCAGACTTCAGTATCAAATGATCCTTTAGTAATCATTTTAATATGCTGTTTTTATAGAAACATTGGTTTTATAGGTTTATTTGAATTTATTTGAAATGAAATATTTTAATGCACTCACTGACACTTTTGATGTTTCTAATGCATGCTTGCTGAATGAAAATGTACATTTCTTTCAAAACTAACAAGATATCAAGATTCTGATCCCAGTAACATCCATGTAGTGCTATGACTCTTATAAAGGCAAACTAATTAATCTGAACAAACTGTTTTGCTAAAATGAATGGGACTTCCCCTGTGTTTCTTCAGAAAGAGGGGTATTGTAAAGTACCTTATGATCTATGTGCAATGCAATAATATTTATTTCAGCGTGCTGCTGCTTTTCACTGGAACAGCAAAAACATTTAGAAATCAAATGAAAGTTGAATCTTATTTGGAATGATTCAACTGATTCAGACAACATTAATGCATTCATACAGTGTCAGCGATACGACAATCTGCTCATGCTCACTACTACTGTTTTATTGCTTGTGCCAGGAGAGGGGGGGGTGTTCATATAAAGTGCGGTTAATTGAGGGTGACTATGGTAAAGATTTCTCTCTGCTCTGTGCTCGTCCCGTGAGGCTCGTCCCCAGTCGCTCCAGTTTTCATGTAGAGCAGCTCCCAGTCTTCCTCTCATGCGGGTCTTTTTATCTCTCCGCGAGAAACCGCAGGACTTAAATACAGCTGCATATTTAAACGCTGCTAATTAAGATCTCCAGACTCTTCTTGTTCCTGCAAGGTTAAACATGGAGAACGATGAGATTAGCATGATGGGCGAGCGTTACGGTGATTTCCCTGCAGTGGCTTCCACTGATTCATGATCTTACGCGTGAAGCCTTGGAAACATGTCTATTGGCAGGGTCGGGTCACACGTAGCTCTGGGTTGTGTAGATCTTATTAGAGCTAATCTCACTGCTGCAGGATATTGAACTCATTGACCACAAGCTGCCTTTTTAGTTTGACATCTAGGGTTTGATACTGCAAAAACAAGACATTATTCGCTTGTGCTAACGCAGTGCTAGTCGACAAGCAGACCACATGCCGACCTCAAGCCATTTTTATGTGGGTCGCTTGTTGATACTGTGTTATATCGTGGTATCTGAAACCTGAGCAGAATACTTCAAATATTTAACTGATCAAGTACACTACTGTTTAAAAGTTTACGTTTGGAAAGATTTTTTTTTTGTTTCATGCTCACTAAAACTGATGAAAAATATAGTAGCGACAGTGATATTGTAAAAAAATTTAATTTAAAACAACTTATTTCAGTTTGAATGTAATTTATTTTTGTCATGCAACGCTGAATTTTCAGCATCAGTACTTCAGTCTTCAGTGTCACATGATCCTTCAGAAATCATAATGGCTCATTTGCTTCTCTCAAAAAAAACATTGTAAATTACAATAACTTTATAATAAATATTGTCTTATTAAATCCATAAATCTGTAATCTTATAAATTTTATTAATTTCTTAAAAACAACCTGACCCCAAACGTTTAAAAAACAAAAAAAGGCTATGCTGTATGGTTAATATTGCTCTAAATTAGTCTCTATATGAGTTATTGTATTTTTGTTTTTATTTTTTTGTTTTTTTATTGTTGCTGTATATTATCATACAAAAGCATGTGTTTGGTTATTGCATCTTCTCTCGCTGACAAAGCACAAAAAACTGTCAGCTCCTTCCTTACATAGCAGTTATCATGAGGAGCATTACCCATCATTTCCTTTGTCAACCTCCTGGTTAACTGAACATAAAGCTGCCTCCCTTAAAACCGTATCATCTGTTAACATCTGCTCACTCGTACCTGTATTTTGACCTGTCAGAGTTTATTACATTTTGTGAGTCCTGTATCAGTCTAAGTGTGGTGTGTTTGTGTTGTGAGGAAGTGACAGATGCTCTGCTGTGATGAGATCTGGGAGAGGCGGAGAGAAAAAAAACAACTGCAAGGTGTGTATCTCCATAGCAACAAGCATAGTCTGGGACCTGGGGATGCACACGGCATCACAGGGTGTCTGTGTAATAAGTGCCACCCTAAGGAGAGTCGCTTGTGTGTCTGGCTCCAGAGGACAGCGCTAGTCTCCCTCAGTTACTGAACTTGAAAAAACATGGAGAATCCAAAATGATTTCTGTTGTCTTGACAGATGAAAAAAGGAAAATGAATGTAAATGGCTTAATATTTCTGGAAAAGAATAATGAAAATTGACTTAAAATCTATATGAATTGATAAATGATTGTAAGAAGTAAAATTAAGTGATCGCAAGATTTTTTTAGTTTTAGTTTGTTTTTAGATTTTGAGAACAATATAAAAAGAAAAAGGCAAGAGCTCTTGCAACAGAATGGGGTTTCTATCGGAGAATTATACAAGTGTGATTTTCAGATCTGGAAGTCATAAAAGTTTCTGTCAGTGATTAGATCAGTGGTTTTTTAACCAGCTAGCTTCTAAGGGGCAAAACAAACATTAAAATACTTTTTATTATTTCTTCTTTTAATTAAACCCCTTCACTCCAGTCTAGTGAATTTCTAAAATATTTTATCAGGTTGAAAGTGTGTGGATTTTTTTTTTTTGTTAAGGTGGGGTTGTTAGTTAAGCTTTTAAGAACTACTTTTCTTTATTCTTATTTATTATGATGATGATGATGATGAGGCTGCTGATTGTATAACTCGGTTTAAAAGTATTTTCTTGTCGTGAAATTGTCATTTGTGAAATCTTTTACGTAAACCCCATCCACCCACAGAATATCAGGAAGCCTAGTAAAAACATATACATTATATTATATATTAAAAAAATATATTAATATACTTTTAGTTCATATTAACTATAATTAAATGTATTAACATATTTACTGACATATCACTCAAGACTTTAAACTTTATTTCGAGTACTAGACCTGCCTGTAAACAATTCACATTACTTCTTATAGTTTTAATCTCACTTTTAATAAGGATTGAATGTCTTTGAAAAATCGTGCTGAAGTAGTGCTTAAGTCCAACCAAAGTATGGCGGTTCAGCAGACTTTAAGTTTGCCAGTTTAGTATAACGAAAGTAGAATTGCAGGGTATTTTTATTAAGTACATATGTGTAGTAAATCAGTGTTTACTATACTTGGCATACAAATATATTTTAAATATGTTTTTAGTATATTTATTTTCCACTAGGGGAACCATGGTCAGAATGTGTGGGAGCCATGACAGGTGATATTATTGTCACATTAAAAATACTAGCGGAGTTTAGACTCAATGTATAGGGCTTTCTGTTTTCTCCGAACGTGCACTTTACCAATCGCACATGATTTTAGCTCCTCAGCTTTCAGTGTAGCCTATGTTTTATAAACACTATATAATTTTCTAGAAAACAAGGACGGTTTAAAATAGATCATGGCAAAACATTTACAACCGAGTCTGTCAAAGTGACAGATAATGATTTGGTAGTACAAACTCAGCGTGCGCGCTCCTCCACAGATGGCCACTAAATTGGCATCGAGAGCGAGTGATGTTCAATTATATTGACCTCAAAAACCTGTTCTCTCTGTGAGGTCTGTTTCACATCTCCACATCACAATGCCTTTGTCTTGTCTCGTAACTCACTCAGCCTGAAAACGGGGCCGAAAAGTGCTTTTGATCAAAATAAACCCACTCAGCGTTTTCTGGCCTCTGTTTGAAGTCACGGCTCATCTCGGAAAGCCTGTCATTACGCTTTAGCAGCATGTGCGGAGTGTGAGTCTGTAGTAGGAGGCGCAGTCAGTGTGCTGTAATTACAGAGGAGACACCTTAAATGTACTTAGACTGGGCTCAGGTCCTGTAATTTCAGCCTACCATGACGTGTTACACCGCTCTCGTACCTTTAGTGCTTTCATCTGTGCTGTGTAGTCGAAGAATTGACCGTTTTAATGCAGGATTTAATTTCCCTTCAGTCAGTCGATGAAGACGTCTTTGTGAAAGTGAGAAAGATCTGTGGCACACCGTGAGATGGAAAATACTCCCTCGGGCTGATGTATAATGTTTTTTTTTTATTTTTTATTTTTAATGAAATGCTGCTTAATTCACTGGGAATGCAGTGTGTGTTTGATCTGTTTTGCAAACAGATGAGTTTAATATCTAATGCAGTCTCCATAAGAAGATGATGTTTGCCTTTTTCCTGTGTCAGTCTTTTCTTCCTGCTTTAGAACAGTTCCTGGGTTTTGTTGTTGAGACAGCAGCCCAAGAACATCCCAGGCAAATTTTTTGGGGTGTATGATTATCCAAGTGTCTGCTTGTTTGATAAAACAGTTTTAGTGAATGTCTGAACAAGTTGCATTGGCTCACTGTTGCGGTTGTATATTGTAGAAGAATGGTGATTTGAAAGAACTTTCCAGGATCAATAAGTTAATGTATATCGACAGCGTTAATGGAGGAATGTCCGTTACCACAGACAATAATTTCGTTTCCTTTTTTTAGTAACAGTAAGGCACTTACAGTGGAAGTACATGGGATCATGCCCTTGCATGATGGGGGGTGTCAAAGCACAAATGTGGAACACATGAATTATGCAGCTTTAAAAATGCCAAATTGATTGTCAAATTATTACTATTATTTATTATCTATCACTGCAATTAATTAAAAAGTTGCCTAATATATATGCCTAAAAAATGTTTTGCAATTTATTGTTTACATGTGCTTGCATTTTTAATGTCAGAATTTTATTTAAATAATAAAAATAACTATTTAGTTTTGCAAAAACGTGTCAATGTTGAAAATAGTATTATTCATTTATTTATAGTATATACATCATCTTCTTACTATTATTAAATTACATTTTGTGTTAATCAGCATTATGTCACACATACTGTTCGCTAGAGCCTACCTTGCATTGAAGTTTGCTTTAACAGGTCCTGTGTAGTGTCTCTCTATCAGAGCTCTGACGAGTGTGTATATCAGAGCAACAAAGCTTTAAAATAAGCCTTAGGAAACTGGTTAGCAATTAAAGTGTTCAGTTTACATGAATCTCATAACTGCATAATTGGTTGAGGATTTGTGTTGTGTATCTGTGTCCAGTGCTTAGAGAGCTGGATTTAGATGCATGCGCACACATACACTTTTTTTTTTTTTTCTCCTCGTCTCCATGAATCTCCCTCCCCCTTCCACTCTCAAACCTCCCCTCACCAGTGCTGTGTTGTGATTGGCCGGGCTCTGACAGTTTCCACAGAAGCTTCTAGAATAGCTTTCATCAAAAAGCCCTGACTGCAGTCATTTTTCACGGCCCCGGGGCAAAAGTGCGAAAGACAGAATATGCAGGTACTTCCAGCATAATCAAGAGAAATTAGTGTGCTTTCTCTAACACGTTCATAATCGACTATTTCAATGATGCGAGAAAAGCAGAGGAGGATGGAGAAACTGTAGCGATTGGTCGGCCAAGCTTGTGGCAGGCTGGCTTAGCTGGGCTTAATCAGGGATTGGCGTCACTGATTCCAGCTTAGCACTGCGGCTGCGCCACTGGAGAACGTCTGTGCTGCGAACATGGCATGAAAGAGAGCAAGGGGCCGCGACGGGGGGGAGGGACACGCGGGTGACGGAGAGAGAGAAAGGGAGAAATTGAAAGAACATGTTAATGCTAGTTCAGGATTCATGTTTTCATATAGCGTTAAGGCTGCGTCACATTGGGCCTCTCCAGTACATAATCTATAATGTATGTGAGCCTCTTTTTCAGCCAATAGGAATGAAGCAGTGGATTCTGTAGGGTGAAGTTCACCTGAGTGATTTTAAAAATGGGTAAAGTGAAACAATCACACCATACTAGCATGCTAAATATAACTTTACACATACAGCCAGAAGCTTGAGCTGGTTGCATTGCTGGTTGTAGTTATTTTATTTACTTTTTTTTTTTTTTTATTGAAGTAACTTGAATTCTTGTTAGCAAATGTTCAACTCAAGCATGCAAGCTCTACACTTCATCACAATTGTAATCTCTTAATCTCGTAATGTTTTTTTTATGTAAACGAACAGCAAGAAATTTCAGTATATTTTGTTAGGTCAACGATTAACACCAAAAGTAATAAAACCATTGTAAGTTATTCATTTGAATGCTTACAAAGCGCTTCAGTCTAGTTTATGCACTTAAACACTGCCGTTATATTCAGTGAGTTGCACTGCATGATCAATAAATATCTTATTCTTTGCATGTCTTTATCGCATGAGTAGTTCATTCCCTCATAAAGTCATTGAATACACAATTTCTTATTTACTTACACTTTCACATACTTTTAAAGCAAAGCTTGTAATGTAATTGGTATTGAAGTGCGTTGGTTTGAAATGAGCAGGGTCACCGATGTGTTTTATTACACCAGCAGTTTGTATTAACCAGTTGCAGAGCTGTTTTTCCAAGTTTTGTGATCCGTACGATGTGGGTCTCCAGAGAATAATTTCAGCCCATCAGTGTAGACCTATCTACGTATGCGTTTTGATATTACACCCTCTGTCACTCTGCTTCAAAAATCCAAGCTACTAAAATCAATAAAAGCCTAGAAACCCAAGTGTTTTTTATTTTTTGTTTGTTTTTTTTTCTCCTCCAAGCTCCTTCTGCTTCACCACCAGACTGTGTTTTTTTTTACCCAGCAGAATAAGCATCTCCCCCGCCTGCGTTACGTAAGTCCAGCATTCACTCACGCAGATGTTTGCACTCCCTCTGCTTCATCTTTGCCTCTGCCTCAGGTGGAGATCTGCCTGGATCAGGCTCTCTGGTGGCTAATTGTGTAACAGTTTCTGCCTCCTTCACATCACGGATGCGTTCAGATAAACGGCACTTTCATTTCCTTTCGTCTCCCTCCCCGAGAGCCCCTGTGCATCTAGACCGGCTGTGAAAGGTATAGACAGGCGAACGACATCCACCCGCTCATCCCTCCCGAAATCCTCTCATAGTCGTCCCTCTAAAGACACTTCCTGTTTGCTTTCGTTATGGCATGTGCTAAAATTAACTTTATCCTTTCCTCTCCCCCTTCTCTCTCTGTCTCTCTTCCTCTCAATCTTTCATCTCTGTGTCCACAGTGCCAGACTCTGCCAAGCCCAGCCCCACCCCTCCTCCCCCCACCAACCCCAGCACCACCACCAACCCGTCTGTGCCCTCAGCCAGCAGCAGCACTGGTGGCAATGGCAAGCGCGCACCCTCTGGCAACCAACAGCAGCAGCCAGCAGCCCCTCGCTACCCACCCCGAGAGGTGCCCCCTCGTTTCCGTCAACACGAACACAAGCAGCTACTGAAGCGGGGCCAACCTCTGCCCGCCGGAAGTACGGCTCTCGCGCAGCCAGTGTCCGCCAACCCTACGCCTCAGACCTTCTCCTGCCAGACCCACCCAGGTCAGCCTCGCCTCCATGATGTGCACAGGGCAGCCTGTTGAGTCACGGTGCAGCCCAGAAAACACTTTGCGCCCATAGCTTGTGGTCTGTTTTGTAGTTTTGTTATGTAACCTTGCAGGAAGGTAGAAGAGCTGGTTGTGGCAGGGGCTGTTTGGATGGTGCTGTACAGACTGTGTCAGCCTGTTCTCATGTGGCACAATAATCTTTCTTGTGTTCTTCTTTTGTTTGCTGGGGTTGATAAGATCAAGAGAGATTAAACTGACTATTAAATATTGCAGTATTTACTATTGATTTATCTGTGCATCTTTTTTGTGTGCGTGTGCCATAGCTGGGCAGCAAGGTTTTCCAGTAAATGAATTACCCCTAGAGCAGCCTGCCAATCAAATTCAATGATTGCATTAAACGGCAACCTTGTCTATTTCTGATGTTGAATTTCAAACCCAGTTTTACTTATTTGTATTTTTTTTTTC
Source organism: Enteromius trimaculatus (assembly GCA_032361065.1). NCBI lineage: Eukaryota > Metazoa > Chordata > Actinopteri > Cypriniformes > Cyprinidae > Enteromius > Enteromius trimaculatus. Next base: position 6,597,264 of record JAUMHP010000043.1, read on the forward strand.
CTTGTTTAAAGGGATAGTGTCATTCATTACTCACCAAAATCTGTAGGACTTTTGTTCATCTTTAGAACACAAATTAAGACAGCAACCACGATCAACACACAGACACTTAGCAATGACATCAGTAAAATAGCCCATGTGACATCAGGGGTTCAACTGAAATTTTACAGAGCTACGAGAATACTTTTTGTGCACAGTGAAAACAATAATGAGGTGATTTATTTAGCAGTTCTTCTCAATGAGTTACCGAGTTTTGCCATTTTGGAGAGTACCCCAGAATGTAATCAACTCAATGAGCGTAGTTTACATTTTGCTTGCTTGCGCTGTCTACTGAACATAAAAAACGCTGATTACTTTTAGTGAAAGCATGTGCACGCTAAATGTAAACAAGGTTCGTTAAAAAAAAAAATTGAAATAAAAAAAAATAATAATTCAAAGTAAAAGTAAAATTCTTCTTGTAGCCTAAACCCAGGAACCAAATGAGAATGGTATTGAAACTGTGAAATAAATGTTGAATCATATTGGGAAATTTGTATCTTAATTTAGCCCTATAAAGAGTTTTAGAAAATGAAACATGCAAGATATAAGAAAATGAATAAGGAAAAAAAGAGAGATTTATAACATTGCCTCAAGAACCATTCCTTCCACTGCTCTGTGTCAAGCTGTGTTTTAAGTTCTTACAGAACATGTTTTATGTAAAATAGAGATGCATTTTTCTTTTTTCATGTTAAAATTATCTAAACTTGAGCGTTGCATTTTTAGAGTATAATGTCAAAGATGTCAGTCTCAAGCTTGTTTACCCAGAAAAACAATAGAAAAATAGCACAGCGAAATGAAAAACCACGTTCTATGTGAACAGCCTCTTATGAGTGGGGTGCAATAGACGTGGTTCAATAGGTAGTAAATGGCCTAATTTGTTCATCACAGACAGGGTCTTGTTGAAATCTACTGTTGACATTTAATCAGGGTCGTTTTGTTATGTAGTGTTGTTTGAGCTCATTCGTGTGTGCATGTGCAGTAGGTAGTTGCTGTTTTTTTTTTGTTTGTTTTTTTTTGCAGGCGAAGAAAGCTAGATGGAGAGAAACCTTCTTGCTGAGTTGTGCTTTGCTACTTCCTGTGTTTGGAGGCATGTGGGTGTGCCAAGAGTGTTGTAGTTTGCACGTGGACTTGGCAACCTTCTGCTGTGTGTCTGTGGCTTCTTGATTGCAGTTGCAGAGTGAAAGAATGAGTTAAAAAAGGATAAGGGAGAGATGGCAGACGATCAGCTCTGTGGGCAGGGGTGATTCACAGCTTACAGTAAATGTGCGTGATTCAGAAGGAGTATCCTTTGAATGGCATGGCAAAAAAAATGGGCTGGCTCATGGACTGTTCTTTTCTCCTCCCAGAATATTGATTGGCTCTTCTATGTGGTCTGAAGGAATCATGTGTTTTCTTCTCAGTGCTGGAGTCCTAGTTAAGAGCAAGGCCAGAGCCCTGTTCCAGTTTCTAGCTAACTGTCTTCCTAGATCGTATTTTTAGGAATCATTGGCACTCAGTGAAGACTCTTCTTTGTAGTTAAGCAAGACCACACAATTGCAAACAGCGTAGTCTGATTCTGAACAAACGAGTTATATGGGCTGCTTTTTTGCTGAATCAAACCAATACAGTGTGACTAGTGTAGTCCAATTCCTAAACGAGTGCATCTTTTGAGTGAGTTCTTTTATTAAATCAAACCCTTACAACTTATACTGGGAAACTTAAATTGACGTATAACATTGACATAGCAGTGTAATTAAAGATGCACAGTGTTGTCAGTTATGTTTCTGAAAAAAAATTAATAAAGTTAATGCATTTAATAAAGTTCAATTTGACAAAGTAATTTTTTTGGAATTATAGTTCTTGAATTAAAAATAATTTATTTTATAGGAATTTTCTAGTAATGTATTCTTTTTCCAAAGAACATCTAGCTGATAATGGAGCCGTTAAAGAAGTGTTGCACACAACTGGAACAGGAATCAGGGTTCGGGACCAATTGCATGTATGGCAGTCCCATAATTAGGGCTGGGTATTATTTAAAAATGTTTTATACCGGTACCTTGAGTTCGATACCGGTTCCTGAATTATACCTTTTTGATACCAATTTTATGAAATCAGTTTGAACAAAATTACATTATCTCAAAAAAATATTATTATTATATGCTAGTAAACAAAACCGCGCGTCTGCACCATACATTTACACAGAGACACGCAGAATTAATATTTTGCATGTAAATATTGACAAATACTATTGAAAGCGGGATTGCACCGTGCACCGTGACGAGACGTTTTTCAATACTCTGTTGTATCGAGGCAATTCGGTCAGTACCTAAAAAGTATCAACCTCGATACCCAGCCCTGCCCATAATGAATTTCACGGTTTTTAAAAATACACTTTTTTTCACATTTATTTTCATGCTTCCTTCTCTCTCTCTTTCAGTCTCACGGTTGAGTTTGCTTTTGGGTATGTTTTGAGCCGGCACGTGCACTGAGCTGTGGTTCCGCTGGATGTTACTTAACGCACATTGGGAGCCCAACGAGTAATAAGAGCTCCCAGCTTTCTGTGTGAGTGTGTTTTTACAGGAAGCCGCTGGAATGCAGCCGAATGGCCCACAGCTCTGCTTTAAGCCAGCAGCAGCAGTCAACAGCACAGAGGCTGTATTCATTTAGCTTGTCTCTTTTGCTCCCCCCGTCTTTCCTACAGTCGTCACATGGATATCTAATGTAAAACAGCCCAAGGGACAGAAACACTTTCCCTCTTATCTTCAGAACCTGTAGGAATCAACACTCTTATTGCTTGACCCGATGCCCCATTTTCACGTGTCTGTGTATATATCACGTTACAGCTAAATGAATGATGATGTATCTCCTTTTCTGTATGCTATTTTGTGTCATTCTTCTGTGTAAATATAAAGGAGAATTCCAGAATACCTATAAATACTATACTGTTCAAAAGTTTGGGGTCAAGAATTTTTATAAAAAGTAGGCTATTAATGTTTATTTAAAAAATGTTAAACTGATCAAAAAAGTGATGATAAACAGTTTCTTGAGCACCAAATCAATTGTAATAATACGTGATGATGATGATGATTATTATTATTATTATTAGAATGTCAAAACAACCGTTTTTGGCGTTTGGTTATAAAAGTAAAGTCAGTTAATGCACATATTATTTTTATAAGCATATGTGCGTTCTATATCTAAACAAACTGCAAGGCAGGAACATTGTCATATTAAGTGTTGTGTTTTTCTTTCATTCATAAATATAGTAGAGTGTCTCTGCGGTATAAAGTCCCTTATCACATCATTTCTGTCCTTGTGGTAGATAGCAGTTTGCGTTCAGGGCAACACTCAGTAGGCTGGATTGGAGTGTTCGAGGATTTAGGGGGCATCCTTTCAAACAGTTGTTATTTTGCGGTAGCATTTGTTTATGCTAGAGGCACTTGCATACACACTTCAACTTTAAGATCTAGTGTATTTGTTTCTGCGTGTCGTTTTGAGGTTTGCATTGCTCAGTATGGCCAGCTGCTCTGTGGAGTGTGTTACAACTTCCGGGCCTGCTGTTGCAGGGGAATTATCAGCTCATTATGGGCCTGTTTGCCTCAGTGAGTCCTGTATTCTCTTCCCCCCGAGCCTCCAAACAGACCTGAGTGCTGGCACTGGTCCCAGCCACAAAAACTTTTGCTCTTTCTCTTTTCCTGTCACACCCACACACACTTACATGCGTCCCATCAACGCCAACGCTATTGGGACCAGGAAGAAAAGTTGACTGGGCTCAGAGGGCCCAGTTTAGGGAATAATAATGAGTATTTCCCCAAGTACAATGGCGTGAAGTCTTTCTCTTTTCCCAAAGAAAGTAAAAAAGATTCTGGTAGACTAAGCAGCTTCAAGCTAAAAAATGGCCAACTTTTTACAAACACATACACACACACACACACACACAGGCATGAGATTCAGAAAATAGTATTTGTCAGCAAACTAAAACGATAACATGCTCTATTTATGCTATTTTTTGTTTGGATGTTGGGCCATCAGTTGAAGTCGCCCCCTGTTGTCCAGTGAAGGTGGTTGCCCAGTGTCTGCCTGTTCCTGATGTCACATCCTGCCGTGAATGAGCAGGAGCGTGGTGTAGTACATCAAGACTGATGGGTGTTACATAAGACACTCATGTATGCTTGCTCCTCCCCACATTCTCCCACCAAGCGTCTTTGCAACTGACAAACGGCAACGTCAGCAAAGCCCCCTGTTCTTCGCCCCAGCCACTGCTGTTTATTTGTACATGAATGCATATACAAACAAAGCATATGGTGCTGTTTTCTTGGATATAGTTTATGCTTCTATTCATGTAGGATACATTTTTTTTGGTTGAAGCAGTGAGGCAAATTGCATTGGTAAGAATTCGAAAGCAGGGGTTGAGAGGCTTGAGACTTATCTCTGAAAAAGTGTTAAAATGCATTGCTGCATTAAACTCTGCATTGTTATTATAATATAATTTCTCCTATTGCTGTTTTCTTAAATATATTAAAAGTGGAGCCAAAAGAGAAAGAAGGGCAGATCTAAACATTTTAATGTATTAGCTGTGCCAGTCTTAAGTGTCTAAAAAAAGGCTTTTGTTAATTCAAAGTCAGCTGAGATAAAATCAACCTAAGCTAAATAATTATAAATGTTGCCTTGGCAACTAACTACAAGCTTTAAATAACTGAAATGATATGTACTAAAATTACTAAGTAAAATAAAAATAAACTCTTTAAAGAAAAATTTAAAAAGCAATATTAAGGTAAATGGGGAAAATTTTTTTCATAAAAAATGTTAAACAAAGGTTTATTAAATGAAAACAAATGTTTAAAATGTACAAATACAAGCTATTATTTAATATACTACAATATTACAATTAAACATATGTAATACTTTTTCAGTAATATGGCTTGGATAAATACTTGATACTTGGTTTATAAATGCACAGCCATGAACTGTATGATAATAATATTTTACCTAATATTAAAAATGTAATAAATAAAATGTTGATTTTTTTTTTTTTTTTTTTTTTAAAGAAACCAATTAGTTGTTAATTTTAAGAGGCACGTCTTATTTTCTCTAGCATATTTAATATTGCTCTTTAAGTAAGCAAAAAAGTTTTATCCAATTATTCGACTAAGCGATGGAATTTATAGTAGAATTCTCGATTACTAAAATATTCGATAGCTACAGCCCTACATAATTGTAAAAACAGGAAATTGAATAATAGTGCAGGTTCCATTTTTATAAGGCATGAATAGAGTAGTTTTAGGTAATATTATCATTGGGTGAATTATTGTACATATACACTCTTAATGTGTTGAGTTGAAATTGCAGCTAATATTAGGACAGCTTTTAATTTCTCACAAGATTTAAAAAATGGTTGTGAAGTATGTTCTTCATTGTTTCCAAGCATGTTTTGCTATTTTAGATCGGAGTATAGTCACTGTGTTCTTAGATGTTTATAGTGTTCAGTAATATTCACTGGGCAGAAACTGGTCCAGCATTTATCTGCACTAATTATTTCCAAGAGGGGATGGTAAAGTCCTTTCTGCTGCCTGTATAGCACTCTGGCACTCTGACTCAGGCTGATGAGATACGGGACAACCTTGAGCAATGAAGCACATGCTCACTACCGATCTAAATTATCCACATATAAATTAGTTACTCTTTCTCAGTGGGAAGGTTTCCAAAAGTTCCTCAAAAAGGTATCTTCAGCCTCAGCAAGAGTTACTACAGAAAGGCACAAATGAAACTAACCAATTGTTTAGGTAGTGAAACTTAAAGCCAGCATTTAGATTTACTTGTTTGAGGTTTTCATAAAAGGGTCATCTGCAGCCAGGGATATAATCAATAATGAGGCTTTGATTACATCATTGTGTATTTGGCTGGAAAAAGCTGGCTTTGAGTTGGAGTATAATAAGAGTCTGTTCTCTTTGGACTTTGGTGTATTGTGTGTATGGGAGGCGCTGGGATCATTTGTAAACAATGCCTTCCTTGATGCCAAGAGCTAGTGTGCTATTGGAAGTGTTCATCTCGTTTTCAGTGTTTCTATCTCTCCAGTACTGGAGCCATCCCTTCTTTCCTTCCAGCATGCATCCTTTCCGGTCGTCTTTCTCTCTCCTCTGCATCATTACAGCACGGGCACACTCTGCACAGATATTTAGCCCTTGGCCACCTGCCCACCTCCATGTGAGCCTCATTTGGTGTGTTTATCCTGTTTCCCATTCAGCCATTGAAGTGTTGTTTTCCTCTAAACTTGGGACCGCACCTCTGGTATGCAGAGCTTCAAATTCACACACCCACTGTACTCTTAATATTACAAGAACGCGGCATCCTTAAAATCAGCCGGAATGTGTGCGTGTTTCCTTGCAGTGCAGCCTATGCTCTGAGGCTGGCTTGCTTTTGTGCATCTATTCAGCTTGCTCTATTGTGAGCAGCGGTGCTAATTGCAGCCTGAATGGTCTCGGCTAAATGTTTTGTGACAGTTTGAAAGCATGAAAGAGAAGAGGGGCACACAAGAAGAGGAATCCCTCTTTTTCTGTTTTGTTTTTCCTCCTTCCTAATGGCACAACGGAATGCTCTTGGCTTTAACCTTCAACTCCCATGCAACCCCATTTCCCCTCCCTCCCGAGAAAGTCTCCTCTCCGAATCAGGAATAGAGGTAGATATAAATAAAGCCCGGGTGAGGGAACAGAGATCGGATCCTGCCGAAGCCGTGTGGGACGAACGGGGCGGGCGCTAGCGTACTGAGCTGCAGCTCCTTGGCAGCATTTCAAATATGAGCCTCAGAAGCCTCGCAAGCAGCAGACATATTGTAACAGGGATGGCTAGCGCTCTGCACGCAGCCTAGCGCTTCTCTCAGGATGGTCGGGCGACATCTCTCTTCAGGTACTTTTCCACTTCTCTGCGACCCCACCCCCTCCAACCTCATAGTACGATCCTCCACGCGCTGATAACAGGCTTTTCCCTTGCTTTGCTCTCTGCTGTACTGCTGCTGTTTGATCTGGAAGCATAGCATTCATATAACTGCAAATAAAACGCAAATCCCTAAAGCTATTGCATTGCATGTTAGAGATTAATGCAGGGCAGAGGTTCACTGCGCTCATCTGATAAGCTTTCTTCAGCGAGACAGTGTAAGATGTTGACGGCAGCTTTATATTTTTGGCTTCAGTTCAGATTTGATAAAATGGCGTCCTTTACTACGCAGTGACTCTACAGAAGGACAGCGTTTGTGTTGGAAAGACTCTATCCTCTCTTTCATAGACTCCTTTTTTTCTTGTCTTTAGTTGAAAGTGCTTTTTTCTGTGGTTGGTGACAGAAAGCCTGGTGTGCACAGGCACTGCCGCTTGCGCAGATCTGACACAGACTGAGCCATGCCTGCGCATGTAAAGCCACACAAAAACAACAACAACAGAGTTGAGTGAGTGCCAGGAGGCTGGGCAGTATTGCCAAATAATTAACACAACAGGATCCTGGTATCCATATGTGGGCATTTGCACTGCTTTCAGCGTTGTTATCAGTGTGTCATATTTAGAATTAACATATTTCTTTTAAAGCAAAGTCTGTGGTTTTAATCTGTCAGTCCAGCAGAGGGAGATGGTTGTGGTTGGGAGAAGCTAGGCTTTGCAGTGACAGTGAAAAATAATGACTCCAGGCTAGGATGTACATATGAACCAAAACAAGCTGTTATTGCTGCATTTTTATTATATTATACTTTTCTTTTTTTTTTTTTTCTTTTTTTTTTCTGAAAGTTGTGACCATAGCTAACGTGCTGATGTAAAGCACAATTTTTCTTAAAGCAAGCTAAGGGGAAAAGATGTTTTGATTGATCTAGCCGGGTCTTGCAGTAAATGATGAACATTCAAATTAGGTGAATGTTGTTTTATTTATTTTTTTGTTTTTCAAGTGAAATGTAAGTCTTCTAAGTCTTCATGTAAGTCTTCTACCCTTTAACTTGAACTTAAACCCCAGCACCAACTGCATATGTCTGTATTTGTACAGATTCTTTTTTCTTTTTGTTAAATTATCAAAATTTTTGTAATCTTTCAATATTGCTAATTGCATTTATACATATATATTTTTTATCATTACAACACATATAAAAGCTAAACATGTGTATGAGTGGTCATGTAAGTGAATGAAATTAATATAGGTCATATGCACATTATTTAAATAGTTTCTATCTTTTTCTCTTTTTCTCTGTAGAGCTGCCCCCACAGATTGGCCTGGCAGCCCAGTATGAGAATATATCCCCCAATCGCAGTGCCACTACAGCCTCTACCAACAGCTGCAGCGGCTGGGATCCACTGATTATTGACGAGTGCGATACGGAGGCGTGGCCTTCCATTTCATGCAAAGAAAGCCACGCCCCTGCAGGATGCCCCTTGGACACTGAAAGTATCAGTGACATCAGCAGCATGAGCATGGCCACAGGAGCTGGCCAGCAAGGCCATTTCTCCGCAAATCACCCCAGCAAAGCCAATGCCAGCCACTCAGGAGGTCTACTCTCTAGTCAGGGTGGGGTCAGCAGAGGCTGGGGCTCTGGCCCGTCTCCTGCCAGTGGGGGAGAAGGGAAGAATGAAGTCTCCAGCACATCAATGGGAGCCAGGGGTTGGGGCTCCTCTAACTTTAACTTGAACTTAAACCCCAGCGCCAACCCCTCTGCCTGGCCAGTTCTGGGACATGAAGGGACCGGCATGGGTGGCGGCAGCTCCGGGGGAAGCAACCCTCCTCCTAATCTCTGTAGCCCTCCGGGCACTCTGCCCAGTCAGGGCCCTAGCAGCAGTGGCAGTATAGGTGGTGCCAATGGAAATTCTGCAGGTAATGGTGGCAGTGGCAATGGCAGCACCACATGGGGTAGCATTGTGCCCAGTGACTCCTCAGAGCCACACTCCACCCCATCCACGAATGTGTCTTTCAGCTCCGAACCTCAGAACCTTAACACTGATGGACCAAATCACACTAAGCAAGAGCCCAGAAGCCCTGGCCATAGCCTGCCTAACTGGGGGGTTGGACCTGCAGGCATGGGCTCATTTGTTCAAAATCCAGGTGGAGCCTCACAGGTCAATGGGGATGAAGAACCTGTTTGGGGTAATGGAGATGCCAAGTCTGGTGGTGGCTCAAAAGACTCTGGTTGGGACTCAGGGAGCAGCTGGGGACAAGGAGGGGCCTCGGGCACCTCTGGATGGGGACAAGCTGCCTCAACTGGAGACTGGGGTAAGCATTCCAACAGTGAGGCCAAAGGATGGGATTCCTCAGGCTCTCCCACCCAAGAGCAGCAGTCCAACTCTTGGGTTCGTGGGGCCAATGCCCCAGCCAGTGAGGGAAGCAGTGACAGCATGGACTGTCATTCTTGCATGAGGGTCCGCTCATCAAGAGATGAAGCTCCCCCTATTTTGCCTGCCCAGGATATGGACCCTCGGGTTCTGTGTAATACAGGCTGGGGACAAACACCAGTGCGCCAGCACACAACTTGGGAGACTGAAGAAGCTGCACGCTCCAACTGTAAGAATGACATTGGAACTGACGCTTGGGGCCCGTCTTCAAATGCAGCCAATGTAGGACCAACACAAACTTCTGGCGGTGCCAACTCAAACTCTGGCACTACATCCAGACCTGACTCTGGGGGCAAGAATGAAGGCCGCTGCCCCAGTACTGGAGCTGCACCTGCATTGGGAACAGCCATGCAATTACCCCAAGCTAACTCTGGTTGGGCAGATCCTTCCAGCAACAAGAAACCTTCCAGTAGTCCTGGAAGTTGGGGCAGTACCCCAGCTGGAGGTCCAAGTGGCAACTTGCAGAAAAGTGGTCAGACTTGGGGTTCAGAGGAGAAGTCTCCTACATGGGAAGACAGTCACACTAAAGCCAAACCACAGGGCTGGACTGAGGTGCCCAAAACTTCTCATGGATGGGGCAATGGACCTGGTGGAGAAAGCGGGTCTAGAGGAGAATGGCGTGAATCTGGAGATGGAAAGAAAAATGGTCCCTCCAGCTCTACCTGGGAGGGAGAGGGTACAGGCTGGAATGAGAACTCTAGAGGATGGGGAAAGCCGGGAAACTGGGGAGATGCACAACACTCCAGTGTGCCATCACAAGGATGGAATAACAAGCCCCAGGAGGGCAACAATGGCAATAGTGGCAGTGGAAGTATGGGTTCTTGGGGAGGTCCTAACTCTGTAAAGCAGAGTGGCTCTGGATGGGGAGGAGTAAATGGTGGAGGTGCTAAACCTGACCACACTGGAGACCCCACTGGATGGGAGGAGCCCTCTCCACACTCCATCCGACGTAAGATGGAGATCGATGACGGTACCGCAGCTTGGGGTGACCCAAGCACTTACAATAAGTCAGTCAATCTCTGGGACAGGAATAACCCTGAGATGCAAGGCAAACCCGGACCAGGCAATGCCAACAATGTACCCAACAACCATCATCATCATCCTCACCATAACCAGCCTCCCATGCAGGCCCACAGCCATGGAGGGCCAAATTCAAATAATAATCACATTTCCCCTGATAATGCTGGCCCACATCAAACAGGCCCACCTCACAATAGAACAAACCTTATGAATCCAGGTAAGAAACAAGACTTTTTACTAGGGCTGGGCGATTAATTCGTTGATTTATTCATGTGCATTTTGTCAGTAAAGCCAGCTCTTTGATTACCGGTAAATCTCAATCAGCTGTTTTTAAAATGCGCGGCAGTTGATACACAGAGCCGTAGATCACTACGCAATATCGTCTTCAGACTCTTAAACGATTCATTTCTGATTTTGAATGCGAAATTGCGTAGCTCATCGGTGATCTACGGCTCTGTGTATCAACTGCCGCACTGTTTTAGAAACAGCTGATTGAGATTTACCGCTAATCAAAGAATCTGCTTTACTGATGAAATGCGCATGAATACATCTGCGATTAAATCGCCCAGCCCTACTTTTTACTTTAACATACACTGTGAGTGACTTTTACCTAGTTAAAATGCATTACTCTACTTTAGTTTGATATTTATGGCATACAAGTGAAAAAACAAAAAAACTTTGACATATCATGTTAAGAGAACATGCTATCAAAAATGTTAATGTAAATCAGTCAACAGAATAGTGTTTACATTTTGTCAAGTGTAGTTCATAATAGTGTTTGAGCCAGGAGGAAGTGTGTAATTAGAGTTGGGTAGCCATCTGTGGGGAGTATTACTAGGACTCAGCAGGAAACTTGGAACAAACCCTACGCCCTCTGCTGTTTATGTGTAGCTTTGCACTCCCTTTTCCAAAGCTGTATTTAACATGGCATCCTCAGATCTCCCTTGTGCCAAGAACTAAACAGACATTTAATATTACTGCTTATTATTCCGATTTAAGACAGAGTAGCCTACAATGTGACTTTGTTTTTTGAAAAACAAGTTTCAATTAAAAATAAATTGTGAAATTCAACTTTGTAATCCAGTTGTTACGCTAATTATGCAAACTATTTGTAGAGGGGGAAAAAATGCAGACCTTAAGGGCATTTAGTATATGACTTATGATGCATTATGATGCAGTGAAAACTAAAGGCGCACTTGTCCTGAATTTTGCTGTATTCCAGGATGGGGCGAGATGACAAATGTCCATTCAAAACCTGAGCCCTCGTGGGGAGAGCCAGCCGCTCCTCCAGCAAGTGTTGACAATGGCACTTCAGCATGGGGTAAGCCCCCTGGTGGCGGCTGGGGTGATAATGGCCCTGAGGTCTATGGTCGAGGCAACGGACCTCCTGGGTCTGCCCCCTGCAAAACTGGTTAGTTTTTTATGAATGTATATTTATTTTAGTTGCTTTAAATGACTTTTAAAAAAATCACACAGATATTCAGTAGAATTGTATTGTAGATTAATGTTGGTCAGGTGGTTTATGGGATTTTTTTTAAAGATGTAACAACAGGGCCCCCTGTTGTTGTAAACACTGCACTACCTGATTATACATGTTTTGGTATCTCAGTAAGGACAAATTACTTATTTCTGTAAACAATTTATCATTGCTTCTACTATGGACACTTTAATAATGTGTGGATTTGTTTCTACAGCCCCCAAATCTATGCAAGATAGCTGGGGTGGAGGAGAGGACATGGGCCTGTCTTCAGGGCAGTGGGAGCAGGATGAGGGTGACATGTGGAACAGCACTGCATCTCAAGAGAGCAACTCCTCCTGCAGCTCCTGGGGCAACCCACCCAAAAAGGGCCCACCAAAGGTTAAAAAGAAACAAGCTACGTAAGTTTAATGTAGGTGTCATGCTGCAGATATAGCTCACCTGTCTGTTTTTCATTAAAGGGAAAAGTCCCAAACAAACAGGATGATACTTGGATAATGAATCGTCTCATCAAGCAGCTGACCGACATGGGCTTCCCTGTGAGTACTGCTCATCTCTTATATAGTAGCATTTCTCCCGCTCTATATTTGACTGTTGTTCCTTGGGTTAGTTTTACAGTACTGACTGGCTAGTTGTACATTTTACTTTTTTGCCTTTGCAGAGAGACCCTGCAGAAGAGGCTCTCAAGAGCAACAATATGAACTTGGATCAGGCCATGAGTAAGTGTTAAACCTGCAAAATCAGTTCCTCCATCACTTCTTTGCTACAATATTTTAATCAAATATTATTTGTGTGGTAGGCGCCCTGTTGGAGAAGAAGTCCGAACTAGATAAACGGGGGATGGGAATCTCTGACTACAACAACGGCCTAGTCAATAAACCAATGGGCTGCAGGCCTTCAGTCATCTCCAAAGAATCCTCCTCAGATCGTCCCCCCTTCTTGGACAAGGTATGTGCTTCCCACAGTTAAAAGTCCGCGCATTTAAGTCACTGCATCTATGAGACTTAACATTGTGCTGGATTTTGTTTGTCTTATTTATTCTTTTATTGTATCATCTGCTCTTTAGGATGCTGGGCTAGCTGATGATGCCCAAACCTCACCGTTTATGCCTTCTCCGAGCCTGAAGCTCCCATTGGGCAGTGCTGCACACCCTGGCCAGAGCCTTGGAGTTGCAATGCAAAACTTGAACAACAGACAGGTGGGTCCATGTGGAACTGTGTGTAGTTTGTATTTCCTCATTGTGTTAATCATCATCCTCCTGCCTGTAAAGACACCGATATCTTGACCGTATGAGGGAGAGACAGTTTTGAGCATGCCCTCGAAGGCTGATTCCGAATGAGTCGTTTTGTGTGTTTGTGTAGATGCAGAGTGGAGTGTTTTGTAGTAGCGGAGCAGCACAAGCCCGGGCCCTGCAGCAGCAGCCTCCTCCCCAGCCGTCAGTGCCACCTCTCAACTCGTCCCAGCCTAGTCTACGCGCTCAAGTGCCTCAGTTTTTCAGCCCTCAGGTGTGCAAACAGACACATGTGGTTTAACACCTTTTTGTGACACTGACTTGTATATGTGGGAGTGATAAAATCTGACTATTTTGTTTACTTGAAGGTTCAAGCACAGCTTTTACAGTTTGCAGCAAAAAACATTGGTCTCAACCCTGCACTTTTAACCTCACCAATAAACCCTCAGCATATGACCCTGTTGAACCAACTTTATCAGCTGCAACTGGTAAGTGCCAGTCTTTTGACATCTTATTGAGCTGTAATTAAAAATGTGCTTTTTATTTGTCAGAAAGCTCTCGCTGTAATGAAAGCTTGTCACTTTGATCTTGCAGGCGTACCAGCGTTTACAAATTCAGCAGCAGATGTTGCAGGCACAGCGCAGTGTTTCTGGCCCCATCCGACAGCAAGAGCAGCAAGTGAGCAGTTGCTTCCCACAGCTTTTGGTCACATTGATGCCACTAAAATCTTAAAATTCTCAATAGTGATTTGTTTGTTTTTTTAAGTTTTAATATTGCACTTATATAAAGGTGTTATGTGCTGTCTTCTCACAGGTTGCACGTACAATCAATAACATGCAGCAACAGATCCAGCAGCACCAGCGGCAGCTGGCTCAGGCTCTGCTGATGAAACAACAGCAGCAGCAGCCACCTGCCTCACACCCGGGCCTGCATCCCAGTGCAGGCAAATCAGCTCTGGACACATTTCCAGCCCATCCCCAGGCCTCGAGCCTCTCTGTTTCCGACCTTCAGACCAAAGAGCCGCAGTCTTCTCCAAACTCCTTCTCACCCTACCCTAGTGAGTTATCAGCACTGTCTGTCTGCATTCCTTCTACTCGGATCTGCTAATTAAGATCCAAATATTGTTCTATACTCTCTTCCCACAGTCTGAGTAAACCTGGAATTTGTGCAGAATTTTTAAGGTTTTGAAAAATGTGCACATATCTGTGATGACAATATTCATTTTAGTTGGCTCTGAAATGTATCATCAAATAGAGATTGATCTAGATAATTTGGTTTGTGAGCAAATATTTTTTTGTTTTAATCTTTTCTTTCCAACAAGTCAGTCAAACCGGTTCACAAATTCAACAAAATGATTATTGGAGAGAGGGTCCGAATAGGTCTAATGATTTTTAAAAACCCTCAAATTAATTTCTCAACCTTGCTGATTGTTGCATATGTGCTTCTCAGTAGCTGGATTGAACCCTAACATGAATGTAAACTGCATGGAGGTGGGTGGCCTGTCCATTAAGGACTCTCCTCAGCCTCAGTCACGCCTGTCACAGTGGACACACCCAAACTCCATGGATAACCTCTCTGGCAACTCCTCTCCAATGGAGGCCAACTTTAGCAAGCATGGTAAGCACTTTTATAGTCACATATTGTGAACATGGCATAGTTGTTAATATCAGGCCTGATACTGGTGATTTTATTTATTACCCAATATAATACAGGTGCCATTTCTGCAGGTCCCAGTCTGGGTCCCCCAAGTAAGCCCCCGCTGGATGACTCCTACAGTCCCTACAATCTGATCCCCAGCTCTGAGTCTCCTGCCAGCCCCCTGGCACCTCATGATAGCTGGGGTCAAGGGAAGAACACCAATGACAAGATCTCCAATGGGACCAATGTCAACTGGCCTCCAGGTGACTAACTGACATCTCTAAAATCTCCTTGGATTAGAAGACTTATGAAAGCTTTAAATGGATTTTAAAATTGTTTGGACATCTTCACACTTATAAAACAACTGAATGTACTAGATTAAAATTTATTTTTAATAAATGCCTATGGTTCAGGGTTTCCAAAACTGTGGTTTGCAGCATACAATAATAATAATAATAAAACCATCAAATTAAAATAACATTATGTAAATGTTTCATGTGGAAACAATAAAAAAACAAAAAGGTTTGAATGCTTTATTAGTTTACCTGTATGTCATGTGATTATTAGCCAACATCAGAGAACTGTGAACATACAGATGTTTTTAAATTATTAAAATTTAAAACTTGAATTTTGATGGGGCTTCAAATAAGTATTTTAGGTCAAACCGTTCAAGCTGAGGAAAAAGTTTTGCAGTCCCTAGATTAAATAAATGTTATAAAATGCAAAATGACGAACTTACACTTTAATCTGTGTATTAGATAATATCTCAAAATAATTTTTATTAAATTTCTCAGAGTTTTGTCCGGGAGTGCCCTGGAAAGGACTGCAGAATATTGACCCTGAGACTGACCCCAATGTGACCCCAGGAAGCGTTCCCAGTGGGCCCACCATCAATACCAACATTCAGGATGTGAACCGCTACCTGCTGAGAGACAGGAGTGGAGGTAAGAGGACAAATCTCTTTTCCCCTCTAGGAAAACATGTCAGATGACACTGGAAGCACAAAGCCTGGATAAATCTCATAACATTATGTCTAGTTAAAATTTTTATATATTCTGAATAAAAGGTACTACGTTTTGCAGTACTGTTTTTATTGAGAATGTCTTAATGTTTTTCACATAATGCAACCACTAAGATTGCCTCAGGTTTTTTCTTTCGTTTTCTTTTCTTTGCATTTTCTACGTACGTTACTTTTCCTGATTTCCACTTTGAATTCTTGCCTGCTTTGTTCGGGACACATCGTAGGTTCCACCCCAACTTCCTCACAGGGCGAGGCTCTGCCTCCCTCCAGCGATTGGCCAGTCACTAGCTCTTTCAGTCTGTCCTCCCCCGAGGCAGACAGCACAGGTACAACTCCCAGAAACCCCTTCCTGCCCTCAGTCCTGCTCATCACACTCTTTTCGTATTACGTACTGTTCAACCTAGCATGGGGCCCCAAATGGTGGTCACATTCCTTTTTATCTAGTGCATCCAACTCAAATGTGGCCCTGTCCCCCGTAGAGAGCTCTGTCCAGCCTACATTCTCCTCGGTGGTGTTAGTCACTCACTGTCCCTTTGTCCAGCATGGTTACTGGCTATCTGTGATTTATTATCTGTGAGTGAAGGCACTCTTTTATTTGTGAGATATAAACACTTACAGTGTAACACATGGCCCTGGGCCCTCTTTTCACCACGTGTATGTCTAATTCTGGGAAACACGGAATTAGAAATGGGAGATAAGACATCAGTTAGAATACTCTTTTTAGTGTTTCTTCTGCCTTTCTTTTCACATTTACATCTTTGATCTACAGGAAAGCTGTCTGACATGAAGTCCACTTGGTCTTCAGGGCCTATATCGCACACCCAGGCTTCTCTCTCTCATGAGCTTTGGAAAGTCCCACAAGGACCCCGAAACACGACGGCTCCCACACGGCCACCTCCAGGCCTGACCAACACCAAGCCTTCGTCCACGTGGGGCGGAAACACACTGGGCCTGGTGGCTGGCTGGAGCAGCTCCTACTCTTCAGGTGTGTGTGTGTGTGTAAAAGGTGCAGTTTAATCCCAGGCGGATATATATGTGTTTGTGCAGCTATTCTTAGGCGAAGGTGTGGGTGTTTCGAAGCGGCAGTTGAATTGTCAGTTGACTCTTTTATGTGGGTGTTAACGCTAGTTAAAATGTGGGGGTCAGGTGAGGTGAGGATTAGAGCGGTTGGAGCGTTTGCAAGCATGGGCTCTGGCGGCGAAGCAGGCGTGCTGTTTTGTGGTTTCACATGTCACATGTTAGTCAACATTCCCACGCTGATGCTTAATAACCGTTTAATGACATTTAACTGTAGCGTAGTTGTTAACCAGACTTTTTTTTCCCCATATGGATAAAAAGGTAAAGTTTTGTTATTTTAAATACAATCATTATGAGGGGTGAACATCATTAATCTAAAAACGGATGAACCAGAAGTAATATTCTGGTCTATACGGATAAGCTGTTCAGGTTTAAAGCCTGATATATGTCAAATGAAATCAAAGAACAAACTGAAATGATGTAATTCCGAAAAAAATCAGGCCAAAATTAAGTTTGTTATGAGTTCATTTAGGCATTCGGCTCACCAAAGCAAACTTTTTGGGGAGTTCATTTTGACTCATTTTGCTACAATTGTTCTGAGGTTGTTATGCAAACGCTGGGTGTGTTCAGAAACTACACACAGGATATTGTTTTTTCCCGGTTTGTTGCCAAGGTCGGCAAGGGGGCATCATCTCCAAGTGCCCTGCGACATCATAGTGGACATCATATATATATATATATATATATATATGATGTCCACTTCGCAGGGCGCATACATTCGAATAGAACAAAAAGCTGCTTTCATCCTCAGAACACAATTTATGATATTTAGGATGAAAACTGGGAGGCTTGTGACTGTCCCATTGACTTCCAAACAAGTACAACTGTCAAGGGGCAGAAAAGTATAAAAGATGTCATCTGAATACTACATCTCCCATCAGTGGTTCAGCCATAATAATATGAAGCTAAGAGAATACATTTTGTATGGAAATAACAATGTTATTAACAAAACTATTAAATTCTTTTTTCTAAGCATACTTAAATGCTTAACTTATGTTGTAATGGCTGTTATAGTGTACTGTGTAAAAGTTTTATCAAAGCATTAAAGATTTCTTTTCCTCTCTAAGTAGGTACCACATGGAGTACAGACAGCTCCAGCAGGAGTACTAGCTGGCTGGTTCTGAGAAACCTCACACCACAGGTATCCTTGTGGCTACTGTTATGTTCATTCACTTAATCTCTTACTTAATCGTGTGCAGTGTTACATGACCCTCTTTGTTTTTTGTCTGGTTTAGATTGATGGTTCAACTCTGCGGACACTGTGCATGCAACACGGCCCGCTCATCACATTCCATCTCAACCTAACGCAGGGCAACGCCGTGGTGCGCTACAGTTCTAAAGAGGAGGCTGCCAAAGCCCAAAAGTCCCTTCACATGTACGTAAATGTTTCGCTGGTGTCTGCTTTTTATAGAACCAACCTCGGCTATATCATCAGTCATCCGTTCTCTTTTCAGGTGTGTTCTGGGAAACACCACTATACTGGCAGAGTTCGCTGGAGAAGAGGAGGTGAACCGCTTCTTTGCACAGGGTCAGTCTCTCACGCCCACCACCAGCTGGCAGGCCAACCCCGGCACCAATCAAACGCGGCTGGGGGGCGGAGGGACGGCTGCCACACACCCCATCGGCCACTGGAACAGCAGCAGTCTGGGCGGCGGAGGAGGAGCAGGTGGGACGATGTCCGGCGGGAAGGCGGGCAATGAGCTGCTGTGGGGGGGTGTACCGCAGTACTCCAGCCTGTGGGGGCCACCCAGCGCAGAGGACGGCCGAGTGGTGGGCAGCCCCACCCCAATCAATACGCTGCTTCCTGGAGACCTGCTGAGCGGAGAGTCCATGTGAGGCCGCCAAGTGCTCAAAACCTACGAAGCGCAGCAAAGTATGAAACTTAACGAGCAAAAACCAAGCAAATCATTTGGCGATAATCAACGTCAGTGGAACTGTGAAAAAAACCAAGAGACAGGAGGCTGAGGCCACACTTGCATAGAGGCTGCTGACCTTCTTCCTCTAATTTTTGTTTTTTTGTTTCGCGTCATCTGTGTTATTTTGATCATTAGGCTTGGGTTACAGTATTCTATAGACTTCTTACGAAGAACCGAGACTAAAAGAGAAGTGAACCTTTACCGAGACTTTTCTCTAATAACTGATACCAGTGTGAAAGTGTATTTTACTACAAACCGATGAGACAAGCTGCCATTTTTTAAAAATTCCTCTGGCATGAGCCCAATCATGGCATATCGCTCCCTCTCCCCGAAGAAATCGTACGTCATTCCAAACTGACTTCCCCTACTCCCTGTCTGTTAGACTGGATCCATGGCTTTTTTTTTTCTCTCTCTTTTTTTCTCCAGTTGTCTTTGGGATTGTTTGGATTAATTAACAGCACTAAACTTTAGCCTTAACTGCTGATCAGTCCAACTCCATTTGTACTCTGAAGAAACTCATCATTGAGAATTGCACATTTTCTCATTTCTGAGCCAGGACTGTCATGGTGTCAATCTCAGCCGCAGCATATGCTCATTCGTCCTTCCTGTTTCCTTCAGTTGCCACCTGTCCTCATTAAGTCTCGAAAGAATGGACAGGTATCTGACCCCTCTGCACATTTGAGGCATTTATTCTTAAGCTGAGAGGACACGTGGACAGCTGAGGAATATATTAACCACTGTTTGCGAAAAACTGTACAGGAGACACTTTTTTTTTTTATTTTTTTTTTTTATTTTTTTTTAGATGGACCGCTTTCTTTTCTCTTTTATTTTCCTAAACGACCTCGGTCTCTCGCTCTCAAAAAAAACAAACAAAACATAAGCCCTCATTGTCGTTTGTCTGAAGTGCAATATATGCCACAGACTCTTCCGTCCATCTTTACGCAGTGCTTTTTTGCCGGTGAAACGGTAGGAGCTCGCCTGGGGACGGGGGGGGAATCAAAGACTCGTCTCTTGCCGTGTCCACCAAGCGTGGGACTGAACAGAAGAGGACTCACTCAGTGTGTAAGCCCATGGTGATAAAACATTCACAAGCACTTCCTCTACACACTCAAGGACAAGTGTGACTACAGGGGCAACAGGGGCTTCAAACCAAATAAGAGGTGTTTCTTGTAACCCAGTAGACAAAGTGCTTTTTTTTCGTTGTTGTATTTGGTACAAAAGTATGGAACAAAGAAGGCGTGGTTTCTTCATAGCACTTAGCAAGAGCGTCAAGCTCCGACTTCAATGCCAACAAATTACACATGGACGTGTGAAAACTGACAAAAAAAAAAGCAACGATGAAAAGCAATCTACCGAACTTCTCCATACTCTAAAACGGATTTTACCGTTTCTTTATCTTCTTTGTCTTCGTCTTTCCACGGCCTTTCGACTTTGAAGTCAGACATTTCGAAAATGGTAGCAAAATGAAGGGATGTCTGAGGAAAAAAAAAAAAAAAACACCACAACAAGACTGAAGCATTCACGTGTTTTTTTTGTTTGTTTGTTTCCTTTAAGATGATATATATCAAAGTAAATACCACTGTTACAGTACTCCAAAATCATTAGCCTTTTTGTCTGGAGATGCTAGACGTGTTGTAATTTTTCTAATGGATTCTGCGGGGGCCCCTAGCCCTGGCGGCCCCGCCTACCTGTATGATAAGTGTGGCCATTGAGTGCCTATCTGCTGTGGCGCCTCGGGTGCCCACACTCT
>JAUMHP010000043.1:6632934-6645901 GCA_032361065.1 Enteromius trimaculatus
TTATAATAAAATATTATAATTATTATAAAAAAGTGTATTTTATTATTTATTACCATGCCATTGTAAGAGTCTTACTCTACCTATTATTTTACCCATAAAAACGCAAAACACAAATTGAAATATTTACTGTAGTAATCAACATTAGAAGAAACAAAATGCACTTGGACACATCTGTTATACAATATTATATCTACACTAGCAGTTTTTTTATTCCATTTGATTTCATTTATTTTACTTTTTAGTATTTTAATGAAGTCTATCGTGCTCACCAAGGCTGTGTTTATTAGATCAAAAATACAGTGAAAACATTGATGATGAATTAATATTACCATTAAAATGTAATTAATTAATGTGGTACAAAGCTGAATTTTCAGCCGTCATTACTCCAGTTTTCAGTGTCACATGATCCTTCAGAAATATTTCTTATTATCAATGTTAAAAACAGTTGGTTTAATATTAAGCTTAATATTTTTTTTGTCAACACCATGATTTTTTCCCCCAGGATTCTTTGATGAACAGAAACTGCAAAAGAAAAGTATTTATTTAAAATAGAAACCACTGTAACATTATAAACAGTTTTGTGTGCTAATGTCAATCTATAATTAAAATGATATTTACTGACATCAGCTTGACAGCTTATTCAGAAATTTTCCATGTCCATTTTCTAACACTGGCACAGATCTTTCTGTTTATATCCATCTTATGCAGTATCTTTAGAAGTGCTTATGATAAAAACAAGATAAGTATACAGAACTGAATTCTTCAGCACTTATCTTTATAGAGCTATTTAGTAATGACGTCAATTTGGAGGCCAACCCAAAAGGCTAATTTGCCAAAGATTCCCTCAGGAATTTCTCATGGGCTTTGAGAAAGCCAATTTTCGATTTACAGCATGAATAAAATGAGCTCTGTAGTTACACTATATAGAGCTGACAAGTGAAAGTGTCTTAATGTCTCTCACTTCCTCTTCCTCTCTCACCTCCATGGGGTAGATGATAGTCTGAGCTGTAGCTCCTGCCAGCGACCCAGCAATGAAGCGTTCCTGAACTCTTAGAGAGCCACCCTCCTTACTGCCTCTGATCAGCCATTTGATCTAAACAAGACATGTATCATGGTTAACCTGTATTAGACAGTCTGCCACTCAGTCCTAGTTAAAAACAAGAGTGGCTACTGGATTCTGGTTTGTTTACCTGCTCATAAGCCATGAATTTGATAGCTGACTCCGGCGCAATTTTGAGGACGTTGATGCCGTTGCCCCTCCAAAGGGACCTCAGTCCCCCTTCCTGCACCATTCCCCGTAAGCCACTAAACAAACTCACACCACTGGAGCCATGGACCTGTTAAAAATCCCCTTTCGTTATGAGTATTGTAGTTTTCGCAACTGAACTGCAAACGTAAGATTTATTTATTTCTGTTGAGTTAAAACAGTAACTGACAGAGACAATAAAGCTTCAATTAAATAGGACCTGTAGGAAAACTTTAAGTCGGTCGAGAGGAGCGGTGCCCGTTCTCGATACGGCTCCTGCCATTGCCCCGGCCGCGAGCTGTCTCCACACCACACCTGAACGCCGCTCTTTCTCTGAAAACTCATCCGGCACAGTCAGCTGCTCTCCAATGTCAAATATCTGAAACGCATACATTACAGATTCAAACCACAGTTAAAGCTTACATTCCTAAATTGCTATAAATATCAGGCCTACAGTCTAATTTCTGAAAAGAGCTGGAAGTAGACCAGAGAGTGTTTCCAGTAGTGGGCGATGTCCTCCAAGTTGTGCAAGGGGTTAAAGAGGAAGTGGTCCCGCCACTCTTTCCAGTCAATGGTCATAGTGCCATCTCTGTCTATGCTGAGACACAAAGAGAACAATAAATAGTTCAAACTAGTTTTTCTATGCCAATTCAAACTGCGTGTGACTCAACATGTGGGTGCTTCACAGCAACATCTCAAACTCTTTTGAAAGCACAGTCAGAGTGGGAGGTATACGTGTACATGACATTGATTAAGCGCTAAAAAACATTATTTAAAAAGCACAGTGTTTTGTGAAAAGCTGAAGTGCTCTAACCTCTGCAGGATTCTGGAGGCCTGCTCTGTGGATACATTCACTCCAAGGCTGCGCAAGGAGAGCTGAATTTCTCCAACATCTATGTGACCTAAATATCATAAAATACTTACAGCAAAGGATACACAGTTGTTTGAAAGTTAAGGGTCACTACATTGTTAAATGTTTTCTGCAGACATCTCTATATGGTTGCATTTACTGAATGTAAACATTGTAAAGTAGTTTTACAATTTAAAACAATTTATTCCTGTGATGGCAAAACTGAATTTTCAGCATCCTCCAGGAATCATTTATTTTAATGATGAAGAGATATTTCTTATTACTATTAATGTTGATAACAGGTTAAATTTTGTGTGGAATTTAATTCAAGGATGAATAAAACATCATTTATTCTCAAATAGAAGTCTTTTGTAACTTTATAAAATGATCAAATTTACTTTAATTGTGCCTTCTTGCTAAATAAAAATATTAATTTATCTAACAAAAGTAAACCCACTGACCGCAAACGTATAGTATAACAAATATACATAGCAAATATACATTTTCGGGGAACTATTAGAATGTGTAAAAAGATCATC
This sequence comes from Enteromius trimaculatus, assembly GCA_032361065.1. Classification (NCBI taxonomy): domain Eukaryota; kingdom Metazoa; phylum Chordata; class Actinopteri; order Cypriniformes; family Cyprinidae; genus Enteromius; species Enteromius trimaculatus. The sequence goes on from JAUMHP010000043.1 coordinate 6,635,570, forward strand.
CAGACCGTCGTTGTTGCGGTCCAGGCTGCGGAACATGAGTCTGAGCTCTTTCTCGTGCGTGCGCAGATACTGTGTGAACTCCTCAAAGTCCAGCTGGCCGTCATGATTGGTGTCACTCACACGTACAATCTAAGAGGTGGAGGAAGTGAAAAGTGCACGTTTAAGGGCACGAATGTGAATGTGTAGCCATGCCTATGTAGAACAAGGAACAAAGAGAAACTAACAGAAAACACACAGGAGGCATTGCTCTAAGCTTACAGATGCAAGGTTTCTGCTTGTGTGCAAAGCCCTGCCAGCAGTCTGGCAACTCCAATCGCAAACACATTGTGGACTAGAGCTAATCTCTCCTCTTGCATCACAGCACATGACTAACACGACCCAACAACACAGACGTACCACTGGCACTTGGAGTGTCCAAGTTATGTTCATAATGCCACTTTCATGGTTTCATCCTTAGCTACCTGCTGAAGTAAATGATCACAACACAACAGTTGCTTCGGCATGAAGAGTCAACATGACTGAAAATGTTAAACGTTGTTGACCTGTTTGTGTGTGTGCTATCATGCTGCAATTGAAAAAAAAAGTCTGTTAAATTGCATTAAAAATGCATAGGATAAGGTCTCAGTCATACTGTATAAGGCCTTACTGCAGTTTCCTGAAGATGGTTTCAGTGGACCCAATGCAACTATACAGACTGAACAAAAAAATGCAAGTACACGGATTCTCAGTAGCACTTACAGTCCTCCATTCAAGCAGTTTAAATTAGTGGTGGAGGTTTATTTCTGCAGTTTATGATTGCAGCACCCATGACAACACTTTCTAAAATACTAGAGGAAACTGGGGAGTGTTGTAACACATTTTGTTCCAACATCTCAGTTCTGTTTACACTGTGTGCCTTAAACTTTGATAACAATGCCACATACATAGCTGTATGGTAAGATGATATTGCATACAAAAGATGCTGTGTTAGACCTTCCACACAACAGAAAACATGGATGTTTTAGTTTATTCCAGTAATCATATTTACTGTGATTCAAATTTACAACCACAAATAATTGCTGTTATACAACATATATGGGTAAGTTTCACCATATATCTCTAAAAACATAACAGACCGTGTGCATGTTTTATTTTGTGCAATGTTAGTAGTTCATTGAGGAAAAAGTCGTAGTTTGAAGAAATCAAGTTTTTAGCACAAACCACTGGGTTAGACCGCTGACGTCACATCTCACCCGGAGCTACAGCACTTTCCAGTCTCCCTGCCCAAGCAACGAAATTAGTCTGAAGGTCTGTCAATATTGCAGCGTGGAAAGACAAGTCTAACTCTTAAATAAATTACACGGGATCGCTTGTCCTTGGGCGCTTGGGCTAACGTTACTGGGTAAGTTTCACTCTTGCTAAGAGTAAGCATGACAAAAATCCCACGCTTACGTTAAGTGGTCTTACCAAAATTAGACCTGATATGTTAGGGTTTCATATTTCATACTTTCATACATCATACTTCCCAAAGTAAGCGACCCACCTCGTCTACCTCACTGCGCACGACCCCCCAGGCGGTCAGTCCGGTGCGCAGCTCGTTCACATCGATCCTCCCATCTTTATTTAGATCCATCTGATCGAACAGCTCGGCCCATCGTTTCTCTCGCTCCGGATCGGACACCCCGTTATCTTGACAGCGAGCCCATGTCCAACACGAAGGGAACCGGCTCCTCGCTTCGCCCATATGAAACACGGGGCAGATTTGTTCTCGAGAGTCAGAGCAGGCAGAGCCGTGTTAGGCAGAAGAGCTGCATCCTACCTCCCAAAATACAGGTAGCCTGCTTCTTCGGCAAACACCACTTTGAGGATTTGTGGATTGAGGCACATAAAAACACTGCTAAATCCTGATATGTAGCCTCGTTCACCTGTCAGAGTCCCGCCACCGTGTAGGGTAAAAAACGCGTTTAAACGGGCGCACCGGCGTTGCTCCACTGTAGCCCGTGCCGATTACTGCAGAGTTAATCCAGGAAGTATTAAACCTCTGCCCCTCTGGCTAGAATAATAATCCCCGTGTCTGTTCCACCGGTTCTCTCGAATCCAGCTCATTCCTATAAAACTGTCCTGTTCTGGGCTCAGATCACTCGAAGAGCAAGTGCCGCCTGCACCGGTTACCGCATCGTAGCGCGACGGAGATCTCCTCAACCGAACGCTCACGAGTCGCGTCTTTTGCTCATTTTATCGTGCTGTGGAGGTTGTGTGGCGTCGCCGCTGCATTGAGCTTAAGGGAAGGGCTGGGTGTCCCAACTCTATTAAAGCGCCCTAAGGTGCGATTCGTGTCATGGATTGCCTGCTATTTACGAGCAGTGTGCAAATTATTCACTGGCTTTTACGTCGGTCTGTTTTTATATGCTCTTCTTGTACCCCTCGCACAATTTGCAGACGGTCTGTTTAGATTCTGCTGATATTTAAAGCTATTATAAAGTGATAGATAAATAAAACAGCCTATCGTGTTTTATGGAATGATAGGCTTTTCCTAACGAAAAGTGCTTCAGCAGCGTGTTGCTATAGTAACCTCCTCAGGTGAACGCGGTCTAGGGAACGCGCGGAGATTATTAACGTACAGTCTTTATTAGGCTACTTTTATGATTTTTTTTTTAAAAAACCTTGGATTGGAAACACAGTTACAACACTAAAATACTATACCTGTATCAAATTAATGCAAAAAGCCCCCTTTTCACATTCATCCGTGTTTGACTGTGACAAATCTTTTATTATAAAAGTAAAGTACAATTTAATAAGTGTTTAAATTGAAAACACAGTTAAGATTTAAGTTTATGGTTAAAATTTTAATGTAGTGAAACTATGGTTAATTAGGCTTCGTTGTATTTTGAATTTTTCTTGTAGCACCATGGCTAATTTTACTGGAAATGCTATAAAAACAACCATGGTTACTTTTGTGGCTACAATGGTTTTACTATAAAAACCACTACTATACTATAAAGAAGTTAAACCGTGGTTACTGTTGCGATGGAAATATTTAACGTAGCCTAATGGCCACAGGAGGAGATCTGCACAGAAGTTTCAGAAAAGTGCAGACTATAAGGATGCTCGGATCAAAGTCTGATTAAATAATCTGTACTTTCCCAAAAAGTGCTAAAAAAGTCATTTGACAAACAAAAGCATGATCAGTAACCAATTACAGTAAATAAGACTTGATTGATATTGACTTTTACTCAACTGCAAGGTTTAAATGTATCTTTCTGTTGAGGGAGTCTCTCTTGGTTGTTGTGACCAGTGGCTTCCCGGGCGTGAATTAACTTTCATTCCTGCAAAGAGCAGCTTGGGAGTGGTGTCTGGTATGTGCTGCACTGCTGAGGAACAGGACTACTAAAGATTCAATGCTCAAAAGACCACCGCAAAGACAGTGATAGTGTTGGAAGACTATAGAGCCATCACCCTACTTCAGTGCGGTATTGGATTATATTGTAAGAAACTCAGGGAATTAGCTCAAGATTGTAAGCATTCTGGGAATGAGCCTGAGATACTGTAAGTAGAAACTGTAGTTGTTTGAGTTATCTGTGGTAAAGTCAGATTAGCACTGAGAATTTCCACAACACCTTATAAAAGCATGGTTAAACTGTGGTTACACAAATGGTAACCAATACCAAAAAAAACCCTGGTTACTACACTTTTACTACAATAAAACCATGGTTAGTTTTGGTTAGGGAACTGACTGAGAGCATCATACAGGTATTCCATGTTTAATGTACTTACACTCAAAAACAGCAACCATTCGCATACACACAACAATTATACTGTAATTATAACAGTACAGTTATACAGCACACAGAGCAATTATTCCTTGTATTTTATCAAAGGTTTCTAACAATTTAAAAACACAGCACTTTGCTGACTAGTGTGTACTTCAGGTAGGTGACGTACAGCCTCTGTAGAGTGATGCTGTGGGATGAATGGAAACTACTGAGTCAACACTTGGAGGATAGTGCAAGATTAGAGGGAACCCATTGAAGGATTTCGTTATGACGATGCCTCATGGGTTGTGTTGAATTTAAGGTCAGCCTTTTTCATAATAATGGTAAATATATTTACAGATGTATGCATTATTGTTGTATGTATTTAATTACTTATCATGTGTGCAACATAGAAAGAGGGTCTTTAGGCCATCCTCATACATTCCTGTCATAATTAACAGTGCAGTGTTGAATGGCAAGGAGTCAATAGATCTTGTATTGCAGCTCGGTTAATTTACAGTATAGTAGGCCTCTAGACTACAATAGACAACTCCAACAAACAGCCTATTCACGGTTTAAAAAAAAAAAACACAACAGAGAAGTGAACTTTAAATCTTTGGCAGGAGCGATGACCCTGTCACCAGCAGCAGTGCTTTGATACGAAATAAAAGAAGGGGGTGTTTTTCTGTTGGGTATTTCTGAGCCATACTAAGCTCTCGTTTACAAACGCTTATTTGACTGGTGTTTAAAGGAGAAAGTACAAAGGTAGACAATCTCAGACGGCCATTCTTGGCACAGCCCACACAGAGCTTTTCTGGCTATGAAGAATATTTTTTTTTCTCAATTACACTCTTGACTCTCACATAAAACCATCTAAAGGACTTTATTCTCCTGTCCAGTATTTTGTGATTGGTCATGGTTGCACCATCACCTCCATCTAAGGCAAACCTGAACGAGCTCTCCACACTTCAGGTCACATTAATAGACAGAGGGACGAAAAACATGAAGTGTCCCATAGAGATTTGCAGGCAAGCATGCAGAGATTATTTTGTCCTTGTTCCTTTTAGCATGTATCCAGGGCAACCTCCTCTGGCACTGAACACCACCACCTGTGAGGAGAGACTGAACAAACACAGAGCATATCAGTATTCATAAATGTGTGTTAATCATTCATAGTCAATTTATGTATCTTATCGTGATAGTTATAAAATGAATTTGCTTCCAGTTCAATCCATTTTTAGCAAACAAAAGTTCAGTTAATGTTTACTAATACTATCCAGGGCTAATATGGTACAGGTTTCCTGGTACAAGTAATCCATTTACATGATTTATATTTCTTTAATATTGTTAATGTGTAACAGTTCACAGATCCAGAGAGTTGTTTAAAATTATTGCTCAACAATAGCTTTTGTAGAGACAATTACTGCTGTTTACTATGGTCAAAATGATGGTCACTGCCGCACATCCCTGGCCACATTCCCATGCCTCATATCCATCTCTCAGGGCACATGGATCAGTTTCCTGTTTCACAATGCCTCTAAATTAGACAAATTGTTTAAAACCATACTAAAAGTGGTTATCGACAACCAGTAGAGGTCTGCACTTCTGAATGTGCGTTTCATTTTTTTGCTATTTTATAGTAGTTGTTATACAAAAGGCCACTAGGGGGATCCAAAGATTAAATTTCCTTCATCGAAATAAAAGCTCAGAAGCTAGACCGAAAGACATTGATATGAGAGGTTAAAAAAAAGCTATTTTCCATCAACAAACATCAAGTATAATGTTACAACTTATCAGAGTATTAAAATATGTTATTTATTAGTTATCATTAAAAGTTTGAAGTCAGTTTTTTTAAAGAAATTAATGCTTTCATATCATATTAATACTAATATAACTAATATTAAAATTAGTATAGTTGTTAGTATAAGGAACTAATACATTCAATTGATTAGACTAATCAGATTATATTAGTAGACTTTCCATTCATCAAAGAATCCTGAAAATATATCACAGTTTCCACAAAATATTAAGCAGTACAATTTTAAACACTGATGATAATATTTTTTTTGGTATTTTTTATGAGCAACAAATCAGCATATTATAATGATATCTGAAGGATCGTGTGACACTGAAGACTGGAGTTATGATGCTGAATATTCAGTTTTACCATCACAGGAATAATATATATAGACAAGTAATTAAACAGTATTACCTTACTCATTTCTATACATTTCGATAAAAAAAAAAATGCAACCTTCCCGGTGGCTTCTTTTGAAAGCTTTACTTTTTTTCTAAAACCAACTTCAAAACTTTAAAAAGTATAATATGTTCATTGTTAATTGCTAGCATTTTGATTAAAGATGCCTGCCAACTTGTGGTTGATCATATTCAACACAGATCCTTCAAGGACACGAACAGTAATAAAATCTGGTTTTCATCTGCTTTTAGTAAGACTGTGAAAACTAGAAGTTAAAACCAAGGGTGTGTATTTGAAGACATAAAACACAGGGAACACGCTACATAAACAATTATTTTAGAGCATAAAGTGTGGCTAATGGACCAGAGAGCAATGGAAAAGATAATGAATTGAAAAGAGAGAAAAAAACCCTCTTGATTATCAACAGCGTGTTGCGCAGTGGCCTCAGCATGGGGTTCGTCAGCAGACTGGATGGAGAAGTTCTGCCTTTCATCCAAAGTGTTTTCTGAGGGGAGAGAGAAGATGAAACAAGCCTAAGGGAGCCTGTGGGGCTGGGCTAATCTGGAGCATCAGTGAGGAAATTGAGGCCTGCTGATTACCATTCTGCTGCCTCTCTCTCATTATCTCCCTCCTCATTTAACAGCCCTCGGCCCTCAAAGCTCCTCAGCGTGAGTGGGTGAGATACTGTTTCAACTGCAGGCTCTCCACGCTCTCTGTTCTCACAGCCCTCGCTTTTTATTATGCCAAGTGCACCCATAAAAGCTCAAATAGAGATGCAGTGCTTGTGGATTACAAGTTTTGGCGACGGAGGAAGCCACTTGATTTTATGTTTTTCATGAGGTAAAACTGCGACTCCGAAACACGGATGTGTATTGTGATTTCAGTAACTCTTCTTAAAATGACCAGGAGGTGGCGGTACTGAACTGGAATCTCCTCACTCGGATGCGTCCGCTGTGGATTTCAGTTATGAAAGGGAGGGCCAAGCTCCAGACAAACCATTAAGTTGACTTATGACCTTCATTATTGACTTTATTATTTTGCATGCTGCTCCTGCGATCCATCAGCAGCGCTTGGCATCTGGCTTTGCTGTGTCTCCTGAAGTTACAATGGCTGTTTGGTACAAGACCACACAGAATTTACAGCTCTGACCCACATCTACCACAGTCCAGTGCCTCAGGCAGGCACAGATGCTCCAAGATGCCCATCCAGAACGCACGCCAAAAGCTCGGGGAGAGATAGAGAGGAGAAGAGAGAGAATGAGAGGATGAAAGGGGTGGGAGAATGTGTGCTGGCCGTGACAAACAGGTGGTACCTTGGCTGTCAGGTAGTAGTGCCGTGTCTCCAGTCTGTTTAGTTTGGACAGCGGCCAGTTTAAATTCTCCTTTATGGGGGCGTCCAAATACAAGGTACATAAAAACAGGAAGCACAAAATGCCTGTCATATCACGAAAGCCAGCGAGAGCACATGTCGGTCGTAATCATTCCCTAATTAACCTTAATAGGATACAGTAATTAATTTTTTTAACCAGTTAAAACTTCACTCTTTACAAATCACAGCTTGCACTATATGTGAACCAGCCCAATAGAGGATCGATAGCTAATTCACTTCCAGTCTTTGGAAATGTTTAATCTATAGCAACTATAAATCAAACCTGACCGAGAGACGTCACATTTATAAAGTGGCTGAGCGCTTTTCATCATGAATGGCATTGTGTTAATGTAATAGATCATACTGAGTTATGATGTGAATGAGTGGTGTCATCGGCTCAGAATGTTTGTGACATTTCTTCGGGTTAGAAACCGAGTCTTTGTGAAAGCACAAGCAACACAAACAGGCTGTGGTTGGCGGGGTGTTGTCAGGGTTGACTAAGCTCACAATCAGATTGGCTTGTGCCTGGTGGATGTGTTGTTTAATGCTGGAATGGCTTATTCATTGTCAGTAAGATGAATATCGTCTTCGCTGGCTTATTATTTTCTCTTTTCAGAATGGGTATGAAAAAAACATAATAGAAACACACATTTATAAAAGCTCCACGGTAGCAATTATCTTTCCTTTCCGATTAGGGATCTATGTTCCTGTGCCACGTAAGCAGTTTCCAAGGCTTTCTTGGGGTGGATGTTCAACGTTGTTGTTCATCAGGTATAATCAGTTACAATTGATTGATGGCTTCAGTGTTTCAATTTTTAGCAGCTTGTTTCGTCCTACATTACAAAACTAGGCAAGTATATCAAATATCCAGTATATCTACCCCATGACATGGCTGTAGCTATATCACAGTGTGCAGTGTTGAGAAAAACTGTGGATGCAGCCACGTTAATGTGAAATTAGACAAAAGGTAATTGTCACATGGCAAAAGTGTAGTGATATGTAAAGCACATATCACTTTAAAGGAATAGTTCACCCAATTTATCAGCCTCAAGTAGTTCCACAAAGGAAGATATTTTTGTATATATATTTTTGTAGATATTTTCGATTTTTTTTTTTTTTTTTTGTAGATATTTTTGATATATTTTAAAGAATGTTTGTAACCAGGCTCTTTTGGGTCAACATTGACTTCCATAGTATTTATTTTTTCCACAATAGAAATCAATGGTGGCCAAATCTTTCTTCAAAATATATTTTTTGAAAATATATTTATGCAGATCTGGAACTACTTGAGGGTGAGGAAATATGTAACATTCCTAGGTTGTTTTGTTCTTTGTATTTGGTTTTGTTCCGTGTCATGTGATGTTTGTATATTCTCCCCATGTGCTTCCCTGACCTAGTTTCAGTTAATTGTCTATTTCGTTCAGGTGTGTCTGTTAATTAGTGTATGTATTTAACCCATGTCCTTTCAGTTTCTTATCGTCCGTCAACCCCAAAACGTAGCCCTAGTGTTAGTCTGCTTGTGATCTATGTTTAAGACGTTATTGGATACTGCTCCACGTTTTGTTTTAATTATTAAAGTATTTCGTTTTCATTTTACTTCGGCCTCATTGTCTCCTTCGTCTCCGTGAGACATTAACGTTACAAAATAATGACTGAAATTTCATTTTTGGGTGAACTATTCCTTTAAGTAGCTTTCCAAGCAAGCAGCCTTGTGGTGGTCAACTCATTGCAGACATCTGAATAGTATGTTTTTTTACTCTGCCGAACAGCAAATGTGTGTGCATTCAGACTCATATACTGTAGCTCATAGCAAGTGATACTATACATTTTTTTTTAGTATTATCACACTGAAGACTCACTTTCTGTTTCATACAAATCCAGTTGGAATTCTGAAGGCAAAATAAACTCAGAGGATCTTAATTAATTTATTACATGGTCACAAATGACTTGAACACATTGTTGGGATTTATTTTGCAATACTGACCAACTGATTGTACATTATACAATACATTACATAATGTATTCATATATTACTGCAGAGGTGTTTCTCAGAGTTGGACTTACGCCCAAAATTCAACATTATCAAAGCAATAGCACAATGAAGACTAATAAGAGAGCTTACTGTGAATCTATCAAACTACAGCCCCGTAAGATTTAGATGTGGGTGGCTGAGATAGCGGGTTTACATCTGTTTAGTGAATAAAGTCTTGCCCTCTCTCTTTTTATTGAATCCTGCCTGAGGACAGAAATACATAATTAGATTGCAATGCTTAGAAACATTTATTAAAATGATCTGAAATGGCATGGTTCAATATGCACTTTATGAGAAATTCAGACCTTTTTCTTAGGTTTTTATTGGAGGTTTCTTGTCTTACCATACATCAGTATTTTGTTCAAGCCCCAAGTCTTTTAATTTTCTCTTTTTGTTCACCCCGTTGAGCATCTTCATGTGAAAATCTAGCACATTATTATCAGCATGATCACACTGCACCTTATAAAGTATAATGAGGACTGGAAATAAAATGTATTGAGATCTAAGCCCTAAATACTCAGGCTTTTTTCCAACAAGAGGGAAGCGGCAAACATATAATTTTCTCTCAAGGAGATAAATACTTGCTTTTCAGCATTCAGGGCCCCTCTCCCCCACTACACATGCCACGGAGGCTTTAATTTCCCCAGTAATGATAGGGAAAGGTGACGCACAAGCAGTGAAGCTCCTGACAGAAGCATTTGTGAAGACATTCAGCTTGAGACTAATTGTCTGTAGGTAAACACCTGCAGGAGCGCTTCAAGACTGGTTAATCATACCAAACGCTTCTGAAACTGAGATAAAGGACTGAGGTAATGTAACCTATAATGAGACAAGCATCTGATATGTTTATTGTTAAAGTATATACAGTTTTTAATGTCCCTTTTAGTCCCTCTCAGCTTTGTTTTCATTGCTATAAAATAACATATGCCCCCAGTTTCACAGACAAGGCTCAAGCTAGTCCCAGACTAAATTGCATGTTTGAGCTGTCTCAGATGAACATATCT
>JAUMHP010000043.1:6646007-6674527 GCA_032361065.1 Enteromius trimaculatus
TATTTATATAGCGCTTTTAACAATACAGATTGTAGCAAAGCACTGAACATTATCAAATAGAACAACAGAGTGATGATATGGAATTATTATCTTATTTGCATGTTTTGCACAGTCTGCCTATGTCTCAAACTTGTTTTATCTATATTGTAATTAAAAAATCCTTTCTACGTGTGCTGCGTTAAGCTAACTAAGACTTGCATATAATTGATCTTTTGTTGATTTTGATAGCTTCCATTATCTTCATTTGTCGCTTTGGATAAAATTGTCTGCTAAATGTCTAAATATAATATGCCTTACTTAATTTCGTACAAGTTAAAAATGATAAGTTCAAACTAGACAGTTTCAAAAGCAAAATTTAACATTACACCAGTCAAAAACATTGGTGTTAAGTTATATACAGGCCATATCTTTTATATTTTTTAATTGCCACTGCACCACTTCACTAAATAAAGTGCCACGGTATTTCCACTACTAGCTTCCTCAAACCAATTTAGAGGCTTTTATTGATCAAGATCCTGATTTTCATAAAAGCCATTTGTGTATGCTCGTGAAGGTCCCCATCTTATCTCTGTGATGAAATACCTGCTATATTTCTACCTGCTCTGCCCATACACCTGTATTTTAAAGCGGTGAGCAATTCTTATCTTTTGACCCCGAGACAAATTGCTGTTCCTTCAGGAGAGAAGAGAGAGCAGCCCTTCTGAAGGAATTAGTTTCTAATGCACATCTTCCAGCCATCACAAAATGTTTCCTTTGTGCGGCGCTCATGTGCGGCGCTTTACGGTGCGATGACCCCTGCAAGCTGCCAGCGGGATGAAATATGACTGCGTGCCTGCGACGGATGCCCGCACCGTGTTGTGATGCAGGTCTCTGGTGCGTGTGCAGACTGGGGATGACCGAGTGACTGTTCATCATCAGCGCAGACAGAAATAAGAGCCCTGCAGGCCTGCCCAGATCGCCGTCTCAATTTCTCTCTCTCTTCGCCAGGACTCTGTTGCCATGATAATGAATACAAATCTATCATCCGACTGTGCGCGATTGTGCCTCAGTGTATTGCTCAAAATTGCAGAAGCTTTGTGTCAGAGCAGCACAGTGTCTTGAAATGTTTCCAATCGCCTTTTCAAAAACTGTTTTTGTGTTTGCACAGTTTAAAGAGCGACCCGCTTTTTGTCCTCTCGCTTAGGCTTTCATATGGTGCTCGGTCACTATGAAACCATCTTATGAATGTTTATTGTTTGCTGGCTTTACTCTCACCCCATGCTAAGTTGAAATGATGGCTCCAATTTTAAACAGTCCCTTGTTGTTGACATATGTTTCTATATGGGGTGGCCGAGAGGATTTGCGTCTAGAATTCACAGGAGGCTCAGATTCCTCCAGCCCTGTACCTTCAGTGCAGTTGAAACCCAGTCACAGCCCATAGACTGTGTGCTCTCATTGTGTTGGGACTGTACCCAGATTATATCTCTGTGCAGCAAAGTTCATAGACTTCATAGACCCTTCATAGACAGTAAGCGCTGATGATATTTATGTTCTTTCTGCATTGTCTGTGTTCAGCTGCTGCTAACAAGTGGCACACCTCTGAAGTGTCTACTGACAGGAGTGCTTTTTGACGCTATCTGAGATATGGGTGCGTGTGATGACAAGACAAAGTGTTTCTGACCTGCATTCACCTCTCTTCTAAGTGTCTAATGCTCACAGGATGATAGCGCATTGAGCTGGGAAATGTGGGTGAAAGCAGAGGTAACAAAGGACCTGGAGATTGCCAGAGAGAACAGAACTAGTGGAGAGTGTATGAGTACTTTGCTTGGAGGAGAAAATACTGTATGTTCATTTTAAATGTATGGGTGTGTTTCATTCTGTTCCCTTTATTATGAATGGGGATACAGTTAAGATTTATGTAGGCACTAGCAATGGCTCAGATCTACTAAACATTGTTGATGAGGTTGTATATTAAAGAGTCACTGGTATATATTAAGCATATTTCACACATGCATGCTTACTGCAGCAGTTCAAATTTACAGAGTCATTATGAAGCATGCTTGTGGTGCAGTCTTTTAGTTAAGCAAAAATGTTGTACAGAGTATAATATGCAATTGAAAAGAATTTAATTGCATAATATACAAAAACAAATATGAGTATGAAAATAAAACAAAAAGCAAATACACATTTTACATTTACACTTTTTAAATTCATGTTAATACCTTTTTTAGATATTAGCCGTTTTTCTTAGTGTAAACATATCTTTTAAATGCTTTTTTAGAGGCTATGGTTTCTTTCTTTATTAATCAGTTTTAAACTGATTTTTTTTTTGATGTACAAAAAGTGTAATGGCTTTTGAAGAATAAAGGAAGTAAGCCTTGGTTCAATCACATGGTTGTTGGCTGGATTTAGTGATTCGGGCATAGCACCTGAAAATAAATGTGAGCTAGCAATCGAAAGTTAAATGGATGTAATTCCATGCTGACTCTAAAAGTGGCTGACTATCTTGCTAGTGTACTACAGAGATTAATTTATTGTAGGGAATAAAATTTACATGAGAAATAACAATGAAGTATAAAGAAATAAAAAGACTATATGTGACCCAAAACCAGTCATAAGTGTTAATTTTCTGAAATTGAGCTTTATACATGATCTGAAAGCTGAATAAATAACCATCCCATTGATATATGATTTGTTAGGTTAGGGCAATATTTGTCTGAGATACAGCTATATAAATATCTGGAATCTGAGGGTACAGAAAAATCTAAATGCTGAGAAAATCACCTTTAAAGTTATTCAAATGATGATCTTAGCAATGCATATTACAAAAAAGAAAAATCAATAATTTTGACCCATACAGTGTACTTTTGGCTATTGCTACAAATATACCCCAGCGACTTAAGACTGGTTTCTTGGTGAAGTAAAGATATTTTGTCAATTTCCTATTGTAAATATACCAAAATGTAATTTTATATTAGTAATATGCATTACTAAGAACTTCATTTGGACAACTTTAAATGCAATTTTCTCAGTAATAAAATTTTTGGCACCCTCAGATTACTGTTTTCAGATAATTGTATCTCGGCCAATCCAATCCTAACAACCATATACCAGTGGAAGGCTTATTTATTCAGCTTTCAGATGATATATTATACTGATTTTGCTGTCCATGGTCACACACACACACACACAAACACACACACATATGCATAGTTGCAAATGTTTGTAGCAGATTTGTACTGAGTGAATGATTTCAGAGGGAACAACAACACATAGATCTGAATAGTAAACTAAGTAGTTTAAGTTTCATATGTATCTGCCTGGCAGAGCACAGACTCTCGAGAGTGCAGTAGAGAGTCCAGCGCTGCTGATTACCGTGGAGTCTCCCTCACCCTGCCTTTGGACCAATCCAGCCAACCCAATTACTGGAGTCACACTATAATTGGCTGCCGACCCCACTGTCCAGCACAATGCACTGGGTCAAAGACTCACAGCTATTTGACGTTATGTACTGATGTAACGCAGCAAGCGCCATAAACGTATTATTGTTTGGGTAGGGCCATTGTGGTGGTAATTGGCTGAAGATTGTGATTCCCTCTTGCTCATAGCTGTACTTCACTAATGGCTTGCTGCTGGGAGGTAAAGTGAAGCTCTTGTTCACAGTGTGGGAACAGCTCTGTACGGAACCCCAAAACATATGGGTTCATTCATTAAATCCTGCGCTCTCTTTGCTCCTAAGGAACCTAATAATAGCACACGGTCCCTCAAGAGCTCCTTTATTTAGTCTCAAAATTTTGTCTTTTGAAGAGTTCAATACGCTTGTATATCCTCTGTAGAGGCATGACAGTTTCCCTGGTGATCCACCTCTTAGACAATTTTTAGCTACATGCACACTGTGCCCGAGGAAGAACACTGTGCTGTGAGTAATGTTGACTCTGTCTTTGTCTGCGCGGGTCACATTGGTCAGTGAGCCGGTTTGCTGGCTCTAGGGTTTTCCTTTGACACCATGGCTTCCAAATCACTGGCACCATGAACATACAAGTCTTTTTTGAAAAGAAAACATACTCTATAGTATTCAAACATGGGGCACACCCATAAATGAAGATTTTCACTCTCATGTTACTCCAAACCCGTATGACGTTTTTTAAGATAACATATTTTGAAAAATAAAGAATGATATCTTCTTTTGTGTTCCATACAAATTTGAAACATGAAGATGAGTGGATGATTCATTTAAATGACAACACAGATTCCCAAGTATGATTTCACATCCTGTTTATTGACCTTCTGTAATGTACATGTGTTGAGTGACACTTCTAATAATGAACAAGATTAACAGACCTTATTTGCACAACCCTTAGTAGTTCAGTAGGGGCCACAGTTCTCATTCATTGTCCGGCGAGTTGAAGAGATAAAACCCACCGACAGCAATGAATGTGAATCAGGACCCAGAGCTGTGACAGTAGATGCAGAATATAGTCTCTCGCTTGACTGATCAGCTGGGACAGCTTCAGAGACGCTACAGCAGCCATCTTGGCCAGCTCAGCAACAAAATGGACTCACACATGTAGGCGCTGGCACTGTGAAGGTCCGTGTGGCCGGAGTACATTCGAGAGGCAGGGTACACTCAACACTCGATGGTTTCTCTCACTTGCAAACTCACCGACAGCGTTGAATGTTCACCGTGACTCGTCTGGGACTGACACACATTTCAGATTGTGCTGAAATTGTGAGGTTTTGGACATGCACGCCAAAAACTGACATCAACACATTTATGTATCTCACGTGATATAGTTTACATTCCCACCCCAACTAGTTTTCATTAAGTTAAGCCACATTATGATCAATAAATCAACGACTCATGCCATAAAACAAAAATAATACAGACATATATTATAAGAAAAAAATAAATATGTTTATAAATAAATAAATATATATATATATATATATATATAAATTATTTTTGCAGATACAGAAAAGAAAAATGTTTCATAAACTGTTCATAAGAGTTCATTTGCAAAACAGATAACTTGAAAATTATGTTTTTTCATTGTATTAATCAAACTGCAGTTGGGTTATTCTGATTAAGTTAAAAAATAACAAAAATTTTTGTTTGATTTTAAATGTTAAAAATAGAGATGCAAATAAACTTTTGCAAACAAACTCATCACACACACATACACACAGACAGATAGATACACACTGTACATACTCATACTGTATATATAGTACACATGTTAATGATATTGATGCACATATATCAATAAACAGTATTGCCTCTTGAAGTACGTTACAAAATATGTCATTTGAAGGTTTGTGCAAAAACAGACATGTTGTTTCCAGCCTAAATTTAGCAAATTTGAAATATTTGTTGGCCATACAGTACTCTCTCAGGGGAAGTTTTGTGTGAGCACTGGGGCCAGTGGAGATCTGGTCATATGCACAGGGAAGCGGGCACAGTATAGCATGAGCTCTGTGGGGTCTATTATCTGATGGTGGGGGGAAGGGAGCAGGAGCTGAGAGTGAGCGGGAACAGGGGGCTGCCGATTAGAGAGAAAGAGAAAAATGGAAGGGGGAAGGAGGAATGGAGGGAGCGGGCAGAAGAGTGGAGGTGGTGAGTGCATGTCTGGGCAAGGGGGTGTTGATCGATTCCAGGCTCAGCATTTCCAGACAGACTGAATGGCAAAGGTCAAAGGGTCTCATTTCCTATGAAAGAGGGGCTGTCTGAAATGCGCCTCGTCTGTTTGTCGACTCGATGTGTTTGGAACGCACTCACGTACACACACGTGCAAACAGACCGTGTGGCGTGTACGCAATTTCAAACGTGAAAGCAAGTTTGAAAAGGCTATTGGAGTGAGTTAGGCTTTATATAACAACTATTTGGCATCAAAACTGATCTCAAGGCCCACATCTGTACGAAGGGAGACGAGCTACTGGCCTATGAGGTGAAGGTCAAAGTTCTATATATAAGCAGGAAAAAGTAACAGGCCTCGTGTATGTGTTTGTCCAGCCGTTCGAAATGACGGCCGTGTGAGATGCGGAAAAGAAGTGGGGGAAGGGTCTACAAGAAAAAATAAGGCTACCATGACAAACCCCCCCACCATCCCCCACTTGGGACTTGAACTCATGACCCTCTGGTGAATGAGTTCATAGGCGTCACAGCCAGTTTTGAGAACCCAGAAAGTTGGCTGGAAAACTTTTCAAACTGGATTTTGGGGTGCGAAACACGTAATTGGGAAACTCGAGCATAGCCGACAAACTTTTCAAAAGCATTTTTATGAGAATCCAGAGAAACTGAACTTCAAGGCATGCGAAAAAGTGGTAACGCACAAAGACACTGACATCACATTTCTTTTGAAGAACAAAGTTAGCACATAGTAAAGTTCACTTGCTAGTCTGTATGTGCAAAATCTGGTCTTTTCCAGCATGTCCGAGCATTGACATGCCATTATTGTGCCGGTCACTGCTGTAGGTTTAGTTTTGGGTGCGAGAGGATTATTGATGAAGATGTCTGCAGTAATGTGGATGGCCCTTCCCCCTCGTCTGGCCGACTGGGTGTATGTCTACCTGCTCCAGACTAAATCAATAGTTTAATCCAATTGCCATTCACTTCCATAGGGATTGATATCACCTCACATGCATACACAAACATACACACACACACCATTAGGAGACCATTATGTCCAACACATAGTGATACACTCTCCAAAGTAGTGTTTACAACCAACAATTAGTCAAAGTAAGCAGTTGAAAACGAGTCAAGAAGATATTTATGTTTCTTAAGAAGCACAAATGTAAAAAGACAATCCCTGGACATGTCCCAAAGCCTTAACTAGCATACAAACACATGCAAACACAACACACATGCATGCCTTGGTGGATAACATCACATTAAAATGTCCTGCAGTGATGTCTGACCGCATAAGCAACACTTGTCACATTTGTCAAATCAAATTTGTATCACATTCTAACTGCATGACAATGCATCCTAATGCAAAAGTCCTCTCGTATGCGCTCACACAGCCACAGTGGATCACAGGCTCTTCATTTAGGGAGGTGGCAGGGGTTCGAGAAGAAAAACACACTTACCACAGTGACTCTCAGATGCATACACCCAGTCTGGCTCCAGTCGATCTCTGCCCCCCTCTATACGTCGAGCTTGGCCGTTCCACCCCTGCATTCCTCCACCTCCCTTTTTCTCTCTTCTATTTTAAAACTCTTCGTCCTCTCTCTACTCACCTTCCACTCTGACATCTCTTTGTGAATTCCATACCTCCTCTTTCTATTCTCACCCCTTCCGCCGGTCTCCTCGGGTTTTCTCGTCCCGGTCTCTTACTCTTCTTGAAGCCGTCCTCTAGCCGCTGTTAACTTAACTGCAGACGGTCTGGTGTTTCTGGCTCTGTGTGTGTGTGAAGAGAGAGAGAGAGAGGGAGTGGGGAGTGCAAACCGGGACACACAGGCTGTGTCAGTTTGAATGAAAATTGTGAATGTGCTCCGCTTCCTTCTCCTCCCCCTCTCTCCCTCTCTCCCTCTCTCTCTCCGTTTCCTTCCCTCCCCCTTCATCCCCACCCTACTCTCTTGCGCACTCTTTTTTTTCCCCTCTTACCCTGTTTTGGGTGCCTGTTCTGTCTATATTCCCTCCCATCTTCAAAAATGTTCACACTCCAGACAGACATTTATATTTTTATACTTACCCCCTTCCCCTCTTTTTCTCTCTCATCACTCCCTCTCCCTCTATTTCCTCCACATTTAAACACATGCACACACATTCATGCTTTCCTCGCTGAGCGCCAGACACTTAACCCTTCGTGTTCTGTGAGCCACTACCCTAAAAATAGTTGATGTATCTTGGTGTCGGACAGTCGCAGGGTTTATTTAGTGTTTTGGTTTTCTCATGTGTGTTTTGATTATTGTCACATATTAGTGATCAGTAACTAATGCCTATTAAAACACACATTTAACGCTTTCATATGCTGTTACAGAGTAATAGTAACATTAATTTATTAATTTGCTAGTTGAAAACACATGCACATGGGGGGTATTTTAATAACTAAGTTATTAAATAACTTTAATAACTAAACCTTTAGAATATTTGTGGTTTATTAAAAAAGACAATTTAAACCTTTTTTTTTTTTTTTTTTAAATAAGCAACTGAACAAAAAAAGAGAGAAAAAATATCTTTGTTATTTATTAGATAAAAACTTTTTTATAACATTTACATAATATTCACAAGTATTATAATTATATTGTATAGTTATATTTTATTGCCATTTTTAAGCCTTTACCCTTAAAATGTAACAGGCAGATAAGAGTACACAATATATTTTAAAACGATATAAATGTGTGCTTCAAATTCAGTTTTTAATACGTTTATGTTTTTGGTTTCAGTGCCTATGCTTGAACCACATTTAATGTTCAAGTGCCTACAATCACTAATGAGATTTCTGCTTTATACGTTTCAAAATATACGGGTAGCACACTCATGACACTTTGCCATCACAAGGACGTCTGAGTGGCGTATACGTGTGGTATTGAGAAAGAATTGTATGAAGTATTTTCCCCACGGACACTACTTTCAGACGCTGCATTAACGGATCCAGTGTCTGTTTGAGTCGACGTGTCTTTTTTCCTCCCCCTCACACTCTCCATATTCTCTCCCTTCATAGTGACATATTGATCAGACATAATGGGAGGGGGGTGGAGAGGTGGTCATAGGGGTCAGCGTCGTGGCTAGACTCCCTCACCCCTGCGCATGACCCCCACCCCTCTCCTCCCATGTCCCTGCTGACCCCAAGCTCCCCCTTTAAAAACTGACCAGTGATCGGCCTCAGCCACCGAATCCGTCTGACATTGGCAGCTGAGGATGGATAGAGTGACAGTCAATAGTCAATACAGGTTGTGGAGGGTGGATCCATGTCGGCCGACGGATGGACGAGGAGCAAGACTGGAGCAGTGCAAGGGGCCGTTCCCTGAAAAATTACAATTCTGCCATCATTTAATCACCATTGACAGACTTATTTCTGTGGAACATAAAAGAAGATATTCAAGATATATCAAAAATAGTTCAATCAATCAACTTAATTACATTAAAGAACACTTTTCCACACAATTTATTTAGATTTGTACAACAAGACCAAAAGAAGTTCATTAATACAAATCTTGTTTTGTTGAACCAAATGAATACATTTAAGCTGCAGTGTTAGATAATAACTATTTTAGCTATATTAGATGAGCAAGTAATAATCTCATTAGTGACATAGTACTTGCTAGTAACATGCTACTTTGGATATAGTTATTGCCAGTTGTGTAAAATGAAAAACTAGAGTCCAACGCCGTTTTGACATTGTATGACCAAAGCAATTCTTCTGAATATCTCCTTTGGTGTTTCTTAAAAAATGAAGCAAGTCATACAGGTTTTCAACAAGATGTGAGTGAATAAATGCTGATGGATTTTTCATTTGCCTCAACTCTCCCTTAAAGACTGTATTTCAGTTTCATGGGGTTTTGGGGAAAAGGTTGTTTGTGACAACAACGGAGATCCCAGGGATCTATGAAATATACAGATGAAACAAATTCAAAAATGAATGAGTACCAGTTTTCCATCTCCCTGATCATTTAGCCAAGTAAAAAGCAAACAAGACAGCAGTGGCAATACCTAAAAAAACATGGTGGGCTTCCACTCCATTGCTTCCCACTGCCTAGTTATCTCAGATCAGTGAGCTTGAAGGCAATACGACAGGCCAGGGACAGCACTTTAAAAGCACTGGGACGCAGCGGTGGTGCGTCTGAGCTGGGAGTGTCTTGCAGAGAGCGCAACACACTGTTAGAAAAGCTCCTCCATTTTAGCAAGTCCCTGCGGACACCCTGATGGACAGACAGAGTGCTTCAGTACATTATGAGGTTCGAGGCACATCAGATAGCGCTGCCTGAGGCTAAAGCTACATCCTCCTACCAGTTAAAAATCTTTAGTGATTGGATAACAGCGGCGTGATAATGCTAAGTGACCATTTCAATATACAACAGTAAGAGTCGTTTATAACAGCAGAGAAGTGGGATCATTAGGATTTCAGATGCTCCAGCCTTCGCCTGTAGCAAGCCATAGGTCTTCTCTCATTAATACACGTCTCGAGTGACATGCAATGTTTCTGTTAGGCAGTTTGTAAATGCACCCTAATGACATTATTATTTCAACATTGAGTGTAGCGGGGTTAAGTTACACACAGATAAGCCCCTGCAGTCTGCCGCTGTTACAGACGTCTTCGAATGGGTTCCTGCACTTTCATTAGCGCATCTTAAGTGCTTTTCATCATTAAGTGCGTACTATCCTTTACTTTCATTATTTGGCCTTTTACTGAGAACACGATCTGGAGCTCGACACGAATGGGTCAGCACAGTGTTCGCATGCTTTATTGCAGAAGAACCTCGCGATCAGAATGAACGGCCCTCTTCAGAAGCTGAGATACCAATCAGAAAAAGAAAAAAAAAAGAAGAGCAGAATGCAGCTCTAGGAGCCAGCAAATCAATACCAACCATCTAAGAAAGAACGGCATGGGGGAGCGAGCGAATGACTAATGGAGGAAGACAAGCCAGAGAGTGGAAGAGTAAAGAGATTAATGTAATAGAGGATTTCCCCTGAAAATGAATCAGTGGGCCAGTGAAATGGAAGGTCAAAGGTAATGGGATTAATGGACATAATTAACTCAACTCGTTTTAAAATTAACTCTTTTTGAAAGGCAGCAAAAATATCACTGGTTAGTTAGCAAGAAACCGTGCTCACCAGGGCATTTATTTCACTAGAAATGCTGTATAAAATAAGAATATTCTGACATTTTATTACAAATTAAAAATTGTGGAAACTGTGAATCTTTTTTTTTTCTGGATTCTTTGATAAACAGAAGGTTCTGAAAAGCAACATTTATTTTGAAGCCATTCAATTTTACATAGTTTATTCTTCTTATTTTAACATATTTGTGTGATGCATCGCACCATTATTGTAATCTACCAAAAAAAACAAGAACTTGCTTTTCTTAAGTATTCTATAAAACCTGTAATATTGTTAAAATCAGAAGTAAAATAAGTTTTTAACAGTTTAAGTGATAGTGCAGGGCTGGCACATTAAACAACAAGGTATGCTGCAGTCATTTTAATATATTTACAGTCAACCAATTACACTTATTTGCACAATTTTCATGTTGATTATTTCCACGAACACAATATAATAATGATTCCTGTACGTGTCTTTTGTTTTAGTTTTTTTATCAGCAGCTGACTCGTTTCTTTAGGGTCATCTAAATGTGAGCTATGTTGAAGTCTGTGCTTTGTATGATGTGTTGCTCTCTATTTCTTTAACAGGTGTGTCCATGTCTTTTTGTATACCATCTAATTCATTGCTCTCATCTGCCATCACCACAGCTTTCCATGATTCCTGATGCAGCTTTTCATTTTTTTCTGTTATCTGGGGTGACGGTGGATCTGTTGCCACCAAAGCAGGCGCAAGATATTTAAACTCCTCCTCATTTATATCAAAATCCTTCATTTTATGATCAAGCACCCACCAGCGTCCCACAAAGCCCACATCTAGCACACGTTTTGGCAGTTCTGACCAGGGAACAGAGATCGCAGAGCAGCGCGCCTCATACAGGCTGGACTCGGGGTCGTAGTCTGTGAAATAAGTCAAAGACGCGATGCCCAGACTGGCATGGCGCAGCCTTCCCTCGTTTCGCAGCTTCACAAGGGTCTGGACGTGTCCATCTGAGGTGCCACTGCGTATCCATGGTGACAGCAGAGCCAAACGGTTGGAGGTTTCTAGAAGGCTGGTCTCAAAGGAGGAATCATCAGGGTTGGTGTAATAGCAGGCGTACATTCCTCCCAGAAGACCAAAGTAGACCGAGGCTTTAAGGGGTCGCTCCCGGGCCCCCAGCACAGCCTCACGACAAGCCTCCTTATAATCAGTTAAAAGACTACGGAACCATACACCTGAAAACAGTAAAAAAAAATATCTTGATTCATATTTAGGTAATTCAACCTTCCTTCTTTCATATTGTATGAAAGACGATGCAGTGAGAAAAAAAAAAACTAAAGAAATATGAAATTGTATATTTAATGGCACTATAACACACATACACACACACACAGTGAGCAAACTAATATAACTGTATTTCCCTAGATAGAAAATAACAGTCCCTTCATGCAGATAGTAACTGAGTTAAACGTACACTTGACTCACGTGATTGACCTACTAATCGTAATACGAACGGTGTGTTCATACTTTTGCTTGAAGGAAAAATAATAACCGTAGTTTAAACTTACCTGCGCGACTGTTAATCAGCCTTTGCCACCTGGTGCCCTTGGTTGTCTCTATAGCTGCTGTGGAGCACCATCTCTTCAGCAGCCACGAGGCGGCCATGTTAGCAAATGAATTCACGAAATGTGAGAGTTCACAGTTCACCGTGAATATAGCACAGGAAGAGCTTCCAGACGGTAGTTTCCAACCCTGGCTCAAAGCAACAGCGGAGGCCTGTGAAACTGTTGAGCCAACATGGCGTTGAACACGGTACGTGTAATGTTATTGTTCCCCTGCGAAACAAAATACTGCCTTTTCGGTTCCACCATACATTCTTATCAGCCAAGTCACAAAAACAGGAAAGAAATAATGTTTTTAACGTTTTTGTTTTAAACAAAAAATAAAGATTTTGTATCAAATTAGGACCTGTGAAGGCTGAATGTGGCGAGAAAATATTCACATGCGATGTGAACTTTTGACAATATCATATACGTATGTATTAATAAATATGATTTCGAATATATTAAACTATTAGACAACAGTCAATAAATTATTTTATAAAATAAGCCTACTTACAACATCTAAAAATAAGAACTATACAGGGGGTCTTTTATTTACAAAGAGATAAAAAATGCTTTTATCTTAGATATATTTTATCTTATATACAACCTGCCTAGCTGATTCTTAATTTTAAGTCATCAATATAGTAAAAATAAAGAGGTAAAACAGGTAAAAACGTAGCGGTTTTAGTTCCGGCTTTGTTCCGGTCACGTGATTGTGTTTTGACGCATCGGAACGCTGCAGGTGACGTGGAATATGGGGACGATAAGGATAAAGCCATGTGTATTGAGACGATATCAAACCTATTCAAGCTACAATTGATTAGGCTTATGGTTTTTTAAATCTCGTTTCGTCAAAAGATACTATTAAATACCAAGCAATTGTTTTTGTAGCCTACCTGCTAGCTCAAAACAAGGTTGATTGTTGAAGTAGCCAGAAGGATTGGCGCAGGATTACCATATTGTAGCAGCTGCCAGGTGAGTGAATCAGTCTAAATGTGATTTTGGTGGTGACAGCTGACGTTTGATTATATAATGTTTATTGTCTTTTCCCGCGCAGATAGTATTCTTATGAGAACTCTCTGAGTGTCCTGTGATCTCCGGTCATGGCTAGTCCAGATGATTTAAAGTTTCAGGGTGAGGCTCATGTGTCTTAGGTGTTCTTTCTTGCTTTGTCTCTCTTGTCTTTCTGCTTCAATCTTCATTCTGCACGTTTCCAGAGTTTGACGAAGCCGCAGATCTCCTGTCTTCAAATCCTGGAGCTTCAACCCTCAGCATCTCCAGCCCTGGCGCAGCAGCCTCCTCTGGAGATGTCAGAGTGGATCTGTCAGACGATGAAGACAATCAGCAAGAGAGTTCAGAGGTGAGCTGTGACACCAAACAAGCAAATGAGGCTACAAAAAGCTGATTATTTCACATGTATAGAAGGGGTCACTGGTATAAGCCATTTTCTTTTAATTTTCCCACAGTTGCTTGGAGGTGAAAAACAAACTGGGGGTTTTTGGACGTTTGAGTACTATCAGTCATTCTTCAACGTAGAGACAATGCAGGTACATTGGTTTTTCATAAAAAAAAAAAATATATATATATATATACATAAGCATCTGCCAAATACATAAATGTCACCCTGGGCCACAAAGCCAGTCACACGGTTTATGCAATAGCCAAAAATACATTGTATGGGTCAAAATGATACATTTTTCTTTTATACCAAAAATCATTAGGATATTAAATAAAGATCATGTTCCATGAAGCTATTTTGTACATTTCCTACCATAAAATATCGACTGTAATTTTTTTATCAGTAATATGCATCGCTAAGGACTTAATCCAGACCAGTTTAAAGGTGATTTTTCTCAGTATTTGTTTCTGCAGCCTCAGATTCCAGATTTTCAAATAGTTGTATTTCAGCCAAATATGGTCCTATATTAACAACGCTTATTTAAGCAACCTTCAGATGATGTATACATCTCAATTTCAAACAGTTTACCCTTTTGAGTGGTTTTATGGTCGAGGGTCACAAATGTAAATACTGTTAGTGAGTATTTAAGAATGTGAAATGACAAAAATAACAGATATTGCTGTATTATTATCATTCTGCATAGTTTGCAGATTTACCTGTATCGTTGAAACTTTTGATGAGAAGTTTAAATGAGAAAAAAAGTCACACGCTATTTTGAAAAAAAGTAAAAAACAACTAACTAGTATTTTTGACAATAAGCACATAAAAATAATAACAATTGAAAATTTCACTTTTAACCTTTATCTCACATCTTGATAAACACATATTTTAAAGGGAGATCCTGGTTGCTTGGTCGTTTATATACATGAAGCTTCCACATTCAATTTAAACTATCAACAACCCTAATGCCCTAGTAATTGTATGCACTGTTATCTTCATTATTGTAGGTGCTGGATAGGATAAAGGGCTCAGTCATGCCTTTGCCAGGACGGAATTTCGTCAAACACCACATTCGAAATAACCCTGATCTCTACGGTAATGTACATATTATTTTTGATCTTACGGAGCATCTGTCACCAGTCAAACAATGCCTTTTATACTTGAATGAATCTGGATTATCACAAAACATCTTAGTTTTTGTTATCCTTCCTCTTGTCAGGTCCTTTCTGGATCTGTGTGACTCTAGTGTTCTCAGTGGCCATCAGCGGAGACCTCTACACATTTCTGCTTAATAAGGGAGACCCAGAGTTTCACTACAGACCTCAGTTCAACAAAGGTGAGACTGCAGTAGGCATGACAATTTGTGGCGAACAATTCTTTTAGTACTTTAAGAATAATTTGACCTAAAAATATACTTTACTATAACAACTTTTTGGTTGGTAGTGCGTTTGCTTAAGTCATATAAGCATTTCATAGAAATATTATTATATGAACATCCAATCAGATTGAGGTTCAGTGAAGCTAAAGGCCAACCCACAACTCAGTTTTTTTTTTAAATTAAAAGAACATGCTTATGTCAGTCCCTTATGAATATACTAAATGCAGATTTTGTTCTGTTTCAGTGTCGATTGCAGCCATCACTGTGTTCCTCTATGCTTGGCTGGTGCCTCTAGGACTCTGGGGCTTCCTAACGTGGCGTCAAAGTGTTGAGAGACAAATCAGTGGATACACATTTTTAGAGACTGTGTGTGTCTATGGTTACTCTCTGTTCATTTATATCCCTGCCTCGGTAAGTTTGCGACGATATTCAAGACGTGGTCAGACTTCATGATGTTAGAGCAGATAAGTCATGTCTCAGTCTCTGTTTTCAGATATTATGGACCATTCCCATCAACTGGCTGGAGTGGCTCTTGATTGTCATTGCCACGGTGATCTCGGGCTCAGTGTTGGTAATGACGTTCTGGCCGGCTGTTCGCGATGACACAAGACTAACAGCATTCGCTACCATGGCTGTAGTAGTGTCACTTCATGCCCTTCTGGCTGTTGGCTTTAAGGTGAGAGAATCTCTTCCAAGGAATATTTCAAATCACATGCATATTATGATGTTTAATCCAAGATCATGTGACATTCAAGACTGGAGAAACTATGCCATCATAGGAATAAGTTATATTTAATAAGAAAACAGGAATTTTAAATAATAATCGTGTTTTTAATGTATTTTGTATAATTATTACTGATGTCAAATATTTGAATATATCCTGTACAAAGGACTGACATAAATAGCATTTCCTCCGCTTCCAACTGCACATGCAGGTCAATTGCTCATTTCTTGTAAAATGTGTCCTTTACAACAAACACCAAGCTTTAGTGTTTAATATACACTTGCATCTCGTTTTAGCTCTACTTCTTCAAAACGCCAACATACACGGGACCATCGCACTCCGGACTACATACTACCCCAGTCGCAAGTAACGCAACACTTGCTGCGGGAAAGCCTCTGTGACCAACTCAACTGGAACTTGGGAGTCTTTATATTCAAAGGACATGAAAAGTGTGTAGTAATTATGAGACCTCCCAGCAAAGGAGTTCAGTGTGCTGATGCTTGATGCACACAAACATTCCCAGCAAACACATTGAAAGTGTTTCCAGTTTGTAACTAACCCTGCAGATAACCTCCCTTAAGTAAAATCACAAGGACTCACTGCTGACTTTAATTTTTCTTTAATACATAAAGTGACCTGCCTGATATTTTCCTCAAGTGTTATGGTCACTTTTTTTGTTTGTTTCTTTAAATCAGAATGGAATAATTTATGAGAGTGATCTTGTATTACAGTAAACTGCTTTGAGGTTTGCCTTATAACCCCTGACTGCTTTCTGTCCTTTTAGGCTGCTTTTTCTCATTAAGTTGAGAGGAAGTACCTGTATTTAATTCTAAGTATTAATGTTGCTTTCCTGGACAGTTTTCTGCTTGACACTGTGGATTAAAATCATTTTTGTCAGGGTCAAACTTGTCTTTTTGAGCTTGTTTGGTATAAATGTGGAGAGATGCAGCACCATTCCTACTGGGGCACACATTTTGGAGAAATGTTTTGCACTTATGTAATATAAAAGTCGTAATCTTTTAGATATGGTTCAACCAAATATTAAACTTTTGTCATTTACTCACCCTCATGCCATTCCAGACATGTGAAATTTTATTCTGTGGAACATAAAATGTTATGGATAGTGTTAACTATTTTGGACAAACACTTTCTGTAAATATATTTTTTTACGTTCCACAAAATAAACTAATATGCTTTTGCAATATTATCAGAGTACATTTATTTTCAAGTCAAAAACGTTCTCATTCTTATATTCCACCTATATGACTTTTATTCTGAGCCTTAATCTGAGCTTTTCCATAAAGAAAACTGGACAGTGCCCAGTGGCTGACCATCAGAAAGAACATAACAGGACCTAAAAACCATCCCCATGACTAAAAGTAGTATTCTGAAACAAAACAACTTTGTGTTACAGAAAGACAAAAGTAATTATTGAAACTGCGCACTGGCCACTTTGATTATATGGAAAAGAGCAGCTTAGGTGGCAAAATTTCTCTCTTTTTTTTGTTTCATGAAAGATAAAAGTCACATCGGTGTCAAACAACATGAAATATTACAGAACACTTTACAATAATGCTCATATTTTTGCAGCTTTTGTCTTGGTTAAATGTTCATTACGACAATTTATCATTGATTTTAAGTTGTACAAACTAACATCAATATTTGAAACAATAATTAATAAAGAAAAGTAGATTCATGAACTAAAATTAACCACAATAAATGCTGTAAAAATTATTTCATGATTCAAAACAAATGGAAAGTGTAAGGTGTTACTGGGTTTCCTCTGTTTAAAGGGACAGTTCACCCCCCAAAAAACTGTAAATGTTATCGTTTGCTCAACATTATGTCATTCCAAAAGTTTATTTCATATGTTGAACACAAAACATGATATTTTAAAGAATTCTGAAGAAACAAACAGTTGTTAATCCCCAGAACTTTCCAACACAGAGAAAGATACCCCATGGAAGTCATTGGAGACCATCAACTGTTAATTACCAGTATTCTTCAAAACATACACTTTTCTGTTCAATATAAAGAAACATACACGTTTGGAATGACATGAGGGTCAGTAAAAGACAATATGCTCATTTTTGTGTAAACTATCCCTTTAAGACACATCTGTGTTGCCATCTACAAACTATTCAGGGGTGCATTTCCCAAAAGCAAAACACCCCAGACCATATGACTCTTCAAACTCTCACGTTTGATTTTATACTCCCCCCACCCCCCCAACGCCACTCATAAAACAAAACAAAAGCTACTGTAAGCAGCCACACTCAGGGACTTCTCCATCAACATTTAATTTGCTCCTTTTTTTTGTCTGTAGCTTTTTTTGTGAAAGAAAACAAAACAAAACAAAAAAGTAATTCTATAAACTAGCAGACATGGTTGTTTTCATCTCATGATCGTTGCTAAATCAAACTGAATTAACTGAAGAAAAGAAAAAAAAGTGACTGGAAGCGGTGCATACGACTTCATAGTCTTTGATGGGGCTATCATGTCATATCATATCCCCGGTGAAAGAAAGGGAGGAGAGAGAGAGAGAGAGGGGGGGAGGGAGCAAAAGAGAAGGAAAATTATAGCTAGTGAGGTATCAACTTGATCTCCTCCTTTCCTCAACAGGTCGCACTACACACAGAAGTTGACAACATAAGGGTTCTTGGGGTGGGGGTGGGGGGTGTAAACTAGGATACTGCAATTCCTGCTGCAGCGGTCAGTGTGTGTCCACTGTTTATGTCGTTCATCCATCTGTCTTCCTCCCCCCAGTGCCGACTGTCCTTCTCAGCACTTCGCCATCCTCCTTGTCTGATAACAGAGGGTGCTGGTATTCTTATTCCTAAAACCTTTGTGTCCTTATAAGTAACTAACAATGAATCCTCCAAATGTACAATTCAGACCTGCGTCGATATGGAGTCGGAGGTTGGCGGGGACAGTCTGGATAATCCATGCTCAGAATTCACCTCAGAGAACACCAAGCGACACATAAATCTGGGATTGCACTACATTAAAACACACAGTCAATGGAATGAAAGTAAGACGATCTCTATCTACACTATGGTTGTCTACAGGCAGGATCCAGCAGCACTGCGCTAGTAGTTGTAAAGAACTTTGTGAGCGTTTCTTCTTGCAAGCGATGGGAGGTTTGAACATGGAGATGGCCGGCAGAAGCCCATGCTGAGAGAATCGAGATGCCGGTCGATTTCACCGGAAAACGTAAAAAGAGCCAAAGGTGAAGGTTCAACGGAGCCGGAGCTGTTAGGAACGGTGGCAAGATCCTGCAATAGATCTCCAATTCATATCAATAGTCAATGATGGCATTTATGTGGCTAAAAAAAGGGTGAGTTCATGAAATAAGGGGGAACATGTGCACATTTGTAAAGCATATATATATATATATAATAATAAAAAAAAAAATAAAAAGTGTCCCGTTTTCAGCGTTCTTCCGAAAGAGTCCTTTTCATTGAGTCTCTGGTTTGTGCTTTTTCAGCATGCTTACAGACAAGTGCTGCCTCCTAGTGGCTGGTTGTGGAGCAGGCGCTGTGTGATTGAGGTGGGAGGTGGGGGGTAACAATGATGCACCTCAAACGTGTTAAACCGGCCAATGCCTGCGCATGTTAACGTTATAGGGCCGCGGGACGGATATGTAAGAATAAAACACCAGTGAGAGAAACAGAGTTTAGAATATATATATATATATATATATACATACACATACGTATACATGTATATCTTTATATAGAGAGAGGCTATAAAGTGATGGTCAGAGACTGGTGCATCGGTTTTGGTATTCTGAATTTGGCTGTGGTCAGTTTGCAGGGGCTGGGGGGGTAGGATAGGGTGGGGTGAGGTTGTTGGAGGGAAAGGGGGGGGGGGGGGGGGGGTTAACTGGACATGCAAAGGCCATCGTTTGGCCTTAGCTCCCGTAGTGCATGGTGTTGCTGGGGATGGCCATAGGAGATGCCATGGAGATAGCCGGGCCCCCCATGGTGAACTGGTTGGTGACGGGGTAATAGGGACTGCTGCTGCTGGGACCCTGCTGGGCAGTTGTGGCCCCTGAGAAGAGAGAAAAGCATTAAAGAGTGCATTAAAGAGTGTGTAGTTTCTGAGAAGCGTGCTTTTGTTTTTATATGCAAGTTTGTTTTCAAGGTGGAAACTTTCTAGTGTGCATTTGTTAAGTGCCTGTGTTTGCACATAAACAAAACAAATGGAGTATATTTTGAAAGGGCGTATGTGTACGTCGGGTGTTCTTGTGACCACTTAAGTAAACAACCAACACTGGGGATGTGCAAAACACAGTAGTCAAAGAATACATAATAATCCTAAAGTTTCAGGTTCATTTCAAACTGTTCAGCTTTACATGAAACTTAACTGGACAGACTATAAAATATATATGTTATATGTATACATGTTACACTGCCTACAATGAAGTGGTGTATATTTTGAAAGGCTGTATGTGCAGGTTAAGCGTTCATGTGACCACTGAAGTACACAATCAACATTAGAGATGTTTAAAACTACCATACGTTAACTACTCCACTCAGCACACACTACCAGTACATATCACAGCAACACACTTTCACACATTTAAAAATGTTTTTAGTCATATATGTTTATTTGGTCTACTCTGTATGGACAGAAGAAAAAAAAAAAAAAAAAAGAGGGAATTCTGTCTCTAGTTATGCCAAAATCCATAGATCTCATCTTCACAACACAAAGATTTAATATTCTTTCATCCTCAACATCATCACAGAAACACAGTCACACTTGCTTGACACATAAGAACCAATTAACTTTGCTCTTGCACATCAAGCAAGCACATTTCAGCTTCGGTTTAATGTGCGCTGATTAGTATTTATGCAAGAATAAAAGCTTTTACAAGAAGTTCATTCATGTCCATGTAATTTTGGTAATACTTCAGTATAGGGACAGATTCACGCCATTAACTATATTTATTTGCATGCCTATTATTAACACACTGGCTGTGTATTAGTATTTATAAAAGCACATATTCTACTCCTGTCAAACTAAATAGGTTTAATAAAAATATTCCTGATGCATGCTTTAAATGCAGAGAGGCTCAGGGTTCATTTGTGCATTGTGTTTGGGAATGCAACATTATTAGACTTTTGGGTGGAAGTGATTAATATTACAAAGATAATTGTAACCTTGAATATTCCCCTAGATGCAAAAATGATTTTGCTACATTTATATCTAAAGAACCTTAAACTAAAGCAGCGCAAATTCATAGATTATGCTATATTACAAGCTAAAAGAATGATAGCTCTTAGCTGGAAAAGGCCTGATCCGCCATCTATTGGAACTTGGATTAATGCCATGGTACAGAGTATGGCCGTGGAAAAAGTAACATTTATTAAAAACAAAATGGATGTATATGAAGAAACATGGAAGCCGTTTAATTATTACATTAACAACAATAATATTGGTCATTTATTACAAGAGGTGTAACTATGTATACATTTTTTTGTTTCGTTTGGTTGGAAAATTTAACTTTTATGTGTATAGTACAGTAATGTATATTTGGTTTTTGGGTACCTTGCAATATTCGTTTTGCATTTGAATTGTTTCTTGAAAGAGAATTCCGTGTATTTCTATAGCGGAGAAGAGAGAGATGTTCTCTTGTTGGGATGGGAAATAATTGTGACGAAATGGAAATGTGTTTCTCTGTTACC
Organism: Enteromius trimaculatus; assembly: GCA_032361065.1. NCBI lineage: Eukaryota > Metazoa > Chordata > Actinopteri > Cypriniformes > Cyprinidae > Enteromius > Enteromius trimaculatus. Next base: position 6,667,523 of record JAUMHP010000043.1, read on the forward strand.
CGTTTTGCAGAATCAAAAACAATAAACACATTGTTAAAAAAAAAAAAAAAAAAAAAAAAAAAAAAAAAAACACAATCTGCATGGCCTATTTTTTTAAAGCATGAAAGCGTTTTTTTTTTTTATTGCCAAGATGAAAATTATGAGAGAATATACACGTGGGTTTATAAAAAAAAAAATCTTAATTTTTGGTCTGAAGATATGCAAAAGTTGTATTTTTCCATTTGATTCAACATGAGGGTGCACATATAATTACAGAATGTACATTTTTGGGACAGCTATCAAGTCTAGGTCTTGTTTTATTCTGTGAAGACAGCGAGAACAGAGACACTCACCCTGGACGATTCCGGTGCTCATTATAGAACCCATTCTGGAGTGAGTGTGATTCACAATCCCCGTGTTCACTGGAGGAGGGAAAAAAAAGACATTGCTTTTCAATTTACACAAGAAATGTGTTGAAGCACATGAATATTTGTCACAAAACTAAAGGAATGAAAGGCTGTGTTACAGATTGTATATTGTATTTAAAAAAACGACAACAACAACAACAAAAAAAAACAATTATTGATTGTACTATAAAAGGTTTTAGAATAGATATTAAAATTAGCAATTATTATCAATATATTATGAGGAATAATTATCAATTATTTTTTTGCACAACGTAGTACTTCCGAAAGGACTGGGGACTGATGCTTTCATAACATTAATCTCTTATCTAAGAAAGGATCGAGTTAAAGATTTAATCCTTCATGATCAGGACTTTTTAGTGGGATAGTTCACCCAAAAACAAACAAAAACAAAAAACCTAAATTCAAAATCTGTATGATTTCCATTCATCAAAACACAAAAAGACAAAAAAGTCTCTCACATAATTTTTGTCCATCCAAAATATGGTAAACACTGAAACTCAAATAAACATACTTGCTTGATCTTTGTCAGCCAATGAGGTTTGAACTTTTGTATTACTTAAAGGGTGAGCTCACCAAAAAAATGATTCGCCCTCACGTCATTCCAAAACCCGCAAGACCTTCGCTCATGTTCAGAACACAAATGAAGGTGTTACAGATGCCATCAGAGAGCCATTCGACCCTCTATAGACAGCAATACAACGAAAATGATCCCAGATCCAGAAACAGAATTAAAACATTGGTAAAACAGCCCATGTGCTTTATGACATCAGTGACCCAACCTCAGTTTTGGTATGCTATGAGAATACTTTACTTGTGCAAAGAAAACAAAAATAACCCCAAAACAAGATATTTTTGTAGCTCCAGCAAAACTATTTGTTTTTACTATGTTTCTGGATCATTTCAGTTGTATTGCTGTCTATGGAGGGTCAGAGAGCTCTACGACTTCATCAAAATATCTTCATTAGTGTAGCGAAGATGAAAGAAGGTCTTCCAAGTTTGAGATGACATGAGGGGGAGTAATTAATGACAGATTTTTAATTTTGGGGTGAACTACCCCTTTAATGTCTTTTCACACCTTTTTGAAGTGTGAACTTTCAAAGAATGGACAAAAAAAAAAACTTATTCATTTGGTTTTGTGTTGCAAAAATGAACTATGGATTTGGAAACAGATTAAATCACGTAAATCACTTTTAAAAAACCACAGAGCTAATTTCACTCCTCATATGTGTGTATTTGTGAGCGTGTGTGTAATTATCCATACGTGCATGCGTGTCTGTACCAATGGGGATGAGATTGTTGTGGGACACGGTAGTCCCACTGCCGCCAATGACAGTGCTGAGATCATAGGCTGTAGGCATCCCTGACAAAACACAGACAGAGCCAAACATCAGCAGCAGCAGCACACCAGTTACGCATCACACTTCAGCCAACCGATACACATCTGAAAAGAGGATGTTAAGTCAGGGATGGTTTTATCAGAGGCTTCCTGGCGATGTACCTGACACACCCATGCCTTGGCTCATGCTGTAGGTTCCTCCAGTGTTCCACATGTTCTCTGACGGGGATGAATAATGTGAGCCTGGAGGAGGGGCCGGTGTTGTGCCCGTGTACCTGCAGAACACAGAACACAATGCATGTCGCAGGCATCCTCTTACTGCTTTCCAAAGCAACGCGCCCACTCACCGGAAGAAGGGGTTCTTGAGGTCAAGTAGATTGCTGGACTTGGAGCCAGTCTGGTCCACTTGAGCAACAATACTAATGTCATAGCTTTGTCTGTGAGAAGAAGTGGGAACAAATAAGACCACGAGAAGTACAAAGCGAAACAGCATGTGGGTTAAAACACAAAGGACCGTGTTCCTCACCTCTTGTTGGCGATTAAAACTGCAGTGCCTGACATTGTGTCCCCCGCCTTGGCAAAGAGAGGAGACTGCAGCAGACAGCGCACCTGGTACCAGTGAGTGAGGGGTTCTGTGGGGGCCGTGGAGAGCCACACTGTCATCCTGTCCGGAGAGACACAGGATAAGAAAACATCTAAATAACTCACTCATGTCCAGGTTTTCAAATAGTTTTAAAATCATGGCCACTTTCCCATACATTAAAAAGCTTATCAGAAAGAGGAAATTACTATAAATGATCACACAGCTACTTGACTACTTTGGTTCAAATGCAATTTGAACGCTTAAAATCTGAACTGATGTATTACTTATAGTCCACATACCAATTCTTCAATAGTCATCAGTCAAGTATCACTTAAAAGGGATTTTTTGGTGTGTATCAAATTCAAACAGAATAAATGAATGAAATATGGTTTATTTCAGTGGTCCACACTCAGGACCTGAACCCCTCAAAACAAACCGAAAGTCAACTTATAATTTGCAGTGTCATAAAATTAAAATGGAAAAAAAACAACACAATACTCAAATCAAGTAAAAAAATATACTGAAATGGATCTAAATCAATATTCAATTGGTTTATCATTAAAGCAACATCAAAATAGTAAGATAGATGTGATCTAAGCACTGACACACTGAAAGCACAGAAAGCCAGGTTCTTTCACTTAGATCACATTTCTGTTTATTTGAAACGGTCTGAATTTGGTTCCAAGAGAGAAGACTCAAGTACAGAAACACTATAAAGAGAATATGCCAGAACTTACACTGATCCAATGAATGCGACATCAAACCAAAAAGCCAGCCCATGTACAAGCCCTGAATGCATCATGTGGAATTTGAAAGGGATTTCTATCCTGGAAAAAGCAAGACAAGAATATATAAAAATGTGACCGTCTGACAGACTTCTTTTTGTACTTTTCCCATATACTTAAAAAACACAATAAAACAAAGCAGTTGGTGGAAACGTACTTGTAAAGATCCTCTTCTTTAGCTTCTAAAAAGTTCACTGTGTATTTCACCGATTTGGCCATCAGGATCCTGATATCGAACGTGTCCTGAAAGAAATCACAGAGCAAATGAGAAAAGGAAGGATATGGAAGCTCAGACCTACACACAGAAGAGGATGAAGCTGAAGCTGAATAAAACAAACAGATGTGCTGTGAGGCCTCTTGTCAAGGGCTGAGCCACAGTAAATCAGACTCAGTCCTAGCTCAGAGAGCTCTCCTGCCCCAGGCTGAACTCTGAAGGGTGCTACACCAGCGCCCCCTGGAGCCAGACCACAGCAGGTCACTGTCCCAGCAGTGTAACACCATTACAGGCACAGCGAATGCCTGAACAGCTGACTACTGCTGGATATAAACCACACACAACACACAGACTGTAAACTACAATTATGATGTCTGGAAATCAGTGGATTGCAAATCAAGCACACAATCGACCACTTAATTGGCTTCTTGAGTAAACAATCGTTGAAAAGGAGCACTGACAAATTTCAAAAACACTGAAAATCAAAAAAAAATAAATAAAAAAACCAACACCCAAAATTACCCATGTAAAGAGTTCTTGTGCACATAAAGATGTGCTTCACAAACCTTCCATGATAGACCTAAATTCATAGCATACCCTTTGACCACACAAACTGAGCTCAGAAACCTAGACCAAGAAGTAAAGCCTTTGATCACTGGCACAAAGGCGAGCATACATACTTCACTCGAGTCCCCTATATGAAACTGCCACTGAATCCAGTTTCCTAATCCATGAACTTTGCTGGCTTTCTCAGTTTCCCAGAAACATCCTCACCGTTCTCATTCGGGCTCAAGTTCGTAACCCAATCCCGTCTGTATTTACCCCCAAGCCTTTGCCGCTCATCTATAACCAGTGTGGAGACAAATCTCCAGTTACCTTCATACTTCACACACTATTTTTTCGTGTACTCTTTCCTCTGAAGGCACAAACACAAGCCCGTGTGTTTACAGCTTTCTGACTTAAGAACTTTCCAAGCTGTGGCGACCTCTAAAAAGCGAGCGTGTACTTCTGAATCAACTTGCACACACCCAATCCGCCAGTCATTATCTCCCATTTCTCACCACAATCGGCTGTCTGAAGTATTCGTCTACTGCAGCTCCTCTCAGCGCAGACAGATCCACCCCATGGAAAGACGGCTGGTACCTGAAAGATTCAGTTTTGTAAGCATAAGCACAAAAGAAATTACCTCAGCCACCCGATGACCTTATCCTCTTTTTAATAAAAACTCACCAGAAATTGGCCTTTGTAAACTGCTCCATGTAAAGCTGCTCATCTGTGAAAGGTGCGAGGTGCACGTCTCCGATTGTGGGAAACATTTTGCCTGAAAGAACAGAAATGTGTCACGTCAAGATGTTGGTACACTTTGTATACATCAGTCTGTTGTTGTTTGGTTGCTTTTACTGAAAATAACCCTTTGTACCGTTGGGCTTGAGGAATTTTTTGGCATGCAGGTAGCTCTCCAGCATCCTTTCGTTGAACAGCATGTAGCCCATGGGTTCAGAGATGATTATGTCCACCTGCTCGGGTAGGGACACTTCCTCCACTTTCCCAGGAATCACCACAACACGCTCTGACAGCCTGTTACTGTTCACAAGAACCTGTGGACACAATTAGGAGCATTACTACTACTATTACCTAGCATAAAATTCAATTAGCCAATGCCAAAAGCCATGTTATTACATCTAATTACGAAATTCTGCATTTGGCACAATTTAACACCAGCTTCCATTTAAAGGAGAGGAAAACAAATACATGAAAAACAAATCAACAAATATAATATATAAAGTTTACTACCACTTATATCATAGTTTTTTTAGTACAGATATCCCACGTCGCACAATGACCTGGATATTTATAAACGATGATTAAATGTCATTTAATCATCGTTTATAAATAAAATGTCAAGACAACACCATTTAAAATGTTTGTGGTCAGCTAGATTTTAATTAATAGCAAGGATGCATTGAATTTAATCAAAGGTTAATGTACACATGACATGTTTCTATTTAAAGAATCCAATATATATTAGAATAAGTTAATTACAATAATTTCTGAAGTATTACGTGAGACTGAATACTAGAGCAATGACTGAAATTCAGCTTTGCATCACAGGAATAAATGCATTTTGTATTATATTTAAATAGAAATTGGGTCACTTTACTGTATTTTTGATCAAATAAACGCAGCCTTGGTTGAGTATTTTTTTTCTTACAGACCTAAACCTTTGAGCAGCAGGAATCTGTCATACCTCTGCATGTTGAGCCATGGTACTGGCCTCCACAGCATAAACTTTACGAGCACCAGCCTGAGCTGCGAAAAATGACAGAATCCCAGAGCCACAGCCTACATCCAGCACCACCTGAAACAGACAGGACAAACAGGGAGGGATGAGGGAAAAAATAAACACCGTTCTGCAATTTAATAGCAATTCACTGAGAGAAGTATTCACAAGGAATAATCTTTTTTAATTAAGTGGAGGGAAATGCCAGTTTTCCCGTAGTTATAAAAAGTCAACAGTTTCAGTTCTAGATATTTTGATGCGGTCAAATTCAAAGCTAAAAGTCATAATAGTCAAAACGCCTGACGGATAACATTTTTTTTGTAAATGGAGAATAAGAAATGCTTCCATAAGCACAGAGAAAGCAATTCTGAAACTACTCAACTCCATGCCATCTACAAATACACAACCCTCAAACTATACAGTAACAAATGGACCAGTAAGACAAACTGCAGTACTTTATCCTTGAAGTCAGTATGATTCTGGAGGATGGCCCGTTGATATGTTCCAGTTCGCACGTAATCCTGCATCATGTTTTGTTGCTGAGAGAGGTAGCCATAAAACTGAAGAAAAGAGAGAAAGGGGGCATTCACATCAAGCCACTTCTGTTGATGTCAAACTTCTCCATTGGAAATAAAGGCAGTCTGGAAACTTTACAAACTCATTTAAAATATCTCTTAATGTTGTAAGGCAAGAATAACTGGTTCATAAAACGACAAGGCGTTTTGTTTAAGCACACCTGGAAATACTGTACAGCTGAGGACTCCTCCGTCCTCTCACTGAAGACTGAGTGTTCACCCCCATGTCCACGGCAATTCTTCAGGAGGTTATAGAACGACGAGAAATCTGGAAAACACAACACCAGTGAATACATTGAGAGATTACAAGAGGCTCAGCGCTCTCTCTTCATTCAGGTTTGCTCACCGTCATTTCAATTAAAAGTTAGTACACAATGAGCAACTGCAGCTGTGCTTATCTCGCCGGTTTATAACTACACAGCGTGGCAGCTACAATACACACCATATTCATGGTAAGAAAAGGGAGAAAACGAGATATACCTAATATTAAAATTCTTTTATTACTCTATTTTTTTTTATTTTTATTAGGGGCGCCTGGAAAGTTAGAGTGAAACTGAAGAGAGTCCTAAAGGAGATCACAGTCCATCAAATGCTCGGATGCGTGTCTGAATGTCTCTTAGCGAATTGCTCAATTACAATAAATTCAGTGAGACCTCTAAAAGATGGCATTACCTGCTGGAGATGCAAACTGCAGGAGGACGCTGTTACAGCCCAGAGTAATGATGAAGGACTGCTTCCCGACACGACTGCATTCCGTCTCTCGTGATACTGAACACTTGAAGACACACGTCTCCTCATCTGTGGGGGGGGGGGGGGAGAGCAAA
>JAUMHP010000043.1:6674537-6689218 GCA_032361065.1 Enteromius trimaculatus
CCCCCCCCCCCCCGACCAAACTCATGGATGTTAATAAGCCATAAAACGGAGCAATGTTCTTGTAATAAATCCTTTTGGTTACACTTTGTTGCAAAAACTGCTTTTCTTTCTTTGTATTTACCAATTTAAAGCTGCATTTCACCTTTACTATGAATTACGCTAGGTGCTTAATAAAAGTTACTACCATCAAAACATAAACCAAGCATAGACCCTGTTCATAAACATTAACTTGGCCTTCTTAGCACTGCAACAGTAAGTGAGGAAGCCTGGATGAGGGATTTTGTCATCTATTTGCCCAGCTGTTGCAGGATTAAGTCAAGCTTTCCACAGACAGATTAGGCTGGTACTCATTTATATAATTGAGCTGAAAACAAGCACAGCAGCTCAAGCAAGTACCTTTTAAACAGAGGGCAAGGGAATAAGACCACGGAAATCTGAGCTTTAGAGCCTGGCATGCCATGCTCAATCTCAGAAAACACCCAAAAGAGAGTTCAACTAAGTATGTTTTACTGACTAATGTACAGTATGATATTATTTATTTGGCCAACTCATGCTCATTTTTGTTTGGAACAATCTCCAGGAATTTCACACAGGCTGATACCCGTTTTGTTGACTTTTTGTGTGTTTTTCTTTGCAAGCACATTGAACACTGGTTTAAAACAGTTATTACTATTAATATTATTATTGCTATCATTAGCAACCTTGTCAACTGCACAACAAGATCACCCATGTGACGTCAACACTGCAGGACGCATACTGGCGGCAAATATTACCCCAACACAGGTGCAAATCATTTTAATACTTCCATGAAGTGCCAATTTATTTGTCAAAGAAAAAATAAATAAATAAATACACTTTCAGCACCCTTAATAGATCTCAAAGTTTACACAACTATAAAGAGCACTCTCTCGCGGGAGTTTATCAAAAGGTGCAGAATATCACTCTAAATTTCAATGAATAAACCTGGGTTTTCGATTAATTAATAAAATAAATAATGTGGTATTCGCGGCTCGAGCGATAAAAAGTTCTCCGGCGCGATGTGGCTCGCGCATCTGTTTCAGTAAGACATTCGTCTCATCCACGGGACAGGGGCAGCATGAGGCTCTAAACAAAAGCCCTGAGCGCTGAATGAGCAGGCAGGACACTGGAGAAAAGGAGGCGGGGGACCCGCTATTGTTCCCCGCAGAACAAAGATGAAAGCCCAAACGGTGCTGCCCCAAGAAACCTCTGCGTAATTTCACATTACTTTAGTAATGCTTGGAAGACTTCGAGAAAAACAAACGTGTAAACAGTATAGTAACAGTGAAGAGGTGGCGCAGAACTGCGCGCCTGGGATGTCCGCAATCAATCAAACTAAACTCAGCAGCATCCATTCAGACCGTCAACCGAACAGGTTAAAACCATTTCAACAAACATATCAGATGTTTCCACAAATACAACATAACCAAGCATGTTCTGGTAACACTTTCTAAAGCTCAATAGTAGTACTGAAGGTTCAGACTGCGGCTAACTTTATAGGCGCCAATCCACATTATATCCCAAGACCTTCCTTACTCTCCTACTAAAAGTCTGGATGAAAACCTTAAAAGAAACCTCACGCAGGCATGTATATTTCTATCAGTAGACGCACGCTCGGTGCTTGACTGCCGTGCGTTTCATATGAACAGTAACGCTAGCTAACTATAAGCAGCTTAACACAATACGAAGTGTTTACGGATGCTAACATGCTACGATCAACGTGGTTTGTGCTGGCGTGCGCGCTGAAACAAAACCCCTCGCTGCCGCATTGTACGTCTTTTAGAAAGCATGTATGGGAGCAGGAGACGCGTTTGAGGGGATAACTCAAAAGCCGCCGGTGTCCCGGTGCTCTGGCGGCGCGACGCACGCACATGCCGCACGCACAGCCCTCTCATTCGGCTAAGCTAGGATACACCGCTCAGCCGAGGCCGGATACAAAGTGTTTAAAAGCCAGTATCTACTCACTGTTCGAGAGGCTTATGAGAGCCACGTCCTGGTTGATTTTGATTTCTAGCCGCAGAGGCTGCTGCTCTGAATGCCGCTGTATATCTCCATTGGCGTCTCCGATGGAGAGGAGGCGCACGCCTGAGAACACCGACCCCGCCATCTTCGATCTGAGCAGACTCAGACAGCAGCTCAGCGGCTCAGATCTCCCCTGGAGTCAGTGGTCAAGCTAGGCCTGACTTACTACTGCCTCCACATGGCCACATCTCGCGTTTTCCCCAGCTGTAGTTCAATTTCAAGACATGACATGGGCTGCAAAGAAAAGGCAGGTGTCTCTTGAGTACACTAAAATTGATTATAAGTGTGAAAAGCTGTCTGAAAGCTGAATAATAAGCTTTACATTGATGTATAGTTTGTTAGGATAGAACAACATTTGGCTGAGATACAACTATTAGAAAATTTGGAATTTGAGGGTGCAAAAAATAAATAAACAAAAATTATATATATATATATATGGGTGATTCTGTAATTGCGGGTACATTAGGTGTCCCCACAAAAATAAAGTCTTTTTTTTTTCTACTTTTTTCTTTAAAAACTGTTATATTTTCTGTTATTTTAATTTATTTTTTACTGTTCTTTACTAATTATTATGAATTTTCAAGATGTGCAGTCCATAACAATATAATACTTTATTTTAAGTAGTTAATTTTATTATTTAAAATGAATTAATAAATGAATTTTATTTGACAGTTTCTTCCTGTCCGCATTAGTCAGTGTATTTTTCCCATTATGTATCAATGTTTAAACAAAATATTTAATAGTACTTTTCTTTTGGCAACAGTTTATTCGTTTTATTTATTAAAGCCCTAAATAGTTAGTTACTTAATTCTGTAACATTAAATTATATAAAAAAAAAAAAATGTGTCCCCAAATCTCGTGTCAACTCTGTTACCGAACCTTTATTTCTCAGAATTGTGTAAGTTACAGGAAATGTCACTTTCACGCACTGATAAGATCTGAAGCACTGAAAAGTATCTGTGCTCTCTCCGAAAAAATTTTTTTAATCTAAAAACTTCTTACACCAAGATTTACTTCGTAAATGTCACTCTGTTACCGCACTATCAAAAGGAAAACAGAATTCATTACTGATCTCATATTGGGTTATTTAAAGCTGTTTTCATAAACGTAATGTTTTCATTTATGCCAGCAGGTGTTTTTTTTGTGGAAAAAATAAAATAAAAATGGAAATTCTGTTGACTATTGTCTCCATTGTAAGTCTACCTAGGTCACAGAGTTGACGGACAGACAGGAACATCCAAATGCACCTGCAATAATAGAATGAGTCATATATATATATGAATCAAGTTGTCCAAATGAAGTTCTTAGCAATGCATGTTACATGTCAAAATATGGAAAAAAAGAAAAATAAATAATTTTGACCCATTTAATGTATTGTTTGCTATTGCTACAAACATAAACTTATGACACCTTTTGTGTTCCAGGGTCCCTGATTTATCACAGTACAATTACACAATTGTTTGTATTGGAAGATTTCTGAAATAATGTTTAACATTTAATAATGTTCAGATAGGACATTATCTAATTAAATGTACATTAACGTACTTGTCCAGAACAAAAAGAATCTGAATATTGTATAAAAAACTTGTTTCATTTTGTTGATGTATTAAAAGGTAAACGTTTTTTACAGAGGGTACTTTGGGTACTTCTTTTATAACTCCATAAATCAGAAAATACATTCAACAACCAAGTGGGGGAAAAGGAACAAAAAGTGATTTAAATCAGGTGAATTATATTAAACACCTCAGTAAAAACCTTAATATAGGGAGGAATAAAACATGATGTACAGTACTTGAGTGTATGTTGTTGCTACTGGAGATAAACCACTATTTTTATGAATAGCCTTTTATTTTTAGAGGTTTCTAGCAGAATTGTTGCTGATTGGCTAAATCGTAGAACATCAAATTAGGATCTTGTTCAAAAAGTGCAAGAAGCTTTTTAGGCTCAGTCATTTTAATTTATTTACCAATGGCTCTTTTTTGCCAACAACATCTTGATTCAGTTTTGTAAGGAAACGTGTATAGGTACAGTATCTTGCTGCAAATAAGTCAGATGTTGCTCTTGAGGCACGATCGATCTTAAAATGCAAGACATACATGAGGTAAACAGAGTTAACAATGCAGGACAGCAGTAAAAATGACATTTGCATGAACGTCCAGTGGTTGACTGATAAAGATACAGTACAGATATGAGATGAGATTAGTACGCTGTGAGGGCTGAGAGTACATGCAAAAACAATCCAGCTGATACGCTCGTAATCATTTGGTGTTCAAATTCTTAGAGTAGAAGTGTAACAGGTAGGTAGCACCCTTTCACCAGCAAATATCTCTAAAAACAGGCCGAATTCAGCACTCGTGTATTGTGTTAACACTGTAACATTTAAGAAATGTCAGAATTATGCAGAAGCCTTTACTCACAAGATTAGGGAAAATGCATTTGAATAAAAAGCAGTACCTCATTCAGTATTCAGAACAGTGAATTCATATAAGAAACACAGCATCCATCTTTATCAAAAAAGAACCTGAGATTCAAGACGTCTCTCTCCTTCATTAGAGCTATGCAATTAATACAATTAAACACCTTAAAGTTTCATGGCAACAACAGTCAATGTACATAAGCCTAACTGTATCAATAAATCAAATAAATTCAGTGTTTCTTCCTAAACACATTTCAACAAGAAAGCATTTGCAATTTTTCTGTGTAAGGCTGGTATATTTAAATGGACTTAATTTTAACCATAATATAATATTTTTGCATATTTGTCATCACTTTTCCAATGCATTAACCATTTTAATTTTTTCCTAGTAGTGTAACATTTGCACTACGATATACGATATACTATAATTGAAGACTTTTAAATCACTTCTCACAGGTTTTCTTCATAACTCACATCGCTGAACACATCAAGTCACAACGCAGCTTACAAATTAAACTATTTAGTGTAATAGTAGTGATGATAACCAGCTCTGCTGTAATGTAATGTATAGGGGGTCTGAGGGTTGTGTAGTGAAAACATTTGAGTAAAAGAGGAATGTTCGGAGGTTTCTCCATGTTCTTCAAGACTCCTTTAGAGGGAAGAGAGAGATAGAGGTTCACATTTCTGTTTATATTGCCCTTCAACAGGAAATTTTAAAGTAACACTGGGCTGATTGTTGGTACCTCAGAAGAGCGCACATGATTTGGGTGGTCGAAAGGGGTTGTCGCTTGATGGCACTCCCATGAGGAGAGGGTCCTTGTGGGCATTTTGCATGCAAAATGTTTTCAGATCTGCCGCAGCTTGAGAAACCTAGGATAGATCAAATAAAATATAGACAGATGAATACACAAGTAGACATAAGAGTAGAGAAGCCTCTACGTTTCTTCTCTGCGAGCCTTCTGCCCATTAAGCTGAAAGTACTGAATCTGTCTGATAAAAAGAAACATTTTAAACAGCACTATGCATTTGCATTTGAACTCTTCACGTAGGCTATAGGCTATGTATGAATATACAGATAAAAGGGGGTTGTGGAGCAATAAAGACTCTATTGACTATCACAGTGCTAGTAATCACGCGGTCAGAAGTTTATTTGATTCACGATAAACTCAATAATAACACACAAAGGCTTGGGTTGTTTTTAAAATAGCGTGTTTGGAGCCAGTGGGAACTAATATAGATTTGGATTTTTTCCGGCCAACAAATGTGATACTGTGTCACACACTCACAATCAACAAAGAGCTGCACTGTGCGCCGCTGCCCGCGGAGTTTCACTTCAGCCGCGGCTGTGCGCCTCGAAAAGTTCGGACGCTTTCAAGTCGAACCGCGACGATCACACACACCTCACAAACGTCCCGAGATATTAGATGATAACGCGTGTAAGCATTCGATTAAAACTAAAACCAAGCGGTCATCTGCTTGAAATGAAGGTAATCGCAATCTGCCATAATATAAGACAGGCCACGGCAAACATTGTTACGCTTCAGTTGCACGAGATAATGCTGCTGTAAGAGCTCTCATGGGAATCAAGAATTGTTAAAAGCAATACAGTTATTACACAAAGTAGCAGGATGTTCGGACAGGATCAACAAGTTTGTCTAGTCACACCCTGTAATCAAAGATTTCCGATCTTTTGGGGGTTTATTTTTTTAATGCTCACCTTAATTCTGCGGATTCCTGCTTCAAACCGCAGCTGCTTGACGCTTTTCTGCAGACTTACCAAACCACCGGCGCTGTTATTCGACATGACTCCTGACAGATCGAGAAAGTTAGTAACAATGCCGAGACCAGACTGACTTTGCCAGTAACCGGCTCAGTTGCGCCCCTGTAGTCGAAACCGACGATTGGTTTCACACTGCGACGTCGTAGGAGAACACCTGTTGACGGTGCTTCTTCACCTCTCAATGAATGGGACGGGAAGCATGCAAGCAATAAACAAACAGATATACAGATAAATACCTCCAGATGGAACCCCTTTCATTTGTATTGTTTTATAATGAGATTGCCATATTTTCTAAAACCCTCACATCGTTCAAACATGCTTATTACGCCATTTTTGCCTTGTTGGGTATGTTGGCTGTTCCGCACAAAGTTGGCAATTTTAGGATTCCCTAACAAATGCACTCGTGTGTGTTATGGTGGATTAGGTGGGTGAGATATGTATTATTATTGCTAGTAACTTAATATTCATGCAAAAAAAGACACAAGTAGAGTGTTTTCAATACATTACTTTTTACAAAATGTTCTGGTTGAGTCTGCGGTGAGTTGCGCCATCTAGTGTTGTTTTGTTATATAACAGTGGATGTGCTTTACCAGAGCCCCTCCGCAGGTGGAGACTCCGAACTCGCGTTTAGTTGAATCTTTCTGTCCTGTTTAAGTCATATAAGTTTATTTAATTTAATTTCTATTTTACCAGAGGCAAACCTGATTAATTAATGACATACATGAATAATAAAATCTGCCATTAACTACAGAAGCAATGTCCCTGTCTTTTTGTTGACAGTATTACTAAACTTGAAGGAAGCGATTCAAATTGCAATATCAAAAGTTACAAACTGCAATATGCAATATGAATGATTTCTACAATAATCTTAAAAGGCACACGTGTTTTCAACATTAATAATAACATAATAATGTGGCCTAAGAGTTGACACATGTATTGGCTCAGGAAACAACACGCTATCTCGACTTCGCCATCTCTTCCTACATTAGAGACTCTGGCTTCACTATCAAGCTGCTGAATATCACATCCGGGTAACTAGGGGTCGCGTGAGGGTTGCTCAACAGAAACATGTTGTTACGTGTAAGTATTAAAATGATCTTTTGTATATTAAAAAGTAATTCTAAAATTAATAAATCTCTATATGTGAAACAACTCAGTAGTATAGCAGCAATGTCATTTATGATTACCACGCTAGGTCATTTGCTGGCAGGAGTGCATAATGTTAAATTCATCTAAATGAATTGAGCTAATGTTATGTATCGTTAGGTTTCGCTCGTTTTCAGCTGACGGGTAAACTAATGTCATCTGGCCGATTTGTTCTCCGTTGAGTGCTGTAATGTCAAGCTCGCCACTAAAACGACCTTGCATACATTATGCCGACAGTTTTTTTTTTTGGACCACTGATCGTCATCATAATCATGACTGTTGTTTTATAGAGAGTCTTACAATGTGCAGTTCCTGCACTCAAAGTCAGTCGGTCCATTCATCAGAGTGCGCCATGGAGAAGTCCACTCATACCAATAGTCGTGGAGCAGACGGTACGAGCACATCAGCAGCACTTTTCTCTTGATAATTATCTAAAAGTCACTTTTAGAGCCTCTAACGTTTAATAGCTTACTTGTTAAAGATGCAGCTATTTAGTGTTGCATGAACATGACAGCTATTTTCAAATTCATTTCTGTTTCAGGGCCGAGGAGAGCGTGCATATGACATCTACTCAAGGCTGCTCCGAGAGAGAATCATTTGTGTTATGGGTCCAGTAAGTTAAAATGCAAGGAAGGACCTAAAATGATCTCCAGAAAGCCCTTTTCGTGTGTTTCCTATTTGTTTTTCTGTCCCTCTCCTCATCTAGATTGATGACTCCGTAGCTTCTCTGGTTATCGCTCAGCTGCTCTTTCTCCAGTCTGAGAGCAACAATAAGCCTATACACATGTACATCAACAGCCCAGGTGAGAAACACAACTGCAGCAACAGGAAAAAATTGTATTGTGATCATTATCCTTATTCAGCTGCCAGTTTATAGTCTACACCTGTCCAGTTTTAAGTTTTCAGTTGTTCTTATGATACTGCTTGATACCTGTATGGTAATACATTAGAACACATGCTGGCCCCATACTTTTCTAAAACTAGACCAAATTTAATGTTTTTGTTAAGTTTGTGCTTCTAAATGAAGTTTTAGTGATTTTTTTTTTTTCCCTCTTCAAGTGTTAGCTTCATATTTTTATTATGTCATATGTGACCCTTAAGTCACTGGTGTATATTTGTAGTGTATATTTGTAGCAAAAATACATTATATGATCAAAATGATAGATTTGTGCCAAAAATCATTAGGTTATTAAGTAAAGATCATGTTCCATGAAGATATTTTGAAAGTTTCCTACCGTAAATATATTAAAATTAAATTTTGATTAGTAATATGCATTGCTAAGAACTTAATTTGACAACTTTAAAGGTAATTTTCTCAGTAATTGCACCCTCAGATTCCAGATATTGAAGTGGTTGTATCAGATTTTGTCCTATCCTAACAAATCAATGGAAAGATTTATTTATTCAGCTTTCAGATAATGTAGAAATCTCAATTTTGAAAGATTGACAATTATTACTTTTTTTGTCGTCCTGGGTCACACACACATGAATCAGAAAGAACTTCAGATATGGTACTCTCCCAGTTTGATATTCCAGACAGAAATGTTTTAGAGCCAACACTCCTCATGTTTTTCATCTTGCAGGTGGTGTGGTTACTGCTGGACTTGCGATCTATGACACTATGCAATACATCTTAAATCCCATATCTACGTGGTGTGTGGGTCAGGCCGCCAGTATGGGCAGTCTGCTTCTGGCCGCAGGAACCGCAGGCATGAGGCATTCCCTGCCCAATGCCCGAATCATGGTGCACCAGCCCTCTGGAGGAGCAAGGGTAAGAATGAGGGGACAAAAGACGTCAAAAATAGGCAAGTGCTTTTACAGATTTAACAGCAATATTTGTAATTTCAGGGGCAAGCAACAGATATTGCTATACAGGCTGAGGAGATTCTCAAACTTAAAAGACAGATCAACAACATCTATTCCAAACACACAGGGCAACCTTTGGAGACTATAGGTAATTTTTCTGTTTTTTTCATATATATATATATATATAATATAAATAAATTATTGGGTAATTAACTTCATATTCTGGACATCATCAAGTTTCTGTTCTGTTGTCCTCGCTTAGAGAGCGTGATGGAGAGAGACCGCTACATGAGCCCAATGGAAGCACAGGATTTTGGGATCATCGACAAAGTCCTGGTTCATCCACCACAGGCTGGGCAGGATGAGCCAGAACTTATTCAGAAAGAGCCCACCAGCCCTGCAAGCACATCCACTTCCCCTCAACCTCAAGCCTCTGAGCCGGGCCAGTCGGGCGGCAACCCTCCCTCCTCATACAAGCCTGAGCCCTGAAATAGACTCCCAGCAGCAGCGAGTGAACTACTGCGTCACTGGTTCAGTGTCTGTTTTGGGAGATGTTTGAGGGGACAGTCATCAGCTCACACATCATATCTGAACCTCGTGACCTTCTTTTTGTACCTTTTTATTGAGTATCACCAAGCCTAGTCCTGAGACACTATTGGAATCTGGACTTTAAAGATGCAAGTGTAAAGATACTCAGTCTAGCCCTAATATTTGTGTACTGTACAAATACAGGTACCTTTAGCATGAATTAGGTTGATTGGAAACAAACTAGAACACGAGAGCACAGGGTTTCAAGCCTATTATTTGGATGGAGTGTGTAATAAATGTGACCCTTGTTTAATATAATCCATGTCAAAATGATTTAAAAGCAAGAGATTTTATAGATAACTATTCAAATAAATCATTTGCTAATTAAGGATTGTTGTCTTTTTAACATTAATGAACTGTAATGCTGTTCTTATGAGTTTTGAACCACGAGTTCTACAATATAAAACAGTAATATAATTTAAAACTGCTTTTAACATTGATTATAAGAAATGTTTCTTATAAATCAGTATATTAGCTGAAGGATATATATATATATATCTATCCTATATATATTTCTGAAGGATGATGTGACTCTGCAGACTGGAGTAATGGAAAGAATTACATTTTAACATATAACTTTAATAATCTCACGACGTTACTGTACTTTTTAACTAAATTAATCCAAACTTTGTGAGCATAGGATACTTCTTAAAAATAATCCTACAAACCCCAAGCTATTTAACAGTAATGTCAAAATAATTTACGCAACATCATGATGTATGTGATGTTTTTTTCCAAAGTCCATGGTTGATATGGAAACCAGATTCAAACCAGATTCAAACCAAAAAAACGAACAAATGCGTTTGCAACAATATAAATAAAAAACAATTGTAATGTTTGTCAAACTTTATTTTTGTACTCAACTTTGAAGATGAAAATGACACAAGCATACAACTCATAAACTAGAAATGTTACTTGATATTTTCAGTTGTATATTTCACAACAGAAAATCCCAAAATATCGTGAGGTACTGCATACAGAGAAAAACATGTAACAGTAAGGTAATGTAGCATCTTTACTAAGTAAAATAATGCTTTTTACATTAGTGTTCAATCAAGTATGGATAATCTGTTTTAATGAAGATTGGATTTTTTATTCAGATGCAAATAAGCACATAAAGGTTTGAGTAGTGTATTCGAACAAGGGTAGTTAAAATACTTCTTTTGCTAGTAAATTGCCTCTTTTCTTTCACAAGAGAAGCATCCAGGAGAAGCTACTTTTCTCAATACTGACCTCTGCTGGTGTTTTGAATTATATCAATTGAAAAAATCTAAACAAACTCTCTGTAAAACCTTGGTGAATATCAAGCCATGCAGTTTTTGTTTCCTGGTTGCAATCTGCTTCATTGAAAACATCTAAAAATTGACCATCCTCAATGTGAGTGTCAGACCCAGCGCTCACATAATTGAACATTCTACCCACTCCTTCTTCTTGGCGGTGGTGGCCCAGCGCAGCCAGCTGAGATTGCTTTCTTTATAGGGGGGGTAGCGCAGCACATTGACGCGCTCCAGACCCCAGCCTCTCAGCATGCAGCCACGCTTGTGACTGAACGTCTCAAAGCCCCAGCGACCGTGGTAGTTGCCCATCCCACTGGCACCTAAAAAAAAAAAAAACAGATTTCACCTTCAGTCACCTGTGGAACAAAAAGCACTGCAGTTGTTGCATTAAAAGAATGCATTCTGCCTTACCGACTCCTCCGAAGGGTAATCCAGGGAGGGTCATGTGAACTATTCCATCATTGGAACAGAAGCCTCCGCTGCTGGTCCTCTCAAGAACTGTAGTGACAATCTGAAATAGAGATATACACCGCTTTATAGCTTCCTTCGCACTGTACTCATGTTAAGAAGTTTCGTTTTTTCCTTCCTTACCTGAGGCTCGTCAGAGAAAGCATAGAGTGCCAGAGGCTTTTCCCTCTCGTTGATGAAATTGATTCCTTCATCGAGAGACTTGATGGTTAGAATGGGGAGGATGGGGCCAAAGATCTCCTCTTGCATTAAAGCATCTGACTCCTTGACATCCACGAGCACAGTGGGGGCTGAGAAAGACCATGAAAAAGCACAAGAGAGAAAGTTCAGAATACCATATTAGATCAACTGGCTTCTATTTTCTTTAAATATAAATATATACTACACATTTTAGGAAATTCAGTAGGTCATGCAGAAACCTATGTCTCCTGAAGATGCATTCTACATACTGCAGCAACAGTAAGAGGAGGATATTAGGATTTTAGTATGATACAACAATACACTGAATTTGAATACTGCTCAAAAGTGTGGGGTTGACCTGCCAAAACTAACTAAAGAAAGATGTATTATTATCCATAAAAAAAGCTCCTTAATATTTTTGTGGAAACTGTAATGCTCTTTTATTATTATTTTTAATTTTATAAACAGAATGTTTAAAACAACAGGATATTTGAAATGTAGGCTAAATCCTTGTAACATTATACATATCTTACAGTTTTGATCAGTGTGTCCTTGCTGAGCAAATATTTCTTAAAATAAAGAAAATAAATCTTACTGACCCCAAACTTTGAGTACATGTACTGAATATGTAACATTGTTTACTTACCAAAGTACCTGGTCTTTTTGTCACTCTCTCCTCCTATCACTATCTTTCCCTCAGACTTTTTTAGCAGCTCAACCAATCGGTCCCAGTGCCTGTCTGTCACAATACGGCCCAAGTCTTGGCTTTGCTGGGGCTCAGATCCGTAGAAACTCTCCAGGACCTCTTTTATAAGAGGTAACAGCATGTCTCTCGTCTCAGCAGTGCATAAAACATAGTCTGGAGCTACACAACTCTGCCCGGCATTGAAAAACTTAGCCCACACCAGCCGCTTAGCAGCAGCTTTCATGTCTAACCGGCCATATATCAAACAGGGGCACTTTCCACCCAGCTCCAGAGTAACTGGGGTGAGGTGCACCGCTGCGGCCTGCAGGATGCAACGAGCCACTGGCTGCGAGCCTGGAGGATATTACACATAGGATGTTGGAACAAATAAGGAAAGGTGACAACTTTCTGTCAGTGATATCAATGCAGACTCTAACCTGTGTAGAAGATATGATCAAATTTATTCTCCAGCAATGTCTTGGTCTCTTCTGCTCCACCACAAATGACTGCATAACAGTCCTACGAAACAAAACACACCACACAAACAAACCCATTTGCAGTATAAGAAAAGGTTTACAGAGCTTATCATGAACACAGTGACACTATGAGACTAAGAAATGCTAAGTTAGATGGGACTTGCCCACAGGTTACCTGGGACAGGTACTTAGGAATGAGTTCAGCTAGAAGCTTTTCGGTTGCTCGGCTTATTTCTGATGGCTTTAGAATAGCACAGTTACCTGATAAAAAAAAAAAAAAGAAGTGATCAAGATAAACATATAATTCATTGTGAAGATACAGCAATAACTAATGCAATGAAAACTTAAGTAAATTTTTATTATAACAAAAATTATCTTATTTGGGGTTGGCTTTTTAATCAAAAACTTGCTCTGCTTTCCACAAATGAAACTTCTGGGGCGCTCACTGGCAGTCAAGCTCATTTGCAATTTTGCTTGGTTCAATATTAAATTTTTATCGTTACTATGAAATTACACCACTAGACTATCATGATTCAGAGTCGTATGAAGAAGTGCCAAACTGTCAAAAGTGCTCCCTTAAGAATAAAAAACTAGGTTCATGATGCCCCTGAAATAAGGGAAAAATAACTGGAAAAAAATGCAGATGGTACCTGCAGCAATTGCACCAATCAAAGGTGACAAAATTAGCTGAAGTGGATAGTTCCATGCTCCAATAATCAAAACAACACCTAATGGCTCCCTGCGTACAAAACAGTCATCCAACTTTGTTGCCTGGAATACAGATGGAGTTAGGGACCAAATTAAAGCATTTTCAGGGAGGTCAATCTTCTGCATCTGCAGAACATCTGCATTCACCAGACCCTTGAAGTGTTTCTGTTAAATAATATCACTGGAGCATTTACAGTAGTTCATATCATAGCTGGTGCATGTGTTAATGGTGCAGTAAAATGGCTATATATTGGTATGCATCTTACCAAGTTTGTGCCCACATAAGTGGGCTGCATCCAGGTTTGCAGGTTGCTGATGTTGTAGCAAAGGTCATTCACCACTATATCAATCTCTGACAGCACTGCTTCAAACTTGGGCTACCGGACAGATGAGAATGAAGCATCACTTGTGCGTTGATTTTAAAAGTTGGCCTATTTGTTTGTCAAGCTGTGCGTATCCATACCTTAGCAAGGTCTTCATGCATTGCCTCTAAAATCAGGGTTTCATTGTCTTCAAACAGTGACATCATGGCCTCCAACTGAGTCAACCGGAAGTGGACAGGAAGGGTTAAACCTGAGCGGAAAGAACCCCGCAGCCTCTCCAGCACTTGTTTCTGGCCCGCCATTGCAAGAAGACCTTGAACATTGGGGTTGCAGAGCAGGTCAAAATATATGTGTACACAATATTTAGAAACATGGAGCATTTCAGATAAAGTCTTAGAGGTATATGTGTGCTAGCTTGGATGCTCTGTGGGACGATGCATGTAGCATGAATGCATGTAACATTTGTATTTATTGTACTTTAAGTAGTCCACAATCATTTAAATGTGTTGTGTCCCCACGCACAAAAGGCTGCAACCTCGGTATACAAGACTATTGAACACACCATTACACAGCAATCAAAAACCACTGTGATTAGTCCATCCTGACCAGCGATTAGAAAAGTAACATGAACCAAACAACACTGCCTGTCTGGAAGATAAATCACTGAATAAAAAGACACTAACATGCTCTTTTCGATTACGAATCGCAAGTACACGGTGGACAATTGTTATTTAATGTTAGGTCACTTTCGCACCTCACATTTTACAAACAACTTCCAGATCACGAAG
>JAUMHP010000043.1:6721496-6755719 GCA_032361065.1 Enteromius trimaculatus
ATATATAAATTAGTTTCTAAATAAAACATGTCAATATATAAATGATAAGTATTAGTTGTATGTGTGATACTGTTGAACAGAATCGACTGTACGTGTATAATCCAGAGTTTTGGTGAGGGTGTCACACTTCCATTAGCATGAATTGACATTGTGCTTTTTATTAGATTTGCTTTTGTTGGGTTTTTTTTTTTTCATGGGGTATTTTGTGAGGACGTGTGTTGGGGAGTTGTCAGGGACGCTGGACATCTTGTAATCTGTTTACTTGGTTCGCCGGTTGCCAGAGGAGCAGTTTCCCCTTGAGAGAGAAGACAAAGGAGAGATGGAGGAGAAGGAGGGGGCCAATCTCTTTATCTCCAAAAACCACATGCACACACACTGACACCATCAATCAAAGTCAGCCCCTTTCAACCAGAAACTCATAAATATACATATTTTATGAGAAAAATCTGTTCGCATCTCAAATACGACCAAGGCGGCTCGGTGGGGGAGTTTAAGGAAATATAGAAGGGAATATAAAAATGAGATGAATATTTGAACGTCAAAACAAATGCCTAATTGGACTTGATATTACATGACGAGTCCCAAAGCGGAACAGGTTCTAAATGCCGCTGTCTTGTGGAAAATCACCGCCTAGAAAAACAGCCCGTGATATCAAATTTTCCTCACGGCTCCCTGAGGGAGCTGGTCTCAAATCAGCGCAGAGGGTGTCGATGTTTCTGAGGGGGGAGAAGTGTGAACGTGAGAGTGGGTTCGTGTTTCTGCTGTCAGGAGCACAGTGAAGCTGAAGTAGCGTTTAATAAGGGAACCGGGTTTGGTTCGAGTGAAGTGCGCGTAAGAGATGTGGATTTCAAGGAAGGAGGGATGAGAGAGAGTGGGCGGATGTCTCGCCTTTGAGCGTGGCACTGCTGTGACATATCTGCTTCGACTACACTTGAAAGTTTGCACTGCTGGGAGTTTTAGGACTGTCACAGCTGTCTTGATGCATGCTTCTTAATATTTCTATTAAAAGAAATCTCCTTGTTTTGTGTGGGTGATGTAGGTGTCCTATGCCAGACCAAGCTCAGCTTCCATACGCGATGCCAACCTGTACGTGAGCGGCCTGCCCAAAACCATGAGTCAGAAAGACATGGAGCAGTTGTTTTCCCAGTATGGGAGGATCATCACCTCACGCATCCTGGTAGACCAGGTCACAGGTAAACGTTACCTCACTTCCACAAACAGCGTAGGCACCCTGGGGGAGGATTAAAAATCTAATTAAAGCTCTGGATGTGACGCAAAAAAGAAGCTATGTGCTCCAGCACAGTCAACATGACATCAAAATTGACCCCATTTTTACATATTTAATGCACACTCCTAGCAGCGCTATTTTGGTAATATTATGAATTCATTTTATTTCAGTTTAATTTTTAGTAATAATTTAGGTAACATGACTAGTTTTCATTTATTTCAGTTTTAGTTAATTTAATAGGTAGTGATACACTAAATGATAATCAGAAATGTTTGTTTGAAATAATACTCAATGTTATGTATTTATTGTTTATTTTAAGTAACATGTTTAATCTTTTAGTTAACTATAATAATCCAGATTCCTG
Organism: Enteromius trimaculatus; assembly: GCA_032361065.1. Classification (NCBI taxonomy): domain Eukaryota; kingdom Metazoa; phylum Chordata; class Actinopteri; order Cypriniformes; family Cyprinidae; genus Enteromius; species Enteromius trimaculatus. The sequence continues at coordinate 6,723,089 of JAUMHP010000043.1, forward strand.
GTCTTTATGTAATAATACATAATAAATATAATAATAAAAATAAAAAAAAACCTCGCGTGAATAAGTACTACACAACTGTAAATCAATCAATAAATAAACTTTATGAGCAAATCTTTTGTGCATAAAAGGATTAAATAAATAAATGAAAATAAAATTAAAACCTAATAAAAGGCAGGTAAATGTAAAACAGTACAATCTCAAAGAAAATTTACAATGGAAGAACAAAGATGCATTATTATTATTATATTAATTATGCATTATTCATATGTGCTTTTCAATTAAAAAAGAATTTGACTTTTTTTAATTGAAATTAACAGCATACAGTGTTAATCAAAAGCCAGCCTCCCAATACACAAAATCACATGCCACTCATTTCTTTTCTTCAATCAAATTTCCTGCAACTGTAAGAAACATGTCACAGTATGCAAATTAAATAGTTTGGACTAAATAAAATGTATAAATCAGATCATAAAGTATACAGTCTGGTTCAAGCACTCGACTCACGTATCGGTCATTGATTAGATTAACGGGGCTAACATTTGCTTCGCTTTCTGTCCGGAGCAGGTATATCGCGCGGAGTAGGATTCATTCGGTTCGACAAAAGAAATGAGGCGGAGGAGGCCATCAAAGGCTTGAATGGTCAAAAGCCGCTGGGGGCTGCTGAACCCATCACCGTGAAGTTCGCCAACAACCCCAGTCAGAAGACGGGACAGGCCCTGCTCACCCAGCTTTACCAGACAGCTGCTCGCCGCTTCACCGGCCCTCTGCACCACCAGACTCAGCGCTTCAGGTACTGCTCCCACCTGCAGCCCACACCCCCTACCGCTCCCTAGTCTTCCTCTGCCGGTTTTCAGCGTGTTCATGCCATCAGGGGGATTTCGACAAATCACAGTGCTTCGTTTTAAAAGAATACAGCCCTGCTTTGAGATGGAACACTGCCTGTGAGTCAGTCACGGCTTGGATGCATTCACAAGCATTCATGGCAGTACTCTCAATCCATCGCCTGAGGGCTCAGTAAGCACTGCGTCAGTGAGACGGGCGAGTCGCTGCCTGCCTATTGGTGGATGCGGCGCCCAGTTAAGAGCTCCCCCTGGTGGCTGAAGTGGCTGCATGAAAACGCTTTGCTCTGGTTGTTGGATCTTGCAACTAATATCTTCACCTCCGTCACTCTCCCTCTTGCATTGCAGACTCGACAATTTACTAAACGCCAGCTACGGAGTCAAGAGGTAATTTCCCAAAAAAAAGGTGTCCTTTCAAAAGCATCCATGCCTAAACAAGCTCAAACAAAATGCCCCGGAATATCACCTGCTGATTTAAGCATTTCCATTTAGAGATTTGATTTGAGAAACCACCGTTTCAGTAGACTAGATTGACGTAGCTGATATCACAGCAGGACATTCTGGCATGGCTTTGTTGAACCTTTTTGTTCTTTTGGTTGATTCCTTGATTGAACTGATTTGTAAGTATTTCTGTATTGAACTAACATTATTTTTTTTTTTCAGTTTTGGTTGCTTTAATGTCTTTTTTCCACCAGCATGGACATACAAGATTCCGTTTGCGTCTCCTCTGTTCGTTTACAATTTTCCGTTAATTTGTTTCTGATTTGCCTTCATCCCTCTCTAGGTTTCTGTTTTGCTAAGTATATCGTGATTTTGTTACATTGTGAATTCTGTGTCCTAACAGGGACTAGAGTTTGGTTTGGTCAACCTAGTTAATAATACAATAGCTGGCCGTTTTCTTATCTACTTAAGGCTGTGGAGAGCGAGTGTCCAGCCCTCAAAGAAATTAAAAGTGGTAATGAGAAGCACGCTGTGCTGAACTTCAGAATGACACCCATGGTAGCTCTCCTTCTTTCCTCCCCAGATTCTCCCCCATAACCATTGACAGCATGACCAGTCTAGCCGGCGTCAACCTGACCGGGCCCACCGGAGCTGGCTGGTGCATCTTCGTCTACAACCTGTCCCCAGAAGCCGACGAAAGCGTCCTGTGGCAGCTCTTTGGGCCGTTCGGAGCCGTCACAAACGTCAAGGTCATCCGTGACTTCACCACCAACAAATGTAAGGGCTTTGGCTTTGTCACCATGACCAACTACGACGAGGCGGCCATGGCTATCGCCAGCCTGAACGGCTACCGCCTGGGCGACCGCGTGCTGCAGGTCTCCTTCAAGACCAGCAAGCAACACAAGGCTTGAAGGAAGGCCTAGTCACTACTGCTCTTTAACATGCAGGGGGAGCTACTGAGCTCCCTGTACATTCACTCTACATGGGCCTGGACTGAGTCTCTCTCTAACACACATTCGACACACACACACACATACACACATTTAGTTGTTTCGAACAAAAATACACAAGTAGAGTCGTTTTTCTTTTCTCTTTACACAACATGCTAGTCCTTCCCAACATTTGCCTGTATTGAATTAGCAGAGTTGTGAGGCGGGGCTGGGGAAATCCACGAGGAGGGACAGTCTAATGAATGTGACAGAGAATGTCTGCAGAGATTTAATTTAATTCAGGCAAAGTAAGAGAACTGGTCAACGAACGATGAAAAAAAAAGTAAATCGAATATGTGCAATTTACCCGAAATCTTGCCCCGGTAACTCTCTCGTCTGGCTTCAGAGGATGTAGTCACTTTTTTACACTTGGGCATTTTGAATCAGTGATTTTTTAGAGAAAAATGATTAAAACAGTGTTCTCTTATATATATTATGATATAACTATATATTCAACATTTAAGGTGGTTATAATAGCCAAATATGTAAGCATTTTCTAGAACTTTGATTACGGTTTCCTGGCTCTACATTAGGTTGCAACCTTGCCTTATGGCACCACACACACCTTACTCGAGGTCCAACCCAACAGCCACTGAACAAACTGTGTGGATGGTAGTTCCAAATCGAGAGGTCACCCGGGGGTCATCACAATCACCTCAGCACACCGAAAGACAACGTTCATCACGAGAGACACTCACACACACACACATACACGCGCATGCACGAACGCACCTCCGTCGGAGGGCGTAGCGAAACATCACAAAACATGGCAACCAAGAATCTCCTCGTATCTTTCCACTCTGAGTTTTAGAGTTAGAATTTAGAATCGATTCCACCACATGCAGTTATCTGTGTAACTAGGGGCATTTCGACAGTGTTCCCATGGCGATGGCATTTGGAATTCTTTTGAAAGTCTTTCAAACCAATTACGAAGGCCGACTGCGGAATCCAGAACCATATTAGATCATTTTAAACAAGTTTGAATGGCTCGGGAGTAGGAAAGACTGTGTTGTCAGCTCTTTGAGTGAGCCGTTATGAAGGACAGGGGCCACTGGGATTGGTCGTACTTGGCCTTCATAACTTCTCAGATACATTTAGCTCCATTCACTTAACAGAATTGCATTATAATTCGCTTTCCCGAACCGGTTTTAGCAGCCCCAGCGTATCTAAATAGCTACATATTAAATCAAATTTAGTGTCCTCAAGACCCTTTAAAGCAAGTCGCAGTCACACAAAAATGAATCTTTTTTTTTTTTTAAATACTCAGAACTGAAAAATTCACCCTAGATACGTTAAAGACAGCGCCCAAGCTGTCCACAGTCCTGCGATAAAACAAACGAAACTGTTCCATGGGGAGAGACATCGCTGTAAAATCGCAAAACTTCACATTATATGAAGAAAAGAACTGAAAGATGTAAATGTGTGTTCAAATCAAGTGACATTTTGCTTTTCTAAATAACGCTGTGTTAGCCAAAGAGGACAATGATCTCTTTGAAAGGATTACATTAGAGATTAATATATTTTTATATCTACAAAGAAAAAACACAAGACCTTGTGCAACATTTTTACAGATTCTTAAATCGTGGAAATCTTTGGACACACCGCATGGCTTTTATTTTCAGAGTTCTCAACTTTGGGGAGAGAGGGCCAGTCTGCGGTGTTAGGGAGGGGATAGGAGGGTTGGGGACTAAGACTTACATGCAGTGAAACCATTTCATTTTCAAAAACACAAAAAAAAAAAAGAGAAACATTTTAAAAAAAGAATCAGCAGACAGGTACATGTACGCATTATGCAGGAAAAACGACGTTACGGTTTCTCCAAAGTGTTGAAAAGAATCAAGCGTTGCCTCAATGACGGTGCAGTGAAGCTTGAAATGGCGTCACAACGAACACCCCGGACATCTCATCTCGTATCGGCAAAAACAAACAAGAAGTATCACATTAACGCTTCAGCATGTTCGGTGCACCAAATAAAAGTTGAAAATTGACTTAATGTAATGTAGCTGCACTTATCGATGTAATCAATAATCCATAGTGAATTATATTCGCCAGTATGTCAACGCAACAAGCAAATGTCTATCATTGTGCTGTCTAGATATGTTCGTTTATATTTAATTTCCGCTCCACATATCTTCTGTATTCCACCTTCATATCCTCGACACCTAATTTTGCTCCTTTGCACAAGCACTAACCAACCAAGGGATCTTAGCTTTGTCACTGATGAAGGGAAAAAAAGTCAGTCCGAAACATTTAGCAAGAGTGTGAACGCACACAGACGTAAACTTACACACACACACACACACACACACACACGCACACACACATACACACAACACATATCAAAGTGTCTCTAGGCCCTCCACAGCATTCCCCAAAACTGTGATACACCTTGAACTAACCCCCTCAGCTTGCGCCACATTAACATCACAACACATTTTTCTTTCGCTAACGCTAACGCAACTCATCCTGGAACTCATCGGTGGTGTGCCCTAGAGGGGACAAAAACCCTAGATGTAAAGATTGGTCCGCCCTCTAAAATGAGCGATGGGGTATATATAGCGACCAGGGCAACCCTGTAGTGCACCTGGCGACCACAGGGAGGTTTTAGCGCCATCCCTCTGGCCGAGTGTCCCAACGAACCCTTTAGCTACACCGCTCCCCCCGTCCCCTCAGAGAGCCAAGGACAATGGCAGGAAACAAACATACTGCACCGCTTGAGCAACTACAATAATAATCATTAAAAAAAAAAAAGACAAAAAAAACTTTCCTATGGAACAGTAAGTGCAATGTGCTTCGTTTTTATATTGACTGAGAACAAAAGATATATATATTTTTTAAAAAAGAAATTAAACGTCACACTGAAATGGTTTGCAGAATAGTGAAAGGATCAAATGTAACGAACAACAACAAAATGGAAAAAAAAAAAAGTGTTAACTAACAGATTCATTAGGAGAATCAAACAAGCACCAAGAGCTCTGGTCTCTAAAAATGTCCATTATCCCTTCCTCCACCCCCTTATTAGTGCTCTGACCATGCAAGCTAAAACAAACAGCCGTCTATGGTACCGAAAAGAGCAAATCTAAAAGACCGTGAATGGAATACTGTCTAAAATATCATCGGTTTTAGCCCATGTTGATTTCAGAGTATCATTTTTCCTGTAATTTATTGATTTACTTTACATATCAGAATCACACGTTAACTTAGCGTATTTGTGTTGTTGATGTTGCCATAGAGGACACACGTGGGTCGAATATTTCGTTTTGGTTCCTTTTATTGGGTACGGTTTCTTATATTTGTTTCCATTATTTATAATTAGTTGCTGTTCTTACAGTGTATGCAGGTTTTAGAATTAGTTAGAATTATTTCTTTTCAATCAAAATGTGTTTAATTGTGTTTGTAAAAGTCTGTGGTAGCTTTTGTTGCAACATAATTTAAACTGAAAAAAAAAAAATCAATATAGCGCCAACGAACTTGTATTATTTGGGCGACTTTAAGCTTGTAGTTTTAACTTATTGTTAACTTAAAAACTATTTATTATCATTATTATGATTATTATTATTGCCTCGTATGAAAGTATGTTTTGTGTATATTTATGGTTTATTTCATTATATTTGCAAGTTTAAATACTTTTCATTTTGCCAAAATGTGGTTACACCTTTTCGTTTTTCTTTAAAGGGAACAAATATATTTAAAAAAAAAAAAAAAAAAAAAAAAAAAAAAAAAAGAGAAAAAAAAAAACTGCTTTAGAATTACAATTTGGAAAAGTTCTCCATAGGCAAAGAATGCACTGCTATATTAAACTAATTGAAGTGTATAAACATACATGCTGTGTGCTAGATGTTATGCCTTTAATGCCTGTGTTTTGTTTGTCTTGTTAAATGAAAACCTTTTGATTATTTAATCTAATCACAGTCTTGTTTTTCCAGCCACGTTCAGAACCCCTTAGTGAGTCAAAGCCCGGGGCGAGGCCTGGGGCAGGGGGGGCGGGTCAAGGCAGGGTCCGGTCTAAGGTCCGGACCCACAGCCAGGCCTTAGGCTCAGCGTCCCTCGCCAAAAACCTCTCACCCGCTGCCACACAGCCGCCAAACCAGACCGAGAGAGCGGTCTAGAAAATAAAGGAGTCAGTGGGTGGGTTCGAGAACAACGATTAACAGACGTGGGCGAAGAAAGCGCAGCGGGGGAGACGGGGCAGGCGAGGCACTGAGATAGATAAAGGGGTCAGTGGTCACTCTGTTTCTCAACCAGTTGTATTTTGTGTCAGTTAATTTAGGAGGGACACAGAGTTACTTAGCAACGTTCTTCTGAAACCATTTTCCAGGAATAACAGAACAATAACAGAATAAAACAAACGAACAACAATAAAAATAAAAAAAAAGATCAAAAGCAGAACTCCTGATCTCAGTGTCTGTGTCACGAAGAAAAATCTCATACTTCCAAACATGAACAAACAAAGACAAACACATAACAAAGGGGGAAAAAAATAAACCTTTCAGTTTAGTTTAGGATATTTATTACTGGGATTTCAGCTGAAGACGCTTGAGGACTTTTTCATGGAATTGTTTAATTATTTGTACTTTACATGCCAGAAAAAAATAAAAGATATGAATCTCAGTGTTTTCTTTGTGACTGCCTTTTTCCTTTCGATGGGGAATCAAGGGGTTTTGTAGACGTTCATCACATGCACTCATTCAGGGCAAAAATGTATTTGATCACGGGCGGTAAAGTTGACAAACAGCTTGATATTTAACAGGTTCACAACTTCACTAAGCAACAGGTAATGCTGAAGTTCAGAGTCTAGTTTGTAAAACATTAACCTCAGTTAGTCATCACTTCCTGTAATTCCTGCACTACTCTAAACCATTTTGTAGTATAGTGTTCACACTGAGCAGTCCGAAAAGAAAGGTGCACTTCAGATAAAGCACTTAATTAACGGCCCTTGTGCAGTTCAGGGGAAGGGGATATTAAACTGGATGCAAATTCATAAACTACACATTAGACTAAATAGCATATTGTATAAGAGCATACTGGACAGTGCTATGTAAATTACTTACAAAGATCGTCCGTTACCGATTTCCATTTGCTTGACACTTTTTGTAGTTTGTATAATCCAATACATCACACGTTTCAGATACTACTGTTTTATTATTTTTGACCCAAAACGTTTATTATGTGGATTTATATCAGTACCATAAAGATAAAGAAATACTTTATATAAAAATTGTTGTTTACTTGAAGGGCATTAAACAAGTCAAGGTTTTACAAACTGATGTTTGTGAGTTTAAAGAATAGCTACATTTAATAAAAATTAAAATAAAAGTTAAAATAAGGTGTTTTAAAATACCAATCAGTGGGCGCTTCTAGGAAATGTTTTGGGTGAATAAGGTTCAGAAACAAAAAACATTCCTGCATTATATGTAAATAATAATTTCTGTATTTAATTTGTGCATTTAACTTGTTTGAAAGACAAAGGTCTTCAAAAGACACTGTAAAATGTAGTTTAATAACCGACTTCAAAACAATCACTAATGTATCCATCAGTAGCTGATGCAACGTGGAAATGTTGAGAAAACACTTTTTTTAAATTGGTATGTTTGCTGCAAAATGCTGCGTATTATATCCACCAACATCTCAGTGACCTATGCAACCCTCACTCCCTGAAGGAGGGAACCGAGATGTCACATCTATGACCTTCCCAATTCATCCGTCCTCCACGTGACCGACTGAAAGGGAACTAACTGGCTTTCTGAGTGGTAGGCAATTTTAGAAAAGAAAATCTAAAAGATTGAAAAGAATAAGGAAGAATCAATAAATTATGAATGAATTATGAGTGGGTAATATGTAATAATGGAATTATCTTTACTAGTTTGACAAGTATTTTAAAATGTAGTATATTGTAATTAAAAGTACTTCATTTCTGGAACATGATTACGTAATCCATATTACTTGTAATCAGTTACTATCCAGCACTGATCCTAACTAAGGTCTTATTTTAACTGGTCACAACACTGAAATATGAAGTTTGAATGTGAATTTATTTCAACATTGCTTAATTGTCACAGTTTTTCTTATGTAGCCGAAGGAAAAGGGTTATCTGACTGTAGCGTGTGATGTACAGCAAAAGACTTACAGTGTGAAATTGAGACACAACTAAGGGATTTTTTTCAAACGAGTCACAATTTTTATTTGTTTATTTTAAAATGATCCATGGAATGTGAAGAGATCAGATTTACCCCAGTAAAACAAAAAAACAATACAGTTTAACAAACTGCATGCTCTCCCGACTTCCAGCCTCATTTAGCTGATGCAAAACTAATGGAAGAGCTTCTTAAACAGCCTGAACAGGAAATGAAGTTAATGTTCCCACAGAGCAACAACCTACAGACCAGGAGAGAAAAATAGAGAGAGAGAGAGAAAAAGTTTATATTGATTTGTAACCACATGCAAACATTAAATGCATTCTGAAGAACATAATACACAATTAACCGCACTTTAGGGTCATAAATTGATGATAATGCACTGTGTGCATCAGAATAAATGGAAAATCTGATTTCAGGAAATTTGCAAGGTAGGTTTATCGTAATCTGAATAAAGTCAAAGACGTTTATGAACAACTCCAGACAATCTTTTGTACGCATTACATGAGATATGCATACTTGTTCCAGACAGCTGAATGCAAATGTTGTGGATCACTGGTGCATTCATTGGTGGAACTAAGCAATATTTTATACAGAAGTGTCTTCAGTATTAAACCAGTGTTGTTTCTATAATGCTGCACTTAAAGGGTAACTGAATCTATTAACAAAACACGCAGTAAACGGTCATCACTATGGCAAACTCCAGACCTCATTACATTCAAAGTGTGAAAAATGCATCAAAGCACTTAAGACCTTATGTTAACTGAAACATTAAGCCTTTTTTTTCATTAAGAGTGCTTTAAAGATTTAAAATAGAGTTGGTATGTATTTTGTAGCTTGCACACCATGCATCAACAAGCAGAGAGCGTCGAGTCTAGAGCTCGCGGTGCTCGTGTGGCGAGGGGTCAACGCTGGCTGGCTCTTGGCACACTGCAGGAGTGGTGAATTCCATCAGGTATTCACAGCGACTCGGCTCCGACGTCGAGGTCACCACAGTCTCCTTCCCACAAGTCATCTTCACCTACCGCACAAAGACACACTTAGCAGAAAACCTCCCAGAGTGAATGGCACAGTGGAAGTCATGAAAGAGCGGTACTTACTGTAGTTGATCTGTTCGGACCTTGCCAGCACCCAGTGCCGTGCTCGTATTTCATCACCAAGTACTTATTATTTTCAGGCCCTGACCAACTTCCCCATGTCCTGGGAACATTAATAACTCATTAAAAACGGCTAAAAACACTCAAGCCATGATATTGAAGAAAAAACAACAACTTAAACTGGTCCAAGATGCTTTGCTGGTCTTTAAGGTTTAAGCTGATAACACTAATGCGACGTTTAGTTAAATGCAATGGTTCCACCATAATAAAACAAACAAGGTATGTGACTCTTACCACTACATAACCAATATTAAGAGCTATATAGTGTCTAAACAAAGGTTTTTATCTTTTATATTTTCTGATAATAATGGGCCCCATAAATACACTACAACAAAAGTTAAACCTAAAAATGCTAGAAGTGAATTTAGACATCTAGTCATTACAACGTTATAACGTACAGAATGACCAAATATATTCACTTCATTAAAAAATTTTTTTTTTACGTTTTATTAAAATATTAGTTTTAAAAATTAACTTTAAATGAGTGTTAATAGGAACAAAAAAAGGCATGAGTTAAATATACAGTATCAATCAATATCAAAAAAAAAAAAAAAAAAGCCGTAGATATAAAACAACCACCAATTTGGTATTTATACTACAATTCAAAAATGTAGATATTCGTAAAAAGGTTTTATTTATTTATTTAAAACAAGTGCCTTATTGTCACAAAGGCTGTTTTATTATTAATATATTAATATTGTGAAATATTATTCATTTAAAATAATTGCTTTCTATTGTTATATATTTTAAAATGTCATTTATTCCTGTGATGAAAATATTTATTTTACCAGTAGCATAACTCTTGTCTTCAGTGTCATATGATTCTACAGAAATTATTCTAATATGCTGATTTGCCTCTCAAGAAACATTTCTGATGATGAATGTAAAAAAAAAAAAACTTTTTTTTTTAATAATTTGCAGAAACTGAAATTCTTTTCTATGTTGAACAGAAAAAAACCCCTAAACAGCACCGATATCTTTATAAAAACTATACAAGTCTTTATCGTCGTCTTACCCAAGGTTGGTCTCTGAGCCCCCATATTTGGGTTTCTGTGAAACCCGGTTGAAAGGACACAGTCTGTAGATGTACCTAAAGGCAAACAACACAGAAATAAATCACAGCACAAAAACATCATTCCAAACACAACAAACGCTGCTTTCACTTACTCGCTAGTGGAGAGTTCGTAGCACTGGCTGTACAGGTAAGTGAACTCAGCATTAGGGCCGAAATCAAAAGACAGCTCTTTTTCAATATTTCTGCAACACAATCAAAGGAAAACTCATCACGGTGCTCAGCATCAGTGCACCAGCGTCAGACAACACCGACAATGCATTGAACAAGTGATGCAACCCCAAGTCAAACAAAGCGCACTCTGGTGCAAGCACACACTGACCAATGAGAATTTCACGTGCAGGTGAAAAAACGTTTTTTTACACTTCCAACTGATTTCTAACTCAACTTAGCAGCACTGGACAAACCTGATTTGATCGTCCATCTCCCGAAGAGCTTTCTCAGCCTCCTCAAAGTCATCTCTTGCCTTCTGAGCAGCTGTGATCCAGAGAACATTTGGTTAGGAACTCAAAGAACACTCAAGTGTATTTCTCTGTAACGTCCTGATGAATAGGATTAGCAGCAGAACCAACCATCGATGAGGGTCTGAGTGTCTGAATCATAGGGTGGCATGGCTTCCTCGTCTTCATGACTCTTCTCTGGTGTCTTAGCGGTGGGCGGAGCCTGCACAACACACAACCACGCTCACATAAAGATATCATTTTTACACCTGCATAGTACGGTGAGCATGAGTTATAGCACTCTATGTTGTAAGACCTTTGCCACTGCGCCTTAGGACACGAGTTAAAGGTTAAGGACTTTAAATGTCAAGCGGAGAAGTGTTAATAGAAGAATCAAAATGTCACTGCGGATCTAAACATTACTGAAGGTAATGCTTTCTGTGCGATATACTCTCTCACCTTATCATCGTCTTCATGATAATCATCTTCATCATCGTCATCCTCTTCCTCTTCCTCAGAGATGTCGTCTTCTGGGTATGGCTCAGAGTCATTGTCTACAACTGGTTCCTTCACTTCTTCTGGAGGCGTTTCCACTGGGGCAGGTTCCTCAGGCTGGGACTGAGAGAGATTGGAGAAACACAGCCTTGCATAAGACACTTTTTTTCAAAAACACACACAAAAAAAACAATCATACTGAGCTCAAAGGCAGTGTTTTTTAATTATATGGGAACTCATGAAAAAGCAGGGCTGCATGTATAAATGATGCTATGTATGGTTAGTCAAGTCAGAAGTCTCTGAACATGACTGCTTCTTCATTACTAACCTCGGAGTGGTACTTGTCTTTAATGTTGGTCCAAACACTCTCAAATGTTGCGGTGTCCACCTGCTCAGCTCCTCCCATCAGTCCCTGAATAAATCACAAAGCAGTTAGTCGCAATTGATTCACTCCGTGCATTTATATAGATGGCGCATTTTGACTGAGAAGTGATTAAATGCAAAAATACCTGGACCTCAGTTTCAGTAAGAGTGCCGTCAGCATCTGGGTCCAACTCAGCATGAGACTGAAGCTCAGAAACAGACACACTGACACAAAGAGACAACACACCAGTTTATATTCATTCTCTATGTCCGGGTTCCTCAAATCTCACCCTGGAGGTCCGATGCACTGCAGAGTTTGGATCTAAGCCTACTCAAACACACCTGAGCATGCTAATCGGTGTCTTCAGGATCATTAGAAATCACAGGTAGGTGAGTTTTATCAGGGTTGGAGCTAAACTCTGCAGTGCATCGGACCTCCAGGGTAGGATTTGAGGATCCCTGCTCTATATGCACAGAGAGAGAGAGAGAACAAAAATATACAATTATTGGCACTTACAAGCCATCTGCATCGTCATCCAGCTCCAAAAAGGCTTCTGCCATCTTGGCTTTGTCCTTCTCCAAGCGAATAGCTTCCTTTTGCTCTGAAATGCAAAAAAAACCCCAACAAAAACGTTTAATGCCAAATCACTAACCAAATGAGCCAGCCTGCAAACTGAACACTATAAATCAACTTTCATACGGCTTCAAAAGATAGAAGCCTGCTTTGATTTTCAGCAGCTGCACTCACCTTCCCAGGCCTTGAGGTGGCGCTCTTTAGCTTCCTTCTCAGGCTGCTCCGCTGTCTCTTTCACTGTCCTCAGCGCTTCAACTTTCTCCTCAAGCTGCTTCTTATTTTCCTGCATATCAGTCACTGTACCCTGCAGATAAGACAGCAATTCCACATAACGTGGCTTTTTAAAAGTGCAGCGCATACAAGCAATTATTCAGTTTGAGTACTGGACGATTTCTGTTGCATGTGAGAGTTAAAAAAAATATACATAAGCAAAACACGACTCCAGCATGCTTGAAAACTGGCATCCGCTAGGATTTCTGCAACACCAGCAGCTGAACAAACAGAAACAACTGTACAATCGGTAATAAAACAGGCAACCAAAGCATTCTCACATGTCGGACTGATGCGTGGGTTTATACAAAGCAAATCTTACCTGCTTATCTTGTCGTCCTTTCTTGGCTTCCTCAACGAGCTGTTGTTTCAGGAGAAAACCCTCTTTGGTGATCTCAGCCATCTTCTGCAAAACTTCCCGCTCTTTACGTCCTAGCTCCCTGAGAACCAAACAAATCTCACATATTTCAATATGTTTACAGCCACCGCCACATAAACAAAAAGAGGAAATTAAAACAATGAAAACTAAAAAAAAAACCTAATTGTTTTGTTTGTTCTCATAAAAACAAATGTGCATTGTATATATATTTATGTTTTATTTAACATTCCTACAGTTAAAAAAAAATATCACGTTAAAACAGCTAGAAGGTTTGTTATATAGGATATTAACTTCAATAGATAAGTCAAGATGATTAAAACTGACATTTATTTTACAATATTGAGACGCAGCACAATGACCAAAGACATCCGTCTGGTAAACATGCATGCAGCGGAGCACAAGAATGTGTTTTCCCTGGAAGGCAATTAGATTTGGAGGAGAACTCACTTGCAGGTATTTTCACATTTGGCTCCACTGTTGTACTCATCAGTAGTATCGCAGCAATCTGTGGAGAGGAAAGATTTCAAATGCAACACCATTCCACTCACTGAACGCAGCTGAGAAGAAATGTCCAAATACAGATGCTTACCACAGATGCCGTCATTAATACGGGAGGATGGGATAAACATGGGCCTGTAACCAGCATTGGTGCAATGGAAGCTGCCATTCGGACAAGCAGCGGTGCCTGAGGACCCACATAAACCACTGTCATGCATGATAACCAACTATTCTAACAACAGTAGAAACACATAATTAAGTCATACTCTTCATTCACGGTCACTGATTGAAAGCAAAAGGGCATCTTTTGTATTCCTCTAGATATCTTCTCACGCAGGTAATTTTAAAAAAATGATTATTTATATGCATGTTCAAATACAGATATTTAGCCCTAATTTGTTCTGTTATTTAACACGTTTTTATTATAGCACAAACTATTTTGTTCATGAGCGTCATGCAAACATTTCAAAGCTTCCGTTTACCGTTTTCAATGAGCTTTTTATATATGCGTTAAACAATGTTAATATGTGATTTCAAGCCTTAATAAAATCTGCTCATGATATAAAGCGATCATGTCTCTTTAGAAGACCTTTATTAAACCAAAGGTTTATTTCTACAATGCATTTATGAACTTTTCAAAGAAAGAATGGGTTTCTTCTGTGTTTTGAACAGGAACCAATGTTTACAAATGGTTTACAGTAATAACAGGGTGAGTAAACGATAACTTTATTAACGGGTGAACTATTCCTTTAAATGTAAAAACTAGTTAAGCAGACTTTTCAGGAGAACATTTCACTGCTAAATGATAGCGAATATAAATCTGAGGTGATAGGTTTTCAGTTTAAACCTGGTAAGATAATCTTATAATAATCATCTTAAATTATAAACCAAACGAAGTACCTGGCTCATCTGAACCATCCTTGCAGTCGCAGTAGTCATCGTTCACTCGGTCAAAAGGAATAGTCCGGGATCCATCGAGACAGGTAAAAGGCTTGTTCTCCTCATAAAATGGTTTCTCTTTATTTACACAGACAAACCAAGAGTTGAACCAGTCAGAATGTGCAGAGAAATAAGTGCAGAATATACAATAGATGCTGTAAGACTTTACTTGTCAGTGGCACTCCTCGTGGTCGGTGAATCTCTACAGGTGTCCCCAAACTGACAGCAAAGACCAAAGTCAGCAGCAGGTGCAAGCAGGTCATGATGCCTCAGGAAAAGCGGAGACAAACGCAAACTCCCACTAGAGGCGCGTGACCTTGGAGCAAAATGAAGGCACAAAGCATTGTTCAACCGAACGTCACAGTATATCTAATCTCTCCATACATACACATCTCACGCCAAAGGTTTACAACAGAATGAACATAATCCTTCATTTAAATAGTGGTCGCTGATAAACCCGTCTATAAAATGTCTTATTCGCATCATCCTCGGTAATTCAATCTGAAATGGCTTCCGCATACACGGCCAACCGAGCACACCGAAATACTCACCGACCAGAAGCGATAACAACACAGTATCACGACAGCATGTGTTACGTCTCAATGAACGCCACGTTAATTATATGTGCGCTTGAATAATTAGTCAAAGAAATCTGAAACAAACACTGTGAAACAGTAACTCGTTACTTACTTCCGAAGAGCGTTCTCGCGTCGTTTGTTACGTCACCAAGATAAGCTGTGTTCTCGTATGATTGGTGGATTCAGGCGCAGGAAAGCGGCATTGTGGGTAATGTAGTCATTCAAAAAGGATGGAGTTTTGCACAAAATCAGTGATATGGTTAATAATAAATCAGTTACCATATATTTAGGTAGAAGCGTCCCACCTACGGAGGATCAAACCGGCAGAAATAATACAAAAATAAATAAATATATTAAGAAATTAACTAATCAAGAAATAAATATATTACTTGATTAAAGCAAATGTAGTTAATTTGCAATACAATCTAATGTATTTTTTATTACCCCTTTCCTTTATTTGTTATTTTGTGTATTTATTTATTACCTTACATTTTAACTCGTATTTAACTCTTATTTACTTATTTATTCTGTATTTTTTTAATTATTATTATTATTCAATTTATTTATTTATGCAGGTTTGTCCTTTGTAGTCACCAGCATTTAAATACTGACAAATCAGCTCCCTCAAACTGTGACAGGATTCAATCCTCTTTCGTATAGGCAATTGTAAACACAATCATTATATACAGGAAGTATGTGTATAATTAATAATAATTAAGGATATAATTATAATTCATTAAAAAGCTTGAGATGAAAACAAATTGTGTTCACGTGACGTGTGTGAAAGGCGCGCGCGCGGTTTTTCTGCAAGCATGTTGTAGCTATACTCTCTCTGCTAAATTTATTTTAACGGCATAAAGGTTGTTAAAATGTTTATAAGGATTTAAATGTATAATGTTTTGAGGCAATTTAGATCTAATAACTTTTTTTAACCCAAAGTTTTAGGACTTCAGGTCAGTAGCCAGTTAATTGGACAAATACTGTGGCAGTAAACTAGGCTGAATTTCCAAATGACCACGACAAGCTCCAAGTATTATAATACCTTTAAAAAAAGCTTCTTTGTTACTTTGTATAAAGTTCTGTGACGTACGCTTTGCATGGTTGAAAGTAACACAAAATATAGTTATCGAAAAGTACAACATTATGAATGGCTTGAGACGCACTGTATGATGATTAACTGACTGAATATTTGTTTTAATACAGCTAGGTCAAAAGAAGAAAAGAGGAGGCAATGAGAATGAAACGATCTTGCATGTATCGTGAATTATAGTATAATACAGAACTCATGTAATCATACTAACCATAGAATGTAAATCATGGGAGCAAACCATATATGAATAATGTGTTAAACTAAGAGGCCTGTGTCACCAAGAGTGTGTAAATTTCCCATAAACTGAGCATGAAAGGATCCTTTGTCCAAGTGTCAGATGCTGACCACCAAGGACACCTGAATTGTGAAATCATCTCCAAATTAAAGCAAGGCTCTATATTTTTGGCAAGGAGTGCAACCTTGTAACGAGCCACCATGAGATCATACATAGGGAGGGCGAGAAGATATGATGGTCAACCAATGAGAAAATTATAAACAAAGATAACGGGCAAGAACAATGATGGGGTTTCATCTCTGAGGGTAAAAAATGGACGGTATTCACAACCGGAGACTAGAGGCAGTCTGATGTGGCGGCTGTTCTTCTCGGCTTTGTTACTTTAATAAAGTCTTACTTCTTCAACATCTGAAACTTTTGAGCCTTTTTGTCTGCATTGGGCCACGACAAATGCAGGTAACTGTTTAGAGAATTACCACATGAGAAAATGCTGGTAAATATTTTTGACAAGTGTAGTAAGACATAATATTAT
Source organism: Enteromius trimaculatus (assembly GCA_032361065.1). NCBI lineage: Eukaryota > Metazoa > Chordata > Actinopteri > Cypriniformes > Cyprinidae > Enteromius > Enteromius trimaculatus. The sequence goes on from JAUMHP010000043.1 coordinate 6,740,114, forward strand.
AACAAAGTGTTACCAAACATTAAACGATATGTGACCCTGGACAACAAAACCAGTCGTAAGTGTTAATATTCCGAAATTAAGATTTACGTCAAACATGATCTGAAAGCCGAATACATAAGCTTCCCATTGATGTATGATTTGTTAGGATAGGGCAATATTTGACCGAGATACAACTGTATGAAAATCTGGAATCTGAGGGTACAAAAAAATCTAAATGCTGAGAAAATCACCTTTAAAGTTGTCCAAATGAAGATCTTATCAATGCATATTACTAATCAAAAATTAGATTTTAATATATTTTCAGTAAGAAATTGACCTAATACCTTCATGAAACATGATCTTTACTTAAAGATTTTTGGCAAAAAAGCAAAAATTAATAATTTTGACCCATACAATGTATTTTTGGCTGTTGCTACAGCGACTTAAGACTGGTTTTGTGGTCCAGGGTCACATATAGTCTGCTATAATTTATTATAAAGACCATCTCACAAAAACTAAATATATAGGGTAATTCTAGTTATAGTAACACAACTCTGCCCCCCACCTTTAATTTAAAGACATTGTCATATTTTCAGATAATTAAACAGTGAGATTATGTCTTAAATAGGTTATTACACTTACAGTTTCATAAATATTTTATACATAAACATATAGAAATAGTTTTATTTAAAATAGAAAGATATATATTACTGGTCTAATACAGAACAGGTTCACAGTGTATAAATTATTAAGTTACTAAAAATGTTAAAATTAAAAAACAAGCAAAAAAAAAAAAACTACTGTTTCTAACAATAATAGAGCAGTAATTCAACAATAGTGTTTCACTAGAAACGTTTGTCTTTACATAAAGTCAGTCTGTAGGGGTCAGTAAAGTGTCACTGACTGTAACTATATAAAAAGAGTTCATTTACAAAAACATAAGGGTTTTTAACAATTCTCAGGAATCGTGTTTATTCACTGTGCATTCCACTCAGTCTCAGTCAAACTGCAGTTTAGTTATTTTGTGTATGAAGATGAAATAAATCAAAAAATAGGATAGCATAATAAAAAAAAAAAATAATTTTTGAAAATAAAAAAAAGTTATTTGTTTTTGCAGATAAACTCTTCATATATTAAATACCAGGGTTTTATCTAAACAGAGTGCAAGATATTTTCAGTGTTTGCTGTCATGTTATCATGTACAGAAATCACCCTGATGGAAACAGCAGATGAAAAAAAACTAAAATACAGATATTGCATTTATTAGAAAAATCGTCCTTTATTTGTATTTTCAACACACTTTACAGTACTGAACAGTGAAAGAAAAAATATACTGGTATATATTTATATATTTGTTTTTTTATATATAGCTGTTTGCTTATTAAATGCATTTTATTCACAAAATGACAACTTAGTTCTCTCAGAGGAAAACCTTTCATAAAAATAATATAATATAAAATAACTTGGACACGTTATACACATTACAGCAATATAATGTACAAATATTACAATCATTTTCCTGTGTTTTCTTTTTCATTTATATTATTACCATAACTTGTGAACAAGTAACATATTATTTAAAGCCCAGAGAATAATTTCATTGGAGAGTCTCATGAGGCATGACTTCAAAGTACAAAGAAAAACTGTTCTCTGATTCAGCCACATCATCTTTCTGACTGCCTCTTGGTCATTAACCTCACAGAAGTATTTAAAAACCCCTATTAAAAGCCATTACATTGCAGATTATTGACACAGAGTAGCTGATGTTGCTCAGTGCTTCAGCAGAAAATGGCATCGAGGACCAAAGAGATGACGTTTGGACCGAGCCATTTAAAGTGCTTACCCTGTGCCATGCTATACAACGCTCCATGCCATTTCCCCTGATATCAGCCATCTCACAACAACTTCCTACAGAAAAAATAAAGTGCTGGTAAAGACAAGTTTTAGAAACAACGGATGATTAGTCTGTTTTCCAATACAGTTCAAATATTCACATTTAAAGGTGGTGGGAGGTTGACTAAAATCCCCCAAATGAATGGCAGGGAGATGACAGGAGAGAAAGAAAGGGGAAGGTGGAGGGTGTTTATGAAAGTCCACAATTCAACTACAGTTCAGTACAACTAAAAGTGATTCATTGTGACAGTGACTGATTCTGAGAGATCTCTAATTTACAATTCAACATTACAGTATATACAAAAAAAACAAGCAGTGATTCATCTACTATTTATATCAGATAGTAGTTTTTTTGATTTCCAAACCATCAAACCAGAATGATACAAAAATAAAAACTGTACACAAACTGTTCAAAGAAAACACTTGTTTTTTCCTTTTGATATCCAAAAAGAATGGCAGCAAGGAATTAATCTGAATAATTTCTTAATAAGAAACAATTGCTACAGTGTCGTGTTAAAATGGCAAATATTATTTGTTAGCGTAGTGCTCACAACATTAACGAAAAGCCACACAACAAAGCAATTTTTAAGGTAAGACAGGCAAATGTTTATGGGAATGTCATCAGTTTGCACAAACCGATTGTTTAACCTCAGCCTTTCCTCCTGTGGTCCGCCAAAGAAAAAAACTTCCCCTTATCCTGTCGCAGACAAGTACTGTTATCACATACGACCTCGAGTGGCTGCTCTGACAGGCACAGGCTTGTGTAAAGCTAAGCTACTGACCAGCAGAAACTAGCTTGCCATCTTATTTCAAGAGGGAAGCTCACAAACACTGTCCCGCAATATAGCAACAATTGGTTCATTCAACTGAACTTAAACCAAACTCACAAGAACTAAGAGATAAGAGAGGCAATATTGCGAATCTAACATCAACCTGAGGACGCGCTCTCATTCATTCTCATTCTACCTCTCTCTGTCTCCCCTTTAAAGTTGATGTTGTCAAATAGACACCAAAAAAAAAAAGATGCCGGACATGAAATACATTACAGCAACAGTTTCCTTCAATGTTCTGCACTCTGTTCAAGTCACTTTGCCATGCAGAAAAAATACCCTACACCTCCAGATGGAGCTATTGTGTATTCACAGACATTTCGCAAGGCATATATAAGACATGAAACGAATAATCCGGGATCTAATGCCAACATCTTATTATTCCACAAAATGACAGGTAGAAACCCTGGAGTTGACATTAAGGCAAAAAAGCATCAAACTCAATATGGCTGCATGTCTTTCCCACATCTAACCACCAACGTCTTTCTCTCTCAGATACGCCTCGACTTCTCTCCCCATCCTTTATTCTAGCCACCGATCGAGGCTCCTCCAACTTCTCAGTTAAGCACTCGTTCCTTTGGCAAAACACAATTTAACGTGTTGTGGTGTAGAGAATGCATTACCGGTGTGAGTGGGTGAAGGTGAAAGAGTTTGTGCGAATGTGTGCTGCAATTGAGGAGACTGTTGCTTTTACAAATTTGGCAGGAATGGATTTAACAAAACAACACAAAAAGAAGGCAAAACATATGTTTCAAAGCGTCACATGGCTTATCCTCAGAAAGTGACTATCATTAATTATTCACATGAAAAGTGAGGGCAGTCCGTAAGCAGTGACGGTGGTCAATCTAATGTAGGCCCTACATGCCCGGTTGGCTCGAAAGCTACCGAGGAAGACTGACAGATGAGGGCGGGAACTACCACAAAGACAACGTGAATGCTCCATGCCGGCACGAACCATATTGGATGGAGATAGATTGCTTTAAAAGAGAAAGAGACAATCAAAAATGAAGACAAAAGCAGACACTCCTGTCCCACGATGCATTGCTTCACAACAGCTCCAGAGTTTGAAGCTGGTGGTTCAGAAAGGCACACGGCCATCTTGCACTGGTAGCACTCCTGGGTAAAGGGTAAGAGGGGGTGGGACCCGCTAAAAAAATCACTTCCGATGTACTCATCCCTCCACAGTCTTCTGGACAGCAGGCGTTATCTTATTTTCTCCCGGCAGATGCAACTATGACAGAAACTGAAAAAAGAGTCTCTCTGATTTCACTCGGCGTGTGAATTCGGAGAATTCAAGTCCCTGTTAGAATGCTGATTATTGACACTGATGCTCCTTTTTATGATGGCTTTTTCCCAAAGAGATTCCTTTCAGATCCAAGCCCCCTGAACACATACACAGACACACAGCCGTGTGTTTGCATGTACTGTGCGGTACCGTTATTTTATGTCTAAATTCATGTGCGTCTGTGAATGTGTGTATGCGTATGTGTAGAAATTCCAGAGTGCTACACTGACGTAATGGCCCTTTACAAACCCCACTGCAATTCTGTTTTTCCTTCAAACCTCACCCTCGCTGCTGCTGGACGGACTCCAGCTCGCACTCAAAATCTACAGTTGCTGTGTTAAATACTTCTCTGATATCAATATTATTTTGTTCCCTTTTTGAAACATAAAATCAAATGTCTTATTGGGTTGGAACACAAGACGTATTCTGTTCATGGTCTAGCTAGCAGAAACAGAAGAGTCCTATGTGAACGGAATAGGGACAGAGTTTTTTTTTTTTTTTTGAAGGATGGCCCCTACTTAGCCCCCTGGGCCAGACAGCTGTTCCTTGAGTCTTGAGTATTACGTGTCATCGGTAGGAGAGGATGACTTCTCCTCCTCCACGGGGCTCTCATCAGACTGTCTCTCGTCTTCCTCCTCGACTACTGACTGAACCTGCAGTCGCCTCCGTCCTGACCTCTCGACCACTACGTCTGTCACCTCCTCGCCGTCCTCCATTTTTTCCTCTATCTCATCCTCCTCAGCTTCATCCGCCTCCTCATCTTCTTTCTTTGCCTCTTGACCATGGCTGTCTATGTGGTTATGACTGGGAGCGCTGTCCTGTCCTGGTTCCCCCTCCAGGGTGAGCTCAAACTGGAATTTGTTCGTGCAGGATTCAAGCTCATTATCTGGGCCGTCCGGTGGCGGCGATGGGCTCTGGGGAATGGTGCTTTGGTACCAGTCCCGGTTGTCCTCAAGGGTGTCCAAAATTTCCTGAGCATCAGGGTGGACCAGGTCCCCCCAGGTCTCCCACAGGGGATGCACGATATAATCAATAAATCCCACCTGAAAAAAGAAACCCAACATGTAGAGAGACATTTAAGGAGCAGCTTATGTCAGAGAAGGTTGAGAATGTATGTCTGTGTGGGTGTTTATACGTGTACCTGACTCTTTTCCACGGACGCAGTGTGTTTGTCACACATGGGGCTGATTTCCATCCCACGCTCTCGCTCTTTATCGCCCTGCCGGAAGAACTCCTCCATAATACGCTCAGTCCACTGCCTGTACACTGCCAGGGGCTTGGTTGGGTTACTAAGATCAGCACAGTGCACCATGTTCCTCAGGACCTACACACACACACACACACACACACACACACACATACAGTACACACTTGTGACTAAGTAATCTGTCTTTTTTTCTAGTCTGCAGTTTTGAACTGTTTTGTTGCAAGATAAAGACACACACCTGTATTCGGTCATTATAATGGTCCAGCATCAGCACACCTGAACTTGTCACTTTCTTGGTCTCAACCATTGTCTTTAGATCTGCCAGCAGGCTCATATGCTTCGACATGTCTGTTGCCAGAACCTGAGAAGGCAAGGAATTGAAAGTGTTAAAAACGTTGACTCTCAGGAATACAGAAATTTGGGGTTCAATGCAGTGCAATAACGGTCTAACCATGTCGATGACCAGCTTGCGCAGACTCTGCCGTTGCCGTTTGGTGAGGTTCTGAAAGATGTCACAGTTCTCCTCATGCAGAAGCTTGAAACCTACAGCCAGGTGGTGGTTCTCCAGTACAGATTCATCATTGTACATTAATGCTAGTTCAGAGTCTGTAAAAAAGAGCAGGACAGGAAAATTAGTTTAGTATTAGTAATTAGTATTAACACCTGGGTCCTTTACATAAACAAGTAAGGGTGCTGTTGCTAATTTTGCCCTTTTTAATTAATAAATTTTTTACAATACCCTCAGATTAACAAACAATATTACATTTAATAGTAGTATTAACACATATCATGGTATGATTATCTAGGGGTGATTTATTTTATTAACATTAATGTAACAGGTGGCCAAGTTTATTAGGCTACTTACACTTTAAGAACAAATGCACAGATCTAATATATTGTTACATCTGATTTGCTCCAAACTATTTAAGTTTACATATGACATAATAGACTGTATGCCACACAATGTGCATTTTTATGTCATAATTTTGTATGTACTTGACCTTTTAAGTGTAATAAGCTGTGAAAGAGAATTCAGGATTGCATGCCTCTGAGAGGCAGCAGTTGTGCTAGCACACAGAACACAGCTGTGTGTCCATCAGTCGCTAACTGTAATTAATAACATTAAGGTGTTAATACATTTTCATAGTATAGCAAGATGTAACACTAGAAAAACTAATTTAGAATTTTGTGAATCAATGCAAATCAGAAGAAGATAGATCAAGATTTGTATATGAACTGATTTTTGCCCCCGTCCCAATAATTATTTTCCTGACTAACACAGATGAAGTTTTGACTGAATTTGTGGAAGTCTTGTAAGTATCAATAACAAAACCGGTAATTTATTCATTAAAAATCCATTTGCAATGGTATTATCATTTTACTTCATATTATTTATACAATATATAAAATAAAGATACAATATATGTTGTAAAAAAGTTGTTGAGGGCTATGACTCTACCGTAAACCAATTCTTAGAGGACATCATCATCATTTTTACAATGTAGACTTACTGGTGTTAATAAGGAACTGGTTTGAAACTCCAGGGTGGTCTACATCATGAATTGCAGCAGCAAACAACGCAGCCAGGATTTCAAGATCAGTAAAAACGGCCTGGTGGGAAGATGCCATAGTATGATGAAGTGTCAGTGCTGACTTTGAAATCTGATTTCAGATAATGAAACTTTTTGCTTCTGAATGGGCACTCTCTGTCCCATGTTGGCATATACTCACGTCCAGTGCCGGTGTGGAGAGCAGCACATGTGTTGACTGTGTGACATCAGCGGCATGCAGGCTGTTGTGATAGGCCACGTTGGCATGGTAGTGGTCTTCCAGTGTCATCACATAAGTGATAAATGTGTCCACTGGGATCCGAAATGTCTTTAATAGATCCCTTTCCTTAAATGCAGATTGTAGACAGAACACAAAGAGAGGGGAAAAAATCATGAAAACTATCATGAGTCAATATAAATGACTCCAGTAAAAAAGCCCCGTTCACACCAAGAACTATAACTGTAAAGATAATGAAATTAGCGTCTGATATCTTCTGTTTATTCTAAGCACTCACTCGTTTGGCACTTTCTGAGCTTGTGGTAGCAGGAATGATTCTGATTGGGTGTCAATGTTTTATTGTTCATCAGCCTGAAAAAATTGTTCTGAAAGTGATCCCGACAATATTGTTTCTATGTGCCTTCATCTTTATAGTTAACGTCCTCTGTGTGAACAGGCCTTAAGTCTGATTTAATTCAGTTCAGCTGGTATATTTCAGTTGTAATGTCATTTATGCTTTAATGCAGTATTAAGAAAATTAATTCAATGCTAATACTTTTTTTATTGCATCACATTCAAAACAGGTTCACATTCACAAGTAAGCAGGAACATTAATACAGGGAAAATTCTGTCTTGAAATATTAAAGCTGCAGTTTGTAACTTTTAGAGCTCTAGCAGTTGATAAAGAGTTAAAGTAAAGAGAACTATGTGAGTCTTGCAGAAGAACACTGTAGTTGGAACTACTTTTCTGCAATACCAAAACAAACACTATGGGCACAGGATGTGCACCAAAACAATAACAAACTATGGCCAACCAATCAGCATTAAACTCTTCTTGCCGATTGGTTGGCCGAAGTTTGTTTGCGCGCATTAAACCCCACCTCTTCGTGCCGATTGGTTGACCGAAGTTTGTTTTTGTTGTGGTGCACATCCTGTGCCCATAGTGTTTGTTTTGGTATTGCAGCCTTTGTGTTGTCTTTCGATACATATTTAGAGGGCAGACAGCAAGACGATCAAGGGGTGATGCATGCGGTTTGAGATAAAAATTTAATCAAGCTAAAATTCTGCAACATCGCTTAGAGCACCTTTGATCTCTATGACGAATCACGCAGCTACTGAGCTACTCTCAAACCCAAACCAGTCTAAATAGTACCAATATAAGCTTAGGTTTGGAAAACGGATTCATGGTATACTCTTTCTATATAAATTATCTATATAAACACTTTTTTTTCTTAAATTTCATTTACATTTTAAAAAAGAACTATGTAGTTGAGTGAGTTAGTTCAGCAGAAAACAGTGGCATTTGCAGGACAGGAAGTTCAGAGAAATTTCCACACACCCACTGAAAAATAGGCACTGGGTAACAGATTGATTTGGGAATTTTAAGAATTGATACTTGTTCAAGTTGAGATAATTGGGAAATTTATATTTTTACGCACCCATAGTACAGATCAAACAAAACCACACAGATCTCTTTGCATCTGACATACTTCAAAAGTACAGAACAATACAGGAGCGTTTTATAAAAAATACAAATAACAAAAAAAACCACACACCTGGAAGATAGCAAACATGATGCAACATAGAGGTCTGTTATTAGAGTACTCAGCCACACGGAAGATATTAAGGCCCCACTTGTTTAAGTCATTCAGCTCCTGTAAAAACAGATAATTCATTTGAAAAATGAACTTTTTCTAGTAGTAATGTTAGAGGATTGGGTGTTGGGAAAGTTTTGAGTTAGTATGCATGCATTGTGCCTGTACCCTGGCCAGTGCGTCCTCCTGCTCGGTTTTGACCCCGAAGCGGGGCAGGGCTGCACTAGTGAGACTCGAGCTATGTGTAAGCTTCTTGACACCGCTGATGTGAGACATTGGTTTTTCTCGCTCCCGGAGTGTAGGAGACGGGATCTCCACCTCATTCTGTTTGTCTGAGACACAACCAATGCATAAACCTTTAACAGACGGCAGCTAATTTCAAATCAGTACGCATTGAGTCTTTCAGAGCAGTGAATGTACTCCAGTATAACATACTGTGTTGAAACTCGGGTTCTGGGCTTCTGAAAATAGAAGCAAGGCTGAGATGTACAGAGCAGAGCGTGTGCAGACTCACTCACCTAGGAAGGTAGTGGAGATGTATTCAGACACCTGATTCCCCGAGCGGCTCATCTCAGACAGATGAGACAGTTCCCTGTTTAACATCCTCTTGAACTAGAGATCAGAAAAGGGAAAGATGGGAATAGACAGACAGGGAAAAAGGGAGAGTGATGAGCACACATCAGCACAAAATACAAAATTCAGTCTATCTGAGCAGAAACTTTTATAATAAACAAGTTTTATATATTATTACGTGACTACATAGATTAAATAGATACTGTAGCTCACACCAAAAAATTTCGGGTAGTCTATCCCTTTAAAACATCGTATTATTTAGATGTTTACTTTTGCTATTGCAGATAGACATAAGACATATATTGAAAATGTCTGAATGTCAGCATGGTATGCGGTACTGCAAGGTCATATGCCGTCTGTGCTAATACAGAGTGCAGATATTGTAAATGCAAATAAACCCAAGGCATCTCTAATGCTGTAGCTGCAACATTGTGTGGTTAGAGAAAGGGCTTGTCCTTAATTAAAATCTAATTAAGTGATGGCCATCGGGGGAGAGCACTGTGGAGTGGTCTCCTTAAATCTCTGCAAACCATTGCTCTAACAAACAGGAGGAAAAAGTGACAAAATTAGAACAAATATGTGCCTTAAATGACTGAAATTGTGCAACTTCAGCAGATAACACAAGACAAGTACACAGTCACACAGCACGACTCCGATAAGACCCCTGGTCTGTCCCACTGACTGATCCTTCACACATTACAATCTCCATGGAAACCAGCAGGTTTCCTTAGCAACTGCCTCCTCACAGTCCCTCCGAGGCGAGGCGATGGGTTGGGTGACAATCTGAGAGAGTAGGCAGGTGTCTGTCTCTGACCTCCTCCAAGGTCAACACTCTCTGTATCACTCTCCATCTCCTGCTCTCCTCTGTTCTGTCTTTATCGCTCTCTTTAAGCCCTCATTTTCGTTTCCTGTCTCTCTTTATCTCCGTCCTCCACATTCTCCCTATTTTCTAATGCTATATAATCACCCTCTGCAGTCATATTTTTCCATTAATTGTATTTCTATTCGTTCTCTTTCATGGTCAGCATGTAATTCCCTTCCCATATTACATGGATGTGAGTGTGTATCAGACACAGGCAAATGCATTTTTAACACATGCAATATCATTGTTGTTAAATGTGGATATCACGAGTTCACAGACGCAAATAATGTACAATTTCCAATCAACAACACAACAGGAGAAATAACAATCAATGTTAAGTTACATTTTTAACTAAGTCCAAGTCAATTTTCTGTCACAGCTATCAACCCACTCACTGTGAACCTGAATCTTCCTGAATTTTCCCTCAGGGATCAATACACAATGTCTATCTATCTCACACAGTCAAGCTGTGAGTTTATATAAAGCTTCATTACAAAATCCTCTTCCCTGTGCAAGTGCATATTACATACTGTACCAAGGCTCTGTTTGTACTGTGCTGAGTCATTATTAAAACATTCACAGAGTGCCAACTGTTTTTAGCATGCATCCTCTGGAGGACCAAGATGATACCAGATCATGTGGAAAGGAAATCAGACCAAATTAATACAAATATGTGTTACTAGGGGAGTCTGATAGTATCTGTTGCCTTTATTTACCAAGACTGAGTTTGATGGCTGAGTTTGATAAGGTGGAAACAAAAACTGGCAACAACCTCTTTATTTACATTTAAATAGCTCTAAAAGTAAATGTATTGACATTGAAATATTTAATAAACCACTTCAAATAGTAATAATACAATCCCACTTGGTCCCACTTTATTTTAAGGTCCAATTCTAGTGATTATCAAACTAGTAACTATGACTTAAGTTTAGTTAAGTTAAGTTTAGGTATTGGGTAGGATTAGGGATGTACAGTTTGGTTTTTGAGTACTAATAAACAGCTGATATGTTAATAGGCATGCTAATAAGCAACTAGTTAATAGTGACAACTGGTCCCTGTAGTAAAGTGTTACCAAAATTATTTAAAAAATGCACTGCTTATTCATTTTGATGGGCTAATAGTCCAATAATCAACATAAATGAAACATATTTGTCATTTAACAATTAACCAGAGAAAGCAATACGGGAGAGTCATTCATTGTGTCTTAAACTTTTTAATTATATCTGGAAACAACAAACCTTAAGTTTAGCCCATGATTAACCCGTTTAATCGCAAATCTTTCCCAGACATGAAAATATCCAAATTGTGCGTCATTAGTAACCCTTTGAAATAATCAATAATTGGGGTAAAGCGTGTGAAAAAATGTGTTTTATTCTTGGTCACAATTGTGACCGGTGGGATAAAGTGAGAAATGAATGTTTGATCACATTCTAGGGTTTTTATTATGCATAAACAACTTATGCAACAGGGTACAGTGAGATAAACTGCCATTGGATTTGTATTGTCTAGCTAAGTTCCCACCGGTCACTATTGTGACCATCAAGATTTTATTACCCTAAAGATGATATGTACCAGAAATATATGTCATATCTTTATGTTAACATACTTTACGAGCCCTTTGTTTTGGAGCTTCGATACAGTTATCAAGGTGCAAACAGGAAATAAACACATATAGACCCTTTATTTTTTCCATATTTGCAGGAAGTGCACTAAAACATCAGTCAGTAAGGTTTTAAGAGCTTTATAAATAAAAAAAAATGTTACGTTCACTATTGGGACCTGTGGGATTAAATGGGTTAAGGTTAAGGCTTAAGGTTTGTTGCCCGATAGAATTAAAGACACTGGGGCACAAATGGTGACTCTTCTATATAATGTCAAATCTCCCAACAGTACACAAGTCTTGGTTAAACAAACTATGAAGACAAAAGCTGGTCCTACACTACAAAACATTGACCAGATGAAGCCAGTTCCCAGGACAGGCTGAGGCAGAGCAATGGAGAGAAGGCTTAAGGGAAGGAGAGAGGAGGTGATAAGAAAGGGGTTGAGGCATCCCGAGACACAAGACCACTGTGCAGGTTCTTAGGCACAGAAACAACATAAGCCAAGAGCTACAGCGGCAGCCATTTTCTCCCAGCCTCTCAAAGTGACACTAAAATAGTTAATAAGTTCAAAAATCACACTTGAAATATGGGCACAAATTTGGATACACCGAACATGCAACAAACATCAGTCCTATCACACGTAATCTGTTCCAGAAGCGTTACAGCTCAGTCACCTCAGGAACTTTTTTACCCTGTCCTACTTTCATCTCCACTTTTCTTTTTACCTCTCTGCTGAACAAACAGTATTGCCCCTTACTTTGACCGGACCAACTGTTTGCTAGCAGATATTCAGTGACCTATTTCTGTTCATGCCGGCCCTACCTGGTCCCACCAGCCGATCAGCCAGGGTTTGGAGCAGGTCTCACAGAATAGATCCATGAAGGGGGTCCTACGCTCGGTGGCCTGACCACCCCCATCCAGCACCCCATCTGCGGCTGCTCCGAGCTCCAGCTCTGACCCTCCTCTCCCCTGCAGGGGGCTGTAGCTGGAGGAGTGGGCCAGCCGGTAGCCTCCGGGCACAGGTGAGGGGCAGGAAGAGGGCGGCGGGTCAATGGCCTCCAGTACGCCCATGCTGAGGGTGACGGATGGCGTGGACCGCTGGCAAAGGCAAGAGGCACGGAAGTGCACAGGGGCCGAAGCACGGCGGGTGCCCCAGCGGCATGTGGGCGTGGTCAGGGTGTGGGCAGAGAGGCCGCAGCCTAGCAGGCCAGGACGCTCCAGAATGACGGCTGCCCCCAAGAGGCGGGGAGCAAGCGGCAGTGAAAGTCCAGCGGCGAGCGCTCGCTAACACTGTCTCTCTACATGCAGCAATCGGTACGAGAACCAGGTCCTCCTGAAAACCACAGAGCAGGCTCCACAGCGATGTGCAGGCGAGTGTCCCCCGTGAACGGCCCGCCAGGAGCCGCCCAGATCCACAGGCCAAAGGGACTACATCTCATCCCAGCAGCTGAGCAGAGCTGACCCCGATCTGGCCGGAGGGGGAGAAAGCGGCGAGGGGTGGAATGAACAAAGATGGAGAGTCAAAGAGATGGGACCGTCTGAAGGACACAGAGAGGATGCCTTGGGAAGGAGGACAGAGGAATTACAGGAGATAGGGACAAGATGAAGATGAGCAAATAGCTAACTGAGACTGAGGGATGACAGGAGGAGGAAGGAAAACAACAACAACACAGGTAACAGCGGGAAGAAATGGATGAAAGGAGACAGAGGACGAAAGAATCAAGGAGACACAGACACGGCAAAGAGATGGGGCCTTTAGTCGAAAGTCAAACTACAAAAGAGCGGTGGTCTGGAAAAACATCCTTTCTCTCTCTCTCTCTGCGTCGACACCCCTCCCCCACCGCAGATCTCCAGGACCCGGGCCCAGCGTTCCCAGCGAGTTGTGTTCAGAGCGCGCAGTCCATGGAGCTCAATACCAGTCCTGTCAGAACAACGCAGCGCTCTCTTCAGCAGTCCCGCTGTTTAATCCACACGCGGCGTCAGACTCGCCGATGCAGCTCAGCTGATGCTCTGCCTCTCGCTCTGTTTCCCTGGATGCTGTAGACAGATCTCGCAAGCTAATCAGCCGCTGTGGCAGGAGGCGCGTGCTTGGGTGTGTGTGCGTGCACACGCACTCTAAGAGCGCATGTGCGGCAGACGGCATGTATGAGTGAGGAAAAATGGAGAAACGTCTGTATGTGTGTGTGTGTGTGAGAGATGTATTTAATAGTCTGACAAAAAGGAGGGGAGGGAATCTAGGTTTTAGTGTCTCCGGTAATCTCTGCATGAATGACTGCGTATGGGTGTTCTCTACTACATTATACAAGCTATGCCTCAGTCACTTAATAGATCTCCCATTCACACACAAATGCTGCTTTCTTCTCATACAATACTGACATCTGCCTGATCTAGTATATAGCAAAACACTGGTATTATGATGCATGGACACAACCATAAAAAAAAACTGCATGTCCAAAGTCTTCATGGCACTGTCTCTTTAAACAGACAAGCTATGGAAGAGAGCAACCGATTTTTCATTGGCCAGCATCTAAATCACATGCCTCATGGCCACAGCGAAGAGCCAATGGATAAACTGGCAGGGTAGACCTTGCTGCAACTCGATAGCAACGAAGGTTACAGCAGAAACACTGGCATCCGGACCAAACTGCAGCCCCCTCCTCCCTCCCTCATGTTCTCCTTATCCACAAACCCCCTATTTTCTCCCCCTCTATTCAGCTCTCCTGCACTTCTCAAACCAGAGCATAGTGTAAGGACAAGGCGTTCAGAGTTGCATGCGAAAGCTTTTTGCATCAGTGTTTACGGATGATAATTAAAAATACATCGAAGCACCACACAGGTGGGACCATATCAGACAAACCAGAAGACAACCTGCTCAAGAATCGTTCTCTGGATAGACACAGATACAGTCCTTCATGTGTGATAATCCACAGAATGGCCTCTTCTTGATGAAATCAAATTTGTCATGTGTGATAAAATGTAAAGGATGAAAATTCTAAACAATGAATTGAGACTTGAAGAGGAGAAAATACCTAGTGTAACAGACCACAACCTTCTGGTAGATGGTGTACACACAAGTGCCAGAAAGGTGGAAGACAGTTGTGCATCCTGCAGATTTTAGTTCCAACCAGGTCTGAAATCCTTGAATAGCTGTTGAAGCTAAACTTTGCAAGACAGTGGCCCTCAGAAACGTGTTTGGATACCTCTGTTTTACAGAAACCAAACTAGGAAGCACAGATGCAACAGTAAGTAATTGGAGAAACACCTTGTTGGATGCCATTTCGCTAACAGAGCGATGGGTCTGAATGGTCTCCAGCTGGTCCAAACACCAGTCAAGCTCCTCCAGAGTCTCCCGGGCCAGCTGCTGGTATGTCTCATCTGCACAGGACACAAGACACAGCAATCAGCACCACATCACGGCAGTACTGTCATATGCATTTAACACTTGCTGTGGGACGCAGCGAGAACTTCGTTTGTGAACAGTGGGGATGTTGTTTCCTGACAGGAGGAAGTAAAGAATTGTCTGAGTGATGTCTTCATAGAAAAACTTCCAAGCATGAATATTTTAAGAACTTCATATGGAGCGATCAAATGCCTCATAAATAATAGATCTTTTGTCTCGTAAGAATGAATAATCATATTTTTTTTCAACCAGAAGATTATAGGAATTATACGAGTATGACTATTAAAATGGCATTATAAAATAATAGACTTATAATAGTTTCAAACAACCTCTGTGAATGCTTTTAGGATGAATAAGTACAAGAAAAGTTCATCAGTGTCTGACCTCACTGACCTTTACATGCCAGTGAATATAACCTGGCAGCACAAGAAAATATAATTTTTAAGACTTAAAGATTTATTATGTGAGGTATAGCGTATATTGCACAATGTAAGCAAGAAACTTTGGTTTCACTTTATTTTGATGGTCCCTTTAACATATTCTGTTGATTATAAGTAACATTGCACCTATATATCTACTAACTCTCAATAGAGTGCTAGCAGAGTATTAGTAGA
>JAUMHP010000043.1:6757540-6786956 GCA_032361065.1 Enteromius trimaculatus
AGTTAGTTGACATGTAGGTGCAAAGCTACTTATTGTCAACAGATTGTTCAAAAGGGACCATCAAAATAAAGTGTTACTGAAACGTTTATGGACTCTTGTGCAGTTTCTAAAGATGCAGCATTATGACTACACCACTTCAACTGCACGGGATGAGACCAAATTTTATATTTTCATGGTTTTAAAAAAGTGTATATTTTTTGCTCAGTCCAGATGTGCTCAGTCCAAAGTAAGAACACCTTCCTGTTATATTGACAGATATGCGCACTTCAGAATGCAGGTTATGGCGTTTGTATGCAAGGGGTAATGGGAAAAAATCTACTTGTTTTGATTGGCTTTAGTGCCAAATTTTAGAAAATATCTCAATATATTGTCAATAATGATAATTAGACAATATGTTTTTGAGCGTATTATTGCGCTGGTACCTTGGCAGGTTTAGGACTGCTGTGGACAGCTGACTAGCTTTTGATATTCTTTGTATAGTTTGCAGGAGAAAAAAAATTGTTCTTGTTCATTTATGGGCATTTTTGTACTTAAAAATCAGTTTGCAATGAAGAAGTGGCACAGAATCTACATCTGAACTGGCATTTACAGACTTTTTAAGGCAGGCCATGATTGCATTTGATATTTAAAATGATTTGGGGAAAAAAAGGGAAAATATATCTAAAATCACCAGTAGGTGGCGACAAATCACTGCATGAGTGAGTCATTGAGTCATTCATTCAGATGATTCGTTCAAACTGTAATGATACACCATACCGTGTTGCTCAGACTCAAAACTTTAATTATTTTTGTTGATTAAATAGAGCAAAAACAGGAACTACAATTTAAACGCAAGTCCGTTAATATTAATTTATTGTTTATTCTATAACTATACAATTCTAACTATACAATTCTATTCAGTTCTATTCTATAACTATACAATTACTCTACGACTATACAATTCTTGACTGCCCTGTAGGTGATTTTTCAGGATTAAATAATATCAATTCTAATGTTACTTGTCTTCAGTCAGTTGTGCAATATAAAAATATGTGTCATTGATTGAATGCTTGTTTCATCCCATCATTAAATGCTGCTTCTGCTCTCTTTTATTCATTATTCATTGTGCACTGTCACTTTTTCAGAACCACTTGCACTAATAGGTATTTTATTATTATTTTTTACTGTACTTACTGTATATTTTTATTATCTTGTTCCTTTGCTGCATTGAGCATGTCTGTGACAAAAGAATTTCCCTCGGGATAAATAATGTTCCTCTTATCTTATCTTATCTTATCTTATCTTATTCAACTGTTCTAAACCTTTATCACATTTGCAACTGTACTGGAAAATTTTGGAGAATAAACTTTGTGTGATACTACATAAGATAAGAATTATATATATATATGGTATATAATATATAGTATATATTTATATATAATTACAAACTATATATAATAATTACAAACTATATATAAATATCACATGGTGGCATTTTTGCCATCTTGCATTACATTTTGAGGGAATTCTAAATGTATTTTAATAGACTAAATCAAGCAGTGAAAGCATTACCTCTAAATGTGCTCACACATTATTCTGACCTACACCAGACAGTGTTAGGGTGCACTCTCTGAGTGTTTTTGTTAGATTTTTGCGATATACTAGATAATCAATTTGCACATCATTTAAACAACAATGATATTATCACGCACCCCTAACAGCAATACACAACCTGCTCAACAGAAGAGAGTATCTACATGCTTTTGGCCATGTAATGATATTCTGATGATTAGATCTCATGAAGATTCAAGTTAAAGTGATATCTTAATATATATAGAATATTTATATATATAACTGCTTTTTATCATAGCTCATTTATTTTAAAAGTTCAAAATGTGGAGCACCTTCACTGCTGATATATTCTTTAGAGGTCCTGATAAAAACTAGTGGCTCAGGGCTGTTATTTGGCTAGTTAAAGCATCTGGTTAGGTTCCAGACCTGTTTCTCATAAGGCTCCACTATTTCTGATGCTGTAATGCATTTTACTGGCAACAGTGCCTACAAGAGGAAGTGTATGCGTAATGTGAGAGACACTGTGTGGGAGAGTGCTAGTGTGGGAGATAGAAAACTCACCAGTGACTAAGTTACAGTACAGTAAACATACCTGAGAGCGTTGCTGGGGGAACCGTGGGTTGGCTGGTCACTGGTGACCTCCTGTGGACAAAAAGATAATTACATTAGTGATAGTGGTAGAGGTTGCCCTCTACTGGCCCAAATCCAGTTAGCACTGCTCACTGGGAGGAGGCCTGCACTAGTTATGAACTGAATAATGTGCCTATAAAAATACTGCAAAAATATTATTTATTTTAAAATGTCTAATATATAATATTATAATATAAAAAATTACACATTTTATATATACTATATACTATATCATTACATTTTATAAATAAAACTGATTTTTCACATTTCAAAAAAGTCCCTAGCATGAAAACATATTTTTTGTTAGAATTAAGAGCTGTTTGGATATGCTTCATTTTCTTTATTATTCATCATAAATCAAATATAAAAATGCTTGGGAAAGTGATGATTGGGAAAGACACACTGCAGGCCATAAGGGGGCAGAGCAGAAATAAAGAAACTGTTGCATCAAAGCTGGAAGAGCTGAACTGACTTGTTGGTGGGAGTCGTGACGTTGGCGAGAATTGTGAAGTTGCTTCTGACAGTTCGTAGACTAGCCAACACCTGCATAGAAAATGAGACGGAAAAGAGAGAGAGAGAGAGAGAGAGAGAGAGCAGTTGAACAGCAGGATATCACTCAACTCCACCTCAGCAAGTCATGACAAGCAATTAGCACTCATTATATACTGTTTGCCAGACACAACAGTGGGTCTTACCTGAGCAAAAGGGGTGACTATGAGATCTTCAGCGTGACTGCGGAAAGAGGAAAGAGCAGTTCCAGTAAAATGAATGAAAATCATTACTACACACTATGTTTGCAAATGTCACAATGGACCACAAAATCAGTCTTTACTAGCATGGAAACATATGTAGCGATAGCCAAAAATACCCTGTATGGGTCAACACTAACATTTTTTCTTTTTCTATGCCAAAAAATCATTATATATTAAATGTAGATCATGTTCCATGCAGACATATTGTAAATTGTGTACCGTAGATATATCAAAATTAATTTCTAAATGAGTAATATGCATTTCTAAGGACTTAATTTGGACAATTTTAAAGGCAACTTTTTGAAATTTAGATTTTTTCGCATCCTCAGATTCTACATTTTCTAATAGTTGTATCGCAGCCAAATATTGTCCTATCATAACAAACCATACATCAATTGAAAGCTTATTAATTATAAAACTGACCCTTATCACTGGTTTTGTAGTGCAGGGTCACAAATGGTCTTTTAACAGTATTCAAATCAAGCCAGAATTTATCCCCAGGTGTATGGCAATAGATTCAACCCAACATCAAAACATGCTTCTTTTTTTTTTAATGGCCATAATCCAAGCGGCAGTCACAGTGGTCACCGCTGCATGCTGGGAGCGTGAGCAGTATTATACTGAGGCGGGTAAAGAGGGATTTAGTCGATGTGCTTAATGCTGCATGGTGATTCTGGGATAAAAGAACTTCCTCCGAGGCCTTTTAGAAATGAAAAGTGGAGACAGTAAACAGTGAGACTGTGCTGTGTGTTGAGGGAGACGGCTTACCCCTCGCTGTTGATGGAGGAGTTTCGTGACATGGTCTTGGGGGACATGTCGTAGTCAGAGTCTGAGCGGTAGAGGAAAGATTCCCTTCTCTGACTCTGAGGGAAGGAGGGATGGAGCACCAGCCCAGGACTCGCCTGCGAATCCATAGGGCTGCGGCCAGGAGAGGGCCCATTCTCCCCATCATAGCTGTATAGAGAGAGAGAAAACAAAATGACAGGGAGAGAAAGTAAAAATGCATGTCTTGTCATTTAGCTCAAACAAAGCTTTGCCAGGGGCAGCATTAGATTTCCAGTCTCTGGCCAAAACAGCACAAATAGAGACGTGAAACACAAACAATCATGATTGCCTCTTACTTTAGAGAAAACGCTCTCTGAATGTATAAAGAGCTGATGAAGACTGTGTCACCCTGAACAACCATTAAAGGAAATCACCAGCCTAATCAGAGAAGAATCCTCAGCCGCCACTTCACAATTTACATTCTATGAGCACTTTGTGGCTTAAAGAAATAGTTCACGCTAAAATGAAAAATTTGTTATTATCTGCTTACCCATATCTCACCAAACCCATATGCATATCTTTTTTGTGTGTGAAATAGAACAACATTTAATTTTTCAAATAGTAGAGCATGGCACTAACATTGCTAAAATTATGCGTTTGATTCCCAGAGCGTGCGCTAACTGATCAAAATATGTACTTTGAATGAAAAGTAAGTCATTTTGGAAAAAAAACTTTGCCAAATGCAAATTCAGTGCAAGCAGAAAGTTCCGTAAACCGAATATGACACATGCAAAATAGAAAGCAGAAGAAACAGATAGCCTAGAATATGGTGATGTTTTTATGGTGTCTTTTTTTGGGTCCTTCATGTTTCACAAAAAAATAACCATAAAGGTTTGAGTTAATGATTGGCCTAATTTTAATTTGGGGTGAACTGTTGCTTTAAGCCTTGCACTAAACACAGACATCTGTGGAAGGACTAATCCACACAGTTTTAGCATTAAACATGTGACCAGTGGAAAAGTACCGGATACAGTGTCTGACCCCATCTGGGGTTATAACAGACGTACTGTATTTGTTCAGTTATCGTGGCTCTGTGATAATGAATGAAGACTAGTCATCCGGAGAGACTAATGACTGCAGAGCTGAAAGTGAGCATGAAACTTACTGCAGGTCATTGGTCTGTAGTAAACAAGGCATATGATGTCACCAAATCCCCAATGCAAAAACATGTATAATAAAGGACAGGGAGAATACTGGGAATGCAAACAATCTGGGATCACCAGAGCCTCAAACATCTAAAAAAGCATTTGGGTTAGGGGTCATGGGCAAGGTGTTAGAGAAGCTAAGCAGAAGTAAGAGAGAGGTTTTTGCATGATTCCCAATTCCTCAGCTCGGCTCTGAGTCATGCCGGGAATTATGGGTACCAGCACCAGCGAAACCTCAAACCAAAGCCTACACTTCAGAAGTGAAGCGTCAGAACTAGACGCCTGCCAAGACTAGTCTCTCTCGCGCGCTGTCAGTCACTCTTCCTCCCCCTCACTCCCTCGCTTCTCACAGACAAAATACCAAAGCCCCTCTTCCCACACGCAGTGCATGAGGCATCTGAGCTCGTCTCCTGCCCCTAACTGCAGAACTGAAGGTATCTTTTAGCCCGTGGCTATGGAAAGCTCCTCTTTCTGCGTGGTAGCCGGATCTGGACTACGCCTATCTCAAATAGTTTTTATGCCAGTTGTTTACATTGTCTTTATCACACAGATGTGCTACAAGTGAAATGTGCCTGAGCTGGTTCCTTCTAGCAGCTGCCGTCCCCTCTCTCTGGAGATCCCGAGTGATGTGAATTCACAGTAAACAGGCCCCGCCTGTCCTCTCTACATGCCCCTTGAGACAAACACCGCCTCGGGCTCTTGACCTACACCTCCTCTTCCCTCTCCGCATCGCACTTCTTCTGCTTCCATCTAAACCCTTCCCTTTTACAGTTGCTCCTTCTGTTTTTCCCGCTCTCACACTCCTTATCTCGCAGCTCACAGAATTCCTCTCGCAGCGATGGGAAGCCCGAACGATGTGAGCGACAGAAGATGGAGCGCACAAATACTTCAAAAAAGAGCTTGAGCAGAGCAAAAAGATGAAGGAGGAGAGAGGAAGAGCAAGAGGGAGGGGGTGACTCATGGCCTATCTAAATATTTACATGCCCTAGGTGCATGTACGGCTTCTTCCAAAACCATTTTATTTTTCCAGCAACAACTGCAACACCAATTACACATGACAACACACAGTTGACCTTAAAGAGTCAACGTACCACTGCCTGTCACTATCTGCATAACTGCAGCAGTCAGGCTTTACCGCGCAGTCCAAATAGCAGCTTTCCGTAAACCCATTTCCTAATATGAAGAACAAGCTCTTTTTTTTCAGCATTAACACGGCTCCTTTTCGCGCAGAGTGTGTTGCTTTTCTTGCACTGTATTCATGCCTGTGGAGGTAGTGTGTGTGCGCGAGAGAGAGAGAGTGAATGTGTGGGCGCACACGAATGCTCCTGCTTTTCTGTCTGTGCTTCACTTTAATGCCTCCTGTAGTCATGTGACATTTGTGCTGCTCAGAGACTATCCACAAAGGAGCGAACAATAAGAAATAAGAAGCCTTGTCAGTTTCCCCCTCTCCTCCCCTTCCTCGTGTTGCGATTCGAGCCCCTCTTTTTCTCTTTCACCCTTGTTCTACCTCCTTCTCTCCTTTTTACCAGTCTCTGTCTTCTGTCTCTCAAAGATCTCTGCCTTTCACTGCCTCCTTCTCTGTAATTTGTGTCTTTGGCTGTGACTCAGCCCAGAATAAAAAGCAAGCAGAATGCATGCTGGGATACTGGAGTTCTCATTTGTTTATAAGGCACAAGAGACACACTCGCTATACCCTCACACGTACACAATCAAAGGGCATTTTTAGCGTGTTTGTGTGCGTGTCAAACACTAACTCGTGGAAATACAAAACTGTGCTCCAAGAATACGATATTCGCTGTTTTAGGAAATTAGTATAAATAGTTACACGTGTATGTGTTAAATGGCGTGTGTTAGAAATCATAAAATAACTGTGGAAGAAGAAGCGGCAATTATCTTGCTTCAGTAATCAATAAGGGTGGAAAAATGCATTAAGCTTTCATCATAGATAATGTACTCGTAAAATACACACACGACACACTTTTTCACACGCTGTGAGAGCAGGATATGCCATTGGCAGCTCCTGCTTTCATTCGGCGATAACAGAACCCCTGGAGAGTAGCACTCTGGACAATGACATGATGATCATAGGGGGCACAGAGGAAAGGATTTGTGCCAGCTGGGTGAGTTTCCCATAAAAGATAACACATTAGCATCAGCACATCCCCGTGCCTCTGAAAACAGACCCTTGCAAATTGATTGGGTTGTTTATGTATCTTCTACGCCTCGCTAAATGACCTTGGAGTGACTGTAAAAAGCAACCTTACAATGATTCCAATAGACAAGAAAAGCAATTACTGCTTTCAAATACAAAGGTGCTCAAACGTGATGCACACCGAAGTCTAAAAATAAAAGAAACAGTTATCCGGTTAAAGTCTGGAGGGAAGAATAAAAAATTCATAATAGCTCACACATGTGCCCCCTGAAGGCTTCACACAATGAGGACGTCTTTTCTGCCGTCCAAGAGGCTGCCTCAATGTGACAGCACAATTAAAGTAATTTGATAAATGTTGTACCATCCTCTACACAGTCCAGGAGAGTGCGAGTGGAGGCATGATTCTTGCGTTCAGAGCCTTTCGAGATGGCAGTTTTGAAATTAATTGAATATAAATCTGGGCCTATGAGTAATATAGCGTGTAATGCTCTAAAAGGAGTAGCTTTGAGTCACAAGGATTTGGACTAAAAGAATACTCGCCAAATAAGCGCATGCACTAAAACTCGTAGTTTTTCCCTACGAGATCACAATCTTAATGCCACCGCCAAGTAATTCCAAAATGTATAGGTGAACCCTCAACCCCTCATCTGAAGAGCCTGCCTCAACTACACACTGTAGCACTTACTCCCTATTTGCCACTACAAAGTGTTCCGGTAGCTCATTCCCGAATGTTCTCACTTACAGAGCAATAATAAAAGAATTTGATTATGTTCCATTAATACTCCGGGTTTTAAAAGGCTTTGAAGTTTGACTCGAGAAGCTGATTGAATTAATTAAAACTTGGTGTACAGTATGTGAGGGACAGCATGGAGGATTTGCAGGCTCACTCCATCCAGTGACCCTCTTATTGATTCCTTACTACCAGTAAACACAAATCCTGGGCCCTGGAGACTCTTGATCTCCCTGAGAACATGGCAGCAGTCCATCATTCACAAAAGTTTAATTATTTAAGTAGGAAGAGCTTTTTTCCCCCAAAAAAACCCTTCACTCGCTCCTTTTCAGTTAATGATTAACGCCTCCCCCGACCCCCAACCACCACCAGCACGGCAGCCTGAATGGAGACTGACAGTTATTTCCTGCCTCCACTTTCTCCACTGCCAAGCACAGATGCTTGTTGCTTGTGCACACCAACGCCCCCGATGACTGCCTCCCCCTCTCCTCACCCAGGCATTTAGCACCTGGTTGATTGCTGCATGCTGGGATAGGGCCAGTGGAGAGGGTAGATGTTTGGGGGGGCAATCATAAAATCAGTGGCGACTGTATATGATGCTGTCAGATCGCTGGCTCTTTAATCAGCAGCTGATACCATGTGATAGAGCTTTTATTGTGGCGCTCTGTCCCTTTGGCAGTGCATTACAGCGAACTGTGTCTCATCAGTCCCCGCTCTGACTCACAGAGATATTTAAGGGAGCGTGTGGAACACTCTCTTCCAGCAGCTAGAGTCCTGGTGAAGGCTCCTGATGTTCCCCCTAACACGATAGTCCGCCCCTCAGCCTCTTCCCTGAGGACAGACGAGTGACCGGCTCCCAAAGGGCAGGTAAGCACAGAAGCTGAGAGATGGCTGTGATCTGTGCCCTGTGTCACAGTCCTGCACTAAAACGCAGGCGGGACTGAAAGAGGCAGGCTGGCCATGTTGCGCTTCCTGGCGTGAAGTCATCTTGCCGGACACCGTGCTCCAGTCAGATAAGAGAGCTGGGGATTACAGCAGATTATCTGACAGACAGGATCAGAAGCACCCCATTGAAAGTGTCCCAACAGTGAGAGCTCTACCGTTACAGACAAGCAAGGCATCTGCCCTCAGGAAGAGGCTTTAAAGCCTTGATACCATTGATTCAGCTGTACAGTCATTTCTCTAAGAGCCATTGAGAAGATTGCTTTTACTATCTATATTATGGCTGGATGCGTTTCCAAATTCCATATAAGCCTCGGCTTTGCACATAAGAGTGACTCTTCTGCGGGGTGAGTCCTGTACAGACGTGATGGGCTGCCACAAAACTTGTTTTACTACCGTCCTGCTCCCTGTCTGTTTCCGATATCTCTGAGTTGCACTGCATCAGTCATCCGTGCACTTATTTATTCTTTTTGCTTGATATCTCGATTTTCATTCAAATCCTTGTGGGATAGCTTTCAGTTCTTATTAGACAATTGATATTAGCACACTGCTGACTTCAAGAACAGTACTCTGTCTTCGCTATAAATACACAAAAGAAAATTTTGTCAGCATTTATGTCTTTCCAAACTAGTGTGACTGTCTTCATTCCACAGAAGACAAAAAGAGAAGACTGTGGTCTGAGACTTTCAAGCTTTAAAAGGACGCAAAAACAAACCATCATACTATTGGTCGATACATGTTGCAAACTATATAAGAATACAAGAACACCTTTTGTGTACAAAGAAAACTAAAATAATGATTTTATTCAACAATTTCTATTCTTCCATGTCAGTCTTGGATGCATGCTCACAACATGCCTGCATGCAAACACTACCATCTCCTGCGTCAGCAGCATCACAAGAATGGGAAATTGTTGAATAATGTCTTTATTTTTGTTTTCTTTGCACGCAAAAAGTCTTCTCATAGCTTAATAAAATTATAGTTGAACCACTGATGTCACATGGGCAATTATGTCCTTGCTACCTTTTTGGGCCTTTAATGTGGTAGTTGCATTGCTGTCTATGTACTGTAGGGTCAAAAAGCTCTTTGATTTTCCATTTTCACAACATACAGTTGAGCGATTAATGACAGAATTTTCATTTTTGAGTAAACTATCCATTTAATTCATATGATAGCTTCATTAACTAAATAAAAGAACAAATAGAAGTGGCAATTCAGTAAAAAGAAGCGATGGATGATTTATAAACTGTTTGACAATTTTTTTCCATTACAGATTATTCGTCATTCGTTGCATTTAAATGGAAAAGATCAAGCATTGGCGCAATTTCATCTTTGGTGTTTCAAGGAACAAAGTAAGCCAAAGAAGTTTGGAATTATTATCTTTAAATTTATGGGTGAACTATTCCTTAAAATCGTTAAAAATCGATGTCTGAAAACATAACCCTTGCTGTGACCTCATAACAGCAAACTTCACCCAGTGAACCCCACTGCCGTGCCACAGTAGCCATCACTGAGAAACATTACTCAGTGGTGTTGGTGCTACCCAAGCCAAGCAGCCAACAGCCTGCCAGCTCCCTGCTCACATACTCAAATCTGACTAATTCCTACCGAGTACATCCACTGGCACCCCAAAGGCTTTCTCTCCCACCGCTATGTTCGCTCTTCTTAATCCCTAGTGCGCACTAACCTTTTATATGGAAAGCGTCTCTGTGCATCTAGAGGCCATGAGGAGTAATGGGAAACTCTTAAGAATCTGGTTTGCAGCATTCATATCTTTTAACAAGCTTTGGTGAACTGAAATGTCAGGGGGAAGCCCCGAAACAAGTGTTTGTTTTAATGAGGGTTGCTTGCTATTAGCATCTGTGCAACGCTCAGCGGCACTTGAGCACTTCCATCCTCGCTGGTTTCAGTATACTGGGATTTATAGCACATCGCTGGCTGAATATATAAACGGACTGGGAGGAAGATACACAAAGGACCATTTACAACCGAAATGGTTTAATTCTCAGACACAATAGTTGATCTGAAACAAAGTCTTGGGTTTTGTTTACGTCTTACGCCAGCGAAAACAGCCTCTAAGGTAGACTACGATTATCCATTTCACTATATGATGACATATTGATTTGTTAATAGCGTCAATCGAACATCATTTCCTGGTGTAATGACCTAGACAAAGAAGTTACTGGGGGAAGGAATTCCATAATCAAGAGAGCAGTGGTCAGTTGGCTGTCTAACAAAGGCCCTTCAGAGACACCATTAGAGACATCGCAGCTCAACTGGAAATACAATTAACACACTGATCCATGTAATGAGCCGATCAGAGATATTGACACCGGCTGGGATCCAGTAAAAGCATTTATCCTGTGCTTTTAGACGGCACATAGAGTCTCATGCTGCATACACCAAATCTGTAATGTACAAACCAGCTTCCAGAGCGGCACCCCCGCCCTGATCTCCTAGTGCAGCCCACACACAGAGGGGTATTTTTAGCGTATCACCCTGTCTCTGAGATGGAAAGCATAACTCCCCCTCTGCAGGCTGGGGCTGCTGGGGCTCTGTTATTTTAATCCAGACTGGAGAGAGAGAAAGAGATACAGAAAAAGAGGGAGGGAGTGAGTCATCAAGAGCTACCTTTGTGTCACTGTAGAGTTGTCTTCTGCACCACCATCATCTCTCCATCTCACTCTGCACCAATATATCGTATGCATTACAGTCACATATCTATCTATCTATATGTTCTTAGTATATTAATATACATTGATCAGCCACAAAATTAAAACCACTGACAAGTGATCATATCGATTGGAAACATTGATTATATTATTACACACACACCTTTCAAGGGGACTGGATACATTAAACTACAAGCGAACAGTCAGCTCTCGAATTTCATGTTAGAAGTAGGACTTGGAAGTGAAAAGATCTGAGTGACTCTGACAAGGGCCAAATAGTGATTGCTAGACAAGTGGGTCAGAGCCTCTCCACAATTTTTGCACGGTTCTCTCACTATATAGTGGATAATACCTACCAAAAGTGGTGCAACGAAGGACAACCGGTGAGCTGGCATCAGGGTCATGGGTGCCCAAGGTGCAATGATGCATGTGGGGAGCGAAGGCTAGCCTGTCTGGTCCAATCACACAGAAGAGCTACTCTAGCTCAAATAGCCGAACAATGATAGAAAGGTGTCAGGAAACATCAGAGTTTACTGTATATGGAGCTACATAGTCACAGATTGGTCAGAGTGCACACGATGTCCCCTGTCCACTACAAAAAGTTCCAGAACTGTACCATGGAGCAATAGAAGTAGGTTGCCTGGCGTGATGAATCACATTTTCTTTTAAGTTTAAATGCGGGCAGATGCAGTGTAATGCTCTGGGCAATTTTCTGCTAGGAAACCTTGCATTCAAGTGGATGTTACTTTGATATGTATTACCCACCTAAACCCTGTTGCAGACCCTCGTGACAATGGTGCTCCCTGATGGCAGTGGACTTTTTCAGCCGGATAATGCTCCCTGCCACACTGCAACAATTGTTCACGAATGGTATGAGGAACAAACACATGGAGAGACACACGTGCCCACATGGAGAGAACCTATATGATATATATATATATATATGATAATATACATGCTGCATACATGCATTTATATGCCACATATAAAAATAATTTTTATATATTTTAATTTGACTAATATATAGGTGTACTAATATATATATATATATATATATATATATATATATATAGGTGCATATATGCACACATATATACATATATACATGCAGATATGTATGGTACATATCTGCATGTATATATGTGTGCATATATGTATACATTTAATATAGGAAAATGGTCAATTTTATATATGTCACATATATTAAAAAACCTATATTAAAACATATATGTTTATATAGGTTATTTCCGTCAATCTGATTGAGCATCTATGGTATATCCTGGACCAAATCTGGTCCATGGAGGCCTCATGTCGCAACCTATAAGACTTAAAAATAGTTCTGCTAAATTCTTGGTGCCAGACACCAGAAGATACATGCTTAGGTTTTGTGAAGTCCATGCCTTGATGCATCAGAGCTGTTTTAATGTTGTGGATATACAGTGTCGTTATACAGATATAGATATAAAACTCTCAGCGACAATTTATTTAAGACTGCACATCAAGTTTCCTTTTTTGTCCTAAATATAATTTAAGTGGATCATTAAGAGCACAATGTGAGAATGCAAGTATTACTGCTGCTTAGTATTAATACTTATAATATCACATTGCACTCTTCATGATGCACTGTAATCTAAATTAATCTGTACACAGGATTCCATGAACAGATGGCGCGGAGAACCCCATTGAAGCCAGGCTTCACTGGGTGTCTATGACAGATACCTGTTACGTTGTTTCAGTGGAGCAACGGTCGCTTTTCATTGGACAAGAGCCTCTAAACACGTCATTTTGAGTCCTGCCGCGACGCTGTGCTTCTATGGGAGTTTACCAGAGCATGTGCACGGTTTGCAGAAAAAACTAATCTGATTTTTCATTGGACAATGGGATTTCAATCACTGTTGTTCGTTTTTTCTATCATGCCTGGAAGCACTGCTTCTCAATATGATTGTGCAAACTCTCAAAGGATCAGGACTTTGCAACACATGAACACTAATTGAAACTGAAGTTTTAATTAGAGAAGGATCAACATAAATCATCTATCTATCTATCTATCTATCTATCTATCTATCTATCTATCTATCTACAGTATGTGTCTAATCTCTTTTGATTTTCATTTTGGATTTGTGTTATTTCCACAGTGCAAATCTCAAGTTCCTATCTTCCCTCTTTGTGCCAGGCAGTATATTAATGAGATTTTATCTAATATGGCAACCTTCACAATTGATTTGTCACACAAAATTTATAAGACACAATGATACCAGAGTATGAAAAACATATCATGAATGCTGACTGGTATAATGAGGGTAAATTAAAGTTTAATTGCAGGAAACAGGATAAGAATGTGATCGATGTTTTCATTTGCTAATTGTATTTTATTATTCACTGTTGAATTTTAAAATCAGTCTCCAGGTTATGGTGGTTGACCTTGCAGAACGGCACTGATAGACAGATGAGTGGCACCGAACCGCCAACAGTGGAGAGCAATAAAAGATTTAAACGGAAGGCTATGAGGGTACATTCACTTCAACGTAGGTATAACACCTATATTTCGTAGGATTAATTAAGTTATCCTGAGAGGATAATAATTACGCTCATTGATAGAAAAGGCAAAAACAGTTATTAGTAGCGGGAGAGGGAAGAAATCTATTCCATGGAGCATTTAGCTTAAACCGCATGAACCGCATTCGCCCTGAGGCTATACGCTACTCACATTGTGTTGTTTTTTGGAGACTCTGTCAAAGCCGAAAAGTTGAAAAAGGTCTGAGACAGAAAAATAATATTTTAAGTTAGACTGTCTGGAGGAAGTGTCAGGCTCTTTTCACAATGCAGAGGCGCCGCCTGATGTCTGTCTATCTGTGAATACACCGTGTCACTCCAGCTGTGAAGCCCCTCCAAAATCAATTTTCTCTGAATGTTAGCAGCCTCGACCTCCATCAGCAAATGGGCATCAGCCGTGGTTGACACAGTCCTGCTTTTACTAGAAAGAACAGCTCAGACTCTGGCTCAGAGATGTAATGCTTTCTTGTCGAATCTCACTGGCTTTTATTTATAGTGTTTTCATGCACTTTTATAGTTCATGTGATTTGATTGTGTTTGACGCCGGGCTACTTTGAGGCAATGGCCTGCATCGCTTTATGTGAGAGTTTGTCATTTTATCTTCAATTGGAAAAGCGGCTGGATTATTTTAGACACTTGGGTCCAGGACTGGTAATGCTGAAGGATCCATTTAGGCTGTGCATCTAGACTTATGCACTAAAAATGGGCTATTCATAGACAGCATCTTTGTTTCTGCAGCTGCATTTGTCTTATCTGGTCCTCTCTCCCACTCTTGAACAAAATCATTCTTTTTCAGTTTCTTTTACCTCTTTTCATGTGTGTCTCCATCTTTCATTTCTTTCATTCTGTCACTCCTCAGTACACAGAAAGTAAATCTATCTCTTCCTCTCTCTCTATCTTTCCACATCTGACCACCTCTGATGAATGGATACATGCGATACATTAATGCACGTAGACATCATGTTTCAAATGATATTTATGATGGTAATTGGAGGCGAGACGTATAGGAAGCGTTGTGGTTACTGACTGCGCTCTGGGAGTAGTTATTGGCGGTGGATTGAGTGGATGAAGCGGATATTGGTGGAGAGATAAAAGGGCAGAAAAAAAAGGACAAGCAGAAAAGCTATACATACAATGGAAGAAACATTTTTTTTTTTTTTACAGGTGACAGAAATGGAAAATACGGATTGATGTGAAAAAAAAAATTAAA
Organism: Enteromius trimaculatus; assembly: GCA_032361065.1. Classification (NCBI taxonomy): domain Eukaryota; kingdom Metazoa; phylum Chordata; class Actinopteri; order Cypriniformes; family Cyprinidae; genus Enteromius; species Enteromius trimaculatus. The sequence continues at coordinate 6,772,703 of JAUMHP010000043.1, forward strand.
GCAGTAGAATGAGACCAAATCAGAATGAGGAGGAACTTTGTTATTAAGAAGTGTTGTCAAACTCCCATTGCGTTGTGCATAATTGTTTTTGGTTACCGAGCAACATAACAACTTGACGCATTAATATTAAATTCAGCTGATGTGCAGTGGCTTTGAACGTGCCTCATTGTGCTAAGTGTTAAGTAATTAATTTACAGGACAGGCTGATTTTTTTAATAAGCCATTTTTTGTTTTTTTTTTCCAGAAAAGAAATATATATGTATAGATGTCAGTTGCATATATATATAGAGAGAGAGAGAGAGAGAGAGGGTGGTGTCAAATGATTAATCACGATTAATCACATCCAAAGTAAGAGCTTTTGTTTACATAATATATGAGTGTGTACTGTATATATTTATAATGTATATTTAAATACAAATGTATATATTTGAAAAATATGTGTGTGTGTGTGTGTATATATATTGGATGTGATCAATCACGATTAATCATTTGACACACACACACACACACACACACACACACATATATATATATATATATATATACATAGTAAAGCTGCACAATATTATATTTTTGTGGATATGCTGATATTTTTTTAATTTTGATTAATTGCCAATGCCCATGTAACGATCCCAGCTGGAAGTACCATCAAGCCCCGCCAGAGGTCACTCCTTACCTTTCTCCCATAACGCACCACTCAGCCACAGCTGTTGCTCATTATCTCCGCACACTCTCTCTCATTAGTGCTTGTATAAAGGCGAGTCTCTCCAGCCAGAGAATTGGCAAGTTTTGTATTGCCCCGGCTACATCTCTGAGCGTTTCCTTCCATGTTTTTGCATTCCCGTGTTTTGATTTGGACTGTTTTATCTCTTTATGATTTTTGCTGCCTGGTACCGACCCTCTGCTCTGTTTTCTGATTATGTCTCTGGATTCCCTACATTGCTCTGTCTGGCGGTATTTTGACCCTGTCTGCATGACCTTTAATAAATATGTTGCGCATGGATCCACACGTCTCCGTCTATTCCGCTACAGAAAACTTCGCCAATACAGGATCCAGCGACTTCCGCCTTTGTCATCTGTCAGGTATGATTCCCACGACAATGCTGTTTGCTCTGAAGCAGGGAACCCGATCTCTGGAAGATCATGTTCGAGACTTTTTGATTATCGCTGAAATGTTGGATCTACCATCAATCATACTGCAGGAAATACTGCCCAGCCTCAGTCCAAGTCCACAGTCAACATGGCCGCCCAGGCTCAGTCAAAGTCAGCAGTGAAGATGGCTGCACCACCACAGCCTAAGTCAGCAGACAAGATGGCTTCCATCCCTCAGCCCGAGCCAGGATGACCACCCAGACAGAGCCACAGTACAAGGTGAATGCCACATCGCTATCAGAATAGATGGCCGCCATGCCTCAGCCAGAATCGGCACTCAAAATGGCCACCAACGCAGAGCCACAGCCCAAGATGGTCGCCAAACCCAACTATTCAGCCACCATGGATGTCACGCTGGGTTACCCCGGCACCAAAGGTGTAGCAGATAAAGATATCAAGGCCTTCCCGAGGCATACAGGGTTGATCTCCAGCCTGACGGACCCCCCGTTGATGTCATCCAGGACAGTCGGCTTTCTCAGGTCCCACGGAGGAGAGAGGAACAGTCTGAATGAGCCTCCTTGAGACTGTTCCTCTCTCCTCCGTGCTACCTGTTTGAAAGCCTTGAAAACAACTATATAATAAAATCTATGTAAAAATGTTACATAATACAGTAAGGAATGAATTTGTATATAGTTGATTATTTAATTTAAAGTGCCAAGTTTACAACATTTACAAGTGCCATGTTTTTATTCATGTAAGCTTTGGCTTCTAAACATCAGAATCATTTTAAGCCTTTATGGGCCGATTCCGATATAATGGATGGATTATATGATTAACTTCAAATGATGTAAGACATATTTAGTCATACTATCCACCCCTAGCAGCTAAAGGGTTAAAAAACAGTAGAGCACCAACAGCAAGCGCCCCTGGTGAGCCGCAGCCGTGCTTTAACAGCGTCTGCTCTTGGAGGCTCTTACAGCGTATGGCAGAGAGCATGTATGGGCTGCCGACCAGCAGTATGGCCAAACAGACTGGTCGTCTCCCACTCTGTCCCCAGACACATGCAAATAGTCAGTGACACTCGCACATACAGGCACATACTCACAAACACATACGCTAACACGTGCTTGCATCGCCAGGATTCGCCTTGCTCGCCATGAGAACTGGCTAATTTTGGTTGGACCTTTTAACTTGAAGAGAGCCATTTAACTACAAAAAAACACATCTGACATAAAATCCAGCCTGACAAGCTGATTGCAGCCATTAGAGTAAAACACAGGTTGCTGAAGAATTTTTATGGTACTGTGGTGTTAAGCACATTGCCCTGATAAAGGAAAGATCACAAGAAAAAAACGGCACCTCCTAAGTGGAGGTGTGGTGAAATTGTGGGAACAGTAAAATGCCTTATCAAATCCATAAAGATTAACACTACAAAAAACAATATGGGGTGTGATGTGCATGTGACTTGCCTTTCATTGTACAAAAATATTCTTAAGTCTATTCTTATTTACTCATTCTTATGTAAATCATACTGAAATAATAACCAAATAATCCACCTTATTTTTCAAGACAAGGGTGAGCTGTTTTCTGTGATTGTGTGAGACTTCCCATTCATTAGCCATAATGGGAAAATAACGAGAACATAATACATTAAAATAAAATGGTAAAAAAATACCAGTTTGCAATTTCAATCAGCATAACAAGCTGTTTTGTACAGTTAAAAATAACTAGAAGGGAATGACACCAGAAGACGCATAACATTTACAAATTTATATGAAATATCAGACAGATACAAAACTTTACTTGCAATTCTGAAATTTCAGCAACTTGCTAACTTTTGTGACCTTCTCATCTGAGAGAAACAGATTATCAAAAATAATACATATATATATATAAGGCTGGTTTTGCTTGCTTAGTTTCTATCAATCACTTTGATCTGAATGTGATGATATGAATGTGGGTTTGCAGTTATTTAGAATAAAGGGGCAGGGTTTAAGCATACTTAGTCTTTCCCTAGATAATATGTATGGCACACACAAAAAACTTTGTAACTACATGTAAACTACATGTAAATGAATTCTCATTAACTCACAACTACATGTCTACTAACTTTCAGAGTAGACTGATAGGGTAGGTTTGAGGTTAGTAGAATAAGCTGACATATACTTATACTTACATATACTCAGTATGGAGTATGTTGTGGATCCATCAAAATAAAGTGTTAGAAGACATTAAGAGTTGACACCATGATTAAACATGACTAGCGCATAACTAAATGAATTCATACATACAGTACACAAAACATGCATGAATTAATTGTTCGCAATAATGTAATTGTATATGATCCCTGGTGAGATGCATTAATGCATTTGATCTCTGGTTGGACTAATGCAAAATACAGCTGTATTAACAGACTCTACTAATTTACCAAACTAAAGTAGAAACAAGTGAAGATACTGTACATGTACACGAAACAACATGTGACTCACATGTGATTCATGAAACATTCTTATGCAGCCAATCTCATTGTATGAATGATTTATCTTACTCCAAAAATACTGTTAACCTTGTAATTGCAAACAATAGGCTACATTAATTTATGTAATTTATATGTATATTAAAATACTGGTAAATATAAGCATTATGGCTTATTCAGTTCCCCTCACTCTACAACAAATATTTAACGGTATTCAAAACAGAACAAGAATGAAAAATAAAGAAAAAAATTATTATACTATAAATTAAAAGTATTCATTATACACAGCATTCAAGCAAAACTGAAACGGCATTGGGCTCACAAGCCCGTCTCATTCTGCAAATGTTTCAGTTTTTGCCATAATGGTTACATTTAATTGATATTCATTATGTAGCCTAAACAAGGCTTTATGCTTCACTCATGTTCTAATATCTGTGTAAAGTCCTTCACATGCACTAAAATGTTTGTTTGGGTGCTGCACGCCGATTCAAATAAACAATGCAACTTGGTCAACTGCATTTTAGTTTGATGATGAACGGCTGAAATGTCGGGCAACACTAGAACTAATACTGTTTGTGTGTGAGTAAAGCGCCTGTGATCAGATGGATAAAATCATAAAGAATATCTATACATTCTAATCTTACTGGCCAGTGATCGACCAATGAGCCTTAAGTTGTCGGTCAGGAAAATATCCTAAATTAACAAAATTGTACGATTTGCCATCAGATTTATATGTTGCATGCAAGTTCGGGCAAAAATAAAAACCCTCCAGACACAAGCTGAGACCAGACATGAGATTTGATCGTAAAAACACTCACATCCATATTGATTATTTCGAGTTTAAACGACCATACACCCAATTTTGTGTCTTAAATGGGGCCCACTGAAACTGAAGGTCGCTCATAAGACTTGAAATAGTTAACTGAAGGAACTGAACTTAAAACAGCCATGCAAACTCTAGTGTTGATTCTTTAAACCATGCTTACTCAAACACATTGCTCTTTTCTGAACCAGGATACAGATGTGGTGCTCAGTTCACACTGGACTTTTGAGGATGTTAGGAATTAATCTCATTATAGTAGAAGCCTGAGGCCTCCTATACTATTTATAGCACTTACAAAGAGGCAGGCTGGGTCCACGAGGTCATGCTGCTGTGGCCTCATGAGTGATGCAGCATGAGCCAATCACAGCTGGGGTCAGCCTCAAATTTGATTTGGCCAAATGGAAGACCGCCATGAATCTGTTATGACAGCAGGCTTCACTAGCACCACTGCTTCCTTTCATCTGCCCTATCCCTTCACTTCCTCTGCCCCCATCTCTCTCTCCTTCTTTCCCTCTGTGCACTCTCCCTGTCCCTTTCCTGTCCTCGGTCCACCTGTCTCTCTCCACAGAGTGCCCAGACTCCTGCGTCGACTCCCATCACGACGTCAGGATTTAAACATAGACGACGACAAGTGCCCTAATCTGTCACGGGCGATAAGCATCTCAGGAGCAGAAGGAGAGGGGGCGGGGTGAGCGCCACGATGTGTGTCAACATCACATTCCACTGCATTCCATTCAGTTACGGTGTTTATCCTTCGCTTGGTGTTCAGTGTAAGCATAACACGGGATACACAAATATACAGCTGAAAAAAAAGTGTCCGATAGACCTCAGTGGCCGTGTAAGGCCTCACTAAATTTAGGGGCAAACACGGAAACAAGTGCAGAGGGGACAGGAGAAGCCGGAAAAGTAGGGCAAGTGAAAGAGCAGGCTGCGATAATCTGAATTTAAGAGGAAGAAACAAGGTCTCGCTGTGCTTAGTGTTGATGCTAATGAATTACCCTTGTTGGAGTTATCACTGGCTCTCGGCCCGTTCCCAGCATCACAGGAAATTTCAATTCCTGCTCTTTTGCAGATGTCCAGACCCCTGCTGCCAGTCACAGTGCAGCAGAGCGCATCGCTGCTGGGGAAATCTCTAACCCACGGGCCCGTCCAAAACCAGCAGACACGAGCCTTTCACACTGAACATGGTTCATTGAAATACTAAACCCCACATTTCCATCACGCTCCTAATTTTAAATGATGTAATGGGGTAAAAGGAAAATTTCACACTTGTAATTTATATAATTTGTACAGGTTTTTACCCGGGGTTGTGTAACCCTTCTCTGGAGCAGTGTTAGCACTGCTTTTGATGTGTTAACCCTGCATTGCAATGCCAAACTTGTGCAGAGTGAACTAGTTTGAACTTTGTGGCAGTTCGTCATAAGTAGAACACGGCAGCGGTTTACTGTTGGGGACTGTTTTTAACTGTTTGCCATGTTGCACTGTGCCACATCCAGTGCAGACAGCATCACTGATTATAATGGATTCTTTGGTATTTTGTCGTATTCTGTAGTATGCTGTGTTTGTCCAACCAATGATACTGACACTGCAAAGATGCATATAAGAACAATGACCTGGGGTTATGAATGTGCCATTTGAAATGTCAGCTTATAAATACCTTGTGGAAAAAAACAACAACATATGTTAGGTACACTATAAAAAATGCAGGGTTAAAAACAACCCAACTTGGGTTATTTGGCAACCCAGCACTGGGTAAATATTGGACAGTACCCATGCTGAGTTTTTTTGACTCAGCCGGTTCGGTTAAATGTTTTTAGCCACAGTGCTGGGTTGTTTTATTTAAGTAAATTATTCTTTAAAAATGATTATACTGTTGGCTGGGAATTCAAAATCATACACATAATTACTAGAGGCAAAAGGCATAATGAAAGTGTCAAATAATGAAGGTGTTTATATTACAATTATTATAAAGCATGAACAAAATGGTAATGGACAAAATGCAAGACTTGCATTTCACTCATAGCTGAAAGATGTTGTGACTGACTCCATAACCTGCCCATAAACAAACAGCACTGAGATTGGATAACTCATTTTAACAACAAGGCTAACCAACACAATATTAGGAAAGGTGATTTGCAAAGATTCATAAAAACCCTTATACTCACTCCTTCTGTAGATTAAGCTTTTTATCATTATAAGATGGATGTGTGCACACACTTCCGAACATATTTGTTGTATTTAACAAGACCCCTTTAAAGTGCATATGGCAAAGAGGTTTGTACTAGAAGTACAAACAGTAAAATCTTGTTACTGCAATAACTTATTGACTTATTATATTTTTATTATTATACACTCATTGGGGACTGAAGCCCCTAAAATTAAAATCATAGAATCACCCCTGCTAAGCAACTATCTCATTCTCAGGACCAGCTCATAGCCTGCTTATAACAAGCTCAGAACCAACTTAAACCAGTTGCAATGCTTCAGAGCATACCTAACCAGCAGTTGTTTTAACAGGGTACCCAAGATTAATGGTTAACCCTGGGTAAAGTGAGAAATGTAAAACAGGATAACCACTGGGTTTACATTAACCAAGAGTTAACTATTTCAGGTATGAAAAGTCCTATATACTGTCTCTCAAATCTGAGGCTAATAGATTTAGTCTCAGCACGGAAGCGAGTCCTGGGGTTCACATTGAATGCCACGAGAGGCGGGAGTTTTATCCCATGACTGTTCTGCTTACAGGCTGGGCTTCCAGATCAGACGAGCTGCATGTCCCGAATCAGCTTTGCAGAGGTCAAGAGATGCTCCCGAGAGACTGAAGCTGTGTCCATTACTGTAACTCAGCACTGTGATGTAATGACCAGATCAGTCAGATGTTTGTCGATACCTTCAGTGCCCTGGCATCAATAATGCAAGAGACTGCTCTAAGTTTGTCATGAAATATCCTCTGTGGTTTCGGCAAAAAACAATTAGAATATATTAAATACAGCTCAGCACTGGTGCTACACAGCAGTATTGTGTTTTGACTGAAACCGGGAGACATTTTGAGCATCGCTGCAAGTACCACTTGCATCCTCCCTGGTACCACCCCGAATCTATATTTTTTGAACAAAATGTTAGTTGTCTGCAGGTTATGTAATGCGGGTGACTCAGAAACAGCAGTTTCCAGTCCAGTTCACACATGACCAGACCATAGTCGACTCCAACCGAGCAGGCAGACGCATCCTCCCGCTCGTTCTTTCTCTCAAAGGATATTCATTTTGTAGGCTATACCGCGTGCAACCTCAAAATCACATAAATACACCGCATAATAAATTCACTGAGGACGCCGTAATTCTATTTATCTTCGAGCCGATTCGTTGGACCAAGTGATAATGTTGTCTGAATGACTAACGTTTACCATGGGGATGTGTATTTGCGAGCTAATTCATTATAGGTTAGTACAAGCGAACGCAATATTGTCTTGGATCATGGTTCAGTGTGACAGTCAGAGCCATATTCTGCTGATACCGCAGCCATCTGTCCTTCCCCAGTAAGCAGGATTGCCACTTTCTCATAATTATCTGGTGGGTTGAAGCACGTCTATCTAGGGGTTACAAATCCCTGGTGACATGTACATCAGGTAGGACAACAGGAAACCCTGTCTCAAACATAACAGGTGGATGGCATACATATTAACTGAGGGACGCTCTTCATATCTCTCAAACCCCAGGTGTGGTAATGCACTCGGCTCAGCTCTGATTTGTTTGCTGTCCTCAATTTGAACCAAACTCTCCCCGGTGTGCTTTCTGCTGCCCAACCTACATTATCTCACCCGTCTATTGCTCTGACAACGGTCTTTGTGATGTCCCTGGTGTCATTGTGTGTGCGCATGCGAATGAGTGTGTGTAAATGCATATGCGAGGATCTGACAACGCGGTGACACAAGTATGTCGGTCTCTCTCAGAACTGCCGTCCGTTGAGACGAGAGTCCACAGTACTCGCGCACACGCATTCAGACACGCTTACATACTCAGAGAGGGTCCAGGATCCCTTGACGGATGTCACTACACAGCTTATCATCAAAATGTGAGAATGGGAATGAAAGCTGCCGCTGTGGAGCGGGTTGATTCAGGTTGTCTGTCTGATAACGCGCACAATTCAGGACTCCTCACACCTTCCACGCAGATCCAACACGATCCTAGAGGAATACTGCCGAGCAGACGCACAGAGCACTGTGAGAACTGACCACTTTGCAGACAAGCAAAAGCAGCTTGGGAATTTAAAATGTCTCCTTGCATCAAGAAATACCCTGTCAGAGAAACATTATGGTAATAGCTGTTTGTTCCTATTAGCATATGAAAGGGGGGGGGGGTTGCAGTTATGAACCAATTATACTATGGCTAAATTAGACTATTTTACCTGGTGAATATGCATATAAAATAACACAGTGTACTTGCACAGAGTACAGTGTACTTATTTGCACAATGCACTTTACATTCAAAGAAGGGAGATGCGTTCTGGAATCGTTTGTTTTTTCCTTTAAATGACAATTAAATTGGTTAAAAGGTTTTAATCTCCAGCTGTAACCTGCTGTGAACTTTCTGAAGCCCATCGGATTATGTTTTTTAAGCAATCTAGAAAAGCATTTTAGCCACAGAAAATGAGAAATAACAAGAAAAAGTATTTAACACAGAGCAAAAATTCCCAAAATAGCATCACGGTCTCCATCAGAGATAGCATATTAGCTTTTGCCAAGCTTTGCAGTTCACCCCTGTTTTAGTGCTGGTTGGTATGAAGGTACTTTTTTTTTTGCGATGGTTTCTATTGGTAGGGAATCTGGTATAGCATTTATACTATGGTTTACCTCCAGCAAGATTAGAAAAATCTATTATATTGATCATAACAATAAAGCTTAGGCTCCATGTGCCACTCCACTAAGGTTTCAGCTGCAAAGAAAGCTATTCCTGATGTATCACTGCAGTGCATACTGTATATCGCTGTATATCATACGGTGTGTTTAAACATGCCTTATCCAATCAGGCTTAATCTGCGTTATTATTCTGACCATTCCCAAATAAACTGTTAAAAAATCATACAATGTGATTTCCAGATTTTTCTTTGTAGATTCTGTCTCACACTGGAAATGCACCTATGCTGACCCCTCCAAGATTTCTAAGTAAGAGAACGTGCAAAATCACAGGGTGATCAAATACTTATTGACCTCACTGTAAATGTCTTAGACGTGTCTTTAACCAAAGCATATTGCAGACATTTCATGAGGACCCTAAAGAATCAACTGGGCAACTGATTGCATTTTTGCACTAATCCCATGTGTATTATTAACCTCTTGTCAATCATACTTTGATTTCCATCTAGTGTGTGTATATAATTCTCAGCATAAGTTGCGCACGTAAGTATACTTGCTGTATATAAATAAAGTCAGTCTGCTTCAGTGCAGCCGTGTGAATCTACTACATCAGCATCTGGCACTTACTTCAGACCTAAATAATGCTAGAATTCAATCCTCTAATCATATCTGTTACAGTAGATGTTGTGTGCTGTGGAAAAGCTCCTGGTTTCACTCTCCCGGGCATTAGGCGGAGAGGTACGGGCAGGTCAAAAGAGGGTGAGCATGGTGCAGCTTAGCCTCTTGGTGCACGAAGAAAAACAGATGCTAACCGTGACATCACATGCCCAAACCTGAGGGCCAATGTTATCCGTGAAGCCGGATGCCTAATGCTTCCTCATTAAAGCCCTCCACTACAGTAATATGAAGGTTATAGATGAGCACAGGAACACATTATGCCTTTCATATAGGAAACAAAAGCCTTGCAGTAACACTCCAGGCTGAATGCAGCATAAAGGGTTAGTTCACCCCCCCCCCCCCCCCCAAAAAAAAGAAGAAATTTCTTACTCACCCTCATGTTGTTCTTTTTTCCTTTCATGAAACTCAGCGTGTCAAATACAGTGCAGATTGCTTTTTTTTCCCATGCAGATAAAAAGAATGGGAAATGGAGCTTTAGTGTTTGTATTTTCCATGGAAGAAATTCATGTGACTTGGAACCACATGAGGGTGAGTGAATGAATTCCAATTTTTTTGCTATCTATCTTTAAGCTCCAGTTGATTTCCACAGCAAACAATACTGAATTGTCTGACAAACTGCATTAAAAGTAATGCACTTACAACGAAAGTCCGTGGGGAGACCGTGCAGAGCCAGAATGAGCACGAAAACTCTACAATTAGCCCCTGGCCCTTTAATCAGTTGGTGTAACTTCTACAGTTACTGTAATTAAACAGTAACCATGCTTTTTATTTCTTAGACTGAGGGATTAAAAAGAACAAAAATAACAAATTGCCCAAGCAACGTACTAATCTATATTACAGCAGATTTTTCCCAGTGTCAGATCTGAGATGGAAGGGAATGTAAATGCATAGTTATCTCCTCGGTTTTGCCTCATTTCCCCACTTCTGAAGTGGAGCACGAGCATTTGAAGAGGGTCTCACTCTGCAAGCATGAGGTAATCCCATTAAACATTTTTAGAGGCTTTAACTTGTTAATAATCGTGTAGATCTCAGATAGCCAGGCTAATTACACAGAGCAGAGATGGAGCCGAGGGAAACCGCAGGTATCTTGAGAGCAGGCGGACGTGTCTGGGTATGAGCTAAAAGGCTGGTGCGCTACTGTAAAGTGTCGTGGGGAACTGATGGATGGCACCGAGAATGCAAGGGCTTGGTGAAAGGCAGCAGTATCATTTACAGGGCTGTACCCGCAGGGAATGGGAGAAGTAATAAGTGACGGCAGAAAGTCTAATAGCGGGCAGTTCATTCAGCCACTGAGGAAATGGAAGAGAGGGGGAGAATTAGATGAGTTTGCCGGTCCTCTGATGATCTCTGCGGACCTGCACGGGAGTGGGAAGAAATGATAGCTTTAAAGATAGGCCAGCGGTGTGATTAACTCAGCGGTGAGCACGGGCAAAGTGCGTGAGAGACAATGTGGCACACAAGGCCCGGAGAAGAAAGCGAGCACAATGGGGAGCACAAAAGGCGACTGTAGAAACGAGAAAGCAAATGAGCGCAAATCAGACAAATAAGATGATAAGGAGAAGGGAGAGAGCAGATCGAAGTCGGTAATTACCACGCACAAAGAATCATACGGGCCGTGTGATGTGGAGGGAGGACGCTGAGAAGAGCAAGCACAGGCACACATATGCTCAAAGCCAGAGATATGAGTGAGAGACACTCATCCGTCAAAAGAGGAAGGAGGGGCCAAAGCCACCAGACAATAACAGAGACTCGAGTGTCGGTGGGTTTCAATAAATCAGCGAGGGATCGTCGGAGCAACAAAGATGACATTTGAAAGAAACAGAAAAAAACACTCAAACGCAGGACGCCGAGCATGTTGAGTGCTTTGAAGTATGACAATTCTCAGAATCAAGAGGGCAGCAAAGGCAAATAAATCTGGAGCCTATGTAAGCAATATATATTTCGGCAGCGGATTTGCGACGAAGATGCCTTGGGATGCACAATAATAATGGCTATTAGTGCGTACCTGTGGACTTATTTGCATGGGGCACGAAGTATATTTACACAACGTGTTACATCCGCATCGCCGATGCAATTGCGCTAATTAATGGCAGGTGTATCAAATTAAGCACTTAACGAGCTTGGCGGCTTTCCAGTAGGCTGTCAAATCAACACGGCAGCGTAGTCCATCTATAGATTCACTTCTAGGTGCAACAAAAATAATAAACAGCCATAAACATCAACTGGGAACAATGCGACTTACAGGAAATCCGTGGGCTCTCCGAGATGGCAGCTTATTGAAAGTGTAAATCCACTACACATTTAGCAGCAATAAAACATATTTGCCTCAGCATATTAACACAACATACTGCGCATCAGGGAATGAAACTTCCTTTTGCCTTTTTGGCAAAAAAAAAAATGTATCTATTTTACACAAGCACAAAATGTAACCATAGCAACAGAACTGCAGGATGAGCTGTTCTTCTGTTCAGCGTCGGTCATTCTATCCTCTGTGGTAACTTCCCAGAGTGCACTGGGGTATGGGACATGTTTCAATAACGCTGCCTTCTTCCCAAGGTAAGGTTTCACAAATTTATTTCATGTGAAAATAAACAGCCTTTGTCATCTGAGAAACGGTACTGCATGGAGTCCTATCAAGTTTTAATGACTGAAAGCAGAGCCGGTGAGTTTGAGAATACGAGGGACAGTTCAATATTTCAGTTGGAGGTACGGGTAAAAAGGCTCAAAAACAGCACAGTCTATGGCTGGAAGTAAACAGAAGTGATTACATTGAATAATAAATCAAAAATACTGCCATAAAGGAAAAAATAAAGCCGGAAGATCAATCTTCAACACCAAAGGTGTTCAGAACTCTATTTGAAGTCATGGTGCTTTTAATAAATCAGTCATCATGCTTGCTCTGAAAACTGGTATATTCAAAAAGTCATGGATAATGGAGTGTATACAGGTGGGAAAAATATTATCAGTAAGAACAATGGGCTTTTTTTTGGCTCAAAGGGTCTGAGAGGTTGAAGATCCTGAGGGAACTGCTGATTACTTCTCTAGTTGGTGTGCTCAGTCACATCGCCTCCAGTGATTGAACTGAGAGCAGATATGCCCCTATGGGTTTACTTTCCATTCTATTTAACGTCTACCAGAAACTCGTACAAGATAAGAGTGTTCCTATAAACATCTACCTGGAAATGGTTCAGACCATCTCCGCCAACAGTGCTTAATGCATTTAAACTCAGTTGACAGGACTTGTGGTAAAACGTATATATATATATATGTTTTTTGCAAAACTCTTTGTTTGAAATTTTTCTGAATTCTGTTTTACTGGTTTAATTAAAGCACATTTAAACAAATGTATTTTATTAAATTTAAATTCAATTATAATAATAAAAATGATCTCTATTTAATTCAGTTTGTAAATCTTTAATAACTTGTTAAATATTTAACAATAATAATTCCCTATTAAATGTATTATTTGTATTTTAATTAGGTGGTGTTTTTTTCCTCTGGATTCTGTTTTACGATATGATACAAATTTATAAATTACAAAAAATTTAATCAAATCAGTGCATAAAATTTGAAAATGTAATACATGAAATTTAAACAATACCTTTCAGTTGTTAGCAAACAGAGCTGCAACAGGGTTTTATCGCTGGGTTTATAGCAGCTCTGGAGTTTTCTCATATAATGGGAGGGCAGATGCTGACAACACCACAAGTGTCACGCTAGCGTTAACTATTGTGTATTAGATAAAAATGCGTGCAGAACGTGCAGATTTTACATTTAAAAAGTAATGACCTGTAATTTCATGCAGGAAATTACAAGCTTCACATTTTTTAATCCTTCAAAAACTGTCCCTGTTCACTTCAATTCCTCACTTCACTTTGAGTTTTACCTTTTTTTTTTTAAAGTAGGAGATGTGATTTTTTTTATAGTAATCAAAAGTATGCCAAAACTGCTGTTGATTGAGATTAACTTGCACTGAACCCTGAATATATTCCTTTAAGGGTGATATAAGTCTGTCATGAAAAGAGCATGAACTTCATCGTCCTCGAATGCGTCACATGGCAAAACATGAGGCATTAGTGTATCATTGGGCATGCAGCTGTGTATGAGGTTGATTTAAGTTTAGCCCCAGGCTCAGAGGAACAGATGACATGGAGGGGGTCCTCTGGACTCAAAACAGTATATTACTTAAACTCAATAAATACACACTGAGGGCGAGGCGCCCTGCTTTGAGCTCCCATTAAAGGACTCCCGGGATATCTGCACAAAAATAATAAATATTAAAATTTGTCACTGCACCGAAGACCCCCCCACCACCATCTCTGTGATGTGACCG
>JAUMHP010000043.1:6787056-6816453 GCA_032361065.1 Enteromius trimaculatus
CGTACATGCAAATTGCTCATTATCATCCAGCGTCTTTCTCCACAAGCCTACAGCAACGCATGCGCAAACACACTCGCACACAAATACATAAATATACATACACACCATCCCATCCATACACAAGTGAACATCCTGATCTCTAGCACAAATATGCATATTTTAAAAGCATAAACAGGTTCGAATGTTTTGGTTGGTTTTGATGTCAAAACATAAACAAAGATGCACACGGGACATCGTATAAACTGACAGAAAACCATTGCAGGTATTTACATCCGAAAAAAAAAATATCTGGATTTCTTGGTATACTTATATCAATCAATAAATTCTATATACTGGATGACCTCTGCAGACCTATGCCTGTTGCTGGCAGATCATGTTATAAAATGTGATGAGTGCGATGAGGAAGTGAGCAGATAGACATGGACGTCTCACTCTGCTTCTTGAGACATCGCATCACTGGAGCCACACACGCACTCTCTATTTCTCGCACTGTACCGCCCGCCCACAGTAGAAGCCGGACAGTCCGAGCCAGTGCTGCTGCACTAATTCTTGGACTGGCTGTGAGCGTGTCCTGGGGAAGGGAATGCAAATCAGGCTTTACTATACAGTCAGGCAGAGCTGGCCTGTCTCCCAGGAGCCTGCCGTGCGGGCCGTCTGTGGCCTAGGCAAAAGTTGACAGGAAGGAAACCAGGGCCTTGGGCTCTCTGCCTCCCCTGGGGCTCGTGGCCCTCACAGAAGAGGATTATTACAGTAATAATCACCCAATTTGGTGAGGCGCCACTCAACGGAACGGCACATTTAGCCTCTTCCAGCACTAACATCAGTCTGTATGCGCATCAGTCTACGTACAAGCACAGCAAGCAACACCCACACTTATCCTTGAGGGTAAAAGCAGTGTATTGTATGCTACAGCATATCATGCAAACCCACAAAATCGACGTGAATGTCAGGCTGACAAATGTGTTTCTCTGTTAAAAAACTAATTCGAGTTGATTATTTATAACAGCGCTACGCAGTGCTTTGGCAGTGCAATTCAAAATCCAAGGAATACAGAGCTTCTGGTGTTTCTGTGCATGCATTTCGAATCTCCAAAGAACTACTCAGTGAGCTTTTCCTAAACTAACCATTTTTTTCTTAGTGTGAAGACCATATTAAAAATGTGAAGAAGAAAAAAAAACCCTATAAAGAACCCTTAATGCAATGGATTCTATGTCATGGAAGAACCTTTATTTTTAATAGCGTATTATTATTATAACGTTATTATGAAGGTTATAATTCTAATATATATTATCATTAAGCCAGAGGTGAGAGACAGAACCACAAAACTGTACACTGAAATCCAAGCACATTACAGTAAAAATACATTATCTTAAACCCCCCATTATGTCACTAATTTGATGCTGAAGTGCTTGATTAGATCATGCTAATTTTTTTGGCATGCGCATATGGCGTCTGCACGTGCCAAGAGCGAAAGCGCATATGCCATGATCCTAATATGCTTTATTTATTTTTTTCCACAGCTACACTTAATCAGTCACACTAGACTTTGCGGTGTCCACATCGCGGGGGCCCGGGCTCTCCAAAAACCCTATTACGTGCGCTTCTTCCACACATTTTTAATTCAGCTTATTAGCATTATTAGTAATCGGTTATGCCATCAGCTGCTCAGAACCGGCTCGAGGTTACTTCTGGGGGTCACGTTCGAGGCATTTCAAACTCACGCTCTCTCTGAGAGATGCTGGAGCCGTTACGCATAACGCATCATCAAGGATGCCCACGCGTCCCGCCTCTCCACACAAAGCACTGTTAACCCTTCCAGTATCTCTATTATCAGTTTTGGGCGTCCATCACACAGAAATAGCCCGTTTGCTCACGCGCAATTAGTCACTCGGCTTTCTTACCGCTTGTTCCCGGCGCAGTTGCTCATGGACGCGCTGGTGGTTCCTTGGAAAGACGATGGCCAGGACATGCGGGACTTCTTAAGCCCCGGCCGGTCACTCGTGTCCATGGCATTCGAGCGCTCTATCTGTCGGTGGTGATGCCGATCGGTGTCAGAGTAACCGCGGTGTTTGATTTTGATGGGGGTCCGTGGCTGTCTCCACAGATGCTGGGGAGGCTTGAGGGTCGCCTGTCCCTCCCGGGGAACCGGCAGCGAAAGAGACAGGCTCTTTTTAGAGCAAGGTGGCGGTTCCATCATAGTGCAAAATTAATAGATGTACCGAACACAACGTTTTAAGAGGAATAAAAACAATATGGCTATGTATTCGTTAAGAAATCAACCCGTCTACTGTCCGTAGCTGACTAGTCTCCATGTCTAACAGCGGAATGTATTGAAAGCAGGTCCAAAGGCAATAAAGATTCAGTGCTTTTGTGAGAACTAATCACAGTGTTCAGATAACAGGTGATGGCGCAATGTCGTACTGTCTTCTTGTCATCTCTGCAATTATGTCGATGGTAAATCCAAAAAGTTCCCGTGTCTCAGAAAGGCTCCACTTTAAAACCTCACGAGGCGTCGTATAGCTAGCATCCGCGCCGGTGAAGCTCTTCCCCTGAAGTTTCTCATAGCGCGTTGGGTCACTTGTTCAGTAGGGATTTATTGCTTTTATAAACCGTCCCTCCAGACTGGTTTCCTGCCGCGATTATTGCTGCTAAAGACCGCACATGTCTCTCCAAGCTCTGGTGTCTCCAACTGGAGCCATGAGAACTCTGCGATGAGGAGCAGTAGTGTGCATCTGGAACTAACGGCGACTAAAACTCAAGCTCGCTGTCAGGAGATTCACCTTCCACCTCCATTAAAACCTCGGCGCGAACAGTTTCATTAGGCGAATCATGTTGAATTTCGCCTGGAGAACAGCGCGCGTGGGATGATGGATGTATGAGAGAGATCCATGCACGCGGCTTCTTCGCGTCCTCGCTTTCTTCTTTCTTGAAGCATTCGTTCAATTCCGCAAAATCATGATTGTAAACCAAAGTTCACCGGTCTTCGTGCTGTACTTTAGTTAGTTTTGCCCTCTTATCTCGTTCGTATCGTTCAGTTGTCGACAGATGTTAAATTATGGCATTTGAGAAACACTCTACCGCTTCACTCAGTCTCCATCTCTCTCTCTCTCTCTCTCTCTCTTTTCATTTAGTCCGCGCCTCTATGCAGTTTTCTCGTTCATTTAGTCGAGATGGACCCAAACAGCTCCAGTCTTCACCAGTTTTCCCCTATGAATTGATTTCGCATGTAATTCCATTAAGTAAACATATCGATTTTACCATTAATGTGAGGTGCTTTTATACATGACAAATCGCCATAATTATCTCTATCCATTTTTAACGAAATAAATATATAATGTGCTGGGGCTAATGATTTTAAGCGCTTTAAACGGGGTATATGATTATACATATACAATATAATATATACAATATTTGAAGCCTTATGCAAATTTAAAACCATTTGTATATCACTTATGGAGATGTTTCCTTGGGTTGGTTATGGTAGCACCTTTATTCTCTAAGGATGTCTGCTTAAGCCCCTAAGGAGAATACCTGTATAATACCTATTTATCTTTCTGCATTCCCATTCATCTCATTGACAGTTGCTCGACTAGTGCAAAATCCCCAACACGGTTTCATCTACCGTTTTTCCTCATGGGCGCACATTTCTGCTTCCAGGTTATTTTGAGCCAACCATCTAATTGCGGCAACAAACAAGGAAAGGGGTTTTTAAGAGCCCTTCAAGAATCACTAGAAACAATCTTGGCTGTTATAAAACAAAACATTAAATATTCATTGAAATATTAAAACAATAATTTTTGTCTACTTTTAAACGGCCACTAACAAGGCCATGCTAACCAGCCAAACCTTCACCGTTTAAAACCCACAAATGCTTGGCTCCCCCATTAGCACAATTAAATGCCTTATATCTTGAGCTAGTTAATCCATCAAGCTGATGGCATAGCAATATTTAGGACAGAAACATGATTCGCGAAACATTATAACAGGATTGAGAACTTCTCCGAAGTGTACGCACCCTTTAAAACATGTTGCTTCCTCTTTAATCCTCTTGTTGCAGGGCAATCTTTGGTGATTAGATAATTAACCTTCGCTTTCATGCCCACCCTTTGGCTTTCAAATCAAAGTCACATTTATTTAGCCTGAACCTCCCGTTAATGTTTAGTTAATCCAGTGATTCCCAATGGTCCTGGATGCTGTGTAACAAACGATTTCAAGTATCGAGAGTAGTCTACTTATACAACCTAATGAGTTGAATCAGGTCAAAATGATTAGAGAACCATCCAAAACATTGACTGCAGGGTGGCCTCCAGAAACAGGGTTGGGTTGAATTAATCTCTAGTTATCGCCTGTTACTGAGCAACCTTTAACTTTATTAACGCAATACCCAAATGCCCTTAAACGTCAAAGCATGTATGTTGCTCTTCTAGATGTCTCATGCGTCAGGCTCTCATTTCCGCTGTAAACTTGACAGCAGCGATATTGATACTTCACTCATAATTAGATTGCACTCATGTATCGCCATGACGAAAGGCTTTTGCTTTTTTTCCGCCGCATTGATCGTGTTTACATGAACTCACTGCTGTGATAATGGAGGTTTCTTTCAGTTGGACTTCTTTAAAGGTCACGCATCTCCGCGCCGCTGGGTTCACAAAGCACAGCATTAGTTTTATGTATGCATTGACATATCCAACAGACTGACGGTGAAATATGCAAGTGGGCGTGCAAGGGTGTCTGTTGGACTTTTATATGGATTGAATATTGGTTTTCATCACGCTGACGATAAATACTGCTGAAGACTGAATTACTGCGGACAGCTTAAACAAAAGGGCTCCCATTTACATTCCCAATGCGCACCTTAATGGAAATGTCAAGCACTTTCAATTTATTCAGCTTATTCTGGATCAGAATAGGCAAATTCACAGCTCACTTACCCTTCTTTCCCCTTTCACCCCATAAGTTAGAGTGAAATATCATAGCTTACACTCCGATACGGGGCAGTAATGTGTCTTAGTCAAAATAATAAGGCCAGTGTTCAGAGTGCATCTGGTACGGCGCATCTTCAGCGAGCAGTTTGTCTGCTCCTATTTGAGCGTATGCTACTTCTCAGCCCACTCAGAAGCACACATGCATAGACGAGTACTGAAACATGAAAGGCGATTTCTCAATGCGATGCCAAGAAAAGCTTTTCGTCTGGCCGGTGTCCCAAACCGTATAGTCTTAGCATGAGGGCAGCGTTGCGTTTTGGAAAAGGCTGTAAAAAATTAATTTGATCCTCTGAAGAATTTGTCTGCTAATGAATGCAATGTAAGTGCAGTTGGTCGTGCATGCAGCACCTGCACCACAGAACAGTAAATATGGAATGCACTTGGGCTTGAATGATGTGTAACCGCCTCCTACACTAGGATATGTGGTATGTTTTGTCGCTTGGCGTCTGAAGAAGCCGAATATTAGTCCAGAACGAGGCATGCCTATTTTCAGCAGCTCTGTGCAAGGAGGGAGCACTTTGTTCATCTTGTTTACCAGGCTGTTACCTTGTTCTGTCCACTTTCTTAAACACCCTGTGCTAATACATTTGTTCATCTCAAAATAGGGTCTTTGTTTTAACAACCATAGAGAAGGTCATTTTAAATAAAGCATCCTGTTGAGAACAAACGACCAAAGATATGAACAATGCACTGAAATGTTTAACACGACGCCAAAATTTGGGGTATAAAAATCTTAAAAATAAAGGTGCTTAAAAAGGTTCTTCTATGGCATCGCATTTTTGGTTGCACAAACCATCTCTTTCTTACCTTTTTTATAATCTAAAGAACTTTTTTTTCACCACAGAGAACCTTTTATGAAGCGGAAAGGTTCTTCAGATGGTTCTTTACAGAACCATTTAGAAAAAATAGTGAAGCACCTTTATTTTGAAAAGACTTCTCTCATGCTCACAGAGATACATTTATCTGAGCAAAAATCAAGTTCTTTTTTAAAAGTTAATTTGATATTTTTGTCGAAAGACCAAAACTACGACTACGAGAAAAAGACCTATGAACGCTGGCAGAAAGTAACGATTGAGAAACCCAAGCACTCAGCACCAGATCATTCAAAGACATTAATGATGAGTTTCTGGAAAAAGCCAACACATGAGAACAATGTGGCTTTCTGGAAGAATAACCTAAGTACTCTCCAACCGCCTAATTGCACTTTAAGTGAGTTGCAGAAGTTGTGAAAGCAGAGGCTGAGGAGTGTCAAGATGAGCCCGGAGATAGGGTTGAGTGTCATTTAGAGCATGCGGCTGGCCAGGGTGCCCTCGCGCTTGTAGTTCACCATGCACCATTACCATCCACTCTCATTACCTAGCGGCCCATCATCTCAGACGCCGACAATATCGGCAGCATTAACGCTACCCGCAAGATACCATTTTCCATTCCAGCTGTTGGAGGAAGAGGATGACATGTCAAGCTTCACTAGACGGTGTTTCATGCGAACCAGACGCCGCTCGCCCCCCCGAGAAGCGAGATGTTCCAGAACATTCTGGCGCTGCGAGAGTTAATGCCATCCAATCACTTCCTGCATGTTTTATTATCCTCGCTTTTCTTCTGTTCAGCATTTTGGGAAATCACAGGTTTCTACAGCAGAGTCAACACCAACAGTGCAGGGGGACTGTGTGGGTGGAAAAATGAAAGGCAGAATTCTAAATGCGTCTGACATATCGTCCACTCCGCCGCTATGCTTCCCTTAGAGCGCTCCAAGGTAGACAACTAGCAGAGCTTCTCCGTCCACAAAGAATTACAGAGCTTTATAGAAAATGGAAATCAGAGCATGAGTGCACGTACGTCAGAACATAATAACAGGGATCGCTTGTAGTGTGCTCGAGTGGCGTTCTCTATTAACATCTGCAGCGACATGCAAAGAGCAGGGGAAGTCATCCAGTTAGACCGAGCTTATTAAAACACACAGCGGTCCATTTGTCTTATTGATCTGCCTATGCTCCGTAACAGCGTGCTGCCGTTTGCATTAGACCCACCATTACAGATATAAAATGGCCTTTTTAGATGCCCCTTGGATTCTGGAGTGTGTTTATTCGTCTAGTTTAGCAGCTCAATGCCAAGTGGGCAGGGGCACATAGGCTTAGCCAATCACAGCAGCCTTTTAACATAATTAGCAGTCTCTGGAAGAGGATCTTGTCCTCCTGCCTTGGTCTTAGGGGTTGAAGGGCACAGAAACAAAGGACACCGAACATAGTTGTTCTGAAAAGAGGCTGAGTGGGAAATATCTTCCCATCACCTCCAGCGCTAATTCTTTGCGGCACACGCATTCCGAACCTAAACAGAATTCGAGAGGGGTACCTTGACATTACTCCCCGAACAAAAGGGGAATGGAAAATGTTGACATTTTCGTATTTCTAAATGATAATGTCAAGCCACCCTACGAGTATCTCCTTCTCTGAAAAGTCAGTTTAAAGTCTCCCGTTACAGCACTGTAAGGCCTGTATTGACATTTCTGTACTCTACAGAGATATAAATCGCAGATTGTTTGTGTTTATTGATGAGTAATCCTAATCTTCAAATCTTAACCTTTGGCGCTGACAGAGTGGGTGCAGAGTGACTTTTTCAGGCGGCCAGGTCCAGCAGTGACGGCCTTTTCCGGCAGCCAAATCCAACTCCATGGGGCTTTTTACTCACGTCAGAGGAGGAATTCTCTGCCCTCCTTTTAGTATAACGCCATATCAGCATGCATAGCATTAAATTATTAACCATACATTCGTTCTTCTCATGCATAAGTTAAAAACAACACTTCTCTTATTCAGTCACACTTGCCCTGTGTGTGCAATAAATATGACTTGTAATCAAATATACATTTCCCTTTTCTTTCTAGATGTGCTTTTCAGAGAGCACCTTTTTTTAGGGGAAGAAATGTTCAGGAATGTATTTCATTTTCACTTCAGAATGCTTAGGCATGGTAAATTAGGAGAGAAACACACTTTTTGTAATCCAGTAGGTTCTGCTTTTTGTCAATTGTCTGTCAGGGACACTCGATTGGCTGACGGCGCCACAAGAACGCTCACAGCTCTTCACCAGCGTGACTTGAATTGAATTTAAGCAGATATTACGGTGGCAGTGTGGAGATCTTAGAAAAGATGTAACAAGAGAAGGTTAAAAAACAAGTTGTGACACAGCAAGGATGCGCTCAAGGGCAAATGTTATTGGTTGGCGAAGGGTTTATTTTCATTATGTTGTGGGATATAAAGCAACAGGTCCGACTTAGTCGTATTGAGGCATCCAGGATGACACCCAGCCTTGCATGCCATCATAAAAGCTGGTGCACATTGTTTATTCTGACCCAGAATTCTTTCAATCCAAAAAAAGGATTGAAAGAATTGAACAAAAACGAACCACATTCTCTGTGACTTACAATGGAAGGTGGTGCTAAGATTTTCAGAGGATATGTGAAATACATGATTTATTTTGGAAAGAGGTGCCACTAATGTAAAATACTAAATCAAATATTCTATGTAAATTTATGCATTTTTACAATTTGGTTGAATAATTAAATAATGAGAGACAAATCCAATAACAGGATCCAGGTCAAAGAGACACATCTGAATATAGTCTTACATTTTTAATTTGAACCAATGCCATAGATTATAAATGATTCAGACTGATTTTACTCAACAGGTCTATAATAAAAGCTTACATTTCTGCAATGCATGTGTGTTTCAAGGAATTATTAAACAATAACTCAAGATTATTAAGAGGATAACCGTTCAATAAATGTGTTGAGATCGATGGTCAATAGGGAAATTAAAAGTGTGCTTGTATCTTACCCTATACATTATCAAAAAACATAAGAAAAAGAAAGTCTAAAATGTGTTTTAAAAGAAATTATAATGATTAACGTCTAGCCTGCCTTCAATGTTTAAATGAAAATGGCACTTTTTTTGGTCTGCAACTACCTATGAATATAAAATATACTAAAATTATATATTAGAAACAGCTTTCTTCAGTGTTAGATCTTTTAGTTGTTAAGACAACACTAAATAAATAATTAATAATGCACATAGACTTCAGAAAAATTAACAAAAGCTTGCACTCAACAAACTCTGTAACCAGTGTGTACAAGGCCATCTAAAGCCGAGACTACTTGACACCAAAAGCTTTGACAAAGCTGCAGGCCACAGTGGTTTGACCTTCAACTCAAAGATCTGCTAAGAGAGGTCTTGGCCGGGAGAAGTAGAAGTGCAGTCCAATCAGAATTAAGCTTGAGGATACAGTAAACATCTCGTTTGAAATGTCAGAGGTATATTCAGTGAACAAATGAAGTGCGATGTCTGAATGAATGAGAGATGTGACATAAGAGTAGATGTGATTGGAAGACCCTACTAGATGGTGAAGAGTAGAACTCCAAGCACTCATCCCTGAGGAGCCCGGTGGTGAAGCTCCAGGAGGGTCGTGAGTCGAGCGACTCTTTTTACTGACTTAATAAATCTAATTACCCATGATGATGACACTTGGCTGGAAAAATGCACAAGCTGAATCCAGAAGTTGAGTCCTCTTGAATGTGAAGGAGCCTGTGGCTAGGAGGAAGGAAAATGGGAATAAGATAAATGGCCAGATTTTTGGAAGTGGGGCACGTTTTGGTTTTCTTCTGTTTCTTGAAGACAAGATTGAGTTTCTGCCTTCCAAAAGTTCTAGGTCAGGTTGATGGACACGGTTTGAGTTTCCAAGCTGAAAAACATCCTGAATGATTGGTATCAGGAAGCAGGATATTGGGAAATTTACATAATGGTATTTAGAAATATAGTTTAATCCAAAAACACACACACCAAATTTGAAGACTTTATCTGGAGACCTTCAAGGGTCTCAAAGCCTCAAGTCTTGGACTAAATCTTGGTTTCAGCAGAGAGACCTGCAAAAGCTCCTGACTCTGAAAACTTTTTATAATCAAGAACATTAGCGAGCTATGAATACAGCTGTGATGGATAGTCATGGCTACTTAGCCAGTGTACAATGCAACGTCAGCTTCTTCACTAGCCACTCTGTTCAGTTCTGTTGTTTTTATGTAGCTAGGCATTTTAGCTAGATAAGCATTTTGTAAAAAGTGGGATTCTGTTGTATCTGTACAGCTCAGCATTTGAAAAGATGTTGTAACACATTCAGCCTTTTCCCAGGTTCTTTGACTGGATCTTGAGGACAAGGAACTGCACACAGACTTTCTTGTGTATACTGTGATAACAACAGGTCTGAACACGAGGCTGATATTGTGAAAGCTTGATGAATGCAATAGGAAATCGATGACAGGAGACAAAGATCTGTAAACTGAGCCATTGTATGGTTTTAAAAAAAAACCCAAAAGAGTCCATTAGGTTTTTGCACTGTTTGAGGCTCGACCAATGAGTCATTCTTTTCATTATATGGAAAAGATATTCAAATTTTGTCGCATGGATGAAAAAAGTTGATGGTGACGTGAGTAGGTGATAAAATATTAACCTTTGGGTGGACTTTCCCTTTAGGCTGTGATGTTCATGTGGGTGATATTTTAAGAGTCTTGCATGATTTTCCAGTCCCAAAGCAGCAAAAAGGCCACAAATAAAAATACATCTTGTCGGCCCGAGCCAAGGATATGTCAGAGAACGAGTTTGCAGATGAAGTGTCACAGATTGTGGTGTCTTCAGGGCTTATCCAACTCAAAAGGACCCAAGAAGAGACATTGTTTTGTCACAGAACAATAAGTCAATACTCAAAGTGGATGATCAGCTCCAAGACCTCCAGGAGAAATAAATAAAAGAGGATAGATTAAGTTTGACAGGTATCTTTAGCAGTGGATAGTTCTTGATGCAGACTATATTATAGTTGGGAATCATCCATCCTCAAACTAGCGACAGCATATTCTATTGTCTCTTTCTGACAAAGCTTCCACTTACTCAGAAGGCCTTCATAAAACCGACGTTTATGCTGCCTTCGTTTTTGATTGATCGCGTTTATGATACACAATCACAGTGTCATAATTACCAGTGGAAATGTCATGAATTTCAGAGTTGCATTGTGTCATTTAAAGAATTGTGATGCAAGGTAATGTGGCGTTGCAGTTCAAGAAGCAATTCGCAGCAAACAGAATAGGCTTTTAATAAAATTTGTCTGTCTGTGCTTGGAAAAAAAAATTACGGTTAAATAAATACCATAATAAAAATTACAGTTAAAAAAAAGTTGAGGCGATGACCTAGTTGCCATTTTAATTCTCTATCTTTTTGAATGGATTATAAATTGTGATAAATTTTAGTATGCTACTGTAGAGTAATAATATCGCAAGCACAATTAAATAACACATTAAATATTTTAGAAATTAAAACATTGCGTTAAAGGGGTCATACAACGCCAATTTTACACAAGCTAACATGATTCTTCAGGATCTTAATAGAAAGTTTGTTATATAGTTTGTTTTAAAATTTCTCAAAGATAGTGTAAAAAACGCTGATTTAACCTGTGAAAAACAGCTCTTTATAGAGATCACTCTGTTCTGTGTACTTCCCCTTTAAATCTTCACGAGCTCCGCTCACCCGGCCCTCTTTTCCGAGGCACTCTGTGAGAATCTTTTTTAGCCATATTCATAGAGCAACTTGCTAATTAGCATTAGATTAGCATAACATTATTAGGAAAGGGCATGTGCAAAGATTCATTAAAAGACATACTCACTGCTTCTGTAGGTGAGGCTGGATCATGAATGATTTGCTTGAACATAAATGCATTGGTTGATCCAGGGAGCATTTCCTTTCTGAACCAAACCTAACGTCAACCCTCTGTCTTCAGTCACTCAGATGTCAGGGGTAAATGACTACTGCTCTGTTCATTAATACATTCAACAACAAAACACATCGATCTCTTATGAGTCTTGGTTGTCTCTTGGTTTCTGTTGTCAGAAAAACATGAAATAGCGACTGAAATGCACCCCATTATTAGGCCTATTAACTCTACAAGATGTTAATCTGGATTAATATCCTGATTTATAATCAAGCGGTTGTCTGATGAAATCAAATACACATAAAATATAGACGATGGCTATCCTGTGATTTTGGCTATATTGCATGTAAAATAGAGTTAGAAGCAACATAATATATATTTTAACTGAAAGCCCTGCTCCTTCCAGCCTCTTGATGAACAGAACAGACGCAGAGAGAGGTGTGCGTGCGCTTGGAAAACAAGCACTACCAGAGGCTCGTTGAAGTTTGGCCAAGAAGTCGCTAGATTTGTCGCTAGTAGCTATTTTTGGAAATATTTCGCAAATGGGTCTGAAAAGTCGCTAAATCTAGCGACAAAGTCGATAAGTGGGCAACACTGGTCTGAGGCTAGACACCAGTTCTGCCTGTGTGACATGCTGCTGTTTATCAACTATTGTGGGAGGGGCCTCTGTCGGTGTGACGCCACACGACATTCATTTGAGAATGGCTTGATTTCAGAAGGGGCAACTTATTTTTCTTTTAATTTCATAAAAATACTTGTGGAACTTTGTTATTGTAGGGTGGTTGAGTACACACACACACACACATTTCAGTCCAAACGGCTTGTAAAAGTGCATGTAAGACTGGATGACCCTTTAAAAGGAAACATGAAGTGTTTAAAATTTTTAGAAGCCATTCAATTTTATTTCGTGGATTCACTCGCATATATTTTTTTAACACTCATATTTGTCATTGTCTTGAAACAGTATAAAACTGCTGATAAACCAATGACTAAACTACACACTCTTATTTACAACGTCTACATGTGTTTTTCCCCTGCCTCTCTGATGTTGGGTAGTTCTGCAGAAAAAAAACAAAAAAAAAAAACAAACAAACCTCTGACTGGACACGGCTTTCAACAGAAGCCTGTGATTGGCTACAAAATAAAAACATGTACTTGTGGTTTTTCCATTTGAAACATGAATTGTAATAATGGTACTGTGAATTTCTAATACACACAAACTTAAAACATAACAATTTAACGCATTTGTCTGCATAGTGTCCAATAGCACTGTGAATATTAAAATAACTTCTCTTTGAATTGACCATGCAGTCTATTTAGTGTAGTTGATATTCATGTTTGATTGACCACACAAGCATCACAAAGGTGAACTTAAATAACATTTACTTGTTCAAATGCCATGAAAACAGAGCCAAAGAGCAGTACAGAAGAAAGAGCGATTGGTGATGAAGAGGTCATTTACCACATCTGAAGGTTTAGTTCATTTTACACAGCGGCAGCAGCAGCTCTTGCTGCGCATCACACATGAAAAATCATTTACAAAATACTGCACTGTGCAACTTCACTCAGATGGATACAAAATATAGAGCAGCAATTTTGATACCATTACAGACTAGAAGAAATACAAGAACACGAGTTCAAGACTCCAGAGAAGAAAAATGTAATCAAACTCAAGCATGTACACCGCAAATAAACCAACTTAAATATAGTAGTGGCTCACAGTGTGGCGAGATTACAGTAAACACTGCCGTTTTTAGGCACACGAGTAACTTCCATCGTAAGCTGCGGTACAAGTCAGAGGTAATGTGTTATCACAAATCAAATGTCAACCAGATTAATAAGTCACACACACACATACCAAGTACTCAATCATACGTCAAATCATAGTCCAGTCTGTAGAAGCTTCTTCCCCTCTAGGGGCGCAGCAGTTCAAACCAGAGGGGCAAGTAGTCACAGTTACAACGGTAAAAGTAAATGTCACGCTAAGGCACAGGTCCGGCCTGCTTCAGACTGTTGGCTCTTGTTATTTAAAGAAAAATAAAAAAAATTTAAAAAGAAAAAAATGGAGCAGTGCCAGAAGAAAAGCTAACTGCCTCCCTCTGCTGGTCTGCAGAGGAAAGGCACATAGGGAAGACGTGAGGAGCGAATGAATGCGTGTCTGTGTGGTTACACATAAGCGACAGCAGGCATACTGTGCTTTGAGCAGTACTCTGAGCCTGGTGAGAGGAGAACGGCAGCCCATACTCGGTCTCCTACCAGCTGGGGCTTTGCAACGTGACGGCAAGACGCTAACGCTTTGCAACAGCAAAACTGTGCAGGTCGAACGAGGTCAAAGAGAGGTGTGAAAGCAGCCAGAAAACGTGAACGAGACGGGTGCGGAAAAGACAGATTCCGGAGGATGAATATACATGATCCGTATCCTCCAAGTGCAACGCTCAGAAAACCCTGACTCTGTAAAAATGGGATGCAAAGATGGGAAATGGTGCAATACAAATACGTGGTGAGGGATGGGGGGGGCTAAATATTTTGAGCAAAATCTAACACTAACCCAGCATCAGAGCTACCCATAAAGACACAGACAGGTGACTCACTGAAGAAAACGGACAGCTACTGTAGCTGTTGCTCATTTACATGATTTTAAAGCATGTAAGGCTTGGCATTTCTACGTGAGAGGAAGTGTTTGTAGTGGAGCCTTTTTAGAAAACTAAACAACTATATACACACGCGACTAACAAGAAGCATAGCAGAAAAAGGCTATCGTCCTGTTTAAAGGATTCAAATTAAGAAGAAGAAAAAAAAAAGCCTACAAAATAGGACTATTCAGATGAACATGACAGGAAACCATTTTTCCTTCATTGTGGCGTCTGTTGCATCTTTGGGTTTAGAAAACTAATAAAAAAAAATAAAATTAAAAAAAAAAAATTTAAAAAGGCAAAATAAAAATAAAACTATTTACATACACATTGAAATTATATACACACACAAACTTCAGCAATCATCCATGCGACCGATCATCTGAGCTTCACTGGTGTCAGCTCCATGACGGTTCATTGCTCTTTCACCCTAACTCACTCACTAACACACACACACACACACTTAAAGATGGTGTTTAAGTAGCGATCCCTTTAGAGAGCTGGTGGTTCAAAGGAAGCCGTCGAGTGCTGGTCAAAAGATGCGCTTGCGTTTCAGGTAGGAGTCGGCGTAGTGCCCCCCGAGACCCTGAGAGTGCTGACCTACATATCCACCCTCTGGACTGGGCTCTGGAGACGGGATGAGACGGGAGAACAGACGCTTCTGCCCACCGACCGGAGTCTAAACATGGACGGAAAATCAAAATGAATTGAAGAGCCACGCTAAGAATAACTGTTGAACGCTTCCTGGCACACTTCGAGGATAATTGACAAGGAACTAATATAGACACTAGATATCAGGGCTGAAGATGGCCTACCTTCACACCAGCACCAGGTGCAGCAGAAAATAGGCTGGAATGAGTCACTGGAGGCATTCCAACAGCCTGAAGAAACAAACACACTTTAACTCTTCGGGAAGGGTTACATGTGTTTCGGCCATTTACGCAACAAAAAAGTTGTAATAAAGATGGATTTTATGTAATGATGCGACGAGGAGGATGCTTCAGAAAATGGATCCTGATAAGTGATTCTTGGGCTCATGGCCAATTCTGTGATCAAACAAGTGTCAGTGTTTTTTGTTGAGCCGCACAACCACTCTCACTGCTTTAAATAATGAATTTAATGCAATACATTTACTGTTATATCAAAGCCAGATCATGAAGCCCTAAAGACACTCATGATTTTGGACAGGGACACGCACCATAAATTTTATACTAAATTTAGAGGTGTGAATCTCTAGGCACTTCATGATTTGATTGTGATACAGAGAGCTGTGATGCAAATGATAAAAACAATTATTGATGCAGAGGCATTTGTTCTTATAAAATTCTTATCAAACGTGCAATTATTTTTTTATACAAGTATGCTGCTTTAAGTATGGAGGCCAGATAGGTGGCTTTACGGATTTGTCTCAGCATGATTGCTTTTTGTACATTACTGATGACATCATTGCAGCATATTCGAGCTGCTACGGTCTTTCACTCTTAATGCACAGACCCATTTCGACCTATCAGCTCCTCATAACAGGCCACGTTTACGTTTCACATCATAAAAGCATTTGGAGATGCAAGTGCATTTAACTGCTCGCACAGCTGCATGCTGCGAGGGCTCCCTGGAACAAAGATGTACAATGTGTAAGAGCATTTGAAAGCAGCCGTCTGTAAATACGCGAGTTGTGTTTATCAAACACGTACTGCTCTCTGAACGGCATAAATGCCTTTGTAAAGCATACATAAGGGAAAACACAGACACCGAAACCCAGACAGCCCTTGTATTTCGCGTCAACCATGTAACTATGCAAATATATACACTTGATATGATATTGTGTGTTATTTGCAGTGAGGAGAATATAGCTGCATTTTCTTTAGCCTTCAAATTGTGCTAATTTAAATAATGTCCTTCATTCTACCAAAAATACCCATATATCACTAAAAACATTCACTCGCAGTTCCTTCAGCATTTACAGATATAAAAATATTCTGAAATTTCAGAATTGTTGAGAATTTAAACAAAGTAAACTATACTACTGGCTAAAACAATACATTAAGTACCTTATTAAGCTGGGAGGAAGAAATGTTTGTATGGGCTCCAAAGCTGAAATAAGAGGACTGAGGAGGGCTGGGTGGATAGCTGAAAGGAGCCCCTGCGTCGCTGAAGGCCGTGTGCCTGGAGTGCTTGAGAGACAGAGACAATTACGATTTCACACGTCTCCAATCTTGGAACAGAACTCTTCTGGTGGTGTAAATGGAGGGAGGTGGAAACTGTACCTGCAAGCCGTAGCTGGGAAGTGCTGCATTTTCCAGAACCTCCTGCTGCTCGTACAAATGAGACAAGGGGTCCTACGGATGGAGCGAAAAAGAGACCACACTCGGTCAGTAAAGGTGAGTGAGGCAGTCACACGTTCAATGAAGATGCTCTTGACACATGAGCCGACCTGGTGCAGAGAAAACTCTGGTGTGCAAGACTCCTGGAAGCGCAGGCTGTAGTTTGAGTGGATGCTGTGGTTTGCGCGTTGGTTAGACGCGTTGCCAAGCGCCGTTCTCTTCCTGTAGGGGTGAGACCTTGTGCTGGCACCTAGATAAACGTAACGCTTCAGGAAATGCAACAAGGTAAAATGAAAAGCAAAAGGTGTGCAAGACATCGTTGGTGGACTGACCTGAAGATGGGAATATGCTAGGAGCATTGAGAAAAGGGTTCTGGGATACACCAACTTCTTTGGGAGGCTCGCCCAATATAGATGCCTTCAGAGAAAAGAGAGGATAAGCGAACCTGCTTTAGATACTATTTGGCAACACGATGAAGACTAAACAGGACCAAACAACAGCTCACGCCGAGCTAAATTGCAGCAATTTCAAAGCTTTCTTCTATAAGATCATGACAGTAAATGTAGGCTGTGTGACAATAAGTGCGCACAAGCAGGAGCAGCCATTAGCGTCCATCTCACCCCTGGAAGAGTTGGCCCATCTGCTCCTAACATCCCACTCAGGAGGGGCAGATTCAGTCCTTGCAGTAAAGGAGAGGCTGCTGGGGGAAAGCCGATCGGTGTGGCTGGGGTCTCGTTCTCTCTCCCAAGAGGTCGGCTGAGGGAAGGTTGTTTGATGGGGCCAAGAGACTCATTCTGCAAGCCCAGAGCTGAAGCAATAGTGCCTGAATTAAAATTAAAAACCGCACATTAAACTTCAAACTCGGCTTGATTTCCTAGTTAATTATGACTTGCACACAAGCAACTGCTGTGGTGCCCTCCACTCGTTTAATTAATTAAATTAATACCACTTTTAGGAATAAAGTTGAGTTACTGCCTATAGAAGGTCAGAAAATCAAAATATCAATTGTTCAAAGATGAACGAAGGTCTTATGGATTTGGAACAAGAATGTAATGAAAGGATTTATTTTTGGGTGTCTGTGTTTTTAATGTAAAAAATTAAATGTAGGTCGAAGCCTAACACACTGCAAATAACTGACGTCTGAGTATATAATCCTTAGGCTCATTTTCCAACTCGTTTTTTTTAATCCATTCAGCCGATCCCTGGGTCTGGTGTACCTTAGCATAGATCATTGAATGGGATTAGACCGTTAGCATCATGATCAAATGACTATTAAAATTACTGATATATTTCCCCATGTAAAACTTAACCCTTCTGTAGTTACATCATACAGTAAATTGCAATTGTCTAGGTGGATATGGCTACAAAGCATGCTCTCATTCTGACATAAGCAAGTAACTTTGCTGCTGTGCCAATAGCTCCCAGCATTTTCAGGCACTGTGTTAAAGCATTTGCACCTGCTGCACCCACGGTAAAAGCCAACTGCTTAACTCTAGGGGAGTTGAAAAATTTGCCTATTGTCAAAATAAAGTGAAGTGTTCCTTTAATCATTAACTGACAAGATTAGAATGTAATATAAATATATTAAAGTCCTGCTTGTTTTCAAAGCAAGTTGTTCTAAATTACTAACATAATTGAAATTTTAAATAATTCAAAAATTAACTAAAATAAAATATAAACATTTAGACAACTAAAATTCAAACAAATAAAACTGTAACAGTATATCTATGACACTATAAATAACACTTTACCAAAAAAAAAAAAAAAAAAAAAGCTCCCAAACTTAAATAATTCTGGGTCCCTGACAACGTTTACCATAACCTTACAAACGTGTGGTACCTTGAGGCAAATCTCCCAAAATGTTAATGCCTTGAAGAGGAAGAGCAGACAGAGGATTTTCACTCAGCAGTCCAGCCTGTGGAAAAGCAGAACTGCATTAGTTATATTGTAAATAAAAAAAAAAATGACAAAAAATTAGAACAAAATAAAGAGGGTTGTAAACTGCACACCAGAGCAAGAGATGAACTTTCGGACCAATACTTAATTAGTTGGTAAAACCTCATTAGCTACTTCTGTTTAAGTTCAAATCATCGATCTGCAGTGGAAAATTAATTGAACAGCTTGAACTAATTTGGTAAAATATCTGTGAAAAATAAAAGAAAAAGCTAAGCACACAAGCGACTCACACACACACACACACACACACACAGGAGAACCACTCACACAAGGGAGAAGACTGTACTCTTTATTGTGCAGAATATGTGCCCAAAGAAGAGGATTCCCTAAAAGAGCTTGCTGAGAGGGAAGAAGAAGAGAGTGAGGGCTGAAATACATGCTGCAGCAGAGGCAGAGGCAGGAGATGAAGGGTGGAGGGAGGGAAGAGCGTACCTGTTGGACTTGGTTCTGGAGCAGCAGCTGCATGAGGGCAGCAGAGAGGGCGGGGTTAGCCAGCAGAGGTACAGCAGGGGCAGCTCCCAGCAGGCCTGCATATTGAGAATAGAGAGGTACACATTCACTGCCCGAATTGTAGGGTTGGGTATCGCTTAGGGTTTTTTTCGATACCGGTGCCAAATCGATAACTTATAAAATAAAAATGGTAACACTTTATAATAACTGCACACTATGAATCATTAGTTAAGCATTAGTAAACAGTCAGTACATCCTTTATAAAGCACAGTTCCAACATTAATTATCATTAGTAAGCAGTTTATAAATACAGCTATAAATGCATTGTTCTTGATTTATAATCATATCTTTGACAAAGGAGATTTAAAGGCATAAATAAACGCAGGGAAACAGAACTATTCATTTCAATATGCAAATAAATATGAAACTGTACAACTGTATATTATATTAAATAAAAAGACAAAATCATTAATAAATGAATAAGTCAAATGAGCTTATGAAACAATAACTAACATATGATCCAATGGCATGTCTCAACTCAGGTATCCAATACTGAGCACAAGTACCTTGTTTATGCCCAGGGTTGAGGGACGCCAGCAGCATCTTCAGCGTAGCTGGGTTATTGAGGCCAGTAAGGATCTGCATGGTGTTGGGTTCAGGAAGGAGACCTTTCCCTCTGTTCAAGGCCTGCAGAGGAAGAGGATGAAATTTATACAAAAATTGTAAAACCTCAAATCACTTCACAATTTCATTTTGACTGAAGGAACTAAAGTTTTGAGAAAGAGTGTGGGGGCCTACCATGGTCTGGGCGGCGATGAGGGCAGCCAGCATGCTTCTTCCTGGTGGTCCTGGGGCACAGAAAGACACGCGTATGTGAGTGCCGCCGAGAGCTCTGCCATCGGTCAGCCGCTGCACATCCTCAGCCATCTCAGGCGTGGAGAACTCCAGCACTGCAAACCGCCGAAAATTACAATCCTGACCCTGAGCAAGCTGTATGGGAAAAAACAAAACAAAAAACACCACAGTTAAAATGCATCAAAGTCAGTCATGGAATTCCAAAAAGGCCGTTTCCGTGAAGCAACTCGCATAATGATAGCTCTCCCATCTCCCCAGCATAAAAATCTGTAAATTTACTCATCCTTGTGTCGTTTCAAACATTTAAGACTTTAATTCTTCTGTGGAACATAACTATTTTAACAAGTGTTTTTTTTTTTTTTCGTATTGGAAGTCAATGGGAAACGAAACCGTTTGGTTATCAACTTTCTTCAAAATCTCTTCTGTTCCACAGAAGAAAAGTGACATGAAGGTGAAATGACAGTTTACAAATTCAGGGGAACTGACCCTTTTAGAGTCACACAACGGATGTGATTAGGCTGCTGATACGCTTAAAAAAAACCCTGCAGCATAAACTATAACAGAGGAGGGGAAACCACCTTGAAGTTGGTTTAAACAAGTAAAAACTTCACAAGGTACAAGTCCAGAACATTCACAATCAGCATCATATGGAGCATAATGAATGCCATGTGTCAGCAAACTAACAGAAGAGCTCAGATGTACCACCTCAAGTTTATGAGATAAAAGAAAGTGAAGAAAGTAAGGAGAGGAATAAAAAAAAAATAAATAAATAAATAAATAAAAAAGCACCATGACAAGCACAGGACATTGCTGAAATGCGCATCGTAACCACTGAGCCAAAGCCCAGTACTATGCTAATCTACACAGAACACATGCATACTAATACAAAGAAAGACAACCTGTCCTGACAGAGCCATTAAGATTAATGCAGCTCCTGAGCTTCTGCTTCGGGTGGATCGGTGTTCAACAAGCAAACACAATGAGTCGCTAAGGCCTTGATTAGATATTCTTGGAAAAAATTCATTAAACATTATTTGCCCATTTTACGCACGACTGGAGTCTCATCCACATGAGACCAATTCAATACCTGCCTAAAACCTGAGGAGACTGAACTGGGAGCGCAGCCGATTTAATGGGAATTAACTTCCAAAGCCTTCGCTAATTCCATAGCAATGGGGAACATGATGAAAAGTGTCATTCCCAACAATGCCCTGCGGTGTACGTGATCCACGTTTAACATATGAAAAAGGCAGCAGCTCTCTCGTTCCAGAATGACCTGCTGACTGACAGCACCTGGCCCAGTCAGGTGGTGGTCGCCATAGAAACCAATGCACTCTCTGCCATGGAGCACTCAGCACGGACTCATGGAAAGCAGGTCAAAGGTGGAAGAGCTGAACATAAAATGGAAGCATGAAAGGAAATTCGGCTTTATAGTTCAATAAATCTGGCAAAGGGCTATACACAAAAATCAATGAAACTCCGTTTAACAGAAAGTTCAGGCTTTTCTTTTTCATACAACAAAAGGTGAACAAAGACGGGGCTCATCAAGCACCAAAATGAACACACAATTTACGCCTGGTAAACTCAGCTTAAACCACTCTTCCTTACGCCCTTTTAGAGCATCACAATACACCTGGGAAGTAATGACACTTCTGCATTTTGCGTTAAATGGTTAGGTCATCCCAAAATGAGATGACAGAAGGATAAGATCCATTGGCTGCTAGATCATGGTTATTGTTCTTTGTAAATTTAAAGGATTACTTCACTACAAAGATTTGGGTTTGGGTATTGTTTGTTCCCCTTGTGACAACATTTACCTATTGTATTGTTTGTTCAGTTTGGTACATACGGTTACTTAAAGACAAGGCATATGATGTAAAAACCCCCCGGAGCTTTCAAAGGGGCAAGACCTTTTTGGGGTAGAGGCGTGTTCGTTTTGGCGATTACAAATTTCAACATTGGCTTCCAGAAATCGTATATCCTGCCTTTAAGTACCGGTGTCATACTGGTACCGGGTTTCGGTGCCCAACCCTAACAAGAATGAAAATTGCCTGATAATTTACTCAGCCCAATGTCACCAAAGACGTTCAAGTCTTTCTCTCTTCAGCTGAAGAGAAACTAAGGTTTCTCAGAAAAACATGCCAGGAATTTGACAGGTTAAAGGTCCAAATTGTTGTTTCAATGCAGCTTTAAAAGGGCTCCACACAATCCCAGCCGAAAAACAACTTGTCATTTTCTAATAGTAATTTACATACTTTTTAAACCACTAACGGTTATCTTACACTCATGCATTTAAGAGCACCCACAACTTTATGCATCATGTACTAAAAAAAAAAAAAGAAAAAAAAAAAAAACCCTAATTTTGTCCTTACACTTCAAACACGTCCAGCATTGTTTTACTTTTGTTTTTTAATTAATAGATGTTTGACTTCCTTCGCTCTGTAAACACTGGGTCGGTACGTCCGCCGTTTGCATGATAATGTAATGAAAACCCCCCACATTGTTTTGCTAGAGAAGATCATTAATCCTCAGCGGAGATTGTGTAAAGCCCTTTTGAAGCTGCACTGAAACTACAATGTGGTCCTTCAACCTATTGGCTCCCATTAAAGCTCATCAATGATCAGGAAATGTTAAATCTGGAAGTGAACTTTAATCTGATGCTAATGAAAATGTTTTAAGAGATATCAGCATATTTTACCGTCATGTAGTGACGTGTATTTAAACTAGATGACAGGTTTGGGTAAGAAACTTAGAGAAGTCAGAGTTTTGGAAGGCATGAGGGTGTGCACTTGATTTTCATCTTTGGGTAAATGATTCCATTATGGCATTTTTAACACTGAAAAAATAAAGAAACAGATGAGGATGTTAACATTTTCAACTGAAGACTCCAGCCTGACTGGATAAACGTCAGTCATTCAGTGGATAAGTGTCAACAGAGCAACTGAAGTGTAACAGCTTTTAACAGTAAGCAAGTGAAAATGTTGAGAATCTTGAGACAGATCCCAGCTTCTGGTTCAGTAGTCACATTAGCTCAATATTTCTGCCAGTTTTTCATTAGCAGTATCTACACAAGCACCCTAGATTTCATCATCATAATCTCGCAGAAGGTAGATAATGTTCCGCCAGATAATTAGGTAAATAGGAGCATATGAAGAGACGGCCACAATGGCTGCAAATTAAAGTTCAAATTAAACCTCTAGCACTGGAGAAACAATTAAGTTGCATGTTGATTACAATATCTTACCATCTGCCTCCGAGTACATACAAATGACATGAAATCAAATTGAACCCCCTCCCCCCAATTTACTTCTTAATATTAAAGTCTTATTGCAATGTACACAGTCTAATAAGAAACGTATTACTCTTATTATACGATGATTTAAAAAAAAAAACGCTGTTGATCTATTCACAAAGTTGGGTTGGGAGCTGGGTCTATACTACACAAGCTATGATGACTTTCACCTTCAGAGCTCTTGGAGGGACCCCTCGTTTAAATTAAATAAATAATAGTAAGTTTGGTGTACCAAACAATCAGTGAACTATACCTCTGTGCAGATTAGATTTATTACTAATCAAAGAATCGGCTGTACTGATGAGATGCGCATGACTATCGTGCAGCCCTACTAGGAGCTATTAGTGATTATAAAGGTTGGAATACACTACACTACTTAAAATCTGAAGAGATATTTAAAACACTAGGCATCATACACTCACAGACTCTCTAAATAGTGAAAGGAAAACTGGGCATCATACACAACCAGACTATAAAGCCTACAGAGGCTTAATAATGCCTTAATCAGGATTGATGCTAGATGCACCCTCTTGTGGCAGAAAATGCAAATGTAGTTTTTCAGTCCTTTTGAAAGCCCTAACATACAATAAATAAATGTGCACCGCGTGTTATCGTTCAGCGGTGAGGACATAATTAATAGTTATATGTTATTGCTCTTGGTGTGAACGCGCCTTAAAGGATATGAGACGAGAAAACTAGGCAAACATACGCTTAAACTGAAAATCAAGGACAAAAAACAAACCACTAGACTCACTCAGGTCAGGTGGGTCAAGCACTCATACCAACCTGGCAAAAAATGGGAGCGTGTGTGTCAGTCAGCACACTGCGGACATCCTGAGCAGTGAGGATGTTTTGAGGTAGTCGGTCCACACAGAGGCAGCACGAGTGCAGCATGGGAAACGTGAGAGAGCCAACCTCTGTCCAGTGTACATACAGCATTCGTGACCCGAGCTGCTTCCCCAGCAGCTCTGACTTCGCCCGGGCTGCAGAGTCCTTCTTCATGTACTCCACAAAGCCATAGCCCTTCGACTGGCCCGTGGTGGCACTGTGCACCAGGAAGCAGCGCTCAATGTTTCCGAAGGGGCGAACGAGCTCTTCAAACTGTTGCTGGGTGAAAGCCCTGGGAAGGTTGGCAATACATAGCAGAGCGTCCGTCGGCTGCAGCTGCACGGAGATCTCACGGTCACGCAGAACATATTGATGAAACTCCTTTATCGCAAACTGGGCCTGCTCACCATTCAGTAGAGTCACAAAGGCTTGAATAGGGAAAAAATAAATAATGAAATATGGGTTGAGTTAATGCTAAATAAAAACTCAATGTGCTCAGAAAGGGGAAAATAAATAAATAAATAAATAAAAAGCACCCAACAACAAATTTGTGTGATAATATGATGATTCATACACACCTGTTCCTTTGTATTTGTCCACAAAGCAGTACTTCAAATCATAGTTACTTAACAGCTCATGCACCTCCTAAACAGATAAAAAGAATTCACCAATCAGGAAGACGGTCATTCATTAACCATAATGCTTGTATTCTCCATTCCGCATGAACAACATGATGATCCAATAGACTCAAAACAGCTTAAAAGGCTCAGCTATCACTTCTGTCTGGTCATTTTTGCAGCTCTATTCCCACATCTCTCATTTCAAAAGTGGCACAAATTGATCTTTCAGTGGTTATGATTGAGTGATTAATAAATTATTTTTGACAGCAACAAGGGAATGGGGGGGGGGGTCCCTCTACCCAAAGCATCCACTTTAGGTTTTAGGCTTCCTACGTGTTACCATAATATGAACCAGCACTTTCTTTCAGTGTCAGTGAAAACAAAACGTTTTGTTTCAGCGCCTTCTGTCCTTTGTCATCCTCACTGCTCCCATTCCAAACTGGAACAATGCTAGAGTCACTCAAAACACACACACGCACCTGTTTTCCCCATGAATCAAGCATTTTCCTAAGAGAACCACATCCACAAAGAACAAGAACCAACCAAGCTATTTGAACATTGCTCATTCCCATAATATAACAGTGTGAGAAAAAAAACAAAAACAAAAAAACGACAACTACAATGGAGCAGCTAGTAACATCTAGAATAAAATAATGTAAAACGTTTCCAAAATTAAGAAATAAAATGAAACGTTATCATGGTAACTGGTGAACAGCTATGAGCAGCAATCGGAATACATATTACTAAATGCTAAATATTACTAAAGAGTTACACATTCTGACTAGTTACGAAATGACAAGTAAAAAGCAACTGTTAATGGTCTCAAATTAATACTAGTATTAAAAGAAAAGCACTAGGTTAGCCAACTAGAAAGCTAGGAATAGTTATTAGTAAACGGCACTAGCCTCACCCAGAAGAAATTTTTTAAATCTTAATAGTTGAGGTCTGAATTATAGACCACCTGAAAAAGTTAGTTGAGAAAACGTGTGACCTTTCTTAACGGCATGTAACATTGTTTGGCCATTTTCATGGTGCAAACCACATTCAAGCCAACTGAATTTTTATTTATTTATTTATTAACTATACTTAATTTGGAATAACTTGATTCAAACGTTTTGGGAGTATGAACAATGACATTTCTAGAAGAAACCCTTCAAACCAATGAAACACTTGACAGACAATGAGAAGCTATGACGTGTACATATGGCTGTGATTTCATTTGAAATTTAACTATGCACTCGTACCTAGTTACTGCTGGTATAATGACTATGGGAAAAAGACGAATAAAAAAAAAAATATATTATAGGTTTAATTAAGCAATTGTGATCAATTAAGCATGTACTGTTCCTGAATGGAGAAGCTCCAGTATCTCATGAATAAGCATTAGTGAAATTATATATAGTTGTCATTACTGGACTGAGGAGTATCGAGTGAACACGAAAAATAAATAAATAAATATTGTAACGTTCGTTGGTTTTACAAAATAAGTGCTTGCCAGACTCTGGTTAACAGGTAGTCAAAAACATTCGTGACAAGCAAGCTGTGATTTAGCACATTTGCAGGATTAGCATCCGGGGACTCAACGACCGGTCATCAGTTCAACAGAACCACACGCGCATCTCACACCGGACTCCGTTCCGTTACCGCGGCTCTTTAATGGCTGCGATGACACGAGGTTCAGCGTGATGAAAACAGCTCTCTGGCACTGATCATTTAACCTTCTCATTGTCACACTAAATTCAAACACTGACACCAAAACAATGCTGAATCCCAGTCCGTTAACTCACGTTACTGAGTCAGCGATAACTTTAATCTGGAAGAGGTTTTTGGGACGCGCATCCAATTGTTTGATGTAACGTATTAAGTTGCAAACCTGATTGCTGATATCGGCGGGGAGGTTCTTGATAATTATTTTTCGCCGATTATAAAATTCTCTTCTCGTCCTTTCCAAACGACTAGCAATCTCTTCTGGACCGAGGGCCGTCGGTTCCTCATCGAGCCGTCGCGGACAGTCGCTGGCCGTCGGTGAACCCTCGTCGCCGGTGTCCGCGTCAACGTGTTTGGCCGTTTCAAACCCCCAGTTTTCGGGCTCGGCTGCTTGGTCGTAACTTTTAAAGAGTGGATTCGGGGCAAAATTGGCAGCAGTGAAGGATTTCTCGTCTCCGGCAGCTGAGCTAACGGACACCGCGGCCGCCATATCTCCGTGTGGAAGTTTGTGCGCTCGCTCGTTTGCTTCGGCCAGTTTAAACAATACACACACGCGAGAAACTCGCCCGCTGATTGGACGAGAGGAAATGCGTTTTTCTTTCAGGCTTGAGGGGCGGGGCTAACGAGTCACGTCTCAAATTTGAACACAAAGCAGGTGGGTTGCCAGATATCATTAGAGAATATTTACATAAAAACATTTCCTTGTTCTTTTTATGGTCTCTGTATCTTGCTTTTTCTTTGTTGTTTTCATAAATAAATAAATAAATAATAAAAAAAAATACCTGGTAACATGTCTGAATAAGGATGCAGGTTGAAATATATAATTTTGTCCCAATTATACATTTTATAATATAGGCTATACGTCCTTGCTCTGGGCAGTTTCACAGGGTTTGTTTTTTTATTAATACCCAGATGCTTACAGCTATTTTTTCAATCCCCTCATACAAATGAGGACTGGTTACCAGATCAAGGTATAAGAATTCAGTAGGCCTTACAGGAACTAATAACAGTGGTTCCCACTTGATTTGTTGTGAAAATATTACAGACAAATCTGCCACTGGCAAATTGAGTTATTATATTTTATTATGGGGTCAAAAAAGATATACATGAATGAACTCTTCACTTAAAGATCAATTAGATAAATAGACCAGGGTAAATTTTCATTTCATGCTGAATGTTTCTGAATGAATGGAAACTCAAAAGGAATCCACTTTTAAATAAAAATGCCTTCCAGAAGACTGTATTTCAGTATACACTTCCAATATTTATATTTATTAAAGAAGATACATTCAGTGGGACATTAAGTCAAAAGCATTTCACACAAGATGATGTACAAAAGGGAAAATACATACAAATAAAATGTGGGAAGAATTGCACTTTTTTAGAAAAGAGAAAATATAAATAAAAAGAAAAACATTCAAAGCGGCATTTGTAACACTCTGTAAACATTTCAACTCTTGCGAATTGTCAAATTGTCTCAAATCACAGTCTTTGCTTACTCCCAATTATATATATATATATATATATATATATATATATATATATATATATGTATGTGTGTGTGTGTGTGTGTGATATAAACAGCAGGACTGGAGAAAGAGGAAGTAAACTTGTAAGCAACTAAACACACCTGAGAGTATTTACACAATAATATGTTACATTAGGAATGAATAATGTCCACAACCATGCATTCTTTGGTTATTATGGTTTCAAGAGCAAGATACGTGACTTAAAGCAACTGTATGTAGTT
Source organism: Enteromius trimaculatus (assembly GCA_032361065.1). Lineage (NCBI taxonomy): Eukaryota > Metazoa > Chordata > Actinopteri > Cypriniformes > Cyprinidae > Enteromius > Enteromius trimaculatus. Next base: position 6,815,192 of record JAUMHP010000043.1, read on the forward strand.
TTTCGTATTTTTGCGACCCCTAGAGTTAATTGAAGAATTCACTGTAGTTTTTACAGTGGACAGCTGTAAACGTGCATTTGTTTGTGCCGTAAAGCAAGTCAACGCTTTGGCAGTTATTTTGTACCTGCTCACCAGACTTACACACCACCAGAAGAGACGTTTGCAGTGGAGTGTGGAAAAGAAGGCAAGTGGCTTCTGTTTCTTAGAAGTCAGTGTACCACCTAAATGATTTTGAAATAGATTATTTCAAAGAAGAAAAAAAAACGCACATACGGTTGCTTTATAGAGCATTAATATATCACTGTTACCTTTTTTCCACTGACAGAGCACCTGTGCTGATGCTGGAGCTGGTGCTATAGAATAACAATAAAGTATTGTTCACCTCTCGAGTGACTGAAAGTGGCAAACGGTTCGAAGAGAGGTTTGTAGAACCAAGCTCTGGGTCGAACACAGTTTTGGTATAAAGAGAGGTACAGTACGCGGGTTCCCTCAACTGAACATTTAAAAAAACCCATCCTCTTTTCTAAAAATACAGCCCAATGAGCTAAGTGTGGTCAGGCTCATAGAGAAGTGCTGTGGTTACAGGCTGTGAGAACGGCACAGAGAGAGAGAGAAACAGGTCAGCGATGGTTAAGCTGAGCGAGCTGCACAGACGACTGCTGTTTGTAGGTTTCCCGGATGTCCTTCAGAGACTCAGCCAGGAAATTGAATAATGGACGCTGCCCAGGGTTGAAATCCCAGCACTGCTCCATCAGTAAATAAACCTGCAATGAGGATTCATGGGTTGTGCAAATCAATATGCAAAAATATGCATGTAAATGTATTTTTTTGCATTTATGAATATTTGTGCTGCCTTGTCCCGCAGTACCTCACGAGGACAGTCTCGAGGGCACGGCAGTCTCTCGTTTTTCTCCAGGATGCTGATAAGTTTAACCACAGTCATCTGACCATGGACCATTCCCATCATCTCAAAGAATTTCTATGGAAAACATGAGTGGAAGGTCATCCATCAATTTAAAAGACACTGCGAACTTAGGAACAGTTCACAATTTAATTTTTAAAAAAAATACAATTCTTTTAACAAATGAGAAATTCTGATGAATGATTACACTGCATTTTGTGAACATTCTACCTACTTTGGACTAGGGCTGCACGATATGTATCGTGCGATATATTATGCGCATTTCATCAGTAAAGCCGGTTCTTTGATTAGCGCCAAATCTTCGTCAGCTGTTTTTTAATGCAGCGCCAGTTTATGAACA
>JAUMHP010000043.1:6822715-6846828 GCA_032361065.1 Enteromius trimaculatus
GATCTACGGCTCTGTTCATAAACTGGCGCTGCATTAAAAAACAGCTGATGAAGATTTGGCGCTAATCAAAGAACCGGATTTACTGATAGATGCGCATAATATATCGTACGATACATATCGTGCAGCCCTACTTTGGACCGTTTTATGCATGAAGTTTGATTATTTTTAAAGCATTGGTTCACACAAAAAAGAAAACGACTTCATGATTACTCCATCCTTTTCACTGCTGCCTCACACTAGGGTTCACCACAACTAAAACCATTAAAAATTACTTTAAGGAAAAAAAAAAAAAAGAAGAAACATTTACTCAAATAAAATGTATAAAAATTCTGAAGCTCGTTTTATTTCGGCTAGCTGCCAAGAAAACATTGTTCATTTTTTTAAAATAAAATAAAATAACTAATACTGAAATAAAAAGAATAAAACTAAAATTAAGAAGAAAAACATAAAACTAAAAAGAATATATATATATATATATATATATATATATGAATTACAAAGCTTACAATATTAAAAAAATCACACTGCGTCGCGCCAAATTGTTTGTTGACCATTAGTTTCTCTGTATTATACAATGCATGGAAATAAACTTGGCATTTTTAGTCATTTTGTTGGTTACTGCAGGTTCACAGAGACAGCGTTACACTCATCTTTCTTTATGTGCAAAACTGGAACATTACAGAGTTCAACCATGAAAACATTATGCAAAACAATTAAAGCGAGAGACGTACCGAAGGGGGGCTTTGGCGATGGTTGCAGTGGGTTAAAATCTCATAGAGGGTCACAGCAAAGGACCAAACATCAGACGCAAAGGAAAACTTACTCTCCTTCAGGCACTCTATGGCATACCTAAAAAGCAAAAAAGAAAGCATTTTGGAATAACTCCTCTTTCTTTTAAACCCAGAGATAAATCAAAGTCCAAAGATAAATGTAAAGACTGCCAAAATCTTGCGTTATTATTCAATAATTGTGTAGCTCGATATCAAACATACTTATGCTTTCACTGAGTTACATCACATTGTCTAATGTCGTCCATAAATCCATTAACAGATCGTGTTGTTTTGATAAAAGCACTCTCCAGGATGTTATCAACATTAGAGAACATTACTCATCTCCGCAAGCCTCAGGCTATTACAGCTTACCAGAACACAGGGCTGTCTCCATCCTCACGAACACGATAGTAGATCTCCCCTTCGGGAATGTACTTTGTCAAGCCGAAGTCCCCGATCTTGACCACACCTTCATTCTCCACCAAAACATTCCGTGCAGCCAAATCCCGGTGGATGTAGCGTTTGGAGTGCAGATAGTCCATGCCCTATGAGTGCAGCAGTACAGATGGGACATCAGAGCAGGGACTAGTAGAGTTCAGTAGCTGATGTGTTTTTTTTTGTTCTTTGTTTCTCACCATACAGATCTGCTGCGCAAACAAGAGAATTTGTGCGATTCCCAGCCGATGTTTGGGCAGGTACTCTCTGAGGCTTCCCAGCGGGAGATACTCCATGATTAACTGAACCACCTGTCCTCCTGAAACAAAATTTCTAGTCAGAGGCAGTTGGTATTCATAAATTTGGTGGAGGTGGAGTTGTTATTCAAGAGAAGAATTATTGATGGTCTGTAATAATAATATAAATATAAAAAAATCCCTCTGTGTTTAACGTTTAGATTTGGGTGCATATTCCCAGAATGTGACCGGTGTATTTGTGAACTTTTATCTGTACATTATCATATTACACTAATAATATATGACTAAAAGATAATAAAATAAACATGAATTGAAATAAATCAAAATCCAGAGACTTCATTCATTTTAGGTAGTGGCCAAGGAAGCATGAACAAAATCTATACCCAAAATAAATAAATAAAAACCTTAACTAATTTGAAAATGAGAACTATAAAATAAATTGAAATTTGAATTACAATAATAGTATCTCAACTAGTTTCAAACGATTAATCATGGTGCATGTATATATTTAAGAAACATTTCATATTTATAAATACGATATATATAAAATATATACATTTTCAAAATATTTACTGTATGTGTGTGTGTTTATATATACATAAATATATACACACAGTACACACACATATATATCTTTTACATTAATCGTGATAGATGGCACTTATCTAAACACTAAAATTTCACTGTCTCAGACCAGAGCTGTTAGTTTATTAATTATTTTTCTTTATGCTATATCTATTTCAAATGAGTTTTTTTTTCAAATGCAGGTGTCTTTTAGCCATTCACGAGAATATAGAAATCTAACAAACTTGAGCTGTGATTTAACGTGGGCTACAAACTAATGTCTATGCTCACCCAGTTCAGTACAGCACCCCTTGTATTTGACAATATTGCTGTGGTAAAGTGATTTAAGTATCTCGATCTCCTTCATCCAGGAATCTTGGAGGTTACTTCCACTCTCTTGTTTCAAGGCCTTCACCGCCACATATTCTCCCGTTCCATCATTGCCAGGGTCATAGACGTACAACATCACCTTTCCAAAATGTCCCTGAAAGCAAGCCACAGAGTATCATATGAAACTGAAATATGATGATAAGTCCTGAACAAATTATTGAGCAGAAAACGTAAACTGACCTCTCCCAGATCCCTGATCTTCTTCAGGTAACGTTTGTAAAAAATACTGGGGTCTCTGTCGGGGAGTGACTCACATTCGGATGAAATGTCTGGATCTTATTGAAGAAGACAATAAGGTATATCAATTTCTGAATTTACAAACAATTGGTTTTTGGTATTAACACTGTAATTGATACTTTGGTATTCAAGTAATTGGTTAATAACAAACATTATGGCTAATAATATGAACTGTTACACGTGTTTACATAATAAGCGTTGATGCTTCAAAGACATCAATATGCTGATATACAATAAAAGACAAAAAAAACATGTTTTGTAACATGGCATAGAAAAAAATGTAAGGGAAGAACATATTATCTGAAAATGCCTGCTGATACTGATACAGATTATTTGACACAAACTAAAAATGGCCAATAATAATGAAAAAATATTCTTGGCTGAAACCAAAAATAGTGTGAACATCTGAAACGTCTATTTTAAGTGATATTTGTGAGATGTAAGAAGATATTGCTTAGTGCATTGCTGACTTTAAAAGAAATTCTGTTGCAAACAGATATGTAAATTTTACAAATACTATTATGATGGGCAGATGAAAAGAAACGAGAGAGATCTTAAAACAAAGATGCACAATAGATGCACTATTAAGCTAAAAATGGGTGTTCTGCATTTGTGAAAGAATGACAACGTGTTCTTCATTAGCAGCAGAAGTAGCCTCTCTATGTTCTCACATTAGATGGTTTCTAATTGCAATAAATAGCGTCGCCACTTCTGTGCAAGAACAGGGAAATGCTTGTAATTGCTTACTGGGGTGCTAATAAGACAGAAATCAAGAATTCAGCTTCAATTTTGCTTTTACATGCGTTAAGAGAGTTGGATAGATACTGGCAATCTGGTATTAAATAAATAGTTCCCTCAAAAATGATGATTGTGTCATCATTTACTCACCTTTATGATAAAACCTACATGACTTGCTTCTGTAGAACACAACATATATATAATATTTTGTAGAACATTGGTGGCCAAACACTAAACATTAAGCACTATTAAATTTCATTATATGGACAAAAGAAGAACTTCTCTTCTTTTGAGGTTAGGGACAACATGAGGATGAGTAAATGACGACAGAATTTTTACTTTAACATCCGACACCATAATTGAACCATAGTAGCGATAATGCAACAAACCAATAGAAAACCCCAGATTGCACTCACTTTTGATCTGAATCTCTGTTAGCTCTCTTAGAATGGTCCGGAAGGAGGGCCTTGCAGCGGGGTCGTAGGTCAGACACATGCTGATAAAGCTCGCCAGCTCCTGAGAAGACGGCACGGCCAGTCGACTCTGCGTCTCATAGAATCGCTCTTTCTGTAGACGGAGGAGAGCTCATGAGAAGCGGTGCGAGTGTGTGTTGTCAGTACACAGCTGGAGGAAGCCGTACCTCAGGCAGTGTGCTGCCGCTGATAGGAAGATCTCCGTTGTTGCAGATTTCCAGCAGAGTCGCTCCGAAGCTCCACTGGTCCGCCGTGCTTCCTATCCGGGCCCCGCCGGCGATACACTCCGGAGCGATCCACGGGATGCGCTCCACACGCTCTTCGCGTAATAAACACAAAAAGATTTTTGAGCCAAGTGATTTTAAAAGCAGCTTCCAGTGTTAGAAAAAAATGGTGTTTAATATTTTCACAATCGATTCCGTTGAGCTTATGAATGCAATGACCAATCAGAGGCGTTCAGATGAGTGACTGCTAAAATGCGGTATTTTCTTCACCCCCTCACTTGACTAATGCTGTGTTACAGGCAGGTTTTTGAGCCCGCAAGTCACGACTTTAAACCACGAATTACAACGCAAAACTGCCTAAGCGCAAGGAATTGTGGTAGAAGTTTGGAAAAACACGGATTACGGGTTGCCTGGAACACAGCATAAATACCTCACTCAAATTCTCTCGTCATAAACAACGAACCAACATATTAATTTCATAGTGTAAACAACTTCAGCGATTTGAACAGGTTTTGAGAGTGCTAACTGAGAGTGTTAGCTAACTTAACTTCCGGTATTCATCCCAATAGAATAGAATCTAGAGTAGATTATTTTCTTGATAACAAGCAAAATATGTTCGCTGCGTACATCAGACTGATTTATTACAAATGCAAACTCATTCTCTGCCAGCAGGAAGCGCTTTAAGCACAAGAACCGAGACGTTTCCTGGTAACAGCTGTGGACAAAGTAGCTCTGAGCTTACAAACGCTGCCTTACATGCAAGATGAAATGAAAATTACAATTTCTAAAGACAGTCTTCCTTCAGAAATACAGTCATTTTTAATGTGGCAGGTTGAGACCAACCTGAGACCAATTTTCATTAGCTGCATTTGTAGCTGGCGACACTAACCAGGGCTGCGTTTTCCAAAAGAATCATAAGCTTGAAACCAATGGAGCTACGAACAACTTAAGCTTGCGATGCTTTTGGAAAACGCAGCCCAGACCAATAAACAAACACAGACAGGAAGTTAACTTCTAGGTCTAGGCCCGTGCACCCGATGAAACCATCTAGGTTAAAGTCAGTCGAATTAAAAGTATGTTATGGCATATCTATTAATTAATTAAACAGACAGGTTCTTATGCATAGTTAGATTACATTATTAGATTACATTGGCCATCATCCACTACAGATCAACAAAGGTCAGAATCAAGATATTTCATGATAGCTATAGTAGGTAATGTGTTTGGGAATATTTCAAATAAAAAGGAAAATTAATAATAATAATAATAATAATATATATACAAAACCAGTGTTTTGTATACTTTATAATCTAAGATTAAATTTATTTACAACATATTTAATATTTTCTCAAAACCTTCTTGTATATAAAAGATAAGCACCTGCAATTTCGGTCAAATTAAAGTTTTTTTGTTTTTGTAAATTTGCACGTTATAATTTAAGCATCATTAATGACCTCCTCTGTTTAATAAAAAAAGATTGATTAGTGAAATTAAAGAATGATTTCATATATAAATAATTATACACACACATACATATATAGAATGGTTGTGTCTCTAATCTGGTCTGCTTAACTAAAACCCTTCTTTTACAGGTACAATACTGCAAGATTTGGGGAGTAGCTATATTTAATATAAATATAGTTTACACTTTGCAAAAACCTTTGCAGTTAGTTTTTAATATTATTATTAAGGACTCAGAAAGACACTTTCTGATCAATGATCACTTTCTGATTATATTTACAGAATTTACAGAATATGACTGAACCCGCCTGTAGGTGGCAGTAACTCACTGTCTTTCTCACTGAATCATCCATTAAAATTATTCAGTTAAACAGTTGATTCGTTTAGTAATGAAGCAAGTGACTCTCTTTTTGAATGGATCATGGAATCGTCGACTCACTAGATTTGTTCAAAAGCAAAGATTCATTTAACTAAACAGCGAGTGCGAGACTAGAACTTTTGTTGATGAAATAGAGCAAACAACAGTGTTCCTAAAATCTAAGTCACTTAATATTAACTTTTGTATAAAATAAAAGTATATATAAAAAAATAAAAATGTTCACATTTGCAAATTTTCTCTTTGCGATCTCAGAAACTACTATTTTAATGAGTACAGCTCTCTACACCATACACTTATTAGTTACATCGTCTCTATACTTTCTTTGTTACCATGAATGACAAACACTGCAGACTGCTCTGCAGATCTGTCCTGTGAGGAGCACGACGCGCAGCGATAGAGAAGCATTTCTACGGACTGTAGTATACAGGGTTTATGGCAAAAGACAGCATCACGCAGCGAACCATAAACACAGCGCTACATTACTCTGCCTTTTGAATGGATAAAATATAGAAGTCAGGTACATTTAAGAAAAGTAATGCAACACCTCTTCTCAAAAACAAATTGATCTGAGGTATCTGTATGACTAACAATGTACTGAAAATGATTAATATCATTGTTATAATTATGGTTTCTGTCCCTGCACATTCTGGACAGCTGCTTCACTTCTGTAAACATGATCATCCTGACATTAATAAATGTGCTTGACTAAAGGAAGTATGCATCACCATAAGGAAGTGGTTGGTTCGCAGCTTCCTGTTCTGTGAACCATGAGAGAATCTGATGAAGTAAACAGTAGTGACAAGCGGACTGAGGTAACTAGAGAAATGACACAGATAGAGGGGTACAGGATGTACTCTTCTCTGCCGCACGTGTGAATAACAACACCATTCTCGGTTACCTCCACGAGACAGAGCCAACAGAGAAATGCCAGGGTCACTGAGCTTCACAAATGGGGACGTGCCCTCCTCCAAACCCTTCCTGACCACCAGAATATTCTTGCCACAGACATTTCCATGGACCAGACGCTTTGTCTCCTGTGAAGAACAAGGTTATGGATGGGTCAAACTTCAAATTTCAAAGGAAACAAAACTTATATAAAAAATAAATAAATCATATATTGCATTATGATGCTGTACAAATTCACGACTTTTAATTACTTACTTTATCTCATATGTCTCCATCATTACTGTAATGCAGTATGACAACCATTCTGTCCTTAATCAAATACACTTTAAATAAAAATGATTGTAATAATCATAACTGTATACAGCTATTTTATATTTTTTCACATTAGAGTAAAAATAATCGGCTTTGTTGATAATGTTACAATGGAATATATGTAACTAATTATACGTTTCAATTTACTTAATGCAAACAATTAAGTAATCATTTAGTTTAATGGTAATTGTTATTCTGAGGTCATACCACAAACATTTCTTACAGTGTACTTTTCAAAATAATGTATTTAACTCAAAAAACACTTTCAGATTACAGTAATGAGAATAAGATGTAACTGTTAAAAATAGGCTTTATTTATGCAAAAACTATTTGAATAATTTGAATATTTTTCATATTAAATATTCATGAGTTTTACTTAATATTTTTGTTATATAATGCAAAAAAACACAGACATTACAGAATGATGTAATCTCACTTGAATTAAATTACTTTAAACATTTTAAGGTGTATTTGCTCATTAAAATATCAAATATGTTTTTTTTTGTTATATAATGTTTCCACGTAAAAACAAAAACGGAGTCAGATTTTGGGGTGAAATATGTCTGCTTTTGTCTGATTCACTTAAATGGAGACTAATGATCCGAGTTAATGATCTTGGCGATTACTGATGTAAGCTGTTCTATGTTAAAAATCCCATACTGAATGAGTAACTCACAAGATAGCAAAGAGCGCTGGCAAGCTGTTTAGCCACAGTAAACTTCCACTGAGGAGTGACACGCGCCTTCTCTCTGTGCAGCAATACGTCTAATGGGCCGAACTCCACAAACTCCTCCACCATGATGTCTGCTCACAGTCAACATACACATGTTTGGCAGATGGTAAAAAGCACAGTTTGCACAAAAAAAAGACAACAAAAACAAAACAGCTTTGACGACACTTGCGGCCTTTAAAGAGGAAGTTAAAAGGGCACTGCACTCACTCTCAGATCCCTTGACAGAAACTCCATGCACAAAGACCAGGTGACAGTGTGACACCTGATTCATCAGACTAGCCGTCTCAAAGAATGCCTAGACATGAACACAATCAATGAGATATCATCTGTGCTTTCACCGTTGCTTACAAATCAGCAGATGACTCTTACTAGTGCTATATCCTTGTGGCTCTGGTCCAGAATTTTAAGGACAACTCGGATGCCTTTCACGTTGCGGTGATTGTTATTTGACTCGTCATCTTCTTCCTCCAGTGAGCCGTGGACCTTCAGCCAGCCTGAGTAAATATTAGTCCTGGTCCCTCGTCCCAAGTGCTGCTCCTGCATCCATCAAAAAATGCCAGAAAGTGTTTCTTCAATTACAGATACTTCATGACCCGGGGATAACTTTTTTATTCTTTGCCATGTTAAGTTCACATCCTTTATGATTTATTTTTTCAAATGATTTATTATCAATTTACATTTCTATCACATCACAATGTCAGTCAAGGCCAAAAATATGAATAACAGTGCTGTCAAATGATTTATCGCAATTAATGACATCCAAAATATTATGTTTATATGTGTGTGTGTGTGTGTGTATACATCATACAGTATATATTTTGAAATTATTTACATGTATATACATTTATTAGGGCTGTCAAATGATACAAATTTGTAATCAAATTAATCCGGATTTTCAGTGGATTAATAAGGATTAATCACTATTTGCAACTACACCTGAATTTAGATCAAGAACAACGCACTGTCACTTTAATTCAGCGTAAGCAGCACCGCCAAAGCATTCACAAAACCGCTGTCAGCAAGACTCACTGTGACACTTCTCTGCAGCATGTGAGCGACACAGTTCATGTGTTCATAGCGTGTAAGACGAATTGCGGCAACCATGTTGCGGGCACTGTCAGTTCCAATGGTTGTCGTTTTGCCCCCACTTACGTGCAACAGACAGGAACTGTTCTTTACAAGCCTCCGCAAAATGATGCTCCTCAGTTTTTAATACAGCCAGCGTAAAAGACTTCAGTTCCCACGGGTCACTGATGCAATGTGCAGTTACTCTGAGGTAAATAATTTGTAACACTGCGCACGTGTAAAATGCGTTAAAAAAATGGACGTAATTAACGTCAAAAAATAATTAACGCCGTTAACACGTTATTTTTGACAGCCCTAACATTTATATATTCATAGTCTTATATTTTAGATATAAATCTAACATACTTTTCTTAAATATATACATGCATGTATTTGTATTTATATACACATAATACACACAGTATACACACGTATATGATGTAAGCAAACACTTACTTTGGATGCGATTAATCACAATTAATTATTTGACAGTACTAAAAAAAATGTTATTTTCAAAAATTCGACACCATTTTGATGGTTTTTTTGTTGCGATCCTCAAGGTCAAACTTAAAAAAAACACTCCAACACATTTGAAATAAGAAAAACTACAAGTCTGAGATATAGAGAAGCGTTGTCTGCTTCCATTTTATCAGTACAACTAATCTACCAAAGTGGAATGCATGAAAAGACCCTTATCAATGGTTCTGTACTGTAGTGCTAAGCTCATGAAGATAAAAAGGTGAATAATTGCGTACGAGCACATACCTTTGTGATATCCTTGTCCTTAATTTGATGAAAGCGCAGCTGGCTCAGGTTTAGGGCTTCAGAGACCGTTTTAATGCTACTGTTAGCACCCTTTCTCATTATGAGAAGGTTTGATAGCTCTGCAAGACAACCATAAAAACAGGATGACTCACTAAATGATAAGAATCATGTACTTCTGTGGAATTTCTCCTGATCAGAGATGTACTCCTAGATGACTCACAGGGTTGCCTGTAAAGTCTGCCAAGCAAAAATACACACTCACCTCCTAGCCTGGGCAGGCAGCACTTCTTCAAAGTGAAGCTGTCTTCTCCAGACTTTAGCACGAAGGCCTTTAAGCTACTGGTGAGCTCCTTTATGCTGGAGAACTCTTGATCCCAGCCTTCTAGTTTGAACATGGAGCCCTTCTGTGTGATCCTGAACTGCTTGTATATTGGATTTTCTCCATCCTGTCAGCATCAGAATTTCATATTGTTCATGAATGTAGCACAAAAGATGTGGATGAGACAAGGCCATTTTACACCACAGGCGACAACCATTTGTCTCGCTGCTTCTTGGGTTTTTTCAGCTCATAACGTGTAAACATCATGTGATTGAGTGAAAATAATCATCCTTTGATGCAAAATGATATCCGGCAGCCATTCACACTAAGTGCCGCTAGCAATTTCTCACAAAAAATTGCCATGATCCTCATAAACAAGCTTGTCTCTTCCATTGAAGATTAATTGTAAACACACAGTTGCCACTTAATTAAGTCAAGCCAAGGCAAGTTTGCTTGTCTATCAAGTAAATTCTTTCACATGAATAAACTTAATTATTAAGCACCACTCATAATACTTAACCAGTCTAACTAGTTACATGTTTTATATAATTGAACTACAAACTTGTACACCGAATCAAACGTTTCAAACGTTAAAAAATAAATATAATGCCAGTCACGTTTACACGCTGCCTCCGAAACATTCGTCTGCCGTTCAAAGGCTGTTTAGTAAACCGATGCTGTTCTGATTGTTCTCTTGTTTGTAATCAAATGTATTAAGTTCCATTACTTAATTGTAAAGAGTAACTGAAATAGTTACAATGCTTATTGTATTTTAAATAGGGTAACTTATTCCATATCTATTCCATTTGCAAAATATCTTTTCCAACTCTTTCACACTAACGTCACAGTTCCCTAATTCCACCAGATTGTCAGAGATAACAATAAAACCCGTAACTAGAGCATTACCTTTGTCCGACTCAGAGACGCCAGTATTATGCGATGGTAATCCAAAACACTCCAGCGCACAATAAACGTTCCCACCTCTGATTCCTTCTTTAGTTTGTGGAACACAAACTCATCCCTAAGAGCCAGAAAAAGAGTGAACACATCAATAAAAATGGTGGAAGACTGCTTCTGCACGTGGAAATGCGAATGACGTACAGTATGGGGCCGTGCAGGTCATTGGTCTCGCTGAGAACCACTCTGGGAGGAGCCACTTCGTGACAAAGATAATGATGTGCGTCGGTTGTGAGGCGGAAATATCCATCCAGCAGTGAAACCAGAGAGCGAGCCTGAAGACTGGAGCCCAAACGCATGTCCTGGAGCGCAAAAATATATGTTGTTGGGTCACGTACAATACAAACACAAAAGATGGAAACCAAAGCTTTGTCAGACTGTTTACCATTGACATGTTGTCTTGGCGACTGATGCAGACGTTTATGCCCTGGATGGCAATAAGATAGATCTCAGGGAAGTCGCAGAAAGTGGTCCAGCTGTCCATTTCCTGTTCATCGGGAGGCTGTGCTTCTCCTTTCTGACTAGCGATATAGTCATTTCCCTGTAAAGGGGGGAGAATGTAAAGGTTGATGATACACTTTTTGAGACAGAGACCACAGTTGATCCAAAATATCCAAAAATAAATTTGTTACCCATTCTCAGTAGGAAAATGCCCAAGCAGCATTTATGAAAAAGTTGCCAAGTGTATCATCAGCCAAGGAGTACAGTTGTACTACTGAACACGAAGGTTAAAGGGGTCATATGATGCCATTTTAAAGATCATTATTTCGTGTAACAGAATGGGTTAAAACGCTTTACACATTAACACATTATTTTTAAAATACTGTACATTGTTGTAGCTCCTCTATGGCTGCCTTCCTCCTCGGACGTTCGTACTTACAAGTTGACAAGTCGTTATTATGCCGTCAGGTGCGTTCAAGTCACTATAGTCGTAAAAAGATGTAACTTTTATACATACGATTTTTAAAAATGTACATTATTTTTATTCAAAGGTTAAATGACGAATGTGCATCGCGTTTTTACTTTTTTCCATTTTTATTTAATTTATGAATGTGTAAAATAAATAATTATAAAATCTATTATAACAATACATTATACAATAATAAAATATTTTGTATGTTTTACTTGTATAGTTTTATTGTACATCGCAAAAAATCTATCATTTTATTAATTACAACAACTTTACAGACGCTGCACATCTTTAGTCTTTAATGTTTTTTTACTGACACGCCCTCAACTTAGAAACTCCGGGCTTTGAAGACAATTTAGAGTTTCCCATTCGTAACAATGACTTTGTGGTGGTGTTCATGTGCATTCAACTCATAAATACGATGTATCCGACATGACTTGAGGCCCCGCCTCTCTCAAATGAGTTGTTTTCTATAAAGACCCTCCTTTCAACAAACACAGTCCTCTCTGATTGGCCAGCTGACACAGTGCATTGTGATTGGACAGACCCCACAAATATGCATCAGAAACGTAACTTTTTATAAAGGATGTCTCTTTAGTCTTTGCAGCTTCAGGGATCTTATCTATACACTAATAGCTTGCAAGAGAAAGGAAAACTTGAAGTTGCATTATATGACCCCTTTAAATATGTGCTTCATCAACTTACCCTTTGTGCTGATGTCTTCCTCCACCATATGCCAGTTGAGCCAGACACTCTGATCTCATAAGTAGGTTGGCCGTCCATAATTTCCTCAGAGGGAGCTTGTGTTCGGGAGGCATTGAGGTACGAGCCACTGCCATCTCCATCACCTCTCAGGTCAAGATTGAACACAGGGAAGGTCTCGATGCCAAAATTTGGTGCCAGGCGTTCCAGTGTGGATATATACTTGTACATGACCTCTTGCGATCCAAGTTTTCCCGTGCCCACTGTGTGCTGCTGGAAAGTTTTCACAAAGTTTGTGAACACGCGTCGAATACGGAACCTCGTCAGGACATTGTCCCGGGCAATTTGTCGGGAAAAGGATTGAGGGATGCAATGGAGAAAGCTGAAAGATAGAGCACAGACACGTTACAATGCTTGAGGTAACCATTAATAATACTCAAATTAAAAATTCCATATTTCAAAGCGTTGCATTATAATATGTAATTATATAAGAGTTTAGATACAGCTACTAGGGATGCACAATATTATTGGACTGATATCGGAATGGCCGATACGGGCTTTAAATGTAAATATCGGCTCGATTTGAAAAATTATGCCGATATGTCTCACGCTAAAAGGGAATACATTAACTCACATGTGCTCTGTTTTGGATTGCTGCATTTAATCTGTGAAAGCACTAACAGAATGAAACGTTCGATGTATGGGAGAGTAAACAATAATAGCATGTGTAGTGGCAGACTCCCCCGGGTGGCAAACACCAGTTTGGTAAGGAGCTCTAATACGGTAGAGAGGGATGTTGTCCCACTTCTAATTAAATTAAAAGTAAAATACTCTTCACAAATAACATTTAGGCTGTGTTTCTGATTAAATAAAGCAGTAATTGAAGTCATAAAATTATTATGCATGTTTTGATTTAAAGGTCAGAAGCTACAGCTTACATAAAAAAAGATTACAAACATGACAGTTGTAAAGCAAATAATTTTATATATACTGATTTATTCATTAATGCATAATATGTTTATCTACAAATGTTAAACCTTAAAATACAATGTTAGCGTTAACTGCATCTTTCTTGTGCAAAACGTGGCGATTGATTTATAGTTATGTTTAAAGCTTCAAAAGTACTGTTAAAAAAACCTTTATTGTTTATTTAATTCTAACAAATAAAATCTTGTTTAAAACTAACCACATGTAAAAAAAAATGCTTATGAGGTTCTGCATTGGAGAGACTAGGTGCTGTTTCCAAGTGATTTTCGAGAGGAGCGCGTACGAAATCACATAGTCCAATCATCTCGCCAGCCAATCAGATCCATTCTTCCCACTATAAATAGACCCATCTCCTCCCCTTCCGCATCTCGTCTTTCTTTTGCATGATCTCGCTCTACCAGACAAGCTGCCTAAATGCCGATTACTCGTCTGAGCTCGATCAAGGACCCAGCTCCCCAACCAGCTTTCAGGCAGCCCATCTGAATTCCAACGGGAGTCCGCGGCTTCACTCAAGGCCATTTACTTGCCGCCTCAGACGAGGCCGTTTTTCCGCTAACATTTTTATGATTAAATGAGTAAGCGTGAACTCTTGAAGTGCTGTTTCTCTAAACGAGTTTCGAGAGGAGCTCATACGAAATCGTATTGTCCAATCATCTCCTCATCTCGCCAGCCAATCAGACCCATCTCCTCCCCTTCCGCATCTCGTCTTTCTTTTGTATCCCTCCTCCGCCCGTTCTCGCGCCTTCCTTAGGGGGGCATGCAGGGTCCGAGCCGGATGCCGAGATCTGCCCTCGCTAGGGCTCAAATCACTAGGGCTCGGAGTCTGCCGTCCACCCAGCTCGCCCCCGGACAGCATGCCAAATCCGCTAACATTTTTATGATTAAATGAAGAAGCGTGAACTCTTGAAATAAAAGTAAATATATCGGTATTGACCAAAATTAGTTGAAAAATATCGGCATATCAGATATGGGCAAAAATCCAATAAGGTGCATCCCTAAATTTAACTGCTTTATAATCAGGAAACATATTTAAAGAGGCTCACACTGTAAGGAATACATTTTTCCATTTAAGATTCAAGAGCTTAATGTAGTATGAAAACATATTGTAACTTTCTCCTTAGTTAAGAAAAAAAATAATAAGTATACTTCTTGAAACTACTGCTAGAAAATGCCTCATTCTTTACTATTGCAGCTTACTGACATCTGGTGAATTATATTTGGACACGTAACCACTCACTTTTACACATCAGCAATGGCTATTTAACATGTTTCAAACTTTGTAGAACTTTCAAAAGGATAAATTCTTTTGACATTTTCATACATCTGAAAGGAGAATAAATAAGCTTTCCATTGATGTATGGTCTGTTGGGATAAGACAGGACTTGGCTGAGACACAACTATTTGAAAATCTGGAATCTGAGGGTGCAAAGAATTCGAATTAATGAGAAAATCGCATTTAAAGATGTCCTTTAAATGAAGTTCTTAGCAATGCAAATTTCTAAACAAAAATAAAATAAATATAAATACATTGATGTATTTACAGAAAGCAAATTTACTAAATATCTTCATGGAACATGACTTTTGGCATAAAAGAAAAAGTCGATAATGTTGAACTATACAATGTATTTTTTTTTAGCTAGAGCTACAAATATACTTGTGCTATTTATGGCTGGTTTTGCCATTGCAGGATGACAGCGTTAAAAACCTTCAGCTTGCTTAGTGAGTGCGGGAAAGGCAGTTTAATTCAATTTCCATTGTATTTCATAAATGACAAGAGTAATCACTTAGAATTCAACAAGACACAGCAGCAAATGAGAGATGGTGGAAAAAGTGGCTAACTAAAGTGTGACCGTGTTCACGGGAAACCCCCCCAAAAAAAACATTAATAAAATTCTGTTAATAATTTTGTAAGGTACGGCTCTTTTAAAAGAGAGCTTTATAAATTATAACATCATAACAAATGATACCATTCATTAATAACATATATTAAACTTATCTTCAATAAATTAACTTCCTATTTAAACAGCTTTGTTTCAAATCTTTCTCTAAACGGTAAAAAAGCTGAAGGCCGCACCTGGTCTGCTTGGCCACATCCTGTAGAGAAGAGCCATTCTGCAGTGCTGTGAAAGAGAGGTGAAGCACAGCCATGCCTAGACATTCATTCTTAAAGCGACTGATCTCTTCCTCTCCCCTTACTGCATCCAAACATGTCAAGTCATTTACAAAATCATATTTCGCCTGGTGAGAGAATAAAAAAAAAAAATTAAAACATTAAAAGACTTTTATAAGACAATTTGAAGAATTCTTTGGACAGTAGTCGCAAAATAAAATTTATCAACAGAAAACTTCATTTAGTTTTTCTGTTATTGCTACAGTATGTTTTTTTTTTTTTCAAACCTTCATGGTGAGCTTGTATTGAATATGAAGCATAGCTATTACACTTCCTCAACCTAAATGCAAGCTCAGTCACTTAGTAGTCACTCAATTCTCAACTCATCTATTTTTACAAGCAACCAATCTTGATTCACATGCTAAAAAAATTGATTGATGCCACATTATTTGTCAAAAACAGTTGAGTCTGCACAAAAATATATTTGTGAACAATTATTAGGTGCACAGATTCATGAAAAAGGTAAAAAAAAACTAACCTATGTTCAATAAAGACCAAAAGATCCAATATCAAATCTAAAAGCGTTTCTGTCAAACTTACACTGTGGCACACACAGAAAAGGTCTCGGACCCCATAGATTATTTTTAGGGCTTCTATTCCACTTACAGTAAAGTAATGTTAATTCTTAGCATCCGAAGAAGATAAAACATCACTAAAGATAAAATTAAAAAGAGGGTGAGCCTGTCAAACATTGTGCTGTCCCTGGCTGTGCGTAGAACCTACAGCTCTACATCTCTTCCTGATCGCAGTGTCACATAGCTCAGGTTAATTGTTCAAGTTGTAATGAAACAGAAATAATAAAATGTAACACACCCGACTGTAACATATTCATTAAAAAGTATAAAACATAGAGTGGGGACTTGATTCTATATGTTGGTTGTTAATAGGATTTCTAGAAGGTTCAGTTCTGACATTTTGAGAAAGCACGACAAGGTTACAATTATTTTTAAATGTACCATGTACACGGATGAACCATTTAAAATTAGATCTATAACAGGATTCCTCAATTCTTGCCCTGGAGGTCCAATGCATTGCAGAGTTTAGCTCCAACCCTGATAAAACTCACCTACCTGTGATTTTCTAATGATCCTGAAGACACTGATTAGCATGCTCAGGTGAGTTTGATTAGGGTTAGAGCTACAATGAGAAACTCTGCATTGCATGGTGAATGTAACGACTCTGCTCATCCATTTCAGCTTCACTTTATCAGCATGTGCATGGTTAGTTTTATGACGCTGTCCTAAAGTAATGCAAAGCAATAAAAACTTCATTCTAAATTATCTTAGAGGCCAACATTAGGAGGAAACATTATAATAAGACCCTCACAAAGACAGATTATTTAGTTTGAGCAATGCAGATGTTTCATAAACGCTATAGCGTTTCAATAAAATCTCTTTTAGATATTTTGTATCACCTGGGCAAAGAGGTATTCCAGGGAGGTCATCTCCAGCAAAGGAGACGTCACCGACTCTGCTCCTGTTCCAGTCCGTAATGAGTAACGCGTCACAACCGGTTCTTTTTCACCTAATCCGTGCCAGTTCCGGAAGTAAAATCTATGAAGCAATAAAGTTAATTGATGTTTAACACCATTCAGGCACGATGCATATGTGCACACAATCTCATATTTACCTCATACGGAAGTGCAACAAAAGGCCAGATTGGTCTTTTGTATTAAATTTGTGATTTGGACTGTACCAACATGAAGATGCCAGGTCATACAGTGCAAACAAGGCATGACAGACTGGAGTGATCCCTAAGGAAGGCAGAAAACATTTTAAATGGATGAGAGAAAAACAAAAAATAAGCTTTTACTGGCACCCACACCCAAACCTACCCACAGCCTTTGCTGCAAAGATGGTGAGATCTTCAGCAGTCACCTCACCCTCCTTGTAAGTCAGGCAGCGCTCTCCCTCTTTGGTCCAGAAGAGAAACACATGGACCCCAGGACCCTCACACTGTCCTGTCAGCATGTGAGCTTTGGATTTTTTTGAACGTCCGCGTCGAGACATTATACATCGAGTTCAGCACCTGGGTCAAAACAGTGAACAACGTCTGGCTTGAAACACTTGTGTCAAGATCTTACAAATGTACTCGCTGTATTACTATCACAGAATTTTGACCGATTTGCACCATTTATAAAAAAAATAATAATTAATCACACTAACAACATAATATGTTGTAAACATCAAGTGATGCACCGATCATGATTTTTCATGGCTTATTCTGATACCGAAGCAACAAACAAGAAAGAATGAAAAAGTATGCATAAACGAGATTTATGCATTTGGTATTAAACACAACAAACTGGCTTTTGGCTATTGATAACAATAACTGTAACCGCCTGAAATTAAGTAAGTACATATATGGTACTAACACCAGCATTTAGCTTTGGAATTAAATTGGGTTGAGACTAATAAGGGTAACAACCACAGAGATACAATCAAAACAACACAACACACATTCAACAGTACAAACAAAAGACGTTACTTAATCAGCATTTGTTTTCGTTTTCAAATCAAATGAAGTCCAATGTAATTTTAAGGTAAAATAAAATCATCCTGTACAGAATTGACGGTTACTTATAGCTTTTCAAAATGATACTTTAAGCTTTGAACAGCTCTCTAGACCTCAAACACAACCGTACCTTACGTAGCAGGTTAAGCAACTTGGGTAAGTGACTCAGGTACACATAAAAAGATCATTTCAACTTTCGGTTCCAAGATAATGAGATAATTCTGCGGGTATGTAAGTAGCCATAGCAACTTGCTTTCTAAATGGGATTTGTTCCAGAGGTATTCAGCACATACATGCCATTTTGATGAGTCTCCAGCGGGTGTGACAACTCATATACCGCATAGTATTATACAGGCCTACTTATATTTCTTAATTACAAAGCAGTTTTATAACATGAAGCCGTTTTCCCCTCACAATTCTTCAAAGAAAACCATTGTGGATCTGCATTTAAAAGTGTATGTATTTATCAGATTATTTGGCAATCAGACATATTTTATGCCAAGTATTTCTAGAATAAAAAGTACAGACACGGTAGTGCTGTAGTCAAAACTAAACCAAGACCTAGACCAGAGTGTGTTGAGACCAAGACTGAATCAAAAATATTCACAATTACTGCCTGTTTTGATAAAGTAATAAAAAAGTAATTGAATGCATTCCTTTTCCTTTGGTTGCTATTAACCTAACCTATCTTTATTCTACAAAATGGAACATTTTAAATATAGAAATATAACAGGAAACATAATGCTGCTGTTAAATATGCAACTAAAACCCCTCCTGAGCGGCAGCAAATCAATTAATGAGTGAGGTGTGTTACTGGGAAATGCACTTGAATTTGTTTGAAACTACTTTTGTTAGCAAAAAAGAGCAATAATGTTTGCATGACAAAAACTTTAATCAACTTTTCTTCCATATTGTGATATCTGTCTAATTGAAAGGCCTTGTCAAGTGAGAAAAAATGTAGGGTTGGACTTTGGAAATTGATACTCCTTTTAGAGCTGCATATTTACTCGTTTAAAGTTCGCAATCTCAAAACACCCACATAACCTCATTTCAAATTGTCAATGATTCCTGTGTCTATTAAACCTTTGAAAAAGAAAGAATTCAAAAAATGCGTTCGCGCTGCCTAGCTGCGAGAGCGCTAGGTGTTGTTTCACCACTAGGTGGCAACAATTAACTTTTAAAAAAAAAAATCGTTCAAAGTCATACAGTAATGAAATAACAGAAGTATTTATGAGTCACTGAAACATTCATTCAAACACTTTTTCTTGTCTCATTTCTTTTAATATTAAAAGTTTGTGTACTAAATATATCATATTTTAAATACACAAACACACACACACATATATATAATTCATTCAAACTAAATAAACACTTTTAAATAGACTGCAGCAATTTCATATTTTGTCACACAAATTATTTTGTTCATAATCATGGGAGAAAAGTGATCTGTTTTTAAGAGACAAAAATCATGATTCTCAAATTATCCAGAATCGTGCAGCTCTAACTCCTTTAAAATACTTCTAGTAAAAAAACTTGTTGTAAAACTTATGTAAAACTTGTTGACTTTAAAGTGAAATAAGTGCACAATTGTATCAGTAGGTGGCGATATGCTCTGGTCAGAGATTGTGAAGTCAATTTGGATAACGTGTGCCTTGATAATCAATCATATTACTACCTTGACAACACTTGAATTTCGAGATGTGCGACAGTCAGTCACTGTTTACAAATACCATAGAAATGAACGAAAAATGCCATGAACTGAATTCTACCCGTCTTAAAATTGCCTGTGACTTATCTCATAATATTTGTGTGTGTGTGTAAATAGATAAATCTAACATTTAATGGCAAACGTGTTGAAGAAACGTTTTTTGCTGAGTGCTGAGTCTCCTCTATTGACATGCATACTAAAAAGGCCTCTGTTCTTCTTCCCTGATTACAGCACTGTGTTTGTTTTTTTTGCTAACCTTGGAAGCTTGCCTTAAAATGAATTTGCTGTGGCACGCCTCTTCTAAACGTCTGTTTCCATGGTGACGCTCAGATTCGGCATTCTGTCTGTTTGTTTTCATTGTGAACTCGGAGTTAACTCTTGAAATTAATTTATTCTTTATAACCAAGAGTAAACTAAATTTGGGTAAATTAACTGCAGGGGTTATTTTAGTCATAGGGAGCAAACACGTTAAGATGTCCGCATAAAAATACATTTACAAATGTTTTATGTCCATGGAAAGCACATTAAATGTAAGTAAAGTATCTATTTATCTATCTAAGGTTTTAGGCTAGATACATTTCTGAAGAATAAAATGTCGAAATTTGGTTAAAATAATGTTAAATTGTCATTCAGTGTAACACAATATTTATGTCGCAAATTTTTATAACGTAAAATTACAACTAATTAGTATTTGAGGTGAAAGTAATTAGTCTTTTAATATATCAAATAATAATAATAATCAATAAAAAATGATTTTTGTTGTAAATATGCCAGACAAAACACTGAATGACATTTTAGAGGGAGTATGTATCATATTTTTGTTTTGCTCAGAAAAAACAAAAACAAAATAGCAAATTTAGTAATTTTTCAGAGGAAAAACAATAACAATTCAAAGCAGCATTGCACTTATTGTATTTATGCTTGAACCCTTTGATGTCTTTGACCAATACTGAATATATTCTGAACGCCAGTTACTAGAAACAAACCTTTCCATATTTCAAAAATACTGCTAAAAACATGTAACACTCAAAATATGACATTAAAAAGTTGGCCATTCAACCAAACCGATTTGTTCGAGCACTTGGTTAATTTAGGAACAAAGCAAATTAAAGTCTTGACGACTGTGTCGTTGAATCACTGACTCGCCCAATTTATTCAAAAATACAGATTCATTCAGTAACAAATTAAGGCCTGTTCACACGGGAATATCGCCGACGTTTAACACCTTGTGGCTAAACGAAATCAAAGCGTCATTTGGTTTGACGCACTGTGTTAAAAACTGTGAGATCGAACGATGAAGATCACCGCTTTTGTTCATGTGTCTGGAGCTGCTGAACCTACAGCATACGGCTTGGTGTCTTGCCGAGCACACAAAGTAAGTAGAACAAATTGCACCTCGGCAAGATGAATGTAGAGCTGCAGTTGTTGTTGGTTTCTTTATCGCCGGAGCTGCTGCTTGAAATATCCAAGCTTTTTGCCAGTTAGCAAAGCTCAATTCTTCTTCTGTGTGATAAGCGAGTGTCAGAAGCATAAATAGTTGTGCAGCACCACCTTGTGTACCAGGGTATTTCTGTTTTTCATTTAGCGCTGACAGCTCATCGGCAGTGAAAATCGTGTCGGTATGAGCAGCGAAAAACGCTGACGATGTTCGACCCGGTGTGTACAGGCCTTTGCGTGTGCAAACACGTGCAACATTTCTGTTGTGAGACCAAATTTGTTCGTGAAATTGAGCAAAACACAACAATATTTTGTCTAAAATGTACTCACACACAGGGCCCACTAATAATACCGTAGCAAAAGCATTTTGTAGAGTGAGTGACATGCTCTATTTTAACATGGGCAACAGTTTTGCATTTCTCTTGCATTAGGTTACATAAACGGCATTCATAACTGCACAGATGCAGGTGTCACGACAGCCTCTCAATAAATACACACATCTTGTCATCTGCTTCTGTGTAGTTGGCACTGGTGACTGAAGAATTCGTTAAATAACCGACTCGAAGATGTCGAAGTGAAACATCTGAAAATAGTGCTGCTGTCTTTACAACATGAGCTTTAAAGCTGCCAATGCAAATTAATCACTAATATTTTAGAGGGCCGGGAAGAATTTTAGGGGGCCTTGTAACATTTCTGATTAACTAAGAGTTAAGGGCTTGTGTGATGTCACATTAACACCCCTTTTTGGAAAACACCTTTACACCCATACTTGACAGTCAATCTCTAGTCTATGACACACACAAGGCAATACTAGGGGATTCTTGCAAAATGTGTGATTTTCTTGCACTTTTGTACAAAATCTTACATTTTGTAAATGTCAAGATGATACCAAAGATTAAATATTTTACACTATATAACTTAACATATTTATTATTTTACAATAAATATATCTAAACATTTAAATATTTTTTTTTCCAAAACATTTGCTAAATTTGATTTTATTACTATATTATTCTAAGACACAAGAATTCTAAGATTATTTATTATCCATATTAATATATTTACTAGGGTTTTAACAGCCCTAGGAATGCTTATAAGAAATGAAGAGTTTATTTGCAAAAACAGATACATTTTTAACAATTCTAAAAAAATCACATTTTTTAAATCGTGCATTTCAACTAATCTCAGTCGAACTACAGTGTTTTTTTTTCTTATTTGACTAGGTTCAACTTTAAAAACAGCTAAAAACATGATAACATAATAAAAAAGCATTATTTTTTGCAAATAAACTCTTCAAATACACATAAAATGTGCTTACAGTTGGACGAAAAAAGCTAAGTTCATCTCTCGTTTCTAGTTATATAAATGCATTTATGAATAGCAGTTATAGAGTGTATCTCTTCAAATACAACTGCTTTTGAACAAAAATATTTATTGTTTTTATTATCATCAATATCACTCTTGATAAAAGTCTGCTAAATGACTGAATGTAAATGTAAACATATTAATATATACCCAACTTAAGTCACTTTAAATACTTTCCACATAATATTTCAATAAATTACTTATGCCCTAGTACAGTGACAATAAAAGAGCTATTAGTTAATTTAGCAAACAACAAGATGTATTTTGTAATAATTATAGCTTACTAGTTTCTTCAGTAGGCTATAATGATGTTTTGTACAGTAACAGCTCTATTGTATACCTTAAACACCTCAGTGTTGTTATAATTTAGGAAGGAGTCCCTCGCAAGGAGATTATTTGAGGGTCCATCAAAAGGTCTGAAACCTGTAAAGTAAGACAGTGCTTATATATAATATAACATGCTGTCCTGCTGTAATGGCCGTGGTCGGCAAGTCTGTGAAGATATGGTTTTAGATTTCCAAAAACTGACTGATCACGTCGGCAAAGGCCAGCTATTACTATTAATAAATGAATAATGTATTTACTCTCTTATTATGTAGACGCAAAGTAACGATAAACAACCTTCCTAAAAGAAAAAGGAAATATAAGCTACTTCCTGTTTCACATTAACGTTACAGCCCCGCTGGGCAACTACCTGATCCCCTTTAAATGTCACAAATAATTGGTAAAAAGTGTCGAAAACTGCTGGAGAGTTGGTATTTACCTACAGGCAGATGAACGGCGGTGTTAATCTCACACAGTGTTTAGTTGTCCTCTTATTACAGGATTCACATCCCTAGCCACTGACGTGCACAGCAGACATTGCGTATTTTCACTCTCGCGACGTGAACTCGTCCAAGAATGAGAAGAAGAAGACGCGTCACATACTGTACATAGCGTGCGGGCCAAAACCAGCGAGCTGCCTGCTTAGTTATGACAGGGGCGTGTGAAAAATGCTGTCTGTATATTCAGCTCGACTATACTCTCAGAAAGTGTTTTCAAATTAAGAGCTCTTAAATGGCTTTTTTTTGTTGTTTACCATAAACTTACACAATAATGTTAAGATATTTTAGGTATAACGTATGTATAATAATAATAATAATAATTCACTTTTTAATAAAAAAAAAGATATTTATTATATATATATAAAATCAATTTAAACACACACACACACACACACACACACATGTTGGTTTTTGTGATTTATGAGGACTCTCCTTAGGCGTAATGGTTTTTATACTGGACAAACTGTATGTGGTATTGCCCTACACCTACCCTACACCTAAACCTACCCCT
>JAUMHP010000043.1:6871251-6884528 GCA_032361065.1 Enteromius trimaculatus
ATAAAAAAACACTTGAAATATATCAGTCTGTGTGGAATTAATGTATACATTATACAAGTTTCACTTCTTGAATGAAATTAGTGAAATAAATTAACCTATTGAAGATATTCTAATTATATTATATTATATTATAATTATAAGATATTCTATTATATGATCAGCACCTTTATTTTATATATATATATATATATATATATATTTTATACATACACACACACACACACATATATACACACACACATACACAGGCATTAAAAAAAAAGAATACAAACAACATTACAAATAATTTAGTTTTTCTGTTTTCGTTTTAATTTAATTCAAAATAATGATAAATACTATAATAATATTTCAATTATACTAAAGTAATAACGCTGAAAAAATAAATTTTTTTTTATAGTTTTTAGTAATGTAACCACCAGTGTTTTGTTTATATTCCTTGCCAAAACACACATCTTGATGTGATGTATCTCAAATTATCTCAAAACGTAAAAAATTTTCTCAACACCGTGGTAGTAAAAGAGGAAATCTAAATTTGAAGGTATGCATAATTTGAATAGCAATAGTTAGTAGTGGTAGTACTGCATAGTTTCTGGTAATAAATCATATTAGAACTTAACCCTTCACAAATAATCCACAACATTTAATCTCTCATCCAAAATGTTCAGTGGATGAAGGTCAACCCAAGATTTGTACTTCAAATGAAATGTATTAAAAGTATTAAGCTTTAAAAAAAAAAACTCAACAGTTTTGACCTCAAAAGCAAACAATGCTGTTTAGAGTGATCAACAACAGGACAAAGCACAAAATAATAAACACTGCAATAGTCCTATCAATTTCTGGAGGTGATGTCATCTGAACTCTTGGCTTTGGATTTGCTGCCCTTAAAAAGCTAAATGCAAGGTGTTACGCTTTGGATGAGGAGGCATCAGTGCACCAACAAACAAAAACAACAAAAAGACAACTGAAAAAAATAAATAAATAAATAATTCAGGCCGTTATGCACAGCCTATTACATACACCCTGAATGCAATTTAACCAACCTAACAAGATGGCTTGGTTTATACATTTCAAAACATACAAGTGTAGGCATGTTGGTTGGAGAGAATAACACCACTCCTCTGCAAAACATTTAAAGAGGAGGATGGCAGTCGATCGTGACAAATGGGACAGCAGACCCCCGCTTGCACCCGTCATCGGCACTGGGAGCACAGAGCCCAGCCGATTGGCTGCAGAATGAGGCCTAGCACACCCAGTTCTGCCGAAATCCCAGGAGAGAGACCACTCTGTCTGACTCACTCCTTCTAAAATAAACCCAGCCGTTGTGAGAACAAGGCCTGGGAAACAGAAGAGTTTGGAAATGGCATTGGGGGGGTATGTTGAACACATACATTCTGCATCACAGCTGAATAAAGAGTGGACAAACTGAAGGAGGGGACCTCTACTAAAAAAACCCCACTGCTTGGAACACTCTGTCCCAAATTATCTGCGCCAGGAGGTTCTCTGGTGGGTTTCAATATTAAAGCGGTTATCCATAACTAATCAAGATCCGTGCCACCACCAAGCGGCTTTCGCAGAACAATGTGCCCAAAGAAGCTTGATGGAAGAGTAATACCATAATCATCTTCACGTCAGAACGCCGGTACATGACATGCCTGCAGTCATCCCAGTGTTTGTTGAGCTGATGTCATTCCTGATGTTCTCTGCTGAACCCTGACCGACCTTTATCTGGCTCCAGGCCTCTCTCGAACTGTACAATAAACAAAACGCAGCTTAGATCCTCGTACGTCTCACTTCTTCAAGACCCTCTCGAGATTCAATTTGATTCCAAAACCAAGCCTAAAGTTGTCACATTTATCACGGTTTGCCTTTCTGGAGGGGGGGGGGTCATTTCAACAGGAATAGGGTTCAAGTTACTCAAAATCGCCACGTTGACTAACAGAAAGCCACTTGGTTTAAAAGTAACTTCTGTGTTTTTTAATTGACAACAAACAATGGATCTATTTTGCCCTCAAAATTGCGCTAATATGACCGCACCTTAACGCAACCAGACGCTATCGTAAATTTAATGAATGGGCTGTGTTATGGCTACCAAGCCTGTTAATGTTGACTAAACTGAAGCTGTTTAAGAAACACTCTGACACTAACCTGGACTGTGTTGACATTACCCTTGCAAAAAAATACTTCTGCTTGCAGAGCTCCAGAGGACTGTAGAGAATGTATAATAAATGAATATACCATTTGGGTTACGGTTCACTGATGGGAACCATCCCAACGACCAATAACTCTCGCAAGTGAAGCCGTATATTAATAACAGCGAAGGCTGTAGAGATATCTGCATGCACTTGAAAGTTATATTGTTAAGAAACCTGTGAAGAGGTGTTACTCCCATAAGGCATTAAAAGCAGATAAACTTCCTGAACAGGCATGTTTAGCCAGCTAAATTATTAACTGAATGATGAGATAATGTTTGGGTGTTAGTTTGAACGAAAACAAAAGATATCAAATGAAACCAACATCAGACAGTTTAAAAAAAACAACAAAAAAAACTAGCAACCATACAACTAGTCACATTTTTATGACATTTAATCACATTTGATAAGACAACATTTCTAATCACATCTCCGCAACATGTGTTCCAGTAATAACTACCAGGTGCTTCATTCGTAGTCTTTCACGCGTGTTTAGCGTCAACCTCCCCATTTTAATTCATGCAGACATGGATTTTGAAAAAGATTTCTAACTATTTGCATTTACCCCTGCAGACACTCAAGGTCTCCACTTCAAGGCAGGCCATGGAGCTGAGAGACGGATCGGAGAGCTGCCGTGTCTGGAGTCCCATGGATTGCTGTGGGAAATGAGGACCGAGGCAAAACGGCGACACCTGGCAGGAAAGTCCCCAGCGTTTTGTTCGACCGAAAACCGTTCCGACAAGTTCCTTCAGCCTCTAGACTGCTGGTGTTTGTGGGTGTGTAGTTCTCAGCGAGAGTCGGCGCTCTCTGCAGTGCTTCAGCTCCGGCTCCGTTACTGACTGACAGGAGAGGCGGGACTAAAGAGCTGCAGGAGTTAACCCTCAACAGCACTGAACACTGCTTAAAAACAATAGTCCTAAAGCTAACTTATACGTAAACAATAAAGAGGAAGACAATATAAAAATATACAAATACAACCACAACTTCTCATCCTTCTATTATACGATACTTCAGCTTTAGCAGTGAGTAAATTAACTTTGTACCTTTTTTCCTCTCTTGTCAACATGTTGTCATGGAACAAAAATGACAAAAACAACCAAGCAGCACCCCAGGGATATCTCAGTTTGTCTCCGTCACTGTCAGTGTGGACATCAACTACTCATATACAGGGTTTACAGAAAGAGTCAACATTTCGCTCTTCTCATTTGTATTTCAGCAATCTGCCTTTCTAATAAAGCACTATGTTTCTCATGGGGATTCAGTGCCATTAAATTTCTTATCTACATCCAGGGATGTTTCTTTCATAGTCGATGGAAATAAATGTTGCGGAGAGGGAAAGAAAATGTTTAAACAAAGCCTATCTGAATCAGCCAACGTGATTAAACACAATGGTACAGGAACGTCCCGGGGGAAGGGAATAGGGAAAGCAGTCCCAGGCCCACAGAGGTTCCGTATGGTGTAGTTTATTAAGGGAACTACATATTTAGAGAGTGGGCTGTGTGAACAAATAACTGGTCCTAAACAATGTTGGGAAGGTTAATCTATTCAAAATCTGATAAGCAGTGTAACTATTTAAATTACTTTACTAGTTCCCTTACAAAGTGTTCACATACTATGCATTCCTATATTCAAATACAGAGTGGATCAGAACACAAGGGTCTTGAGATGCTTTTAACCTCCTTAAAAATGTTTCCTTTACTTAATCGCTTATATTTGGTATGTTTGGACTGCGTGACCCTATAAAGTTATATTATTATTAAATTGGCATGCTATCTGAAAAACAGAGCCCATCAGCGGACACTCAAAAATAAAATATAAATAAATGATAGTAAAAAAAAATGCAAAGCAAAAGCCAAAAAGATCCATCTGCATGTGTACTTTTGCAGTGTTCGAGTCTTACAGAGAATTAGTTTAAAAGCTCAACTCAACATTCACTACAAAAATGTAACAAACTCCAAAACCATTAGTTAAACATAAAAAAAAAAAAACAATACGTTTAGACCTGTAATTGGATGATATTGTGACGCATTGGGTTCAACTATATTTTAGCAATAACCCATCCAATAGAGTCTTATGTGAACTCACTGCACAAACAGATCCAACCAAAGATTACTGTGAAAACAATCCATTTCCACTGAATTGTAATATGTCAGTATAACTTAATGTGTATGTCTCCAGATAACTTGTGGGAACATAGCCATAAATGCTTCAGTAGGGGAATTCGTGAACAGCGGTGACGTTAAGTTTCATTACAACTAGGAGGGTGGGTTGAAAAGAGGAAGGATGGGTACGGTTTGTCCTCCAGCCAGAGTAGGAACAGATCATGTTGATTCAGGCCAGTGCATCAAACTCTCTATGAGTTATATCATTATATCTTTAGGCAGCAGCGGGCAGGAATCAATTATGTGAAAATACAATGAGTAAATGTCATTTATCAGAATAACTGCACCACTAAATACCTTTAAAGGAACAAACTCATAACTTAGCATCTCAAAGCTGATAAAAAGCAGAAATGATGCCTTGTAATAGGATTTATTGCGAGCCTCTTTCAAGTTTATCATCTCGTGCTGAATGTTATGAGGTGGTCTGTTGCACATTAGGTTCTCATGAAGTACACCTTGTTCTAGAGCTGTAACCACATGACACTGAGGACGGTGCCCCCCGAAATTCATAACTGTGCTCGATCGGTTTGGGTTTTAAATGCCATCCATCTTTTATTCAAAGGTTTACTAATATCATTCCCTTCCCTTCAACAAATATCTGTCTAATGCATCAAAGTAAAACACGTTCATATCCATAACTAAAACTCCTGGACACACAATAGATGAATATAAACCAAATACTATAATATGAAAAGGATTCTCATTAGGTTTATAGATCTAAAATAATAGTATGGTTAAAACAAATACTTAAGTATTTTCCAAGTAATATATATCTTGGGGGCAGTCATGGATAGGGAGTTGGGCTTGTAACTCAAAGGTTGCGGGTTCGAGTGCCAGGTCCGGCAGGGATTGTGGGTGGGGTTAGTGAATAACCAGCGCTCTCTCCACCTTCAGTACCATGACTGAGGTGTTATTGAAGGTGGAGAGAGTCCCGTCTGAATAGATTAACGGCAATGTTTTTTTTTACATGCAATAAAAGTCTCGCTTTAACGCAGATAACGGCCCACCACTAACCTCTAGACATTCGCAAAAGTAAGCAAATAAACAGGTTGATTTAGAGGTCATGGTAAATAGATATGAAACTGTGACTCATTTAGACACTTCATTATATTTCTATGCCACACTTCTGAGAAACTGCTGACTGACACCGAATCAGAAATCATGTAGTGGGGTCAGAAATACACACATCCCCTGTGAGGACGCGGTTTACTTCCCTTCTGTACTAAATTTCTCAGCAGCCCGAGGACACACTGACATTTTCAAGGGCAATGAAGTCTATAGGGAGTGAGACTTGACCATTTCTTGCGGCCGGATAGATGTCAACGTGTCGTTCGGAAAGGTTCACTGCCATTCCGCCCACTGGGCCATCCCTTTAGTGCCTTCTTAATAGGGTCCAAATACCACTAAAACATTTCCAGAGTAAAACTTTGGATGGGATTGTAAAAAGCCAGACAGAAGGTAAAGGCGATAACGTCAGAGTGACTCAAGTTCAACATCACTTTTTAAAATGGCCAAATGAAAAGGAGAGAAAAGAAAAATTCTCATCCTCAATGTCATGTGACTTTCTTCCTTGGAGCACAAAAAGAGAAATTTTGAATAATGCCCGTTTGCTGTTTTCTATAAAATAATTAATGGGGACTTGATGGAAACAAATCATTCATTGTGTTTTGTAACATGATAAATGGATTCACAGAAAAGAACAAAAAGACTCCAAAGAACAATTTGTTTATACAGCAAACACTGCTATTTCTCTCATGAAAGCACTACTATGGGAGGATGTTGCATAGAGCGCTTTATAGTTTACATAATTCTGAGTCTGAGAGACCCAGTCCTCGTTCACTTATATTTTGGCATCATACTGGTTACATGGCATTGATGTTAATACATAATTAAAATAACTGATTTTAGTTTTCAGTGTTTTATTTGTATATACATTTTTTTATGAAGTAGGTAATTGAGTAAATGTTTACACTATTTACACACATTTACACTATTCAGAATATCATGTTTTCAGGAAATAAATTAAAGCTGTCATAGTAAAAGTCTTTAATTATCAGCTGACTTGATATTTTGTTAGAACTGATCCTTCACGTGCATGACAGACACATTCAAACGTCACCTGAGAAGCGTTGATTACTGTAAATATCAGTTTTCCAGCCTTACAAAGTTGCCGAATCATTATTTGGTTTTTTTTTGCTGTTTTGGGTGAATATTTGATTGGAGAAGTTGCATCACTACACAAAATAATAAAGAAATCAAACAGCCATAGCATCAAAATAATTACCAGCTTATTGTCCGGTATTGTCCAGAATGTTACGTTACTGTATTTTTAAATACTTCTCATTACTTAACCCTAGAAATCCTACAAAAATCCACCTTTTGTGTTTCACAAAAGAAAGTCATAGAGCTTTGGAACCTACGAGGTTGTATAACGTATAAAATAATGTTTATTATATAAATGATGAACTGTTCCTTTGAGCTTCAGCCAAACGAAAACCACAACATCACTGCAAGCCTAAGAATCCTCTATATCTGAGGATTTAGGGAATCATATTTGACGCAAAATCTATCACGTTAGTTTACCAGTCGTGCACCCTAACATGAGCCAAGAACACTTTGGAAAAGAGTTAAAGGGAGCACTTAAGACATGATTACATGCTGGCATTCACACGCAATTCCTGTGTAATTCCCAACGTCTTACCGCAAACAAATTTCTCAACCTTTTGGCAGGCCCTATTTTCTCAGTGTCAAATCGGGGCGGTAGTTTAACGGATGAGGAGGAAATAGGAGCTTGGGAGCAGAGTTATAGCCTACGGGCCTGACCAAATGGGCTCACTCACCATTCTTGCGCTCTTTAATGGGTGGAAGGCTCTGAGTGGGCTGCAGAGACAATTCCTCCAGGTCATGGGTCACCGCTTCGCTCCGTGGGCTCGGCACCAGCACCCCCAGCTGGCCCGAGTCGCCCCCCACTCCCAGACTCTCCTGGGGCTCCATATCTCCTCAGGGGGAGAGGCGAGGGTCTCTCCCTGGAAACTACCACAGCGGTTCAGACGACTGGCGGGAATCTCGAAAACAACACTCTGCCAGAAAAACAAAGAGAAAAAAAAACAAAAAAGGCTTTTAAGTGGTTTGCAGCCCTTGTAAACATTAGAAAGCCCTAATGGAGCTTAAAGTTGTTGTTGGGGTGTGGTGTGGTGGCAAAACTAATTTACTAGTGTGTGGCTGATTGTTAATAAACTTTAAACGCGCCAGAAATGTGGCTCAAAGGTTAATGCATCCATTCATATCACATTACTGAGATCCAAAATACTTTTTGTTGTAAACTTTTCTTTTAATAGCTTGATCTATTAAAAATCTGACCAGGCAACCTCCCAAACTTGGATCCACTCGTGTGCATTTAATCAAGAAAGTTAGATGGTCCTCCCAGTTAACCTATGAAGAAAGCTCTTAAATCCTGATGGCTGATGTTTAAAAGTGTAAGTTAAGTATAAGTCTCATTGTGGCTCCAATCCAAGAAAGTTATATGGGAGTATATCCAGGCAGCATGTCTGGCCCAGCTGTTTAATGTGTTATTCTGACAGATGCTTTACATCTTAGTACACTGAAAGGCCACTTAGGACAACTTTGTCTGTAATATCTGCTACATCTAATTTTGCAATGTACTCCTCTTGAAAATATACCTAACCACATTTCACGGTTCAGGCATGGAGATTTATAAAGCTCATTTTTTTAAATGACCACAGGGCTCCGTAAAATTCAACGTCACACTGCATTTTAACAATCAACATATCAGGAATACCAGTATGGTTAGGTTAAATACCCATAACTAAAATGCATATTCACCAAAGTCTATTAAAACTAAAACTAAATAGTAAAAAACACTGCTTTAAAGAAACTTTATTGGCTGTAGTTCCATCACTGGGATGTGGAACTGATATTTCTTAATTACATCATTTCTGGCATTTCCATGTCAACAATACAATATGTAATATACATAATACAATACAATATATATATATATATATAATAAAATTATAACTAGCAAAGACTTGAATGTAAATTGTCATGACTCAGTGGCTCCAAAAATGACTTAGACTCTGAAACACCACTTAAAGACACAAATAAACAAAATATGGTGTAAGGGTCAATGTACTGAATTTCGTGCTTGTTAAAAAATAAATATGACCTCACATTGTGTCAAACATGTTTACTGAAACTTTTATCCCTTTTATCTTTTGATTTGTTTATAAAATTTATTTCCACATTGTACTTCGGAATTGTACTGACCCTTCTGTTGAAAGTACGCAGACAAAGGTGCTTTTCTTTGGAATGATATAAAATGAATTTAATATGCATTGTGCATGATGTCTGCTCAGATTGCACAGTCTGTTCTCTTTCTAGAAGGATGAGAACTAAAGAGGCAGCATGAGAGCAGACAGACTGACTGATGGGATGTGGAGCTATAGGTATCCAGCTATGCAAATGCTCCTGTCAAAGACTAATCCTGCACTTGACTGTTCTATCCATCCATGCCAAGCTGAAAACAAAGTGGAGTTTGGCAAAACCACAGCATCAGCTTATTCCACCCTGACTGAGTCTGTTTGGATTACTTCACATCGAGTTTTTACAAGGATGGAGGTTTGCCTATGTGCTATGTGATAAACTTGACAAAAAAAGAAAAAACATAAGAAAGAGGGTTTGTTTTGTTATGAGAGAAGACTCTTGCTTCACTGAAACACCCACTACCTTCTCATGGTGGTGCTCTTCTCTCTGGAGACTTCAGTTCAGAAATGCTGAGAACGAGTACAGGCACATCCCTATGGGTGCATGCGTTTGTTCTGCAGCCATGAGTCTCACGACAGCAAATGAGTGATTACGGGTTGGCGTTGACTTGGCACAAGTGTTCAAAACATCCTCCGCCCACTGTGCGGTTATCTAGAAAAATCTAGTTTCTATAACAGCCGCCATAAATAAAAATATCTAGTGACGCTATTACAATGCTAACGTGATATGGAGAACTTGAGTGGTGCAGTGTACAAAAGATAACCTCAGTAAAATAACATTTGGCTTAGTTATTATTACTGTTTTGCCCACCATAAAATCTTGTCATCCAGTTTCTATTTTTTAAATTACACATACATATATACATATATATATACATATATACACACATACACATACAGTGGGTACAGAAAGTATTCAGACTCCCTTAAATGTTTCGCTCTTTGTTAGCCATTTGCTAAAATCATTTAAGTTTCCTCAATGTACACACAGCACCCCATATTGACAGAAAAACACAGAATTGTTGACATTTTTGCAGATTTATAAAAAAGAAAAACTGAAATATCACATATGGTCCTAAGTATTCAGACCCTTCACTGTGACGCTCATATATAACTCAGGTGCTGTCCATTTCTTCTGATCATCCTTGAGAGGGTTCTACACCTTCATTTGAGTCCAGCTGTGTTTGATTATACTGATTGGACTTGATCAGTAAAGCCACACACCTGTCTATATAAGACCTTACAGCTCACAATGCATGTCAGAGCAAATGAGAATCATGAGGTCAAATGAACTGCCTGAAGAACTCCGAGACAGAATTGTGGCAAGGCACAGATCTGGCCCATCATAGTATCTTGCTTCTCTGTGCTCACATAATGTTATTCAATGCACCCCGAGTCTCAGTATAACTGTTTTCACTGATATATTTAATGGTTATTTAACCCATTTAATATTTAATCTGTTGTCAGAAAAACTGAATGAATATGAAATAGTAACTGAAATGCATGCCATTATAAACTAGCTCTACTTTACAAGATGTTAATCTAGATTAAAATCCTTATTTATAATCAAGCATTGTCTGATGAAACCAAGTACACATAAGATATAGACAATGGCTATGCTGTGATTTTGGCTATGTTTGCATGTAAAATAGAGTTAGTAACAACATAATATCTATTTTAACTGAAAGCCCTGCTGCTCTCAGCCGCTCGCTGAACAGAACAGATGCAGAGAGAGGAGAGGGGTGTGCGCGCCGAGAAAACAAGGGCTCGTGTTAGCGCGGCGGTACCAGACACTCGCTGAGGTTTGTCCAAGAAGTCTCTAGTGTGTCGCTAGTCGCTTTTAGGGAAAAATGCCGCCAAGGGGGTCTGAAAAGTCGCTAAAAATAATACTGATCTGTATTGACAACAGACCGCAAAGAATGATGGGCACGTCTGGGCTGATGTGAATTGTAGTTCCCGCTATCTCCCGTTCCCGAGCAAACTTTTCTCAGAAGACCTATCGTTTTATCGAGTCATGCGACCACGGTATTATCAGAAAAAATTGGTATTGCGGTACAACTGTATTTACAATACCATTACATCCCTAGGAAGAACCCTTCCTAGAACTGGCCGTACGGCCAAACTAAGCTATCGGGAGAGAAGAGCCTTGGCGAGAGAGGTAAAGAAGAACCTATATATACACACATATATATATATAAAACATTTTCTGGTGATGAAAGTACAAATGTGCAACAGGACTGACTAATAGCACTTTTTGGGTGCCGTAACACTTTAAGAAAGAAAGTGTTATACTTTATATTAAGTAGACAATTTCTATAGATTTACCATATACTGCTAAGTTATTACCATTAAGATATGCTTTACATATAAATTATGGTTGGTGTCCTGAATGTTACATTTTATATTAAATTGACAATTCCTGAGGAGTTACCACGTAAGTACACTGGTATTACCGAGGTCCACCAACTCCATCAACTCCAGATCAAACTCCTCCCACTTTATATACACCTACACCTACCCGTTTCCACCCCCTTACAAATGCCCTGTTACACATTTGTTCTTACACGTACCACTGAGTCTTGTTACATGTGTGTATTACAGCTGTAGTACCAATGTGTACTTACACTGTGGTTACATACTACACACACATCTAGTTACTATGTACGTACACAGGTATTAGGGACATGAAGAGAGACCAAAAACTGTATAAACATGAATGCAAATAATTACATTTATACATTTTAAATACGAAGCAAAAAAACCCTATTAGATAAAAAAACAACAACGTGCCAGTATGATACAAAGTCTCGTGCAAAAAAAAAGAAAACCTTAATCGTAATTTCCTTTTCTTCTTTTAATGAACTCTACAATGGGTTATAATAAAATCATTTGTAACTCTACTTCCCTTTAAATAACATACTGTAACAAACTGTAACACAGTTTGTTATTAAAAAGGTCTACAACTTGCTCAGACAACTCTGGTACAATACCTTTGATTCTCTATACCGGTCAAAAGAGAAGGATGCTTTGTGCCACAGCGCTCCTTGTGAAGATCACTAGGTCATGGTGCCTGTAAAAAAAGAAAAGAAGTATTCTGTCATTAGATAAAACAGAACTACAGCAGGTTTTCATTCGCAGTTTTCTACAGGTGAAAGCTGAAACACTGCACCTCATCTGGCTGCAAAACAGCATGTGAAGAAGAGGGCAAGGAAAGGGAAGGGTGGTTTGCATCTAATCAATGCAGTTGCTGTGGAAACGCTTATCTGCATGTGCGCTGATTAATAGCTAAACAATAGGATGACAGATATTTATGGATGCGTGCCACTCCACAAGAGAGGCCATCAAGAGATATGGAAAACAAGCTCATGAGAGTCTGCACTCAAGCCTCAAACACAACCTCCGCAAACAAGGACATTAATATTCATTAAAGCACAAGACAAACATTCAGTGCTGCTCGCTGCGGCACATCTCAAACTCTGCGATTACTTTTTATAATTACTCACCGTCTCATGATCCTAAAATCCACGATCCAAGAAATCATTCTGATTTGATTATTTGCCTCTCAAAAAACATGTATTATCATCATCATCAATGTTTTATTACGTAATAGTTTATGGGAACCGTTATACATTTTTTCAGTAGTCCTTAATGAACAGAAAGTTCAAAAGAACAGATTTGTTTGAAACAGAAATTGGATTTTTTTTGTTTTGTTTTTGATGAATGCATTAAAAAAAATATCCTAAATATGTGGACTACATTCTTGTCTTCAACCGCTTTGAATGAAAAGCAGAGAAAGCAGATTAAGTGACTGAGTGAACACTGTGATCTTGTTATCTTGTGCAAATTAAAAACAACAGGTTGATGAATGTCTTAACTCTTCCAGACACACCAGCTCCGATGACTTGACTAAGCCTTGGCTGGCTTTCTTGCCTACTCAGATTCCCTGCTTTCAATCTTACTCATCTGAGTTTAAAGACTTTCGGCTGTTTTCTCGCTAAGGATCAGCGGTAAGCCCCTCTCGGTGACACTGTGACAATTCATCTTAGTCCAGCACAATTTCAAAACCTCAAACTGAATTACATGTATGATTTTGAAGAGGAAACTCGGGCCAAACGGGGACATCGCTGTACCGCTGTCTGCCAGTAAACTCAATGCTCGGTTCACTGGATTCTTTGCGTTGGGATGCATTTTCACTCCACCTAGAATAGGAAGTGAAGATGTGCATGACTGAGAACTCGGTGTAAACAACTTGTCTCTCCATACGGGGGGAGATCGTGTCTGAACTTTAACTGATATAAATCCACGCCGTAATAGACATAATAAAACATTCATTTCGCAGTGAAAGCTGGAAAAAAATGGGATTGCCGATGGGAGTGGAAAGTTGTGTTGATGATCTACTGAAAATGAGCAAATTAAAGAACACAGATGCAACCCATCTCCATTATGACCAATTCAATCTACCAAGAACGACACAAATTGGCAACCATCACAGCCACATCAAACCCAAAATTAGCTGGATTGATTTAAATAATTAGGGCACTATGAAAACCATTTTATTTTTTCCCCTCAAATTCCATTCCCCCTCCCCCCTTTTTAATTCTTTAAAATTTTCTATATCTTTAATTCTTTATTTTATATATATA